>JARQOC010000003.1:329701039-330374754 GCA_033576535.1 Allobates femoralis
GCACAATCACTGTGCTGAGATAGAGAATTTTTTTTTTACCTGCTTCTCAACATCTGGAAAAATCAGATCACTCTCAAACTCTGATCAAAGTGTGATTAAGATAATTGGATCGATCTTCTTGGAGGAGAGAAACTACAGTCATATGACCTTGAAGTGGATCTGTCAGATGTTTCTTAAACCTGATGAGGCTGGTGAACTCTTCATGTCAGGATAGCGGTGTAATCCTTTTTGAAAGTTTCTCCTTCTGATATTAAAGTAAATTTAGCTCCAGCAAGATTATACAGCCATTTTGACATACTAGTACAAAGGTCCCCAACTCTAGGCCTCGAGGGCCACCAACAGTGCAGGATTTCAGGATTTCCTTAGTATTACACAGGTGTTAATGTGATCATCTGCACAGGTAATGAATCCAACCCCTGTGCCATACTAAAGAGATCCTGAAAACATGCACTGTTGGTGGCCCACGAGGCCTGGAGTTGGGGTCCTCTATACTAGTACATCTATCTCAATAAAGTCATCAAAAATCACTGTAATATTGCTATGTTTCAGCGCGTTTGTGGGAACCCTAAAACACGTTGACTAATAAATCAATATTATATTCACCCTTTGATGTCTCGTGGAATACAGCAGTGTAGTTTTTTACCCTTCATCCTCCCTACTTTAATTTTCTGAAATAATGACCTTTGGGTTTTCATTGGCTGTAAGCCATAATCATTAACAGAAAAAACAATAGGAATAGATCACTCTGCAAAGAGTCTATATAATATATGTATCTCACTTTTTGTATTGAATTACTGAAATAAATCAACTTTTTGATGATATTCTAATTCATTGAAATGCACTAGTAGATTGTCAAAGTAAATACACCTGCCTGATCATATCTAGGAGATCTATGTAATAATCTATACAGTTTGTATTGTAAAATCAGTTCACAAAGATTTTTTTGTGCAGTTTAGCTTGTAGGACATAATGCACAATATTCAATAGAGCCAAACTAGATAAGAGAAAAGCCTTATATTTGTTTTGAGAATAGAATACGCATTTGTTTTATAGTCCTTTTAAGTCTTGGTCACATAGCCAGCATTGAACATCAATTGCATTTTTTTAAAAAGTTCAGAATTTTTAACCACTAAAACCTAAAAAAAAACCTTATAAGTTTGATACAGTCGTAATTGTACACACTTGGAGAATCATGTTGCCAGGTTTTTTTTATTGCACAATGAACACTGTACAAACTAAACTTAACTTAACAAAGACAGAACTGCATTTTTTTATCTTTTCACTAAACTTGGAATTTTTTTTCTTATTTTTAGAATAATACATTGCTTTCTTATGCAGAAATTATAAAAAAAGATGCTTCAAGAAAAAAAAGTCCTGCGTTTTTTGAAGCATGTTCCTCTTGAAAATCCCAGTGGGTTCAACATCCTGATGAAGAGGTTGGGTGCACATGCACATCACGGAGACCAAAGAAAGGAAATAAAATGGTATCCTATCTAGACAAAGGTAGAACATTTAGGGTTAGTGTAGCAGATGAGCTTGAGATGTTTGATGTCTGTATTCCCTTGGGTATAGACCACTGATTATAACAAATCACCGTAATTGTTATGGTAATTGTTATGTAACTCCTACCCCTCTCCACATCTCCTCTGGCTCACTCTCCACATTTGACCCAGTCACAGAAGACGCCTCCAGGCTTTTCTCTCTTCCTCTTGTCCTACTACATGCATCATTGACCTCATTCCCTCACAACTTCTCCAGTCTCTCTCTCCAGTCTTCCCCACTCACCTAACCAAAATCTTCAATCTCTCCCTCTTTTCCAGCATCTTCCCCTCTCCTTCAAACACTCTATTATTACTCCATTATTAAAAAAATCTTCTCTTGACCTGTCTTGCACAAATAAGTACAGACCAGTCTCCAATCTCCCCTTCATCTCCAAACTCTTGGAGTGCCTGGTCTACACCTGCCTCACCCGCTACTTCTCTACTCATTCTCTTCTAGATCCATTACAGTCTGATTTCTGCCCTCTACATTCTACAGAAACTGCCCTCATCAAAGTGACCAATGACCTTCGGATAGCAAAATGTAACGGTGACCAATCTCTGCTTATCCTTCTTGATCTCTCTGAAGCTTTTGTCACTGTTGACCACCATCTTCTACTCTCTATGCTGCACTCCATTGGCATAAAGTGCACCGCTCTCTTTTGGTTCTCTTCCTAACTTTCTCACCACTCCTTCAGTGTATCATTTGCTGAATCCACTTCCTCTCCTCTTCCTGTCACTATTGGAGTCCCTCAGGGTTTTGTCCTTGGCCCTCTTCTCTCTCTACACAGCTCCGATTGGACAGAGCATCAGCAGATTTGGCTTTCAGTACCATCTTTATGCTGATAACACACAACTATAAACATCATCCCCTGATCTGAACCCCACTGTATTACAGAATGCCAATGACTGTCTAACCACAGTTTCCAATATCATGTCCGCTTTCTACCTAAAACTCAACCTTTCCAAAACTGAACTTCTTTTGCTCCCGCCCTCCACTAACCTCCCGAAATCCGACATCTCCCTCTCAGCGTGCGACACAACAATAACGCCTAGGCAGCAGGTTCACTGTCTTGGTGTTATCTTTAAAAATGTGAGGCAAAAATGCGTATAGGATCTTTTTTTAGGCAGAGTGGTTTAATAGCCTGATGAAATTTGCTCACCTTGTCCGGTTGTGTGAACACACAACCAGTATTAGCACTCATACAGCTGCCCCTGGATCCACACCAACACGTGCAATGTGGCAAACAACTGGAAACAGGACGAAGTGTCGGTGATCTGCGCTCCTGGATAGAAAAACCAGGACCCAAGAAGTCTGGTGCAATGGTGTAACTTTATTCTGATGCATTTCGGAGCAGCCTCTGCTCCAGTATAATCCCTGAGGAAGGAGCAGAGGCTGCTCCGAAACGTGTCGGAAGTTACAACATTGCACCAGACTTCTTGGGTCCTGGTTTTTCCATCCAGCAGCACGGATCACCGTCACTTTATCCTGTTTCTGGGTGTTAAGTTTGACACAGATCTCTCATTCACCTCCTATATACAATCTCTCACCCGCTCTTGCTGCTTGCACCTGAAGAACATCTCTAGAATTCGCCCCTTTCTCACCATGTATCATTGTTGTCGGGGCAGCTGACTACCGTCCCCATTTGTACAAAAACTACTAGAAAAAAAGCAGCATCAGAAAAACTCACCATCCATGCCAAAGACAGAAAACCAAAAGCACTTACAGGACGCAGTCAGAGCCCAATTGTGGAGCAAGCCCAGCTGCTGGCTGATGAGTCGCCTCTACCAGCAAAATGTGGGAGGCGACCTGCCATGCATACACTAGGCCTGCATAGAGCACCATTCACACTGATACATATGATGCAGAGTGTCTGAAAGCTACCCAACCGCTCCGCTGCCTGAGCATTGGGCCGCACAGTACGATGCTTCTGCACCACTGGATGAACGGCGCCCCTATGGGCCCACCTGCGCCCTGGATGGATAAAAAAGTGCAAAAGTTTTTTATATGATAAATAAAAAACCTTTATAGATGGGATTTTGGTTCATGTGTTGGCCCAAGACATTTAAGCTGATGACCCACGATCAAGGGATCCATGCTCACCAGTCCTAACAAAATTGTACAAAAACTACTAGAAAAAAAGCAGCATCAGAAAAACTCACCATCCATGCCAAAGACAGAAAACCAAAAGCACTTACAGGACGCAGTCAGAGCCCAATTGTGGAGCAAGCCCAGCTGCTGGCTGATGAATCGCCTCTACCAGCAAAATGTGGGAGGCGACCTGCCATGCATACACTAGGCCTGCATAGAGCACCATTCACACTGATACATATGATGCAGAGTGTCTGAAAGCTACCCAACCGCTCCGCTGCCTGAGCATTGGGCCGCACAGTACGATGCTTCTGCACCACTGGATGAACGGCGCCCCTATGGGCCCACCTGCGCCCTGGATGGATAAAAAAGTGAAAAAGTTTTTTATATGATAAATAAAAAACCTTTATAGATGGGATTTTGGTTCATGTGTTGGCCCAAGACATTTAAGCTGATGACCCACGATCAAGGGATCCCATGCTCACCAGTCCTAACAAAATTGTACAAAAACTACTAGAAAAAAAGCAGCATCAGAAAAACTCACCATCCATGCCAAAGACAGAAAACCAAAAGCACTTACAGGACGCAGTCAGAGCCCAATTGTGGAGCAAGCCCAGCTGCTGGCTGATGAGTCGCCTCTACCAGCAAAATGTGGGAGGCGACCTGCCATGCATACACTAGGCCTGCATAGAGCACCATTCACACTGATACATATGATGCAGAGTGTCTGAAAGCTACCCAACCGCTCCGCTGCCTGAGCATTGGGCCGCACAGTACGATGCTTCTGCACCACTGGATGAACGGCGCCCCTATGGGCCCACCTGCGCCCTGGATGGATAAAAAAGTGCAAAAGTTTTTTATATGATAAATAAAAAACCTTTATAGATGGGATTTTGGTTCATGTGTTGGCCCAAGACATTTAAGCTGATGACCCACGATCAAGGGATCCCATGCTCACCAGTCCTAACAAAATTGTACAAAAACTACTAGAAAAAAAGCAGCATCAGAAAAACTCACCATCCATGCCAAAGACAGAAAACCAAAAGCACTTACAGGACGCAGTCAGAGCCCAATTGTGGAGCAAGCCCAGCTGCTGGCTGATGAGTCGCCTCTACCAGCAAAATGTGGGAGGCGACCTGCCATGCATACACTAGGCCTGCATAGAGCACCATTCACACTGATACATATGATGCAGAGTGTCTGAAAGCTACCCAACCGCTCCGCTGCCTGAGCATTGGGCCGCACAGTACGATGCTTCTGCACCACTGGATGAACGGCGCCCCTATGGGCCCACCTGCGCCCTGGATGGATAAAAAAGTGCAAAAGTTTTTTATATGATAAATAAAAAACCTTTATAGATGGGATTTTGTTCATGTGTTGGCCCAAGACATTTAAGCTGATGACCCACGATCAAGGGATCCCATGCTCACCAGTCCTAACAAAATTGTACAAAAACTACTAGAAAAAAAGCAGCATCAGAAAAACTCACCATCCATGCCAAAGACAGAAAACCAAAAGCACTTACAGGACGCAGTCAGAGCCCAATTGTGGAGCAAGCCCAGCTGCTGGCTGATGAGTCGCCTCTACCAGCAAAATGTGGGAGGCGACCTGCCATGCATACACTAGGCCTGCATAGAGCACCATTCACACTGATACATATGATGCAGAGTGTCTGAAAGCTACCCAACCGCTCCGCTGCCTGAGCATTGGGCCGCACAGTACGATGCTTCTGCACCACTGGATGAACGGCGCCCCTATGGGCCCACCTGCGCCCTGGATGGATAAAAAAGTGCAAAAGTTTTTTATATGATAAATAAAAAACCTTTATAGATGGGATTTTGGTTCATGTGTTGGCCCAAGACATTTAAGCTGATGACCCACGATCAAGGGATCCCATGCTCACCAGTCCTAACAAAATTGTACAAAAACTACTAAAAAAAAGCAGCATCAGAAAAACTCACCATCCATGCCAAAGACAGAAAAACCAAAAGCACTTACAGGACGCAGTCAGAGCCAATTGTGGAGCAAGCCCAGCTGCTGGCTGATGAGTCGCCTCTACCAGCAAAATGTGGGAGGCGACCTGCCATGCATACACTAGGCCTGCATAGAGCACAATTCACACTGATACATATGATGCAGAGTGTCTGAAAGCTACCCAACCGCTCCGCTGCCTGAGCATTGGGCCGCACAGTACGATGCTTCTGCACCACTGGATGAACGGCGCCCCTATGGGCCCACCTGCGCCCTGGATGGATAAAAAAGTGCAAAAGTTTTTTATATGATAAATAAAAAACCTTTATAGATGGGATTTTGGTTCATGTGTTGGCCCAAGACATTTAAGCTGATGACCCACGATCAAGGGATCCCATGCTCACCAGTCCTAACAAAATTGTACAAAAACTACTAGAAAAAAAGCAGCATCAGAAAAACTCACCATCCATGCCAAAGACAGAAAACCAAAAGCACTTACAGGACGCAGTCAGAGCCCAATTGTGGAGCAAGCCCAGCTGCTGGCTGATGAGTCGCCTCTACCAGCAAAATGTGGGAGGCGACCTGCCATGCATACACTAGGCCTGCATAGAGCACCATTCACACTGATACATATGATGCAGAGTGTCTGAAAGCTACCCAACCGCTCCGCTGCCTGAGCATTGGGCCGCACAGTACGATGCTTCTGCACCACTGGATGAACGGCGCCCCTATGGGCCCACCTGCGCCCTGGATGGATAAAAAAGTGCAAAAGTTTTTTATATGATAAATAAAAAACCTTTATAGATGGGATTTTGGTTCATGTGTTGGCCCAAGACATTTAAGCTGATGACCCACGATCAAGGGATCCCATGCTCACCAGTCCTAACAAAATTGTACAAAAACTACTGGAAAAAAAGCAGCATCAGAAAAACTCACCATCCATGCCAAAGACAGAAAAGCAGCTGGGCTTGCTCCACAATTGGGCTCTGACTGCGTACGGTAAGTGCTTTTGGTTTTCTGTCTTTGGCATGGATGGTGAGTACCGTCCCCATTTGCCCGCCAATTAATTTATAATAAAATCATTTGATTTAATCTAGCTATACTCCTTTTCTTCGTTTATATTTATATCTGAGTGGCTGACAGAGCACCCATTCCCCCAGTGGGTGCACTGTTGTATATGGAGTTTTATATACTAATATGGAAAGAACAAAAACCTTCACCGTGGCCCTGATCCACTCCTGCCTTGACTTTTGTAATTCTCTATTAATTGGCCTCCCCCTCACTAGACTTTCCCCTCTCCAGTGCATCCTTAATGCGGCAGCCAGGGTCACCTATCTGGCTAACCAGTACTCAGATGCTTCCACTCTGTGCCAGTCATTGCACTGGCTGCCTGTACACTACAGGATCCAATTCAAATTGCTTGTCCTCACCCACAAAGCTCTTCACAGTGCAGCTCCTCCCTACCTCTCTACCCTCATCTCTGTCTATCAACCCACCTGTTCACTACGCTCTGGAAGATACTTTAGACTAACTTCTGCATTAATCTGAAACTCGCACTCCCGACTCCAAGACTTCTCCAGAGCCAATTCTCTGGAATGCTCTACCCCAAGAAACTAGATCTACCCACAACTTACATAGTTTCAGGCGCTCCCTAAAAACACATCTCTTTAGGGCGGCCTATAATCCCCTCTTGTCAGTCACTTAGATATATCCTATTGACTGCACCGGACACAAAATGCTTTACAAGGAATGGTTGGTGGCCACTGATCCAGCTCTTATCTATTCCTCACTTTCTCAAATTGGCTGCACTATTGTTGTAAATAAGCCCCTGTACTCTGAGTTATTACATTGATGTCTGGACCATATATGACAGCACTTTTACCATTTACCTTTTGGAACTCTCTGATTTCCTCATAGATTGTAAGCTTGCGAGCAGGGACCTCACTCCTCATGATTTATGAAATTTTAGTTACTATGTTTTGTCTCAAATTGCCTGTATATGTCCCCTCTGAATTGTAAAGTGCTGAGGAATATGTTGGCGCTATATAAATAAAATTATTATTATTATTATGGAGATTGGTCTATTCATATCTGCATAAACTAAATCATAACTGCTGTTCATATATAATATATATATATTGTGAGGTAGTGACCTGGGGAACCAGATTGCAGCATAATGGAATGACCTCAACACAAATTTTAACGTATAACATAATACCGTAGTTTATTTCACGCCATAACATCCACCATACGCTTTATATTTTACATAACATATTACACCATATTTATAATCACAGTACATTTTATATACATGATACATTTTCACATATAATATGCACATAATTACATGAGAATTACGTTTTCCACAGAACTTCAAGGCGTCACCCACCGACCCTTGCAGACCTCAGTCTGGTTCTAAAGATGGTTATCACCGTCTATTACCCTGACAGGGATCCTTCCCCATCCTACGGTAGGGATCCTCAACCTACCCCTAGGGAGTCTCAACCCACACTGCATCATACACTTTCAATGTGTCCTTTCACGACTACCCAGTTGGATCCAATGGCGGTTATGGCCGCCTGGCACCATCCATACACTTGGACACATCATGGCGGCTATGCCTGCGTGGCACACATATACACCTCCCGCAGGGCTATTCACATATCACCATATCACCGGGAGCATATCACAACTCAGTCAGTCCCAAAGTCGGCTGTGACCGCCTGGCCCTTGGGCCGCCTCTCACACCTCACATCTGACCGCCTGGCCCTTGAGCCATCCTCGGTCCTGGACACTGGCTGGCATGCATGCATCAGGTGCCACTGGCATGGAGCTAGCAGGCTCCCTTCACTTCCCCCACCAGGGATGGATCATTTCCAGCACATCCTCACATGGCAGTGGTCTGGACTGTTTTGATTCCCATCGTCCTCTCTCACACTCAGACACCTGGTAGGCTCTTATCGTAGCTGCCACACCCACCTGGACTGCTAGTAATCAGCACACACAGCTCTCACACAGCCACTCACCCAGGTCATCTACACCTTCTACATGTTAACCCACTGTGTACTGGACAGGTTTACAGCACTCACACCCAGGAAAACTGGCTAATGTAAACAGAGACCTGTACTGATACCATGTGATGCACCCGGCCATGGGTCACATCACCACAATACATATTTAAACAACATAAAATAAATATTATCAGTGACATTATGACTTATTCATGTAAACATCATTAAACCTATGACATCTATTTGTGCTTCAGATTAAATGGAGAAGTACTTTTTTAGAATGTAATCCTAAATTACTAAACATTGTGCTGACCTGGCATTTCAAGATTACCTCTGAAAGAAAAGGAAAACCGGAATAGTGTAGAGGTGTTCCCGTAAAAGCAAGAATACTTTGTTATTATACAGAGTTAATTTAAAGAGAGGTCTGTACTCAGCAATGTATTTTCAACTACAATTTAGATCATGCTGTTCTATTCTGTAGAGGCACTTTGCTGCCTACCGTTCCCTTTGGCAAAGAGGTTGTTTCATTTGCATCAGTTAAATGGAATGATTCACAAGGTACAAACTAGGATAATAAGGTAAAATTGCACCAGGGAAGAATGTGTCATTTTTTTCTTAGCTTTTTATTTTTATTCATGAAGTTATTGTGGTGCACAGCTCGAGCAGCGGGGGCTGTTTAGCTGAGTCATAGAAATGACACAAAGATAGAGCTTGGGACATGTCTAAGACAACACCTTTACTAAAGTCAAGACTATTTCCTTATTTGGCTAAGGAGGATGTGAATAAAGTCCAAAGAGTTTCCACACCTTGTCATCTTAGACTTGATGGAACAGTTTGTTGGTACTAGTCTACACAGGTATTATGTGACCACAACTATGTATAATTTACGCTGTCATTATATGATGACAACTGTATACAAACTGCACAGCCATCACAAGATCACAACTATACACAGTCATCACATGAACACAACTCTGCACAATTTATACAGCCACCATTTAATCCCAACTGTATACAGTCTACCCAGCATCATGTGATCACACCTTTACACAGTCATCGCGTGATCACAACTTTACACAGTCTATACAGCCACCATGTGATCACAACTGTACACAGTCTGCACAGCATCATATGATCACAACTGTACATGTTGCACCCCAGGGGTTAATGTGCCTCAGTAACAACACCAGGGTTAACTCCCCACACAACCCACTACACTACACTAGCGCCTCCAGGTCAGAAGGGGGAGCTAAAGCAACTCCCTTATATATTCTGGTGTGGAGAGGAAGTGAGTAGTTCAGTGCAGTGCAGTGCAGCACTGAGGAGGAAACACTGTGGTGTAAAGGAGCTGCCTTAGGCTTCCCCACAGTCCGCTGCTCAATTCCAGGCCTAGCCAGGGTCTGAGGAGAGGAATTCACAGAAACAGAGGAACACATCTGGGAGATTAAGTTATCGCATAACTCACCCCGGAGGAGCGCAAAGACCGGATACCGGATCCGAAACTGTGACTGACACAAGCAGCATGGTAAACACCGGACTATTGGAGGTAATAGATCTGCACTGTACCACAATGAAGCAACAAGGCGGGGTCAGAAATACATGGATAAGACTCAAGTTGCCTAGCAAGGGGGTACCTGTGAGGAGAGACAGGGCCCGCAGCCTAGCTACAGCGGCCCCAAGGCCAAACACACAGCGCTGGAGTGGGAAGCCAAGGAGCCGGTCAGGGTGGGAGCAACCTGGCCCCGGTACAGACTCCGTGGACAGTACTCTGCTCAACAACAACTACAGTAAAGACATGGAAAACTACAAAACCATGAGTCTGTGTGATCCTGGCACTCAAGCCCTACTTTCCCTCACAAACTGCTATAATCTCTACCACTACCCCTACTCTGCATCATCCATAGACTATTTACTACCACTGCCCCGAGGAACCCGACTCTGCCCGTGGAGAGCCGTTACATCACCGGCTGCTAAACATCATCCCCGGAGGTTCTGCAGCAGCAGTGGTCACCCTGACCACACACCACAGGTGGCGTCACGACTTTCTCCCCTGTAAATGCCCCCCATTACTTGTGGGCTCGGGACACGGTCCGGACCAAGACTTCAGTGATAACACCCGTGATACCCCGGTCCCAATGGGCTCCACAACTTGGCATCATGAACAGGATCTACCATGCTGGTAAACCGGGCATTGCGTGCTGTGATTTGTGTGAGAAACTGTTTTAAAACTGCGCCACAAGGACTGTATTTTTGTATTTTGCCACCATTACAAACGCGTGACGTGCAGTAAAAAAAGGGGGCGTGTCATTGTGGGCGGCACTCTGCAAAGCGCTCTGACATCATCCGGAAGGGAAGAGAATCCCTGTTGCACTGCGGAACCTTTAGTAGACATCCGGATGGAAGCGGAAGACAGGAGGGTCGACCTTAACTAAGGGGGCACAGGATGTCGCAACCAGGAGATGCTGTGGCACTGAGCAGCGGCGGAGCACCCGCGGAGCACCCGGCGGAGCTGCAGCACCGGATAACAGAGGAACACCTGGTGGTGCTGCGGCGCAAGGAGCAGCGCCTATCATGCCGTTCCTGATGCCGTACACCCCGGGAGCAATGTGGCTCCCACAATACTCCGGTGAGCCCAACACCCTTAATTACTTTATAACTAAGATAAAAGCATACTACGTTATGTACCCCCTAACTGAAGCCCAGCATGTCGGTATGATTATGGGACAGTTAACCGGCAATGCACAGCGTGAAGTAACGTCCGGGCTAGACACAGACAAAGACACTGTAGAGCATCTTGTAGCTGGATTGAAAGCAGCATTTGAATCCAGTGCTGACACCCGGGCTTAAATAAGGTTCTTTGGATGCCAACAAAAGCCTAAGGAGAGTGCCAGAGACAATGCCTTAAACTTGCAGGAAGCACTCAAAGCACTTAAATTGGCAGAACCTGCCTTAGCCCCAGGAGCTGACAAAATGCTAATCGATCAGTTCATAGAGGGCCTCCTATCCCCTTCTCACAGAGGACGTTGAGTATGATGGTTATCCAGAATCCCAGAATGACTTTCGCTGAGTTAAAAGACAGAGCCATCCGTCTTCAGTGGATATAGGAGCCCGGGATATAAACTTCACTCAAGGCCCTACAACAGCACCTCAGCGGCCAGGAGCATCAGTGACATCTGCCATGTCCGAGACTGTTGCTGAACACAGAGAGCCTATCTCTAATGAGGCCCTCAACCAAAAGTTAGATGCCCTGACAGACACTGTTGTTTCCATGGCTAAAGTCATCAAGGAGCAGCGTGGATCCAAGCCTGCACCCATGATCGAGTTGGCGACCAGCAAGGAGGATGTCCGTGGATGACGCCCAGGAAGTACCAAGCGACGAGAGGACAACCCAGCGACCGCTATCAGCCAGATGGACAGCCCATTGCCGCCATTGCAAGGAGCCAGGTCACTTTGCCCGGGAATGTGCTTTAAACGAGAATCCCCTGGGAAGGCGGGCCACTTCTCCGGAATTAACTCCCAGTGTCCTTCAGCCTGGTATGACAAGTTTGTGGGAGGACGTCCAGTCATCCCTATTGTGTTGGATGGCATTCCCTTCAGCGCCTTGTTGGACACCGGGTCCCAGATAACATCAATTCCGTATGTTCTTTACAAAAGGTACTGGGCTGATTCAGACATTAGTATTGGTCCATCTAACATTGCAGTGAACTTATGGGCTAGCAATGGTGAAATAATACCACACGTTGGGTTCAGAGAAATGACCATTCAGATTGGGAAGGTAGAATTGAAGAATCAGGATATTTTAATTGTAAATGTTGACCGGCGAGAACGTGAACCAGTAATGTTACTAAGAATAAATGTAATTGAAAATTGTTTTTCCAAGGTAATTACTGTCTTACAGCAGATCGCCGAGACTGCCAGAGCCAGGCAATAGAGACTCCTGCAAAAAGAAATAACAACAGGTAGAAATATCGAGTGAAATTGGCAGTGTAAGGGTAAGTGACCCGATACCCATTGTAATACCTCCCAAAACTGAAATGTTGGTCTGGTGTAGAGCCGCAATAGACATTAGGGCCCCTTCACATCAGCGTTTTTTTAAATTCGCGGCAGATGCGGTGAAAAAACCGCATCTGCCGCGTTTAACGCATAACCGCGACACTTGCGGCACACTTGCGGCAAGCTCCATCCAATGTCTATGGGGCTTGCGGTAAGGGTGCGTGGCAAGTGCGGTTTCGGCACTTGCGGCAGGTGCGGCCGTGAAAAAAAATGCTGTCAGCCGCAGGTTTTTTTCGCGGCCGCACCTGCCGCAAGTGCCAAAACTGCACCTGCCGCAAGTCCGCCTATACCTTGTATGGCGTTTACCGAACCGCGCCGCAACCATGCCGCAAGTGCAGCCAGTATGCGGTAATCGCGGCAGATTCGGTTTTTTCACCGCATCTGCCGCGATTTGAAAAAAACGCTGTTGTGAAAAGGCCCTTAAAGGGCAAGACTATCAAGCCCTGGTAGAACCCGTGTTACTCAGACGGTAGGCCCACTGACAGCCAGAGGAGTAGTTAAGGTACCGCGGGGAAGAGTGCCATTACGCCTTCTAAATTGCAGAGAAGATGAGGTCACATTACCAATGTATGCTACCATGGCTAAATTATTCACGGTTGATAACAATGCCATCACAGCTGTTGAGCCCTTGAACCTGTCAAGTCAGACGGATGACAATGGCTCAGGGGAAAAGATGGAGGATTGGTGCCAAAAGCTACATGTGGGTGCCAGTTCTACACCTCCCCATCAAAAGCATGGAGTATACCGGGTAGTAAAAAAATATGAGCAGATATTCAGCAAACACCCATTAAACTTTGGGCAAATTAAAGGGGTAGAGCACACTGTACCCACAGGTAACCATCAGCCTATAAAAGAGCGGTATAGACCATTACCACCCGCTCACTACCAAACCACCAAAGACATGCTCAAAGAGATGAAAACTGCAGGGGTAATAAGAGACAGTTGTAGCCCCTGGGCAGCGCCTAATTTTGTCCAGGTGGGTCAACGGGATGTTATCAGTGTAGATGGTAAATTCTGCACCAGGGTTAACTCCCCACACAACCCACTACATTACACTAGCGCCTCCAGGCCAAAAGGGGGGGCTAAAGAAACTCCCCTATATATTCTGGTGTGGAGAGGAAGTGAGTAGTTCAGTGCGGTGCAGCCCTGAGGAAGAAGGACTATGGTGTAAAGGAGCTGCCTTAGGCTTCCCCACAGTCTGCTGCTCAATTCCAGGCCTAGCCAGGGTTTGAGGAGAGGAGTTCATAGAAACAGAGGAACACATCTGGGAGATTGAGTTACCCTATAACTCGCCCTGAAGGAGCGCAAAGACCGGATACCGGATCCGAAACTGTGATTGACACAAGCAGCACGGTAAACACCGGACTATTGGATGTAATAGATCTGCACTGTACCACAGCGAAGCAACATGGCAGGGTCAGAAATACACAAATAAGACTCAAGTTGCCTAGCAAGGGGGTACCTGTGAAGATAGACAGGGCTGGCAGCCTAGCTACAGCGGCAGCAGAGCCACACACACAGCGCAGGAGTGGGAAGCCAAGGACTCGGTCAGGGTGGGAGCAACCTGGCCCCAGAACAGACTCCGTGGACAGTACGCTGCTGAACAACAACTACAGTAAAGATGTGGAAAACTACAAAACTGTGAGTCTGTGTGATCCTTGCACTCAAGCCCTACTTTCCCTCAAAAACAGCTATCATCTCTACCACTACCCCTACTCTGTAATATCCATAGACTATGTACTACCACTGCCCCGGGGAACAAGGCTCTGCCCGTGGAGAGCCGTTACAGCACTGGCTGCTAAACATCATTCCCGGAGGTTCTGCAACAGCGGTGGTCACCCTGACCACACACCACAGGTGGCGTCACATTTTTCTCCCCTGTAAATACCCCCCCCCATTACTTGTGGGCTCGGGACACGGTCTGGACCAAGACCGCCATGATAACCTCCGTGATACCCCGGTCCAGTACCGAGTACACCATCCCAGTGGCTCCACATACACAGTCTACACAGCATCATGTGATCACACCTTTACACAGTCATGACATGATCACAATTGTACACAGTCTACACAGCCATCATGTGATCACAACTGTGTACGGTCTACACATCTATCATATTGACCACAACTGTAGTCAGTCTACACAGCCATCACATGATCACAACTATACACAGACATCATGGGATCACAAATTTACACAGCCATCATGTGACCACAACTGTACACAGTCATTATGTGACCACAACTGTACTCAGTTATAAATAGCCAACACAAGACCACAACTGTGCCATGTTTGAAGAAAGAGAAATGCTGCCTATGCCCAAAGAACATGATCCCCACAGTCAAGCATGGCTGTGGAAAAATCATGTTTTGGGGGTGTTTGTCTGCTAAGGGCACAGGACTATTTTACTGCATCAATTAGACAGTGGATGGAACAATGTACCATAAAATCCTGAGTGACAACCTACTTTCCTCTGCCAGGACACTAAAAATGGGCCGTGGCTGGGTCTTCCAGCATGACAATGACCCAAAACATAAAGCCAAGACAACAAAAAGGAGTTGCTCAAAAAGAAGCACATTAAGGTCTTGGAGTGGCCTAGCCAGTCTCCAGACCTTAATCCCATAGAAATCTTACCGAGGTAGCTGAAGCTCTGATTTGCCAAGCGACAGCCTCATAATCTTAATAATTTAGAGATGATCTGCAAAGAGGAGTGGACCAAAGTTCCTCCTGACATGTACGCAAACCTCATCAATTACTTAAAATGTTTGACTGCTGTGCTTGCCAACAAGGGTTTTGACACCAAGTATTAAGTCTTGTTTGCCAGAGGGATCAAATACTTCTTTCTCATTCCAAATTGCAAACACTTTTATGTAATATAGGCCCCTTTCACATCAGTGGTAAAAGCTGATCGCGGCAGTTGCAGTGAAAAAACCGCAACTGCCCGGTTACCGCATAACGGCCACACTTGCGGTTCACTTGCGGCAAGCCCCATGCAATTTCTATGGGGTTTGCGGTAAGTGTGTGGCAGGTGCGGCAAGTGCGGTTTCGGCACTTGCGTAGATGCGGCCGCAAAAAAAACGCGGCTGACCGCGTTTTTTTTCGTGGCTGCATCTGCGGCAAGTGCCGAAACCACAACTATACCGCACTTGCCGCAGCTGCCTCAAGCCCCATAGACATAGCATGGGGCTTGCCACAAGTGCGGCCGTTATGCGGTAATCGCGGCAGTTGCGTTTTTTTCACCGCAACTGCCGCGATCAGCATTTACCACTGATGTGAAAAGGGCCTTAGAGACAATGTAATTTTCTGGATTTTATTTCTGATATTCTATCTCTCACTGTTAAAATGAACTTACCCTTACATCTATGAACTGTTGATGTCTTTGTCAGTGGGCGAACTTACAAAATCAGCAATGGATCAAATACTTATTTCCCCCACTGTAGGTGTATTTTTATGTGCTCCTTTCCCTAATACTCTATTTCACTCTTTTTTTAAGATTCCCCCTTCCGACTATTGCCCCTGTATCCTCTAAATTTCATGGGCCCTATAATGTTAATGGCGACATTCCAACTATAATATTGATAATATATACTATAGATAGACATGCATTTCCCATGTTTAAATATGCACATCCATCTGCCAGGGAGCAATATGCTGAATGGGTATGAGCACATACGCACTGGCCTGCCGGAAATGCGCATTGTGTGACGGCTTCCTTAGGCAGCATCCTGGACAAACAACATCAGCGGAAGGGATTCTTCCTGACTGAGGACGCTCCCGGAACCCCCCTCCCCGCTGCACCTCTGACTGCAGCCCAGCTCCCATGCGCTGCTGTGACCCTTCATCACTTGATTGCTGGCACTACTTATAGCCCACTCTTTCTACAAACTACCCACAGCTCCCGAAGCAGTCGACGTGAAACATTTGTAGGGGGCCGTCCCGACACGTACCTACACTAGGAAATGCATACCATTTGGGTCACATGATGGGTAAGCAGCTTTACTTTACCTCATATAAATTGGTCACTGTATGCACTTTAGACAGTATCTTATGGGAGCATCCCTACTCACTGGAGTTAGTGCTGGTTGCCTTCCTACAAGTGTCGAGCCCCAGGCTTTGGGGTACTTAGGTATCAGCCTCTGTGGGTAGCGTTGCTGTGTCATGGGGAGTGATGGCCGCGCCTGATCCCGTGTCCTGGGTGACACTTTAAGGGGTTATATTTACAGGGGATTTTATATAGAGTTCTCATGAAGCCACCTGTAGTTTCTGGTAATGGGTCACCAGCGCCGCCACAGTCCGCCGGAGGTAGGTGGTAATGCGACTAGTTGGTAAAGTCCTCCACAGGTAGGGCTGGACCTCTCGGGCAGCGTTCCTACAAAGGGAACAGGTTCATGCAAAAGAAACACAGGTAGAGGCAAAGTCACTTTCTCCCGGGTACTTTACTGTTGGTTGTAGCAGCAGCGGTTACAATTCAAAGCTCAGCACTTTTGATGTTACAAAGACAGGTAGCTTCACGGGTGGCTGCAAGTGGATCCCAGGTGGTATGGTGGAACCCTTGGTGTACCTTCGTTAACTAACCTGTAGCCGTTCTTCCCCGCTTTGGATTGATCTATACCCAGTAGCTCCGTGTAGGTAGTACTGGGAGTCCCCTCCCTCATTGGTGAGGAAGCAGGCAGACCTCTCCGATGGTAGGGTGCTGCAGCTGATGAACAAGCCACAGCAGCTGATTGCCGACTGCAAAGCTGGACTTTAGCCGGATCCCAGGGCCCGGTGTTCCCCTGGTGGACTGGAGTATCTCCTGGAGTATGGACGCTCCAGTCTGAGGATCTCCCTTTCTTGCTAGGGCCCGGACTTCCCCGTCGGGCACCCCCTTTCAGGACCTCTCAAGGTTCCCCCTTCTTTTCTCCGGTGCGACTTGTAACCGACCCAGTGTGACCTTCCACCTCGTTCCACTTAGCTAGAGCCTCTCTAGAACCTCTCCTTTTCCTCCATCTCCTCCTGGTCCCTCAGCCTAGAGACCTCAGTTCCAAAGACATCGGAGCAAAGACAAAGACAAAAGACCTTCTTATTCCCCCTAGAGGTGAATTTATCCCCTTCCGGGTAACCTCCCACCCTAAACTAATGTGGGAGTGCTGGGAATGGGTCCCACCCACCATCCTAGTGTCCACATGCAGCTGGAGCATTTACACCTCTTTTATGGGTGTAATACCCCTCTGTGACGCCTGCATTGGCGGGGCGCCACACAAGAACCCCATTCTCTGTCATCTTATTAAATTACTTCTGTACTTATTTAATTTTGCTGTCCTTTCCTCATTAATACTATACCTGTGCATACTTTTCTCCTTGTATGTAGGTACCTCTCTCCCCTTCACTTGGTCTTTTTTACACAATCTTGAACATTCATACCAAGAATTAAATTGTTTGTTCACAATGTTAAATAAATCCACTTTTGCATTATAGAACTCTTGTTTGGACTCTTCTTTGTGTTTTTACTCTGGGCATTTGTGCACTTTTTCTCGTTTTTGGTCTCAAGGTAATTTAAAAATGGAATTAAGGATGGGAAGACACTAATCAAACTTTGAAGCAGAAAACTCCAGGTATGGCTCCTTAAACGACTTCCTTTTTCCTCACCTCACAACTCCACTCCAAGAACAAGATATGGCAAGCTATCACTGGAAACTGCATAAGCTGAAAGGTGAGTATTTATAGCAGATAGGAATGGTAAAATCCCAATAGCTGAGATAACCCAGCACGGAAAGCCTAGGAGACCAAATGAATCATGTCACGTACTCGCTTCCAGCACATGACTTGGGGACTGCTGCAAGGGTTAATGTATCCTCTCTCACACAATCTACCATGCAACCTCTGTTCTAGGCCATAAAGTGAGCATATAGCAGACCCTGACACCATCCACACACTCCTGTTACACAACAGTCTGCCACCACTCATCAAACACATGGGATCATCAGTCCCCAGAACATACTACTGTCTGACAATCAACCTAACTTTCAGTCTAAGGTTATTCTTCTGTTTCCTTGGGGAAGGAGAAAAGAAATATGGATCACATCAGCATCGGCTGACTATCACATGCGAACAACTTTCTTTTGTTAGCTTTTATATGTTTTCAAAACAGTCTCTAATTTTAATATTTTAATCTCAGGTCTGTGACAGGAGCATGCTTAATTTAGTAATGAATACATTGCATATTAAATGCCCTGTTTTTTCCAAGCACCCATTTTACAATAGTAAATAGAGAATGTGATGCTTTCTCACTAGGAACCATTTGGTTAGTCCTTTTGAAGCTTACAGAGGTGTGACTAATTTTACCTTCTGTTTTTTTCACAAATCCCCCCTGGTTCTCAGTTCCTGTAGTTAAGATAAGGGAGAGGTTATGCATTTTGTGTAGGGATTGCAGACTCAATCAATGTTACCTTAGGGTGGCTTCACATTAGCATTCTGCGGAGGGGATCCACAATGTGAACGCAGCACCGCAAGCCCCTATGTTTATAATGGGAGCGCACGGTGCTGCGCTTGACTGCGAATTCTACAAGATTGATAACAGTAACTATCTTATATATAAAACAATGATACAATGTATCAGCTTTAACGTTTTTAACCCTTGGACCATAAGTTACAAAGAATTTGTATCTGGTGAAAAACAGAGGCCACCTTGCCTGTTTAGGAATAGTCAGTGGAATCCAGATATAACATATGTTTGTGATCAGTCATGACAATGACGGATGTACTGCCCCCTCTAAAAAAATGCCACCATTTATCAAAAGCCAACTTTATTTTCAATAGTTCACTATTGGTGAAATTGTAATTCCATTTTGAAAGAGACATGTTTTTTGGAAAAAGAGAGATAAAGGCACACATTTAGGCTGGGTTCACATTTGCGGACCCCTCGCATCGTTCTGCAGAGGGGATCCGCAATGTGACCGCAGCGGCCGCCAGCTCCTATCTTTATAATGGGAGTGCACGGTGCTGCACTTCACAGCGCAGGACCGTGCGCACCCATTCACTCCCATATGTGATCTGTGTGCAGGCGGATGCCTGCGCACAAATCACACAGTCTCCTCCGCACCAAGGACGCGACATGTTGCATTCCTGGTGCGGACGAGACTGTGTGATCTGTACGCAGGCATCCGCCTGCGCACAGATCACATATGGGAGTAATGGGTGCGCACGGTCCTGCGCTGTCAAGTGCAGCACCGTGCGCTCCCATTATAAAGGTAGGAGCTGGCGGCCGCTGCGGTCACATTGCGGATCCCCTCTGCAGAACGCTGCGGAGGGGTCCGCAAATGTGAACCCAGCCTTACTTGTGGATGATTCCTTTGACAGCCCCTACCCCTACTTCTGATGCATGTACTTCTAGATGATGAAGCAATCGTGATAACAGCAAAACGAGCGAAACGTACGTAAGGAGTCTGGTACCGAGGGGGTTCCCTTCCTTCCTGCACTACAAGCACCATTGGTATGGATCTGGACTTGCTACTTTCATGGACTGATCTGCTCATTACTTGAGCAACAATCTAATGGGGGTTTACTACTCACGGTGCAGCCAGTCTGTAAAATATGTGACTATTTAATGGCTTGTACTTGTGATTTCCCTAAACAAGGGCTGTATTAATCATATCCCCATGAATTGTATGTGACTATCAATCCACCTATGTAAAAATATCCTGCTGTACCTGGTGCTAGTGCATCTGTAATAATTGCACTTTATGTCTCTTGCATTTTAGTGTTGATTCTGTCTCTATAAACATAAATAAATTAATTGTTTTTATATGCAAAGTATTGAAGCAACATGCTCTATTTCTTCTCCTATTTATTATACATATCTGTTAAATGTTTAAATGTTTAGCTACTACCAAAATAATCTAAACATTAATCAAAATAATAAGCAGTAATAATTAATGAAACCAAGACACCACTGCAAAGCCTTCAGGTTTTCAGGAGGCCCCTTGTCCAGAACCTCCCTATCTTTAGCTGTGTATAATACTGAAAAATCCTCCTAAAAAAAGAAAGGGGTATTCGGCGTTATCTGAGTGGGAGTTGCGTTCCAAAGTGCACAGGGGGGAGAGACCACATGGAGGAGAGAGGGATATGAGGGGACAAAACAACGCATAAGTGGGAAAAGATAGTGCACAGTGGGAGAGATCACAAGAGGGGAGAAAACAGCGTACAGGGTGAGAGCACACAGGAGGGAGAGAGACAGTGCCCATGGGGAAAAGAGAGCATGGATGTAGAGAGAGAGTGCACAGGGGGAGAAATGTTCACAGTGAGAGAGGAGCACACAGGGTGAAGAGAGAACGACAGGGGGAGAAGAGCACACAGGGGAAGAGAGAGCGGTAGGAGAGAAGAGCACAAGGGGGAAGAGAGAGTGGCAGAGAAGAGCACACAGGGGAAGAAGAGCACAGAGGGGGACAGAGACAGCAGAGAGTGGAAGAAGAGCACACAAGTGGAGAGAGCGCATAGAGCAGAGAGAGTCAGTGCACAGGGGTGAGAGACAGCGCACATGGGAGAAGAGTGCACATGGGGAGAAAAGTGCACAGAGGAGAAGAGCACACAGGGAGAGAAGACAGTGAACAGGGGGAGTAAAGCACACAGGGGGAGAAGATTGTGCATAGGGGGCAAAGAGCACACAAGGAAAGAAGAGCGCACAGGGGGGAGAAAATGCTCAGAGGTAGAGAGACACCACACAGGGAGAGAAAGACAGCACATAGAGGGGAGAAAAACAGTACACTGGGGAGAAGAGCACACAGGTGAAGAGGAGTGCACAGGGGGGAAAGAGCACATGGGGGAGACAGCACACTAGGGGAGAAGACAGCACATTGGGGAGAGAGCAAACAGGTGGGAGACATCGCAAAGAGGATAGAGTGCATGGGCGACACAGCACATTGGCACATTGGGGAAAGAGCACATAAGGGGAGAAGACAGTGTATGTGGAGAGAGACAGTGCACAGGCGGGACACAGCACATGTGGAGGACAAAATACATGACGTAAAGAGAGATAGCGCAAAGGGGGTATTATATTTATGGGGATTGTATTATTTCAACACACAGCCTCTAAATTATAATCATGAATTGTGGTATGTGTTAAAGTGGCCCACTGAGACTCTTTCGCCCCAGGACCCACAAAAACCTAGTGTCGACCCTGGGTCACAGTAATGGAAAACTATGTTTTGCTCTATATTTTTTAGATTACTATATCTGACATGCACATATTAATTTATTAAATTGTATAGTATCCATTTGCCCTAAGGATCATATTTTTGGAGCCAGGTGAAATCTGTAAATATCACATTACAACCTGTGACAATACTTTATAGAGTTTTCCCCATGTTGGGCATTCTCTGGCAGGGAAATGAGGGGCATTAATTACCGCAGGGCTTGCTCTAGTAGAGTAACAAATGTGTCAGTAGACATTTCTCTCTAAAGTATTTTTATTGTTATAAGAGTACAGACATACTGTATACAGAAAACATTGTAATTTAACCTATTAACAAAAAGTGGGAACTTCCTTACTTTCCAGCAGCATGTAGTTCTGTTTTCCCTACCTGTGGCCTCTCTTTTAATTGCTTATACATTTGTATCAAAATTTCCTTTCCTTCACCACCTACACTATGTAAGTGCTATTTTATTCTTTTCCATACTTCATTTTTGATTACGCATGCTGGGATACTCAAAGCGTCATCATGGCGCAGAGGCTGCAGTCACTTTGATAGCCCCTGCCCCTCTCTGAAACAAAGCATCATCAATGATGCTCGTTTCAGGGGCTGGGCTAGTCCTCAAGTGCTGTCTATTGTGCAATATGCACAATGAAAGTGTACACATTGTTATCAGTTTAGATCAGAAGTA
This sequence comes from Allobates femoralis, assembly GCA_033576535.1. Taxonomy (NCBI): domain Eukaryota; kingdom Metazoa; phylum Chordata; class Amphibia; order Anura; family Aromobatidae; genus Allobates; species Allobates femoralis. The sequence continues at coordinate 329,723,564 of JARQOC010000003.1, forward strand.
ATGAGTCGGCAAGATCGTTGTGTTAGAATACCTGGTGTGCAGAGAACAGCACTCCCTCCGCAAGTGACTTCACTGATCTCTACATGCTTGGTATTCTGATACCACTGTTGCCAGCTCATTACTACTTATCTGAACTGACAACAGAGTGGCACACTTTGTAGTTTGGGGGTCCAGTTGAGTGGGCATCTACCCAAATTGGCAGATTGTCACTGAAATTAATTAGCCCACTAGCGGTAGTTGAGGCTGCTAATTTCTGTATTATCATATTTTTCAGTACTGATGCAATTAGGTCTAACTTCTCTGCTTCATATGCAAGCCTCAGCTGGAGGTATTTATAAGTCGAAATGAGGTATAGTAAACATATTTCGCAGCTGGGAGAATTCCTTTTTCATATCCTACTAAAGGTACCGTTACACACAAAGATATCTGTGCAGACATTGCTTGCATCTCACTGGTTGCAGTGAAATCATGGACACATTGTTCCATTTGTACACGGCAACAAAATGGAACAATGTGTCCATGATTTCACTGCAACCAGTGAGTTGCAAGCAATGTCTGCACAGAAATCTCTGTGTAACTGTACCTTAAGACATAAAGTAATCTGAAAATTCCTCTCAAGCCCCAACTTTGAAACCCCATGTAACTGATGCAGGTGAGGAAGCCACAGAGTATTTCACAGTGAAGTGCATTCCATGATGCCTTGTAAACCCTGGAGCTCCCACACCTTCCACCAGCAATGGTGAATCAGTAGCAGGGTTAGGGCTCTACCTGAAACATCTCTAAGGGCAGGGACACACTGTCCGATAGACATCCGAGTCTCTCGGATGAGACTCGGATAAGGCTGAAGCAGTAAGGCCTCTCCCTGTCAGGTCGGGGAGTGTGTAGCTGCACAAAACCACAAGCAGCTGACAGCCCCGTCCACAGAGGGAGAAGCCGTTCAGGGTCACTGCTTCAGCCTTATCCGAGTCTCGTCCGAGAGACTCGGATGTCTATCAGACAGTGTGTCCCTGCCCTTAACTTATGTGATTCCATTACTTCACACAGCCTGGTTGACTTCAGATGATTTTGAAGAAGACGACATTGTGCCCCTCCTTGGCCCTAGGTTCTTCTCAGCCATTAATATGCTGAAGATGTGCTGCCATAATATATACCTAAAGATTCAATACTGCCAGTACATCTGCACTCTTGTCTCTGTAATGTTTCTAGTCTGAGTCATGGAGTTTGCTTTCCCCAGAACAATTCCCTAAACAAATCTCTGGGGTATAAGAATAAGAGTTGCGGCATCCAGATGATTATGATCTGGTTAAGGGCATGTGCACACGTTTAGAATTTGGTATAGAAATTTGTGCATCACTTGGCAGGAAAACCGTAGCAGCAAAATCATGCGTTTTGCTGTGTTTTTTTATGTGTTTTTGGTGCAGATTTTTTCAATTCATAAGAATGGGTGAATTCTGCAACACAAATGCAGTAAGAATTGATATACTGCAGTTTTATTTCTGCATCAAATCTGCACTGTGAAAAAAGTCAGTGTGTGAATTATACTTCAGGATTATTATTGACTTTTCTAGCATCATGATTCCCTTCAGGTTTTGCTCTCAAAAACACAAGATTTAATCTCTCATAGTCATTTACCCTTGCAATGATCTCAACCCCCAAAAATTTCCAGGTTCCTCCTAATGACTATAGCAAGAGGTTCAAAGGGCAGTGCAAAGAGCAGGGGAGAAAGGGGGCAACTCTGACATGTGCCCTTGTTCAAGCCAAAGGCCAGAGTAATCTGTACATTCACGCTTATTCTTGCCATCTGCCACGAGTGTGTCATGGACTGATGAGACCTTGGAGGGATCTGAGATCAGAAGGTCACAGTGTTTAGCTGATCACGGGACCTCTTTAGCCTTTTTTCATTTATAATGAGTAGGTGTTCATTTTAAATTCTATTTGGTGCTGAAGAAGTTAAGGTTTCTTTGCTATCCTGCTGTGATTAACATGCAGTTGTTATCTCAGCTACTGCCACTCCTTTCTGCTATATAAACTCACTCCTTACTCTTTCTTATGCCGCCTATAGTTCATTCTAATTCATCTGATACCTATTTAGGTAATATTTTATCTCTCAGAACCTTCATCCTACTACTTTAATTTTGTGAGATAATGACCTTTGGGTTTTCATTGGCTGCAAGTCATAATCATCAATATTTACAGAAATAAACACTTGAAATAGATCACTATATTTGTAATGACTCTTTATAATACATGTGTTTCACTAAATATATTGAATTACTGAAATAAATTAACTTTTTGATGATATTCCGATTCAAGATATACCTGTATATCTTGAAATTTTTTATGCTGCCTGCCTTTTTTGTAATATCCTATGGAACTTTACAATTAAAAACTGCTTGGGAGGATTATTGCACCCGTTTTTGTTTTTTACTGCTTTTTGTTTTTTGGCTTTTTGTTCTGTGTTGCTCTTGCTTTTTCCTATTTGTGGGTATATATATGTATACAGGTACAAAGATGTTGCAGAATTCCAATGCTTTTGAGTGAGTTTTGGGTCCAAGCACCCTTTGTCTAGCCAGACAAAGGGTGCTTGGACCCGAAACATCACCATTCGTGCCATGTCTGAATAAAATCTTTTTGAATCCCTCAAAAGCATCGGAGTGCTGCAACATTTTTGTACCTGTATACACTGGACATCTGCTGAAAGAAGGTTTGGTCTGCTTGCACCCTCTCACTATTTTCTGTGCTGCTCCAAGTCTCTGTTTTATATATAAATATACATTCTACATTGCCTGCACACAGGAACAGGGCGGTGCATTGCAGCAATGTCATACACTGTCATGAAGGACGCACTGCCGAACACATGCACTGCCAACCTCTGATGGCTGACAGCAGCCATTATAGTTATTGCGATGCAGGGAACCGATGGCTTTCTGAACTACAATACATTCCAACTGAAAGTGCTTTGAGGACATGCATTCAGCTGAAGACATCGCTAGGGTTGGCAGGCCCTCTGAACCCACAGGCCTGGTCACACACAGTCACACCCTCTAACTAATAGAAGTCAATGAAAATGTTTTTTTTTTAAATAAAGGTTCCTATGTGGCGTTAAAGTATGGCAACAATTTTGCTCTCCATTATTGCTATCTGTCCTTGAAAATAATAAGCAGTCATTTTCTCCATGTACAATGCAAAGGCCTTAACAAATCAGAATGCTAGCTATTACCTTACAGCACTAGAGACCTAGATTCAAATATATCGGCCCTGATTCATTAAGACCAGTAATTTTCTCACAGATTTTGATGAGGGGATGTGATGGAGTCTGATGCTCCTGATACATTAAAACATGAACACCTGGGGGGGCGTGGTGCTGGTTGCATCTGCCTGAGCTCCTTCATCCTACCCGGCAAGCGGCACCTTCCAGACGTCAGCCTGCTCTTCCCGGAGCTGTACTGGCGGCAGATAGCTTCTGCAGCTCCCAGGCATGCCGAGGGCCTCCTCCAGGAATCATGGGGACGTTAAAAAGGTGACGGACGGGGAGTGGCTTGGACATGGAGCTGTAAGGACGTGTGCCCTGTGAGCTCTGATCTCTGAAGCCCCTACAGCACATAATTTGCCACCATCTGCTCTACTCACCCTCCGGATGATGAAAGGAAAGTCTGCCCTGCGCTCCCAGCCTTCCAGGGAGCTGGCTGCGGGCTCTGCTGGCTCAGGAATCACAAGGTTCCTGACAGCCTCTGAAAATGCGGGAAAGAGAGCACAGCACCCTGTAATGGCAGCAGGCAAAGATGGCGCCTCCTCCACATCACAGCCTCAGGGTAAGAGATCATCACTGAACACCCTGGGCCCTCAGAGAAGCAGCACTGCCTCAGTGACAGCAGCAGGAGGTCGGCAGACAGCCCCAGGAGCTGGAGGATCTTTCAGGAGGCAGACACGAGGAAGCAGTGCAGGAGGAACAGGAGAGGTTTGTGACAAGGCCCATCCCCCCACGCCTGGGAGCCCTTCACTGCGGGCAGACATGCTGAGTGGCCTTAACCCCCTCACACCTGGAAGCATTTCATCACAGACTGGAACACTGGGGGGCCCTTCTCCTCCTACACTTCACCCTATCAGACATATGACCCTGATCTGTGCACATCATCAGCAGCAGGGGCTTGTGAGGGGAGAGCTTCAGCTAACACTCAGTCCCAGGGCACTACACCCCCCATCAGTGTGGCTGCTGGACTTTGCTTACAGGCTCACACTGGTCACACTATTGACCCTATGCTCATGCCTATAACTGCCATTGATCTGAAAGCCCACCTAAGTGCCTTCCCTACCAAGGCTGACATGGAGTGTTACATACAAAGATTGGAGGCAGTGTGCAGGGGTGAGGTGGGGGCTCTCAAGGAAGAGGTGTCTCAGCTCAACACTACAGTCACTGCACTAGAGGCCAAGGTAGAGAAGCTCTCCTCACAATTAAACACCCAGCAGCAGCTTCTGGACCTACACTCAGAGACTTTCAATGTGGTCCTTGATCTGCTGGAGGACTCTGAGAACAGAAACAGGAGGAATAATATCAGGCTCCGTGGGATCCCTGAGTCCGTGGCCCCATGTGACCTCTCCTCTGCCCTCCATGGCATCTTCAACTCCCTTTTAGGGAAGTCACCCACCCAACACATCGAAATTGATAGAGCCCACCGATCGTTAGGACCAAGAAACCCTGATACGGATAAGCCGAGGGACGTCATCTGTAGAATTCACTATTTCCAAGTCAAAGATGACATCATGCGTAAGGCGAGAGACCATGATGCTATTGATTTTAATGGATCTGACATTCTTCTCCTGTCTGATCTCTCACGCTTCACCCTGGCTAAACGGAGGGCTCTACGCCCCCTCTTGGAAGTGCTGCGGCAAAATAAGATCCCTACAATTGGGGCTATCCTTTCCAACTACAGGTCCGAACTGATAAAGGAATGACAGTTTTGAGATCCCCATCGGATTTACAGAACTTTACCACCGCACTGGGCTTACCCCTGGTCACACTGGGTGATTGGCCTCGCCTTACTGCGTCTGATTTATGGGGTCTGCGTCGGAGTGGAGGACCCCCTGCTGGATCTTTGGGAAAGAGGAGAAGGGGCTCCCGACGTAGACATGGCTCTGTTAACTTAGCTGATGACACTTGAGGGTCGCGTGTAGCTTTTTTGACCACTTCTTTTTGTTTCTGTCATTTATAATACCCCTTCTGGTCACCGAGTTCCCATGTGTGGTCAGGTTGTGATTTTGCTTGAGTTTGACTATTACGAGTAAATTGGACCCATGTGTTCGGAGGTGACGATGCCTATTTTTGACGCCATCCAGGGCTCCTGTGTGGAGTCGCTTGGGGGGCCTGTTTTGCACTGTTTTTTTTTGACTGTTCATATATTTTCATAAGCTTTTTGTACATTGTGCTATGCTACTAGATTAGTGATACTTTATAATAACTAATACTGCTTCTGCATCTAATTCTGACATATGTCAGTACCCTTTCTTGGGTTTTACATACTGTGCCCATTTACAGGTATATGCTTAGCCCATGAGCTGGTTGGTTGTGTTCCACAAATGTGTTAGCCTTGCCGGGGTTGAGGGCCTACTGAGTGGAGCAATATTGCCCGCTGTAGGGGCTTGGCTGGTTGCTCTTTGTTCAATCACCTTCCCCACTAGGGTGTGTCTTTGACACTACTTTTCAGAGTTTTCTCTGATATTTCACTACACCTAGAGGCCTAGTGGCCTCTTGGGGTGTTTAGCCGGAACCCTGTCTTCCGGCTGAACTGACTCTTTTTCTTTTTCTCCTTTTCTTGGAGCTACATTCCTCTTTACCTCTCTGGTTTTTTTTCTTTTCCCCTTTTCTGTTTTTTTTCCCTCCTTTCTCCCTTTTCCTCCCTTGTTTATACCTCCCCGCACTTCCCACTTTTCCCTGTCCCTTGGTGACCCGGTAGTACTCTACGCCAGATCCTAAGCCAACACCTGGGCGTCTAGACTGCTGGGTCTTTCCCATTCCCCCCCCCCCTCTTACCCCTCCTACCCCTTTCTAATTTTTCTCTTTTTTTCTTCTCCCTTCTTATGTCTCAGTGTATACATTTCTCATTGGCTGTGTGTGTTTTCTAAGTTTTGATCCAGACGTGATTTTCAGGTAATGAAACATGCATTCTCTTGTTGGGGGTTTTACTGGTGTCCCTTTGTACCTGATTTCTTACAGCTGTAATATGCCACTGTACTAGGATCTGGATTCTGTATTGGTTATTTCTATTGTTATGCTTGTTTGAAACTTTAATAAATATATTTACAGAAAAAAAAAAAAAAAAAAAAAAGGTGACGGACTTCTTCTCCATAGAGCAGCCCAGCTCTCCCTGGCTAAGATGGCGCTGGCTTCCAGATCCCCTACCTCCTGCTCTCGCGCCTCCCGCAGCCCTGAGGAGAGCGCTGATAGAGAAGGAGAGGAGGAGGCTCCACTCACACAGAGAGCTCTATGGGGTCTGCTGAGCTCTCTCCAGCGGTCCTTGCAGGAGGATATGCGGGATCTGATGGGGGAGATACGCAAGGAGCTCTCCTCATTGGGTGACAGAACGGCCCACATAGAAGAAAAAATGGCGGAGTACACCTCCGCTCGTAATGAGCTGGCCACAGACTATGGGCATATGGAGGGGGAACTCAAACAGCTGAAAATATGTGACTTGGATGATAAATTGAGGAAGGGAAATGTCAGGATTAGAGGGATCCCTAAATCTCAGTACTCTGAAGACCTCAGGAGCACAGTACACTCTATGTTGCAGATGATCCTGCCTGATACCCCACTGGGGGATATGGAGATAAAGAGAGCCTTCAGGATCCCTAAGCCTGTACATATAAATAAGTCGCTTCCCAGAGACATTCTGGTCAGCTTCAGCAAGGCTAAAGTCGCTGACTCCGTTCTGCAAGCTATGAGACTGAACTCCACTATTGCAGCTCCATTCTCAGTGTCCTTTTTCCTGAATCTATTGGCGGGGACCCTGGCCAGGAGACGCAAATTTGCCCCATACTGCAAGATTCTGCGTGATAAAGGTCTCATGTACAGCTGGGGATCACCTGTCCACATAAGATTCCGCTACAAGGGCACAGCTCAGGTGTTCCGCTCCTCTAGCCATCTGGGTCGGGCTCTAAAAGAATAGAACTTATACCTGAGTACTGAGAAGACCCCTCCACATTCCAGCTCATGCTCCAACACTCCTGTTCGCACGGTGACCCAGGAATGGGAGAAAGTTGGCTGACTTTGACATTATTATGGTCCGGGTCGGCTGAGGACCTCTGCACTACCCAGATACCTTTTGAGAGACCCTTTGCCCGGGTCTTCCATCTACCACCAGTCGGGATGCTAAGGGGATGCGTTTTCCCCCTTTGTAGGCTTCGGCCTACTTGTTGGTTTACATATATTTTGTTGTATGTGTGATGTTTTTGTGTCCAGGTTTGCTGTTCCTGTCCCCTCTGCCACCTTTGACCAGATACCTAGTTTGTATAGCACTTCTGTGATCCCCCATGAGTGTCAAGGTAATCTCCCTTAATGTCAGGGGTCTAAATTCCCCAGCAAAAAGATCTTTCCTGTGGCCTGAGACATTGAGCTATGAAGCTGATGTCCTTTGTTTGCAGGAAACTCATCACTTGCAGCAGACAATTTTAGGTTGCGTCATAGCTATTTTACCTTGGGATTTTTTGCAAAGAGTACATAGAAAAAAGCAGGGGTGTGCTTACTCTTTAGGGTAAGTGCACACTTACCGGCGGGTTGGTCGGCGGCAGCTGGGCGGACCCGCCAGGAAGCTCCGGAGCCGTCCACCGGCTTCCTGGCGGGTATGTGCGGCGGGAGCCGGGCGGGTGACGGGCGGGAGCCGGGCGGTTGCACAGCGGGTTTGCGCCGGCGGTTCTGCAGCGGCTGGAAGCAGCACATGATTCTGCTTGCAGCCGCTGAAAAACCGGCGGTTTATAGAACATGCTCATTCTTTGCTAACCCGCTGGGAAACCAGCGGTTTAGCAACAGATGAGCCTGTGTAAACCGCCGCTGTGTGCACAGCGGGTGTCGGTTTACATTGGTTTTAATGTTAATCCAAACGCCGGTTTGGATTAACATAAATTTACATAAAACTAATGAAAACCGACCGGCGGTTTCCGCTGCTAAAACGACTATAACCCGGCCAGTGCGCACATACCCTTAAAAATACGATCGCATTCCACCTAAAGGAGGTAATTTCTGACCCAGCAGGCCGTTACATTATAATGAAATGCTCATTGGCGGGGGTACCGTACCTGTCACGATCGCAAATGTGTACGCTCCCAATGAAGCACAACTTTACTTTCTAAGAACTTTTTCTGACAAGGTTATTGAAGCTGCTATTGGCTTCACGTATGACTGTGGAGATTTTAACATGATGCCTGATGGGGACCTGGATTGCTCTGGGGGGGAGACCTCGCAGGGGTCGTGAGCTCAAGACGGTTTGTAGGGAGAGATGCATGCATGACGTTTGGCGATACTTCCACGCAGCGGAGAGAGGTTACGCCTTTTTTTTTTAACAGACACAGGTCATACATGAGAATTGATTATTTCCTGGTGGACGACCGCTCGCTTCCGAACTGTTTCTGTGCAGAGATAGGTCTTATCACGTGGTCGGACTATGGCGCCCCTGCGACTAGGCACCACAGGGTGGTATTACACTTTAATATAAAAATTGTGTTTTTCTTTCCCTGTAAGGTCATTAGCTCAGGGTTCACTCTAGGGAGTCTGAATTTACACCCACCTAGGACCGCACCACTTAGAATAGGGGGAAACCGATAATTTAGTAGGTCCCAGAGGGTGAGGGCAGAGCCTAGGAGAGAGGATGAGTGACAGTTGACAGTTTACCTGAGACGGTGCTGGGAAGGCAGTCAGAGTGGTCAGGCCTGACAGCCCAGCTGAAAGGAGGGTGCTCCATCTCTAAGTGGGGACCCAGGACAGAGGGCAACGGACCAGGACTGGTTGGAGCCGGCTGGTCACGTTGGGGAACATCGGCATTGCGGGTAGCCGAAGTAGTCAGGCGTTTATCACTGACTATAGACCAACGAGCTGCGGGCCCAACATAACGGGTTGCCGTATGCACCACAAGGTACCTCACCCCTCAGGACTATAACAGATCCATAACCGGTGGAATAACGGCCCGATTACTGATGTCGGGGGAGATTTGGCTCCTCTTAAATCCGGGAAAGGATAACCGTGCCTTACTGACGGAGATCAGGGACTGGCGGGAGAGCTCTGCAAGGGTGGAGAGACAAAAGGAAAAGTTTATCCCAAAAAGCCATAGAAAGCAAGACATCTAGAGACTCCATTACAGGGAACCTGGAGCTGGTGACCGACCCCCGGTAAACCGGACTGTACCGTATACCATTAACATCTGCCGGTATCTATCAAAGTGGAGTAAACGTACTCTGGACTCTGTTTTCCTTACTGCGGTGCCCGGAGGGCTCCGCAACAGCAGCAACTCAGCAGAGGGGTAAGAACTGCATCAGCACCAACTCCATCACTGCCCTCCCTCACCATCTTCCTACAATTGCTGCCCTGAGGTAAAGCTCCACCTGTGGGGAGCTGTACCACACTTTGCTGCCCCAACCATCACCTCAGCGGCTGGCTGGCAGCGCCGGTACCAAATTACCGGACACTACAGGTGGCATCATGATCCCCTGTAAATAATCCCTTAATCCCCCATCATCAACATCTACCCCCAGTTGAACACCAGGGCATGGCATCTACTCAGCAGTACCGGTGACCGAGTACCCCACCCCTTAGCTCTGGTTGAATCAGGACCATGCCCCGATATCCCTGGAGATTGACTTGGGTCGTGGCCTTCCCCCCCGCGAAGGTGTACTCTAAGCGTCTTACAGTCTCGTCTGTCACTAGTTGAGGAGGTCACGCAGGGCCTAGAGGAATTCTTTCTTCTTAATGATAATGGGGAGGTGAACGATGGCACCCTGTGGGAGGCCCATAAGACGTTTGTTCTTTGGTCTTTCTACTAAAAACTTCACAGATAAAAAAGGAAAGACATAATAGGAGATCGGAGCTAATCCAGAAGCTGAGGGTTCTAGAAGAAGAAATAAATCAAATCCCTCTCCTCGCTGCTCCAACCTGATATTTGAAGCTAGGATGCAACTTAGAGCCTTCCTATTAGGACAACATGAGCAACAACTCAGACGTCTTAAAACTGCATATTATGAGTCTTTTGGTGAGGAGGATAAGGAAAATGGCTGCGAAAAGCAGTATTGAAAAAATGATTGACCCTTCAGGGAAAGTAGTTGGAAACCCTGTGGAAATCGCAGCTATATTTGCTCAGCATTATGAGCAGCTATATAATTTAAAATCGGACCCTCACACTCCACAGCCCTCCCCGGATCGCATAAATGAGTTTTTGGAAGACCTGAGTCTCCCGCAGCTCTCCCCAGACCAAAATATGAAACTTAATTCCCCATTTTCAATACAAGAGGTTGTTGACGTCATTCACTCCACTAAACGCCACTCCGCACCGGTACTCAATGGGCTGCAAAATGAATATTATAGAGAATTCTCTTGACTCCTAGCCCCGTTTCTTGTGAGAACTTTCCACAATTGGCAATCAACTATTTCAATCCCACCCTTAAATTTGGAGGCCACAATAGTCACGATTCCCAAAGCGGGCAAACCCCTGGACCAGCCCGGTAGCTACAGACCCATTTCCCTTTTAAATTGCGATCTCAAATTGTTTTCTAAGCTTCTGGCTAATAGATTGCTGGAGGTGGTTGGGGACCTGGTGGACCCTGATCAGGTCGGGTTCGTGCCTGGCAGACAGGCTCTAGACGTAGGATTAATCTAGGGGAGCTGGCTGAGAGGACGGGCGCCCAAAGTGTATTCTTGTCATTGGACGCAGAGAAGGCATTTGACAGGGTACACTGGGGATATCTTGAGGCCGTTCTTCGGAAAATTGGCTTGAATGGCCTTTCCTTTTGGCGGTTCTAGCATTATATACAAATCCCTAAGCCAGGGTCCTGGCTTCGGGCTTTCTCTCGCCTGCCTTCCAGATTTCTAATGGCACTCGCCAGGGTTGCCGGCTTTCGCTGGTAATTTTTGCCCTGGCGATTGAGCCGCTGACTGCTTCCATTCGTAGGAACCCCCTGACCAGCATGTTGGGCCATCCATGCACAAGATTGAACTTTACGCCGATGACATTATTATAACTTGCACAGAAATCTTCATCTCCCCCCTGGCGATAGTCGACACTCTCTCTCGGTTCTCAATGACTTCCTATTATGAGTTGAATGCCTCCAAATCAGTTATTCTCCCAGTTGAAATCCCCTCGCGGGAATTGACCCCGCTTAAAAAAAAATCATACTCACCTATCCGACGCCTCCACCGGGACCGGCAACGAAGACATCCGATGACCGACAAGGACCTGTGAGTATGACAGCCAATCAGATGGCTAGACGTTACAAACGATGTGATCACTACCAGCCACCTGATTGGCTAATTGCCAGGTCTTGAACATGCATCAATGACCTGGCAATCTGGCCAATCAGGTGGCTGGTAGTGATCACATTGTTTGTGACATCTAGCCATCTGATTGGCCAGATCGCTACCAGCCATCTGATTAGCTATCATACTCACAGGTCCTTGTTGGTCATCAGATGTCTTTGTTGCCGGTCCCGCTGCAGGCGTCGGAGAGGTGAGTATGATATTTTTTTATTTTTTAACAACTTTTATTCACTTTTAGTGTACTTTCACAGTGTATATATAGATACACTGCGAAAGTACTCGCCCGCCTATTCACTGCAATTGGACTCGCTATACTCGCAATGAGTATCGAGTACCGAGACCTACTCGTTGCGAGTATAGTGAGACCGATTAATGCAGTACTCGCTCATCCCTATTCAAAAGCGTCAGAGGTTGGCAACTCAGTGATGTTTCTCCCTATCTCTAATGGGGGCATGAGTGTCCCCAATCTCTTGGAAGAACATAGGGCTGTGATTTTAGAGGAGGCTAAATCGTGGTGGCTACCTCTTACGGACAAGCAGTGGGTCCAGATCGAGTCGTGTTTTGCGGAGGGTGGATTTCTCCCGATGGCCTTGGCCGCTGAGAGCTTATCCCCGGGAAACTGGATCCCCCCTCTGGAAACCATGAAAACGCTGCTGGGTTGCTGTAGGAAAGCGCCAAGAGGGTGGACTTGCCTCCCCAATGCCTATATTCCCCTCACTGCTTTGAAACTGTGCATTCCAGCTCTGTATCTTAGGGTATGGAGGGAGGCGGGTGTGCGGAACCTGGGTGAGATGCTCAGTGGGAATGTTTGGCCTTCCTTTGGGTCGCTTCGCTGGGAGGTACCCTGCTCTGTCCTGCCTTCCTCCAGTACCTGCAGGTGAGGAGATTCCTCTATTCCTCCGACTATTTGGAGTCATGGAGGGCTCCTCTGAATTCCCCCTTCTTTCAAAATTTTTTACTATCTGGCCCCACTATTTCCAAAGGCTTCTCAGGTCTCTATCGGAAATTAATTTTACACCACATTCCTCCCAAACTTCCTTACATGTTAAAATGGGAATCTGATTTGAATTTCTCTGTCTCTGGGGCCTACTAGGATAGGAGCATTGTAGGAGTAAGAAATGCCTCTAGATGTATTAATCATCTTGAAATTGTCAAAAAGATACATTTGCGTTGGTATGTGCCTCCCGCCAGGCTATCAAAGTTCAATCCTGACGTGTCCCCACTTTGTTGGAGACAGAGTGGGGAGACAGGCTCACTAGCCCACATGTGGTGGTTCTGTCCAAGGATTGCGCCCTTTTGGACCCTGGTGGACTGCCTGATTAGGTCTGTCACTGGGATTCAGCAGAAGATTCCACTATATCTGGCGATACTGAATATAGGCTTAGAGGAGTACCCTCACAACCTTAAAGGCATGGTGGAGGTTATTTTGACCGCTGCTAGACTCTGTCTGGCTAAAAGATGGAACGCTCATCTCCCCCCAACCTTGAGAGAGGTTATAGATAAAGTCAACCTAATCTTCCAACAAGAATTCTACTTGGCCCTTGACAAGCCTTGCAAGCACAAGGCTGCAGATGACTGGGAGATATGGGCGTCTCATCCCGCGGCTCTCCCTGTTCCCTAATGGTAATGGCTACTGAGTCTTGGCCTTCATTACCTTATTACAAATGCAATTTTGTGTTTTGATAAATGTTAATCTGTGTATTGCCTGGTCATACTATGTCAATTTCTGGAAGCTAGCTCTTGGCAGGTGTCCCTTACCCTCCCCCATTACCTCTTCCCCCCCCCCCCCGCCCTTTCCATCCCTCATCCTCCTCTACCTTTTCATTTTTATGTGTATTCTGACCTTGTTGGCTCTGTTGTCTGGGGCCTGACCCCTTATTTCTTTTATCTGAAATTTTCAATAAAAGCTTATTGTTTATAAAAAAAAATAAAAAATAAACATGCACAACTCTTAAAGGGCATCTATCAGTGGGATTTACTTTCCTAAATTGTCTACATGGGCATGCAGATTATACAAAACTGAATGCCTTGGTATTTGTAATCCCATATTTTATTCCAGAGAAATCCACTTTCACATGCAAACATTTTGCGACTTTCAGATCTTTTTAAACCAGAATTCTGGCGTTAATGCTTGTGAATTAGCGCCATAGAGTATGTAGGGTTGGGAAGGATTAATTTTGATACTGCAGATTTCTTTCTTCACTTTTCATAGAATGATGCAGGCTTCACTAGCATACACAGAGTATGGATGGACAATGGGGCCTGACAAACTCTTTAGACCAAAAAAGAAAGTCATTACCAGAAAAATGTGTTTTCAAATGAGTTTCTGATGTGGAATACTGAAAGAATGAAATAAAAAATGAATTTTTAAGGTCATGTTCTAACATAAAACAGCAGTGACCTCACTGCAGTCAGCAGACACACACAACTAGTCAGCCAGTGTTGATATTACGGATAAGTTGTAATAAAGTACTTTAGTACACAACCTTCCTAATGTTTGACACGTCATGCCAAGTTTTATTCTGTTAGCTATGGCTATAGGAAAAGGAACTATAAACAAAGCACAGATAAGAATTTGAAGGCTTGGTAGTATAAGGAATCTGGCGTCTATAATATGAAGTTGATTTATTCTGACCTTCAAAGGAAGCAAAAAGAAAATAGCCGCTATCTCTCATTCACATGTCTGCACTGGAATTTTTCCATGTTAATTTTATTAGTTGTTTTTATTTTATCATATTATGACTTTTCTGATTCAAAATGAGGTGAAGAGCAATTATACTTATACAGAAACGGTCATCCGTTCAAAAGTTTCACGCTGGAAAATAAAACCTCCAGCATGCGGCGCAACACAAAGGGGGAATGACGGGATGGTATTGCAAGAGGAAGACCCTAACGGTAGGGAGTGAGTGATGGGACACCTCCTGGCACCCTGACACTAACCTGTGTCTATCTCTAAGCTGCCCTACCACCCTGTGCGGGTAATCTCCCCCCCCCCAACACTGCCATCACGAACCTAGTCCCTGGCTGTCACTTCTACTCACCTTGTCTAGTGCCAAGGCCAGTGAGTACACTGGACATTGTCTCTGATGTAATCAGACACGGGGGACAGGTAAACAGGCAAGGGACATAAAAAAAATACACCAAACTTGGTATTTGCAGCCAAACTCTACAGGCAGCAGATTGAACAGCACCAGTACAGCAAGTCTCTTGTAGCAGATTAACCAGAACCACAGGAGACCTCTACACACCAGGATGGTCATCATAGAAAGAGTTCTATTAATTGCAATAGGTGTTGGGCCACGTGACTACTTAAAGGAAACAAACTGCTGCATGCTGAGAAAAAATTAGCCTAGAGCTTCCAGCAAGGAAAACTGACATTAAGGGTATGTGCGCACGGTGGGCGGGTTTGTGGCGGCGGCGGCTGGGCGGGACCCGACAGGAAGCTCCGGAGCCGTCCACCGGCTTCCTGTCGGGTATGTGCGGCGGGAGACGGGCGGGTTAGCGGCGGCGGTGTTGCGGCGGCTGGAAGCAGTACATGATTCTTGCTTGCGGTTAGCAACGCTATGAAGCATGTGTAAACGCCGCTGTGTGCACAGCGGGTGTCGGTTTACATAGGTTTCTATGTTAATCCAAACGCCAGTTTGGATTAACATAAATTTACATGAAATTTATGTAAACCGACCGGCGGTTTACACACCTAATCCGACCCTAACCCGACCAGTGCGCACATACCCTAAGTCTTGCTGGTCCAAAAGAAATGAATCAAAATTAAAATCAATTTTTATGTTCTCCACCAAAGGGGTGGCTTACAGGATTCTATGAGCGTGTCTCTAGGCTGCTCTAACTTATTACCCTGTGAGAAACACCTGTTGGTAAAAACCATAAAAATTAGCACTAAAAATTCATATTTCCTCAACCATACAGCAGATTTAACTCCTTTATGACCAATTGCGTACTGGGTACCTTTTGGGCCATCTCCCTCTCTTTGATGTGAGCTCACACACTGAGCTCACATCATTCCCTGCACATGTCGGTTCATCTATTCAGCCGACATGTGCTGGTAACTGATACAAGTGGTAAATGATCTGTCTGCATCTGTTAATCCCTAAGAACCTCAGTGGGGGTCGCGTCATTCCCCTCTGCCATTGGAGACCCTGGGGTGCCGACAGGTTGCCATGACAGTTTAGAGTCAGCTGATGACTCCGGACACTGTCATGACTCACTACCTGTGAGCGATGCCTGAGCAGCATCACTCACAGAAAGTAATCATTTCTGCTGTTCAGAGCTGTGGATCATCACGGCTGTGAACAACAGAAGCGATCAGACACTGCAGTGTTGAGGCGCCCTAAGGGGCCAAAGTAAAATAAAGAAAAAGTGTAAAAAAAAAGTGTTAAAAAAATGAAAAATAAATGTTCAAATTACCCCCCTTTTGCCCCATTACAAATAAAACTATTTAAAAAAAAATACACATAATTGCTATTACTGCATTCAGAAATGCCCAATCTATCAAAATATAAAATCAATTAACCTTATTGGTAAACTGCGTAACAGAAAAAGAAGTTAAAATGCCAAAATTAAATTTTTTTGGTCTCTGCAGCATTGCAATAAAGTACAATAACAGGCGATAAAAACTTTGCATCAACCCAAAAATGGTATCATTAGAGACGTTAGCTCAAGATGCAAAAAATAAGCCATCCCACAGCCTCAGATCCTGAAAAAAAGGAGACCGCTAAGAGATGCGGAAATTGGCGCCAAAACGTCATACTAGATATTACTTTTTTTGACAAGCTTCTGAATTTTTTTCATTACTTACATAACAGTATTAGTATACATGCCTGGTATGTATGAACTCACACCTACATGATGCATCATACTGATATATCAGTTTTACCATGTAGTAAACACGGTGAATAAAAAAAAAACTAAAACCATTGTGGAATTTCACTTTTTTTGCAATTTCACCGCACTTGGAATTTGTTTCCTGTTATTCAGTACACTGTATGATAAAATGAAGGATATCATTCAAAAGTACAACTTGTCCCGCAAAACACAAGCCCTCATATGTCTATATTGATGGAACAATAAACAATAAAACAGTTATGGCTCTTGGAAGAAGGGGAGGAAAAAACTAAAGTGCAAAAAAGGGAAAATGCTAAGTCATAAAGGGTTTAATAATAAAAAAAAAAAAAAAAAAAAGGAATGCGCAAAGGAGCTAGATGAATAAAAATATTTCAAAAACTCACCACGTTTGTCTTGGTGATAGGTTCTCTTTAGTAGCCCATGTGTCTTGGTGACCATAGTATAGGACACACAATAAGACGGCATTTCCTGTTTTCTGCAGCTGTGTAGTCTTGGACAAGGAACAAAGTCATATGAGTTGCCCACCAGGGCCGTGAGGTACTCGGAACCGGACCCTCTCATCGTCTGGGGCTGCGGGATGTCACGGTGTTGTGACACAGTTCCATGGCCCTGGGCGAGGTCAATAAAAGGGGAACTTAATCTTGACACCACCCATGGTGTGCGGCTATGGGTAGCTGTGCGGCAGTCGGGACCTCTGGGGATGATTGGAGTAACAGCAAGGATGTTGAGCCCTCAACGGTAGAGCTGGTCCCTGGGGCAACTGTGAAGTCTTTTGATAGGCAATGATGCAGGGTTCACAAATACTGACAGCCTCCTGCTGCCAGATCACCAAATCAGTCTACCTCCTCTTAGGCGCAAGAAACACAGTCTCAGGAAGTATCAAGCTTTAACCGGGTTTCACTCTTTTACTTTGCAGATGGTTCAATTTACAACAGTTCAGCTGTGGCTCCGGTGTGGTCTAGGCAGCTGGGAGGGTTCATCTGAGACTCCCCCTTTCATGTCTCTTTCGGGCCTTTTCGGTCTGTCCACACGCTAGCTAGTCCAGCAGTTCACGGGCTTTCAGAGGGTGACTTTTCGGGTCCCTAGCCCTAATACGACGGCCTTCCTTTCACTGCGCTGGACGTTGGGTTTCGGGACATAAAGACCCCGCCGGGATTCATGGTTGGAGCATAGAGCTTCCTGGCCACTTCAGCAGAGCCGTCACTCTGGTTCTGGCCCAGTCCACCAGTGTCCTTGCTAACTCAAGCACACCTGAACTCCTTCTGTCACTGACCATGGTTTACAGCCTTGGACCTGGGCTAGCCTCTTAGTGGCACAGGCCACCGAGTCCGGGTTCTCTCAGTCCTGTATGATGGTCTCGCCTCTCCTTCTGACTGGTCTGGCTTTGTGTGGGTTGATCTGGTCTTGTCTTCTCTCCTCTCTTCTACAACTGGTGTTGTCTGTCTGTCCTTTTTTGTTGTGTTGGTACCTCCCCTGACCGGGCTCTTCTCTAACTTTCCACCCTCCACTTGGCTCCTCCCGCTATCCCGTTGCTGGGAGACCAACTTATCAATCCCGTCTGCTGCGCCATCTAGTGGTGACCGGTCCACAGGGGCGCCACACATAGATAAGTCAGGGCAGCAACATTATTCATAAGGCTTTGTATTTACTTGCTTGTCATTCCATAGTCTCTCAGGGTGAGAGATGTGTTTCATCACTTCCTAGAGTCTATAATTTAAACATTTCTCTGTTAATAGCATCCCATTCATTGCAGCTGCAATAAAGCAGATCCTATGCATGTGTGTGTTGCGCTCCAGGGCCGTGGGATACTCGGGACTGAGCTTTAGCCGCTTCCGGGTCACAGGGGTCAAGATCTGGCTCCGTAACCCTGGCCGGTAGATCAAAAATTCAAAGGGATAGGATTTAGGGAAAGGGTTATTGTGACGCCACCCGTGGTGTTCGGCTAGTAGTGGCAGACGCTGCGATGGGGGACCTATGGGGATGATGGGATTGCAGCTTGGATGATGTCACTCCCTACAATTGGAGCGGTTCCCCAGGGCAACCGGTATTGTGTATGGCAGTGGTAGGCCGTTGGGGTGCAGGACTGAGGGTGTGAAATAACCGACAGACACGCAGGTATAGTTTCCTTTACCTTTATTGTAGCAGTAGGTATAAGCCAGGGTACAATCCACAGGTGTTGATGTGCATCCATATGGCCTGGAAGCAAGGATCTGCTCACCCGGTAAGTTCTGAGGCCTCCCTGCTGTGCGCCTCTTCGCTGGTACTGGCTGCCTTTAGCTAAGCTTTACTCCTGCTGGAAAGTCTATCACCAATATGGCATATAGATCGAGAACTTTCCGGGTACCACTTCTCTGGCCATTGTCCCTGAGCTCTCCAACACTGCTGTGCCTCCAGGTGTCTTGGTGTGGCCAGGAGAGGAGGAATCTCCCACCCTCCAGTTTTGGTTGCTGCGCCAAGAGCTCCCTTGCAACCTCAGACTCCGGTGTCCGTTTCTGGCATTTTTCTCCGGGGTGAACCTGGTAACTGGCTCCACTCCCCAGGCCTACTCCTCTCCTTCCTCAGACCCTCTCCTATGGGTCCCTCACACTGGCTGTTGGTTACCCTCGGACGAGCCTGACACTGCTCCAGTCCGCAGGGTGCCTTCTCACTCCTCCTAGGAACTGAACTCCCTAACCCTGCCCCCAGGCCAAAATTTATAGGGGAGCTCTCCCGCACTAGTGTTAGAGCTCCCCCTTCTGGTCTGTAGTCAGGAAAGGTGTTGTGTGCTGTGGGCTTACCTGGTGTGGATACCGTTTCTTGCTTCCAAGCACGATATTACTCCCCAAGGGAAGCAATGACATTGTGGCAACCAGACTCTGAGGTGTCATATGTGTATACATACAATGCAGGGTAAGTGTGTCTACAATATTGCCGCTGCTAGGAAAAAGGTTAAATATAAATATCTACGATGCTTAAAAATGCAACAAATTCTATTTTTCTTCCATAACCTCTAGTTGGCAAAACTAAAATTTAATAATGTGAAATTCCATTTGCACAACTTTACACAATACATTTGAAATCTATAAAAATGGATCGGGAAATACATTTGTAAGCTGTAGTATAAGGAAGGGGAGGAGGGAGGTGGTGCTTCACTGAAATTATCCAAAACCGTTCGCAGCTGACAGGACATCCAGATCCCCACTATTCAGCAAAGGAAAAATCCAGCCAGCGATGCAATCTTCATTTTTCTGATTTATTTGTGCATTATGAAGAATAAAACATATCTATGGAGCACAGTCCCCTAACGCTGGACACATTTCGGTTGACGCCTTAATCATCAGCATAGTTACAAAAAGACCCTTCCCCATATTTATAAGATTAAAATCCAACCCCCATAATGCAACACATGTGAAATTTAATTGATTATTTATACATAGGTAGAAAAAAAACCTTTAGATGTTTTGCACTGAGAAAAACAGTACTCTAAACAACAGGTTACAGCAGATACATCATATAAAACCAGACAGTATGAATTAATAAATGTCACACATATATTTATCGGCATTATATGAATAATCACGTCAAACCTTATTATAATGGCAATGTATTTTTAAATAAAACTGTTTAGTCACCATATAATAAATGAACTAGTAGAAATAAGACAAATAAGTGCGTAGATTTAATTCTGTTGGTTGGCGAGTGTTCAGACTGAGTATCCATCGGGCCTCCTTCTCTAGCACAGTTCTCTCTCTGTCCCCGCCCCTATCTGAAGTCATGACTCTCTCAATGCCCTTGACTAGTAAACTGTTGGTATTATCGCCATGCGTCTCCAAGAAATGGCGAGATAAACTAGACATCTGTCTGCGGCTAGCCATATTATCTGGATTTGCCGCAGACAAATGCTCTCCCATTCTTTTTTTGAGGCTTCTTGTAGTACAGCCCACATAATCTTTAGAGCATGTTGTACACAAAGCCATGTATACAACATTGCTCGTGTTGCAATTAATATATGCATTAATATGCCAGATTTTGTTTGTGATGTGATTTGTGAAGCTGTTGGTAACTTCCATGTGTTTGCATAACCCACAGCGGTGACCTCCACACTTAAAGTTTCCTTTAGTTTCTAGCCATGTGGGTGTCTGTCTGTTATTTCTATATAAAGATGGTGACACAATGTTACCTATACTCAAAGATTTTTTAGGAAACACATCAGACACCACATTAAAGAACCTTAGATAGAATGGGGTCTTGGTACAGTATACTGTAGGTATGGATCTGAGAATGATTTTAGCAATGTTACTGTAATCAGAGCTGTAAGCGGTGGAAAAAGTAAGGATATTCTGGTCCTTATTTTTGTTCTTTTTATTTTCTGAATACAATAATGATTCACGTGATCTTTGTTCCACCTTCCTCACAGCGATTTGAAGCCCCGTTTACTCAATCTTTGACAAATCATTTTTTGTTCCTGACTAAAGCTTCTTGTGTAGAACATGCCCTTTTTGCTCTGATTATTTCTCCTACAGGTATATTATCAACCACATGACGAGGGTGGCAGCTCTCTGCATATAAAATGGAGTTGCCACTCGTTGGTTTATGGTACAATTTTGAGTGTACCTATCCTGTTATTTCATCACCAAATAATTCAACATCTAAATATGGCACCTTACTACCGTGTTCCTCATAGGTAATCTGATGTTGAACACATTATCATTCAAATATTCAATGAATGCCAAAATATCGGGAGTCTGATAATGTTGTGTATGGATAGAAGGAGACACATCCAATTGACGATTCCACACCAAGAGGACATCGTCGATGTACCTCCCCCACCATACCAATCAATCCATAAAAGCATTGGCAACATTATGGATGAATTTATGTTCCCAGAACATCATATATAGATTAGCAAGATGACCTATCAAAGCATGGCCTGGTCATAGGAGCGCGAGGATATGCTTCACAGGGGTTTCTCAATTCATAGTAAATAATACCTCTCCAGCTGGTGGTATATCCTGATGATGCCTGGGAAAAAAAAAGAATTATTGTACCTACGTTGGTGTCCTCATTTGGTTACCAGAAACCACTTGGAAGCATGCAGTGCTTCCTCACTACATCACAATGTAAAGATGGCGCTTGTGTCGGCAATGCATCTCAACACATGGCTGTGACTGCTCCCTCAGCCCCTGCACTGTATGTGGAGGAAGAATTGAGTGATGGAGATTCTCCTCTAGCACACAACCTTCAGGCTAGTAAGTCCACTGGGGTGCTTTTTATGGGGGATAGCAGCAGTTCAGCTTTCCTCTCCCCCCTCCCTCTCCCCACCACAGTCACAAAACATGCAAAAGGATTTTCAGGTCCTGAGAGAGTTAATCATGGCACTCCCTACTAAAAATGACCTAATTATTGTCCCAGCAGCAGACCCTCAATGTCATACATGAAGAACTGGAGTCTTTGGATAAAAGATGTCTGAATTTGAACCTTTACATATGTCTTCAGTAATGATGAGCGGACTTTGCCAATTTCAAATTCAGCACGAACATGGCTGATTCGATTCGGTGATCGGAAACCCAAACACTTTCCCCAAAAGTCGGTGAATCTGGCTAAGTCTGGGAAAAGTTCAAAATTTAAAATGGCCCTAAAACTTTACCTGTTTATTTGGAGCCAAGAGACTCGCCGGAAGACCCACTGGCTGGAGACAACACAACCTATGGTTAGGAGTGTCCCCAGCCATTGGGTCTACCGGCTTGTGTTAAGCTGTAGAATTTTTGAGATTTTTTTTAAGCTTCCTGGAGTTTGCAGGTGTTTTGACACTTGCAGGGTCTGAATGTTGGAAACACTGCCAAATCTTTGGCATTTGGCAGCAGCTGTGAAGTCCAGGAAGCATAGAATGTCCTTAAAACATCAGTTTAAGAGAGTTTTATATTTCTAAGGGAATTTTTTGTGAAACTTTTTTTTTTATTGGAGAGTAAACACTTTGTATTGCAGAGGGCCACCAGCATGCAAAGCCATCTGTTCTTCGCTTATGTGTTACTAATTCATATAAAAATAGCATATGGCCATTATATGCTTCACATCCATGATCTTAAAGGTCTCTTCATACTAATGAAACCCCATAGTATGGCTATTGCTTCTTAAAATTGTTCAATCACTATTTAATGTCATAATAATAATAATAATAATAATAATAATAATAATAATAATATGTATTCATTCATATGGCGCTATTTAATCCATAGTGCTTTATATACATTTGCAACACAGTGCCCAGTATCCTTATTCAGCATTCTAGATGAATTGGTGGTGAATAGTGACCTGAATAAACATTTATTTTCATCATTATGTTTCCTACAAAGATGTCAAGCTTCAGTAATCAGCATATAAGGACAAAGTGTCGTACGATCCGCGCTGCTACCAAGAGAAGACCAGGACAAAGGATCGTCTGGTTGAAGTGATTCTTTAATCCGACGCGTTTCGGAGCTATCTCCCAGCTCCTTCCTCAGGGACAAGGAAGGAGCTGGGAGATAGCTCTAAAACGCGTTGGATTAAAGAACCACTTCAACCAGACGATCCTTTGTCCTGGTCTTCTTTTGGTAGCAGCGCGGATCGTACGACACTTCGTCCTTATATGCTGATTTCTGACCCCGGTGACCCGTGGATGTGTGGATCCAGCAGCAGCTACTGACTAAGTGTTCATACTGGTTGTGGGTTACACACCCAGATCAGGTGAGCAGGCCCTTGTCGCCATACATATACCTCTATATAATAGACATAAGACCCTATTGCGCATTTGTCTCATTTCTATAGATAAGCTTCAGTAATGACTGCAACTAAGTAAACACAATCCAGTTGTTTAACCTCTTATGTCAGGCCACAAGGTTTATTAGCAGCTAGGCATTAGGCAACAATAGTGTGCAAACATTCAACTCTAGTATTGATTGCTCGAGTCTGAATTGTGTCACTCAATGGAAGAAGTGGGCCCCTTTAGGAAATAAAACACACCCAAACCAGGGAACATAGTCAGCGTCTCCCTCCATCTTACCTTTGCATTCCCAGTGGCACGCAGGTATATTGTCTACATTCCGCAGTACTTTGCTGATAGATCCTCTGTAAGACATGGCTGACCTGGATTCGGAAGATGTTATCTTCCTAACCACCCCAGGGGCAGAAGGTGGGTTGGCAGAACCAGACCCAGAGTTTCATCATGGAGAGGAGATGGAGATAAAGACATATGTGAGCTGGAACTCCACCGCACTTCCCATTTTGGGCCTCATCTGTAATGAGGTGCAAATCCAATCCTGGGCTCCAATAAAAGCGAGTCGCAGCAGTCAGGTAACTCTTACCCCATAACATCCAGGACCAGTAGCACCACATGTGTCACGCTGGGTGTAGGGAGACACCCATCGCTGGATGACAACAGGGGGGGAAGGAGTCCCTGATACTAAGAGCAAAAAGGGAGGATGGTGACCCCTAGAACAACTAGCGCTGACACCTGGCTTCCCTAGTGTCCCTATGCAGTTTCTGCAACTGTCGCCGCCAGGATACCTACTCCCTGACTGTCCCTGGACTACCACTACACAGGGATCAGAGCGGGTGAACACTAGTCAACCCGGCTAGCAACTAGAAAACACACAAGGGAAACATACAAAGTGGGGAAGAGATACACTTGGATTTAGGATATCCAAGCAGCAAACCAGCAGGCTCCAAGAAACACTGCTTTTATCCAAGAATCAATCAGGAAAACCTGAGGCTATCACCAGCAGTGCATCCTGGTAGTCAAGGGAAATATATAGGCAGCTCCAAGGTAAGGAATCAGCTGGGTCCTAGTGACCTAAAGCTTTAACTAAAAGGGAAATGCCTCTGCAGGATAAGAGATATGGATTCCTAGTGGAACATGGCACTAAACATCGGTGGTACGTCAACCGCTCTGTCCTGCAGTGTGGTGATCTTCCCCAAAGACAACGTACCATCTTTGTCAGGGATGAGGTCACTTTCATGAAGGTAGGGGGCATGAAGGGGTGGTTTGAAGTTGGTGTATGTTGGGTTGGCACCGCCACCCAGTTTGGAATTGGCATCGGGTGTGACCAAAGTGTCTCTTTTGGTTGGCCAGCTAAATGCACTTAAACCCACAGGGCATGTTGATGTTCCCCAAAATGGTCCTGTCTATGCTAGAAGGTGTGGTCATCCCCTGGTTTCTCCAGCATCCTCTCCAGCAGCGGCCATGATGGAGTGTGCTGGAGGGCAGGTTGTGGTGGAGAATGGACCTAAAGGAGTAGTGCCTGTGACCCCCCCCCCCACAAGTCTGTTTGGCAGGAGACTACCATGATAAAGTGTGGCAACCATCCAGGGCTTGGCTGAAATTGCTGAAAAACAATTTCACTGAAGGCATGTTGGTGAGTCTGTGAGACAGTGACCCATCACTTACTTGGCATTTTGGCTAGAGAATGACTTTTGGGACTTGTTTTTTTTCCCCAGTTTTTCATTGACCTTGACCAAGACATGTGTTTTTGTTAAACCTTCAAACATTTTGCGTTGTTTGCGCTTTCCCCTACTGGGCATTCATGCAGCCTTTTTGGTCCAACTGAAAAATCTTAATAGATTCTGCCCTTCATTGCCTCTCCACCACTTTAACAGTCTGTGTGTTGCTTCTGATCCTTGTGAGACTTTCGTTATATTTCTATACTATGTATATTGTTATGTTGTTTTGTTTGCTACTTATAGTCTGGGTTTGTGTAAGTAAAGCTTTTTGAGTTTACTTCTTGTGTGGTGGATTCTTTCTGCAAACAGGTGCTTTGATACTTCCCTACAGAGACTGGTGAATAAGCCGCAGTCCTCTGGCTTGAAGGTGTGAGGTATGGAACTGCAAGATACTACACCCACTCCAGTAGAACAGGGCTGGCTAAGTGAAGTTCTCAAGGGCTGCAAAGTTTGCATGTTGTCATGGGCTCCCTAGCATTGCACAAGGTGCTGGAATCATCCATCACCTCTAGAGGTGATGAAATTAGCACCTGTACAATGCTAAGGAAATCTAGAAAACTTTCACTGAGGACTGTAGTTGGCCACCCTTGCCATAGATGTCTCTGTGGAAGTAGCCAGGGGACAAGAGGAATCCTTAATCCCATTCACCATAACTGCAGCTCTCCTTTGACTCTCTTAGGCTTTGCGCCTGCAGTGCATTGCTTGATGATTTTTTACGCAGGTTGAGAATCTGCATCAAAATCTGCACGTCTATCCTGAGGCTAGCAAAATGTAGGACAGGTCAGAAGTGCTATATCCACGTTGCTTTTTTGTTTCCTTGCACATGTGGTTTAGATTTCTTTTTTCTGCCAAAAATTCTGCACCAAATCTGCAATAAAAAAAAAATTGTCACAGCACTTCAGAACTCTCATAGACTTTGCTGACTTCAAGATAGACATTTAGATTCTCAAAATCTGCTTCCAAAAAAGCATCAAACATGGTGGGGACACAGTGGCATTCCCTGATGCAGCTGTGTAACCTGACATAAATAAATAATGGAAAAAAAAAATTTGGGCTCCACCCAATTTTTAATTGCCGCCAAAGTAAAATTAGGCAGCTGGGGACTGGTATTCTCAGTAAGGTGAGGACCCATCGTTATTGGGCCCCTGCTGTAGAATAGCATCCTGCAGTCACCCCAAAAATTGGCGCATTGACAAAAAGCTCCAATTTGTGGCGCTTTACTCGGCTCTTCTAATTGCTGTGTATTGCCGGCTGGCATTAAGCCCAAAATTCTTACTTCGGACCAGTGTTTGACCTGGCCATTAATAATTTCATGTCAATAGTAAAGAAGTCACAACAAAGAGAGACAATTTTTTATTAGAATGAAACCACAAACACATATCTGGACTCCATCTTTATTACTCCGTCATACCCATCCTCGATCCACTGTGACATCTTCTTGATTGGAGGCTACAATGAAGACCACAGTGTCCTGTCACTGCCAGCCTCGAAACATTGAATAAATGAGTTGCCAACTCCGTTCCGGTAAAGAGTGACTCCTGAGGTCACCCGAGGACAGGTCAAGTAAGCATTTTACCCACTATAGTTAGCAGTCAACCATGCTTACCTGAACGGTGACCTCTGACTGACTGAGTAGATGATAGACTGTTCCTAGGTTACTCCAACAGCCAATCACAGACGCCACTCTCTGTAACAGCGTCTGTGATTGGCTGTTGCGCCCCTCACTCATTGACTGACATCACAGTAGTACAAAAATAAATAAATCATTTTAAAAACTAACATAGAGCTCCGCTGTATTTTTGATTCTCAGTGCAGATAAAGCGGACAGCTACTGGATGCCACCCCAAGCTTCCTGGTATATACCTCTGGATTTCTAAAGTCATTGACTTAATACAGTATATATGGAAGATTTGAGTGCTTCTCTACACAATAAATCTGAAGACTTTTATAAGACTCTTTCATGATTGCTCCATGCAGTGCATCTCTGAAGCAATAAGATTTATGTGTATGTGTTTTGTATCTGGTGTGCTGATCTGTAAGTAGCTGATTAATAGCGCAAATTTCCATTCTGGTTGTGGGGGTTGCTGAGATGCTCAGATGTTCCATCTTCCCTATGATTGCTCTGCTACTTATCTTATCGGCTTGATTTCCATTTTGTCTGCTACTCATATGTGTTGTGACCTCCTGGTATTTTTACCTCTGGACCGTGACCTGAATACAAATCTGTTGACTGTTGCATGACTACATCCCTGTCTACTCCCTGAATACTACGAACCCTACTGGAACCTGACCCTGGAGTGCCTCACTTCACTGCTGTCTATACTCCTGTCATTCCCTAGCTATTAGTAGTGTCTAGCGTCACATTCACCCTAGTTATTGTAGGTTGGTTACAATTTGTTTAGAGTGGAGTTCAAGCACCCTAGTGATTTCTTGCTATCTGTTTTGTAGATTTTAGTTTTCTGCACCTTGTCAGTGACAGAACTGCAAGAAAGAATGGCAGAGGATCCCCTAAATCAAGGTGTGAAAAACTTGTTGCATCATTCCCAAGAAGACTCATGGCTTTACTAGCAAAGGGTCCTTCTACTTAATACTGAGCAAAGGGTCTGAATACTTATGACCATGTGATATTTCAGTTTTTCTTAATTAATACATTTGCAAAAATTTCAACATTTTGTTTTTTTTTTCAGTCAAGATGGGGTGCAGAGTGTACATTCATGAGTAAAAGAAAACTTTTTTAAATTTATCAACTGGCTGCAATGAAAAGAAGAGTGAAAAATGTAAAGGGGTCTGAATACTTTCCATCCCCACTGTGACCAAACTTCCAAAAACAATTGAAAAGAAGACGTATGGTCCAATGATACTGGTGGGGCTGCACCCTTAAGTGTCTTGCCCCAAACTCCTTCCCCACCCATACATGAAATAAGAAAAAGACTCAGAATCCCGTAAAGGGGTTCTGCGATCCGGTCTGGTGTGAAAGCCCCAGTTACAGAGGAAATTCATCCTTATGTCTGCATAGCAGAGCTGACTAGGTCTCTAGGTCTCTTGGATATGCAAACTTAATAATGTCAAAAGTTGTGAATGTTCCTTTTTAAGGAGGAGAAAGCCCCTGAGCAAGTCACTACTAGTGATATAACTTGTAACGTTTCTACTGTTTCTTGGGCACCATGTCAAACATACACTGCATTAAAGGAGTGATCCTAGATTTTTAAGCTACTTTGTATCAGAAGAAATTCTGTGAACATCTGGTTTTAGTCCCTATAGGCTGTATGCACATCAATAGACACAGGAGTCATGGGAAATCCAGGAAAGTTCATTACTGTGCTTCTGGAAATCACTGTATATGATGTAGTGCCAATAATATTGGAGTGTACAGTAGTATCAATGTTTTATTCATCCTCACTTGTGATATTTCTTCGGATAGGAGTTTGGGACATTCTTATAAGGTCCTGCTATTCATTTCTATTTTATCACACAAAGTAATAGTTATAATCAATGTTTATAGTGTGTCAGCATATTCTGTGCACCTTATAATTGATGACAATAAAAAGAAAAATATATATAAATACCGTATATACTCGCGTATAAGCCGAGTTTTTCAGCCAAAAAATTGGGCTGAAAAGTCCCCCCCTCGGCTTATACACGAGTCTAAGGTGTACACAGGCCGCCCGCCCCCCCCATCGGTATACAGGCGCCCCCCCCCATCGGTATACAGGGCCCCCCCTTGCTGCCGCAAACCTGTAAAGTAATAGATCATTATACTTATCCCTGTCGCCGCCGCCGTCGTTCTGCATCGCGCTCCTCCAGTCTTCATGCTTCTTCTGGCTTCCTCCTCCGGCGCACAGACAATGACGTCATTGCCTACGCCCACCAGAGGAGGAAGCTGGAAGAAGCATGAAGACCCGGAGGAGCGCGGAGCAGAGCGGCGGCGACAGGGATAAGTATAATGATCTATTACTTTACAGGTTTGCGGCAGCAAGGGGGGGCCCTGTATACCGATGGGGGGGGCACCTGTATACCACTGGGGCTGCTGCTGTATATACCACTGGGGCTGCTGCTGTATATACTTCTGGGGCTGCTGCTGTATATACCACTGGGGCTGCTGCTGTATATACCACTGGGGCTGCTGCTGTATATACAACTGGGGCTGCTGCTGTATATACCACTAGGGCTGCTGCTGTATATACCACTGGGGCTGCTGCTGTATATACCACTGGGGCTGCTGCAGTATATACCACTGGAGCTGCTGCTGTATATACCACTGGGGCTGCTGCTGTATATACCACTGGGGCTGCTGCTGTATATACCACTGGGGCTGCTGCTGTATATACCACTGGGGCTTCTGCTGTATATACCACTGGAGAGGCTGCTGTAACACTGCTGGGGCCTGTATATACCACTGGGGAGGCTGCTGTATACCACACTGCTGGGGGCTGTATACCTGTGCTGGGGTCCACCATCGGCTTATACACGAGTCAATAGGTTTTCCCAGGTTTTGGGGGCAAAAGTAGGGGGGTCGTCTTATACACGGGTCGGCGTATACACGAGTATATACGGTAATCAAAATCAATAAGCAGACAAAAGCATAAAAGGGAATAATTTACATATATAGTACTGATATAAAATGGCCTGTTGATAAGCGTCATATTCACATATCGCTATCTGTTGTACGTAAAAATAGGGGAGAGTAGCTGAACACCTGGGGTACAAAGGCTAAATTTTCTATGAGGGAAAATTACATAATCACAAATGTTTATACAAACCAAATAGCTTTCTCTCTATTTTGCTAATTCTTGGTGCATCAGAATTGTTACATTTGAAAAATTAATGTAATAATTTACGGAATTGAGGTAATTCCTTCAAGACCTATCATATTTCTAGTTTAAGATAGGGTCAAACAACCATAAATACTCTCATAATGGAAAATTGAGCAGATTATGCTAATGACAATCCAAGTTTGATCAGCGTGTCAGCATTGTGTGATCCAATTCCCTTGACTAAGAGAATAAGAGCACACTGGCAGGAGAAAATGGAGAACAAAATTTCTCCTTGTTCTCTATTCTATGAGTCCGCAGATGTCATCTGAGTGCAGTCCGATGATTTCCATGCACCCATAGACTTGAACAGGTAAGTCTCGTCTGATGTCCTCGTCTGATGACCTCTCTCGCACCTCTCCAAACTATCCTCAATTTCGCTGCCTGACTCATCCACCTGTCTCCTCGCTACTCCCCTGTCTTTCCCTCTGCCAAGCCCTTCACTGGCTCCCCACTTCCCAAAGATCCCGGTTCAAAACCCTAACCTTAATGTACAAAGCCATACACAACCTGTCCCCTCCATACATCTTTGACCTGGTCTCCCGACATCTAACACAATCTGTCCTCCTCTCAAGAGCTGTTCCTCTTTTCCCCCCACATTTCCCCCTCCCACAACCGCATACAAGACTTCTCTCGTGCATCCACCATACTTTGTAACTCTCTCCCCCACCACATCAGACACTCCCCTATGCTGGGTACCTTCAAGAAAAACCT
Organism: Allobates femoralis; assembly: GCA_033576535.1. NCBI lineage: Eukaryota > Metazoa > Chordata > Amphibia > Anura > Aromobatidae > Allobates > Allobates femoralis. The sequence goes on from JARQOC010000003.1 coordinate 329,753,912, forward strand.
GAAGACCCACCTCTTCCTTCAAGCCTACAGCCCACACTGAGACCTAATCTGCTGCACCATCTCACCCTCAGCTCTCCCCCTCCTACTGTCTCCCCACTCGTCCCCTATAGACTGTGAGCCCTCTACTGTACCCATATGATTTAATTGTCGTCATTTTACATTCTTGTCCTAGTCTGTCCTTACACATGTAAAGCGCAAGTGAACCTAATGGCGCTATATAAATATTTAATAATAATGTCATAGCATGCTGCACATTTTTACTCATCGGTATGAGCTAAAAATGTTTATTAGCACTGTCTCATTGCATAACATTGGTTTGAGGGCTAAAAATTTGCATTGCACTCAGTCATGCTGTCCCCTCCTCCAGATTCCCAGCCTCACAGCCTGCATTAAGCATAAGGCCACACAGGGCGGGATCTGGTGCCTGCCTATACGCAGGTGCAGTGTCCCGGCCTCATGTGACGTCAGCTTTCGGGCAGAGCTCACGGATGTGCGCAGGTGCCGATTCCTTGTAAGGAACACTGGAAGTGGATCCCACACAGCAGAGGAGGAGGGGTAATATCAGCAAGGGGTTTAAGTCCTGGAAGAAGAGTATACCTCCTGTACCTAAACTAATTTCTGATAAAGTGTTTATTTTGGTGTCCTTAGGTAGACAAGAGCCACCTTCACTAATAGCAGCATAGGTGCTACTGAAGGTGGCTCTTTTAGTTTAAAAGGCTCTAGGGTGTGACAGGTTCCCTTTAGCTAACTTATACCGACCTGGGGAATTATACTGATATCTCAGTTTTACCGTATAGTGAAATAAAAAATAGAAAAAACACTGTGGAATTGCACTTCTTTTGCAATTTTACCACACTTGGAATTTTTTTTCCCGTTTTCCAGAAATCTATTTGGCAAAATGATTGATGTTATTTAAAACTATAACTCATCCCTCAAGAAACACATCTCATATGTCTATATTGACGGGAAAATAAAAACGTTATGGCTCTTAGAAGAAGGAGAGGAAAGAATGAAAATCACCCGGGTATGAAGGGGTTCATATGTGCATATACCCTTATGTTATATATAACAACTATACTCAAGCACCTCTTTGGCAAAAAGTAAAAGTGGATAAAAACTCAGTTCCTCCTGTTGCAAGCCATGTTTTCCTTCATGTTCCTTTTACCATGCACATTCTTGTGTACCCGTATATTATTATTCTAGACTAGATGGCGGCCCGATTCTAAAGAATCGGGAGTCTAGCATGCATATATACATTATTCATTCAAATTTGACAATAATGCACATAAGACATGATCTCTATCTATCAACTACCTATGTTTGTATGGTATATGTCAGTGTAGTACATGTCATGATTCTAAGGCAAGGCTTTTCGTACAGATACTGGCACCGATGTTTTGTACAGATTACGTATATTCAATTTATATATGAATGTTAATAATCTATGATTTAGCCAGTACATGTTTCCCCACCAACCACGGGAAGGTAGCCTTACAGCTGGTGGGACCTACTCTACTCTATCCCTAATTATTAATACTTAGACTCCTTTTAAATCAGATATTTTTTGGCTATTTGCAGAAGGTGTGGAATAACAAAATACAGTTTCTGCACTTGGCACCAAAGGGCCTACCTACAGCTCACTTTCAGCAAGTAACATGTAATGTATATGGAACTTGCAGTTAGCTTGCAGTAAATACAGCAAGCACAGCTTCGACAGGTTCACTAAATGCAACCACTAAAAATCAGAGGTAACTGCGATTTTGGTGGTTGAAACTGCCGAAACCACATGTGCCGCAACTGCCGCAAGTAAACCACAAATTCCATATACATTTCATGCAACTTACAGCAAGAGTGCTGTAGGTCACCATTAGGCAGCAAGTGCTAAAATTGTCTTTTTCCACTATAAATTCCACAAATAGCAGAAGAATTCAGATTTAAAATCAAAATGTCTATTCTTTCCTTATGTGTCTAAATATGTACCTATGTGCGTAAATATGTATCTATATGTATGTATGTATTTATATGTACAGAACACACTTCGAGATAGAGATGTGTGTGAACAGCTGTCCCACCCGTCTCTTAGCTGTTCACAAAAACCTCACCCTATGTAAAAAGAAAATTAAATCTCTCAGCAGCTATACTGCTGAAGCTTCAGGTTCTTATCACTAAATGCAAGCACTTAGATGATACACATCTACAATCTACTACAAAATGTGTGTTCATATACATATACTATGAAATATAAAAAATAAAGTTTCTAAGCTAAAAAACTAACGACTATATATCTTAAATGACTATTTTATATCTAATAACTAATTATAATGTCTTTATCTATAAGGCTGGGGTCACACATAGAAATCCGTTTTTGGAAGTGATTTCCATGACCAATCCGGGTTTTTTTGGGTGCTTTTTGAGCCTCCTGCACCTCTGAACATTTTTGGACTTAGTCATTTTTTCATTTTTTTTCATTAAAAACGCATATGCGTTAACGCAGGTGCCTATATGTGCCATGCGTTAACGCATGCATTTCCCATAGGGCCCCATGTTAAAAAAACGCATGCGTTTTTTAACTGATGCCAAAAACGTTGCAAGCAACGTTTTTAGCTCAAAAACGGACAGAGCAATGTTTTGAGGTCCAGAAAAAAACGGACAGGGTGTTTATTACATCCAATCCATTTTTCTGTCAGTTTTTGGACTTAGAAAAAAAAATGACAAAATGAAGCCAAAAACGGACCAAGGGCTTATGTGTGACCCCAGCCTAACTAAACAAATTTTTTTGGTATTTTTGTTTTTTTCTATTCCTATACATCTATGGCTAAACTAATTTATTGTAATATTTGTGTTTAATTAGAAAGTAACTATGTATCTAAATCTAATATGTATCTAAAGAATTTAAAGTAAAATATTTTTATACACTATATTTTTAGTGAAAACTTTGTCACAATTTTCCACTATTTTCCCTTGAACTGGTGTATCAACGACTTGAACTTTCACATTACAGCGTTGCCTCACTTTAGAAAAAGCCACATAGAGTTGACCATGGCCAAATGCTGGTTCAGGTAGAAAAATACCAACTCGATGAAGTGTTTGGCCTTGTGATTTGTTAATGGTCATGGCAAATGCTGGCTTCACAGGAAACTGGCGACGTTTCAGTTTAAAAGGTAATCCTGTGTCAGATGGACATAAGTCAATACGTGGAATAAAAACAACATTTCAAGCAGCTGACCCAGTAATTACTTTGGCTTCTATGATGTTAGGAAGCAAAGCAGTAACAATCAAGCGAGTACCGTTGCACAGACCTTTTTTGGTGTTGAGGTTGCGTAACAGCATGATAATAGTACCACTTTTCAGTTTTAGCCGATGTGAAGGCATTCCAGTTGGTGTAAGCGAATGTAAGAATTCTACTGGATATTGGTCAGGGTCATCACATTCATCAGCATCTATGGAATCATGACTGATATATTCTGTGTAGTCACCATTTCAGACGATCCATGATATTGGAGTTAACATTATACACATCCTCATTTTTAGGGCATAGAATTGCATGTGATGCAGCAATATTGATGCTCTCATTGTTGTTAATATCAATAGAAATGTTGCCTCCAAAGATATCACGTATTAAGCAGCCAGTGGAAAGCATGTCTGAAGGTATTTCGATGACATCATCTCCAAAGTTGAAATCATTGGAAAGGTCACCATTTCCCAGTTGAAGCATCCAAGTACTGTATTGTTGGTCTATGGAGCGCATGTTGTTAATAAGTGGTAGTCTAACGAAATTTTGACAGTGTTTGGAATACTTAATGCAGCTCTCTACAATATCAGTTCTGGTTCCGTGAGCGATGACAGGAAGGCATTGTCTAAAGTCTCCTCCCAGAACAATAACTTTACTTCCAAACGGTGTTTGCTGTTTCTTAGAGACATGTGTTGTCATGATATCCCGTAAAAGTCTATCAATGACATGCAATGCATATTTAGAGAGCATTGTGCACTCATCAATGATACATAGTTTAGTATTCTTCAACTGTTTGGCTGGCTCTGTATCAGTTTTAATGCTTGAAACCGAAGTTTCATTGACAGGAATTGGAATGCCATAAAGAGAATGGATTGTGCGTCCTCCTTCGAGTAAGTTAGCTGCGATTCCTGTTGTGGCAGCTGCTGACACAATGTGTCCTTCTCCCCTTAGCTGATGTAGCAGTAGATGATATAAGTAGGTCTTACCACTCCCACCAGGACCGTCAATGAAAAAGCACTTTGTGCTATCAGTAGAGTCTTGTAAAGCTTGACTGATAGTATTATAGGCCAAGAGTTGTTCATCATTTAGAGTAGCTTTCATGTCCGCAGCTATTTGTAGCTCAACATCCTTATCATACAGTGGGAGAAGATGTGGTTTATTTACAGGTCGTGGTAAATGAAAATCTATATAACTTTTGCCATGACTTTTTAGAACATCTTGAACATCAGTCATAGCATAGCCTTCACAATTTATACAGGCCTCAGTATTGGAGTGGTATGCATGGCAATAGTCCTGTACAAAGTGTTCCTTGAATTCATCCCATAACTGCAGAGGATTAGCTGGAGGGCCAAAAATGCAGATATAGGCACACATGTCCCGAAGCTGTGCTGGCATGTTAAGAATACAGGCATCTTGTAGCGTATTTTTCCATAGACTATCAACAAATAGTAAGCCAAGGGCTAATGCTGCCTCTTTGAAGGTTTCATACGTTACTCCGTTGACCGTTTTAATACTGTCAAAACTTGTTGCACCTTTGACGTGTAATAGCAACAATCGCAAGTAGTAGCATTCTTGATCTTTGACACTGACAGTGTACATCCTTCCAATAACAGAGCCACCTCCTCGCTTTCTAAGTTCCCAAGAGCCTTCCTGCCAAACATAGTACTCTGGAATTTGCCGGTATAAAAAGTTATGAGCATGTTGGTCATTCATATTAAGCTCAAAGTAGGCCATAAGAGTAGAATTCCGATGAAGTTTTTGTTGGATGTTAGCAATGGAGTCATCCTCATGAAAATAGAGTGACTGAGAATGAGGCAGATGTACGGCAAGGCGAATGATGCTATGCGATTGCTTATGCATAGGATAAGCAAAAATGCGCCAAGCTGCCTCTGGTGCACTGACATATCTGGAATCCATAAATTGATGTGTTTCATCATGGTCAATGTGAGTTTGGCAAATGTCAAGGTTTGCTTTATCATGGCCTTTGTAGACATATTTAAACAAATATTTGACACTTTGTATTGAACCACAAACTTCCACATTGATATGGCACCTGTATTTCAACAGTAGGAATGGATTGTACGGAACTACCCAAGAATTGTCAATTGTTTTAGAGTGGTGTTGAACAGAAGGGCCAGAGCTTCTACGATAAATGGGATAGGCATCTTTAGCTATAATGGTAGAGGTTTGAAAATCTTTAGGGAAACCTTTTGTACATTTGCCGAGATCCATACAGGGCAAATTGGGGTTGTGTTCTCCACAGGGCCCATGAATCATATGTTGCAAAACAATGCCATGAAGTAGAGGGTAGGAGTTAGCATCAGGAATTTCGGCCCAGACAATGTTATCAACATCATCCTTAGTTCTTAATTTAGAGTTGGTATCCAAAATGATCAAAATGTGTGCGTGTGATAGACCACGTTTTTTAAATGCTATTACATGCACCATAGCACAAACGTTTCCAAACAATCCTTTTCTAATGTCTTGTAATAGAGCTTCTAACTTGATTTGTACACACGTGCTACTAAATCAGGTCTGTGTTCCACACACTGCCATGGCTGCAAATTAGTTGTAATCTCGCTCCATTTAGGATTGCAGGTCATAGTGATGAACAAATCAGGGCGACCGTACTTGGTGACAATAGCCATAGCATCCTGATACCGTTGCTGCATGTTCCTCGGACTACCCTCAAAGGAGGAAGGTAAAATTACGATCTTGCCAATGGGGATGCCTTTTTGGATGGAGTTTTGTAATAAATGCTCTTGCAATACACAGTAGTCCTCTACTTTCAAATCCTTTTGATGCTTGCGGATAAAATGTAGGCGATTGGCCTCAATTTTCACATACGCGTCAACAATGTACTGTTGGGTGAGTTTGCCACCATTCAGTACCGGATTAAAGTAATCTCTTACAGATAGCATGTAGCAATAATATTGCAGTTGTGTTATTCTGCGCGTACTTGGAGCTTGTTGTTTCATGTCATCATGCCAACCTTGTTCTCCGTACGGAAAAAACAATGGATACAGGAGGGCATCTAAGTTACTGTGTAGAATGCTGATACGTTTGGTTTTTGGTGCCAAAGGGTTGTTTGGGTCAGGTTTTAGGTGAATTAAGATATCACGATTGAATGGTGGCTCGCCATTGTCATTTTCAAAAACAACGGCAACCTCATTCACAATAGGGTTATTGTAGCGTCGAGGGTCTTGTGTGCGATCCTGTTTTAGGGCCATGATTATATTAGGCATGACAGTACCATTTGCAAGAGCTTTAAGATGTTCCTCCTGTTCTACATCCCTTAACATTTTGTACGCCGCTACAAATGGATTTATGTTATCTAATTGAAGAGCAATCATACTTATCAAAGTAGGACGACAATTTTGATTGTGTTGACATTGTGTGGAGCCCACTGGGACGGGGTACTTGGTGCCGGACCGGGGTGCTGCTGGGGGAAGTCACGGCGGTCCTGGTCCGGACCGTGTCCCGGGCCCACACAATAAAATGGGGGGTTATTTACAGGGGATTTGTCACTCGTGACGCCACCCACTACATGCGGCCAGTAATGGGGCCGCCGCTGCTGCAGAACCTCCGGGGATGATGGGATAGCAGCTTAGATACAATAGTTCCTGTGGGCAGAACTGGGTTCCCCGGGGCAGTGGTAGTAGTAGTTAAAGTCTGTGAGGATAGTTATTGATGCTGCAGGAGAGTAGGGATAGCAGTAGAGATGATGAGAGTAGAGGTAATCGCAGTATATGAGGGCAAGTGGGGCTTCAGTATAAGGATCACACACACTCACGGTTTCTGTTGTTTTCCAAGTCTTTACTTGCAGATGATAAATCACAATATTGTCCACGGAGTCTGTACCAGGTTGCTCCCACCCTGACCGGGTCCTTGGCTTCCTACTTAAGTGCTGTGTGGCCCTGCTGCTGCTTGTAGCTATACTGCTGGCCCTGTCTCTGCTCACGGGTACCATATGCTGGGCAACTTGAGTCCTCTCTGTCACTGACCCCTCCGTGTTGCTTTGCTATGGTGCTGTGAAGATGGTGGACCTTCACTATCCCGGTGTTTACTGTCCTGTCTGTCTCAGGCACAGCCTTGGATCCGGTATCCGTCTTAAGCGCCTCTCTGGGGTTAAGTTTGGGGTAACTCTTTATCCCGGATATGTTCCTCTGTTACTCTGTCTCCTTTCCTCAGACCTCTCAAGACCTCCACTTCTACTTGACTCTGCTCCTGCTCCAGACTCAAACTAAAACTGAACTAACTGTCACTCCTGCTCTGTGGTAAACAACTTAGCTCCTCTCACTAGTGCAGGTGCCAGCTAAGCTCCTCCCACTTCCTAGTGTAGTGTTGTGTGGGGATTAAACCTGTGTTAATGTTTCTGTGGCACATCAACCCCTGGGGTGCCACACTCCCCCTTAGTTAAAGACAGTACTCCGGGACTGTGGAACAATAAAGAAACAAACAATTAATACAATTAATATTTACAAAGACTTAAAAGTAAAAATCACAAAAATCACTAAACTTCAAAAACAGTCCAAAAATTCAAAAAGCAGTCCTTCCGGGGGTTTAGTCTTTTGCCTCCGGGCTGATGAATGTATACTAGAAAGTTTATACCACAACCAGTCCGTGGTAGTATGGTCCATAAAAATAAAATAAAAGGAAAAAGAGGTAGGGATATTGGGGTATAGGTACATGGACCTTACCCTTGTGACAACAAAGAGTGAACTTTTTATCTGATAGTATCTCAGCATTAAAATGCAATGCTTGACAATCTTCACAAACCTAGTTCATAGGACCACTGGAGTGTTGTACAACGGAACTGTCATCATTAGTGAAACCTTTAGGAAGTATAGCTAAAGATTGTGGTAATGGACGATTAGACTGGCGCTGGAAGCCAAGATATGTAAAGCGTGGACCTGGTAGAGGATCTTCACTGTCCACAGATGCAATGACGGAAGAGGTGGAAGGTGTATCGTCAACAGAGTCTATGAGTGCAGAGGTCAAAGGAGTATTGTTGTGCTGTTCACGGCATGCAGCTGCAGCATTTATTACTGGATTAATTATTGGCATAGAAGAGTCATGTGTGAAGGATTTTGTGACAGCAGACTCCATGGTGTTGAGGCGACGACGTTTGTGTTCAAAATTGTGTGTAGCACACTGTTGGGCCCCACGGGACTGGGGTACTCGGTACCGGACCGGACGGTACTGGGGAAGTCACAGGTGGCTTGGTCCGGACCGTGTCCCTGGCTCGGCAATAAAAGGGGATTATTTACAAGGGGATTTGTCACGGGTGACGCCACCCACTTGGTGCGGCCAGCGATGGGGGCCGCCGCTGCTGCAGAATCTCCGGGGTTGATGAAATGGCAGCGGAGTTGGTATAGTTCCAGTGGGGAGAACTGTATCCCCCGGGGCAGTAAGGGTTAAGTCTATTGTGTGTTATTGTAGCACACTTACTTTGCAGGCTGCAGGGATCTCTCCTCCTGGCTGGTGCTGACAGGCTGGATCTGTATGAGGGAAGATGGTGTACAGGTTGAGGCAGACAAGAGAGGCAATTCAGGGTTTTCCAAAGCTTTACTCGTTGTTCTCTCTCAGCAGGTTACAAGTCATTTGCAGTTCTTACAGCACAGTTCTTAATACACGGTTGCATTCTCCCTTTCCGGGTTCCCTTCTCTCCTGCAGCCAGGCCTCTCTCCCTGTGACCCCTCACACAGTCTTTAGTGTGCCTTTCCGGGCTATTGCATACTCTTTCTCTGTGTTGTGCGACACCGGACAGTATGGCAGTGACTCGGGCTTCTGTGAGTCCTAGTACGTCACTGAGCTGCCTGTCCTTTAGGGTTAGGGATCTCAATCTGGAACTCAGACCCCTCGTCGTATTGTCTGGGGATGCCGGGTGAACTACGGTCCCCTCTAGAGCCGACACTCTACTCTAGCCCAGCCTCCAGTAGTCCTCAGCACAAGGCTCTACCAGGCTCCTTCTCTCTGTTCCTTTCAGTATCATAGGAGGGCTACTCCGCCTGCAGTAGGCTGCTTTAGCTGTATGTCTAGGGCCCCGGGTTACACCGTCCCTCTCGGCTCTCTCACACTCCTGGGGATCTGACTCTGGATGGGCTTTCTCTCTCCTCTGGCTCGCACTGGCTCAGTACAGATTCTGCGCTCCGTGTGTCTTCACTCTTCCAGGCAGTGTGGCTCTCTCCTGCTCAGCTTCAGCTCAACCTGCTGCTGTTCTCTGGCCTGCTCCTCAGCTTCTCTGCTGCTCTTGGTCTTTGCTGTTCGGCTCACTGTGGCCTACTCTTTGGTCTTTTCAGCTCGGCACTCTGGGCCTACTAACTTCCTTCAGTCCTCCCCCTCACTATATACTGTCAGTCACCTGACCTCTGGTGTGCCCAACCCACTCCTCTGAATCCACCAGCCCTCCGATCTCATATAGTTCTAATCTCAGGGCTGGATGTAACCTTCTCTGACACGTGGGTTGTGTGGGCTGTGAGGGTGTTAGTGTTTAACAATGTCCTACCTGCCTGGCTGCAGTTCCCTTTGTGGGCACCTGAACGCAGGGGCGCCACAACACAGTTTCCGCTTACGTTCAGAATTAGACACAAATACAGTAGGCTCAGGGTCAGGACATTGTATGGCAGTAGACATAGAAGGTATATTGTGCTTAGAATCAAAGACTGGAGAGATGGCATTAATATTTTTGGAACGTTGACGGCGAGCAGCAGCAGCCTGATTACTTAACCGAAGTGCTTTTTGCTCAGCAGACTCATTAGTAATGCGTTTTTTCCTATTTTCGCTGTTTTTGTCCAGGCGCTGGCGTCTCTCTTCTTGAGTCTCGTTAGCACGCTGTTGACGCATATATGCGGCTTTGGCAGCTTTGCGTTCAGTGTCATTAGTATACTTGGTATCTCTCCTAATCTTACGTGTGGCATTGGCAGCTGTTTGGCCAGTGTCATAAGTACACGTGTTTTCAGAGCTCATGTTGTTTATCATAAACAGCTATAGCTGTGTTGGTGGCAAATGAGGGGTTGATAACAAGCAGAGTATCTGAGTGCAATTGCCAGTGAGTAATCAGCTGGCAATTGAGGGGTTATTAACAGACAGAGTCTCTCAGTGCAATACTCAGTGAAAAAAGAGCTGGCAAATGAGGGGTTAATAACAGGCAGAGTCTCTCAGTGCAATACTCAGTCAGTAATCAGCTGGCAAATGAGGGGTTAATAGCAGACAGAGTGTTTCTGTGTAAGGCTGGCTTCACACTTGCAGATGCATCTGCAGCGTTTTGCAGATGCATCTGCAAGTATCAGCATGCAGACCCGGCCGTGGTGTGAATGCTCTCATTCATTCCTATATGTGAGCCGTAAGCAGGCGTATGCCTGCTTACAGATACACTCTTCCCGCCCGCACTATGGACGCGAGATGTTGCGTCCATAGTGAGGGGCGGGAGAGTGTGATCTGTCAGCAGGCATACGCCTGCTTACGGCTCACATATAGGAATGAATGAGAGCATTCAGACCGCGGTGCGCCTATTATAACATAGGGACCGCGGTCTGCATGCTGATACTTGCAGATGCATCTGCAAAACGCTGCAGATGCATCTGCAAGTGTGAAGGCAGCCTAATAGTGAATGAGTAATGAGCTGGCAAAGGAAGGGTTAATAGCAGGCAAAATCTCAGAGTGTAATAGTGAATGAGTACTGAGGTGGCAAATGAAGGATTAATAGCAGGCAGAGTCTCTCAGTAGAATAGTGAGTAATTAATTGCCAGTATACAGCTAAATAACCATATAGGACGTTAATATAAATGTCAAAATGTAACAGAAGCACTTCAAAACTAAATAAATTTAGTTTTGATAAAGGGTCTTATCTCTTTTGAGGAGAAATTCAGGGGGAGCTTGGAGTGCGACGTCACTGGCACCGCCTCCACGCAGTAGAAATTTTCTCTGAGGTGAAAAATTAAAAAATTGTGCCTCAAAATGGCGGCGGGACTTGTCGCAGTGCACCGCGATGCTGATTGGTCGCTCGGGGCAGGCGGCGACCAATCAGCATCGCGGCGCGTGGCAAGGCGCGAAATGTGTAAACCTGAAGTCCAAATTTAGATTTTAAACATGGCGCCATTCCGCGCGGCGCTATGTTGATTGGTCGCCGCGAGCCGCGAGCGAGCAATCAAAATAGCGGGGCGTGTCACGGCGCCATTTGTTTTTCATAGTTGGCGGCGTGGCGTGAGGCATGAACCTGATTGGTCGCTGGCAGCCGCGTACAGCCGCGAGCGACCAATCAGGAGAGCGCCTACCACCACGACAAAATCCAGCAGAGACTTAAATGTGTAAATATGGCGCCATGTTTCGCGGCGGTCCTCTGATTGGTCGCCGCCCGGCGCGAGTGACCAATAAGAAAGTGGGGCGTGTCACGGCGCCACTTCATTTTCATATTTGGCGCTATAAAGAGCGGCGCTATTCTGATTGGTCAGCGCCACACGAACGCCGACCAATCACAATAGCGCCGCTCAGCACGTATTATGATTGGTCGGCGCTCGCGGCAGGCGCCGACCAATCAGAATAGCGCCGCTCGCTATGGCGCCAAATATGAAAATAAAATGGTGCCTTGACACGCCCCGCTGTCCTGATTGGTCGCTTGCGCCTGGCGGCGACCAATCAGGACAGCGGGGCGTCTCACGGCGCCATGTCATTTTCATATTTGGCGCCATAGCGGCGCTATTTGGATTGAGCTATTGAGCTATTTTGGATGCTCACTATGGCAGCAAATATGAAAATAAAATGGCCCAGTGACACGCCTCGCTTTTCTGATTGGTCGCTCGCGGATGGCGGCGACCAATCAGGAGAGCGGGGCGTGTCATGCCGCCATTTCATTTCCATATTTGGTGCCATAGTGAGCGGCGCTATTCTGATTGGTCGGCGCCTGCCGCGAGCGCCGACCAATCACATTACGTGCTGAGCGGCGCTATTCTGATTGGTCTGCGCCCGAGTGGCGCCGACCAATAAGAATAGCGCTGCTCGTATGGCGGCAATTATAAAAATGACATGGCGCCGTGACACGCCCCGCTCTTTGATTGGTCGCTCGCGGCTGGCTGCAACCAATCAGGACAGCGGGGCGTGTGATGCGGTCATTTTATTTTCATATTTGGCGCCATAGTGAGCGGCGGTATTCTGATTGGTCGGCTGCTGCGCGAGCCGACCAATCATAATACGTGCTGAGCGGCGCTATTCTCATTGGTCGGCGTTCGTGTGGCGGCGACCAATCAGAATAGCGCCGCTCGCTATGGCGCCAAATATGAAAATGAAATGGCGCCATGACACGCCCCGCTCTTCTGATTGGTCGCTCGCGCCTGGCAGCGTCCAATCCGAAGTCCGCCGCGAAAGACGGCACCATATGTAAAATCCAGCGGGAAGGCTTCATATTTTAAATGTCGGGGCGTGTCTCGCGCGCTCATCTGATTGGTCGGCGCCAGCGGCGAGCGACCAATCAGAGGGGCGGCTCGCGCACGCCACCAAATGCAAGTTAACATGGGCCCCTACGGTGGCGGAGCTCCGGGGAGCGGATCGCTTGGCGGGAGACGACCGGCTAATGCCGGTCGTCTCCGGCGGGCTCGCCGCGGTCCTACGTGCCGGAGTTACCGCGGCTGCAACGACTCGCCACCGGGAGACGACCGGCTAGCTCGCCGCGATCCTCCGCATAGGGCGGCCATCTTGGTCCACCCTGTGCGGTGGAGCTGGCCGAATATCCGACCACAACACTACGGAAGTGGCTTCGGGTTTATCCAGAAGTGGCTTCGGGCTTTATATTATAGATGTAGGATCCAGAGCAGCATGGTAGCTCAGTGGTCAGCACCGTTGCTTTGCAGCAATGGGGTCCTGGGTGCCAACGTGCAAGGAGTTTATCTACACCATTGTATATGGGGGTTTCCTCCTCTGTCAGAAGTGGGGTGGTTGGTACCAGTCGTGCATCACCATCTGGTCCTGGTTGTAGGGGCGGTCTGGATGAGATTATCAAGATGTTAGCTCCAGTCTATGAGAGAGAACCTTGCCCTTCAAATACCTTGAGGCTTGCACTGCAAATTGCCAGATATATTCTTGGTTTTCCCAGCTATCTAGTTTGTGCTCTATTATACTAACTTTGACCTTGGATTTTAACTCTTTTACCACCTGACGTTTTTTGACTTTTGCTGCCCTTCTGACTACACTTTGGATCTTGATTTTGTCTATTCCCTGACCTCCTAACCTTGACCCTGCCTGGTGACCTCCCTGCTCCGGTCTGCTGCTCACTTATTGCTCACTTATAGGCAGCTACCTTCTGGACTTTGCTGTAATTCCAAATCCCTATATATGGGTAAAGGGTCTCAGAGTTTCTCGAGGTGCTGCCTTGCCAGCAGCTCAGTCTTTGCAGCGGACAGTCATCACAGTTTGCACTCCAAAACGCAGAATACAATTACTTTCTTCATTTATCCATTCTATGGTGGTTATTGAAGAAAATCTGAAGAAGGAGCAAATTTGCATTCGAAACGAGTAGAATAAAGTCACTTCCCTCATTTATCCGTCCTATGGAGGTTATTCCCGACACTGCGGTTGTATTCACCTTTCTAATAGTAGATCATTGTTCCATGTGGTGACTGCTGCAGCCGTGGTTATATGTGCACATGGTGGTTGTGGCTTCCATAATCTTATTATGAGAGCCCATTTTGTTTTATTCCCCGTGCTCACACGGATAAGACCCTATTTTGCGCTCTTTGTCTTTCCAGCTTGTTTTAGCTACGATTTTAAACTTTGCCTCAATAAAAGGGGTTTAATGTAAAGGGGGGTCTAATTGGAGTTTCCACGTATGTTTTATTCTAAGTTGTCATCTTATTTGGGGCAGGTGCACAACGAGAACTGATAAGACACTAGGGAACACAGATTATTGCAGCTATCCTATTTCACTTCAGCACGGATTGAAACAAAAGCCAAAGGCTGGAGTCGTGCCGCTGACATAAAGCTTTCAGAATCCTACTGAGCAGCTCCGGAGACGTCTTTTCTGAATATTGTGTCAGCGCTGGACTGAGGCCGGTGTAACGCACATGCCCAGAGGCAGCAGTGGGCAATACTGAAAGGACCTGGGACAGGACGGTCGTGTGTGTATTGTGAGTGCAATTTTCCATCGCTCTGAAGTGCTGGGGACAGCTCCATTGGCAACATAGAGAAAAAGAAGACCCCCCCAATGGACTGTGAGTAGTGATCTATCTGGACAAAGCATTGTCATAGAGTCTTGGCTTTCAAATGATATCAGGATCAAAGGTTTGTGAGCAATATTCAGGGTGCAGCACTTGTCTGAAGTCAGGGAGCAGGAAGAACAGGTTACTTCCTGGATCAGTGTGTGTAAGGGAGGGGGACCTGCAAGTGACAATACAAAGGAGCCCAGTCTCCAACCATTATCTTCTCTCCTGGTGCAGCCTCCAGAGATGTGGTACAAGGACGGAGCTGAGTGTTAGGTGCTCTCTGATTTTGGCTCTTCGATATAGACATTTATTGGTTATCTGTACATCTTGAACTTTTGTTTTTAGCGGGTGTTGTGAGTCTAGGCCTGGGGACAGATGATCTAAGGCTGTGGTCACAGTTGACATGCGTTTTTTTAGTGCCTTTTAAAAACGCATGCTTTTTTACATGCATTTTACATGTCATCATGAGTTTTTTAAGGTGTCTGATGGCTCCCTGCATTTTTGGCTGCGTTTTGGAATCTGCACCCAAAAATAGTGCATGTACTATTTTTTGGTGCGTTTTGAAAAACGCATGCATTTTTGTAGAAAACGCATGCATTTTTTAACATGGGCTCCTATGGGAAACGCATGCGTTTTTGAATGGCACTAATTGTACATGCGTTTTTGCATGCGTTTCCCATAAGGCCCATATTAAAAAAACGCATGCGTTTTTGGAAAAGCTCCAAAAACGCATGGGACTGTCACACATGCTTTTTGGCTATTATGGCATGCGTTTTTTAACATGGGGCCTCCAGGTCTCCAAAAACGCATTTGAAAAATGCTACTGTGACCCCAGCCTAATGCAACATTTGCAACTCTGCACATTGTTTACATCTGGCCACTGCTGGAGCTGATAACGGCTGATTGATGGGGATGCAAGGTGTTGTAACCCCACTGATCTAAAATTAATAACATACTGTATACTAAGGATAAGCTATTATTTCATCAATACTGGGCAACCCCTTTATTATTAGCTGCATATTAGGAAACATCTAGCACTTGTTCACATGCTGCATGTTTAGTTTGTTTTTGTTACGTAAAAAATGCAGCTTTTTGAAGTAGCAGAAAATTGAACGTAATTCCCAATATGTCATGCATATGCTGCTTTTTATTTTCCTTGAGTTTTTAAACTATCAATGCATTTTTTCAAATGTAACATTAACCATTCAATTGAATACATAAAAACGTATAAAAACTATTGTAATATATGCAGTTTTCCTAGTCAACACTCTGCATTTTTCAAGTGGAAAAAACTGTAGAAAAGCATTATGTGCACATTCCCTTAAGCATGGACTGTATTCTTATCAATTACTGTATTTTTGGGCTATAAGAGACCATAAGATGCACCTAGATTTTAGAGAATGAAAATAGAAAAAATATTGAAGCAAAAATGAGGTCATGAAGCAAGGTTATGGGGGGATCTGCTGCTGACACTTATGGGGGTAATGTCCACCCAATTCTGTACTAATGTCTCCTATCATTGGCCTCTTCCAAGAATATATGCCCTCCCATCCTGGTGTATATGTCCTCTATCCTTGTATTTATGTTCTCCTTCCTTCTCACATCCTGGCATATATGTTCCCCATCCTGGTACATATTGCCCTCACTTTGGCCCCCATCCTTATATATGGCCCTCATCCTGGCCCCATTCTGGTATATGTGTCCCCATTCTGGTATATGGCCACATCCTGGTATATATGACTCCCATCATGATGAAGACCTATAAAACAAAAAATGATTTTATTAACTTTCCCACAACTACCTCGGTACGATGTATCCTCTGATGCCAGCAACTGACTTCAGTGTGTAAGCAAAGCCGACAATAAAGATGACAATACAACAGGCAAATGCAAAACTAGCTTTGCACACGAGACTTTGCCTCCATGAATGTCTATGCAAGTCAAGTGCAATTGTAACTCTCTTGACTGACTGAAGTCGACACTCAGATGCAAATATTGTAGATTTAATACTGCTGAAGTTTTATTTCTGCAAACAAACACAACAGTGTGGTGTTAAGTATAGGGTCATATACGACTGGCAATGTGACATTTCAACTTATCCCAGGTCTTGTTCAAATGGTTACTGGGGGAGGAGTGAAAAATAACACAATCAATATGATATACAATATAAACTGTGAATAAATTAAATACCATATATACTCGTGTATAAGCCGACCCGTGTATAAGCCGACCCCCCTACTTTAGCCCCCAAAACCTGGGAAAACCTATTGACTCGCGTATAAGCCGAGGGTGGACCCCAGCACAGGTATACAGCCCCCAGCAGTGTGGTATACAGCAGCCCCCAGCACAGGGGTATACAGCAGCCCCCAGCACAGGGGTATACAGCAGCCCCCAGCACAGGGGTATACAGCAGCCCCCAGCACAGGGGTATACAGCAGCCCCCAGCACAGGGGTATACAGCAGCCCCCAGCACAGGGGTATACAGCAACCCCCAGCACAGGGGTATACAGCAGCCCCCAGCACAGGGGTATACAGCAGCCCCCAGCACAGGGGTATACAGCAGCCCCCAGCACAGGGGTATACAGCAGCCCCCAGCACAGGGGTATACAGCAGCCCCCAGCACAGGGGTATACAGCAACCCCCAGCACAGGGGTATACAGCAGCCCCCAGCACAGGGGTATACAGCAGCCCCCAGCACAGGGGTATACAGCAGCCCCCAGCACAGGGGTATACAGCAGCCCCCAGCACAGGGGTATACAGCAGCCCCCAGCACAGGGGTATACAGCAGCCCCCAGCACAGGGGTATACAGCAGCCCCCAGCACAGGGGTATACAGCAACCCCCAGCACAGGGGTATACAGCAGCCCCCAGCACAGGGGTATACAGCAGCCCCCAGCACAGGGGTATACAGCAACCCCCAGCACAGGGGTATACAGCAGCCCCCAGCACAGGGGTATACAGCAGCCCCCAGCACAGGGGTATACAGCAGCCCCCAGCACAGGGGTATACAGCAGCCCCCAGCACAGGGGTATACAGCAGCCCCCAGCACAGGGGTATACAGCAGCCCCCAGCACAGGGGTATACAGCAGCCCCCAGCACAGGGGTATACAGCAGACCCCAGCACAGGGGTATACAGCAGCCCCCAGCACAGGGGTATACAGCAGCCCCCAGCACAGGGGTATACAGCAGCCCCCAGCACAGGGGTATACAGCAACCCCCAGCACAGGGGTATACAGCAGCCCCCAGCACAGGGGTATACAGCAGCCCCCAGCACAGGGTATACAGCAGCCCCCAGCACAGGGGTATACAGCAGCCCCCAGCACAGGGGTATACAGCAGCCCCCAGCACAGGGGTATACAGCAGCCCCCAGCACAGGGGTATACAGCAACCCCCAGCACAGGAGTATACAGCAGCCCCCAGCACAGGGGTATACAGCAGCCCCCAGCACAGGGGTATACAGCAGCCCCCAGCACAGGGGTATACAGGGTTCCCGACGGCCCCCGGCAGTGGTATACAGCCCCCCCGCCTAGTACCGGGCCCCCATGCTGCGGCACAGCATACAGTAGCTCATACATTACCATCTCCTGCAGCGCGCGGCTCCTCCATCTCCCGCCCGGCTTGTTGCTGTAGTGTCATGTGACGCGCCAGTCACATGACACTACAGGAAGATGCCGGCTGGGATATGGAGGAGCCGCGCGCTGCAGGAGATGGTAATGTATGAGCTACTGTATGCTGTGCCGCAGCATGGGGGCCCGGTACTAGGCGGGGGGGCTGTATACCACTGCCGGGGGCCGCCAGGGGCTGTGTGGGGCAATATGCACTGCATCCCCTTGCCGGGGATGGACAGGGGGATGCGTGCATATTAATGAGGCGGGCCCACGTGACCGCGCGGTGTCACTGCAGCCCCCTCCTGCCTCCTCCTGCCCCCAGTCAGAGCCCCCGTCCCCGTCACACTCAGCACCCCCGTCACACTCACACTATATACTCGTGTATAAGCCGAGGGGGACTTTTCAGCCCAATTTTTGGGCTGAAAAAGTCGCCTTATACACGAGTATATACGGTAATATCCCGTAAAAAACAATGTAAATAATGCAATGTCAGAAACAGTAAATGGCATTACGTATACCAATACAATACATATAAAAAACAAGGAAATGTAGCCTAGGGAAATAATATCATATAGACAATTAACTAAGGGGAAGAGGTAGAGAGGTACACTAAAGACGATAGTCATGGTACATACAGATGCATCTCAATGAATTAGAATATCATCAAAAAGGTATTTTTTTCAGTAATTCAATACATAAAGTGAAACACATATATTATATAGTCATTACAACCAAAGTGATCTATTTCAAGTGTTTATTTCTGTAAATGTTGATGATTATGGCTTACAGCCAATAAAAACTCAAAGGTCATTATCTCAGAAAATTAAAGAAAGGAGGATGAAGGGGTGAAAACTGCGCTGCCGCATTACACGAGACATTAAAGGGTGAATTTAATATTGATTTATTAGTCCACGTTTTTCAGGACTCCCTGAAACGCCCTGAAAATATGGCAATATGATATTGATTTGTCCTGAGGAAAGGGTCAGGGAGACCTGAAACGCATTGACTAATTAATCAATATTATATGCCCCCTTCGATGTCTCGTGGAGTACGGCAGCGTGGTTTTTAACGCTTCATCCTCCCTACTCTATATGCACCACACTGGGGACTGCAGCAGCCGTGATCTGCTTTTATAGTGGTTGTGACTCTCACAACCACACAAGGTGAAGCCTCTGATACCTATTTAGGCAATATTTTATCTCTCAAACCCTTCATCCTCCCTAAAAGGAGCTAGTGGCTCTCTGCACCACAATAGTTCTCATCCGCAGGTACGTCCTCGGATGCAACTCCAGTTGAAAATAACTGTGACCTCGACAAGCCCTACTCACCCCCAGACTAAGCCACACACCCAGTGCTCTAGTCATTGATCGATATCAAGTTAGGTGTCAAATTACACTTTTTTCCTGCCATTTATCTGAGGAGGGTGTTATCTGAGCTCATTGTAACTTCAGATCTGTGTGGCACAGGGCCTGAGATAAGCAGTCGCATGAATGAGGAACGGATGCTATTATTAGATAACTGATGGGAGTGGTGATGCTAGAAGCTGAGGGATTAAACAAGTAAAGGGCAAACTCGATTTTACTTATCTTCAAGACAAGTTTTTTTATATTTTTTAGCATTAGTATTTAGCATGTTTCAACTCATACTTTGATTCCTATAGAAAACGTATTGACTCTCATTTAGGCCCCTTGCACTCGTATACATATTTTCTTATACAAATCGACAGGAAGTAAAATATGTCATGCTCCATTAACTATAGCAGCAATGCTCTATTTGATGTCACGCAGCATTATTTTTTTCTTCAGATTCATGATGTATCAGAGGTTCAGTGAGGCTCCATTCACTTCCATGAGATTGTATTATGCAGTTTGTAAGAAGCCGAGGTCTTACAATTATTAGGCTCCTACTTGCAATATAGGTATCTTAGCAGATAAGTATAATATAATGATGTAATTTGCCAGCACTCCCATTGTCCTGATAAATACCTCTAACCTGAGTATTTTTTAGACACAGCTTTTGAATGGAGCCTGCTCTTTGTGCATACATTTCTGTACGCTCCCATTGGTCTGCATGTCACATTCTGCAATGAGCCAGTGTCCTCAGGCAATTCCTAATTATATCTGAACATGTGGAGAATGCTTTTACAAATTGGATCCTCTATTTATTGAATAAACACATTATATTCATGTCTGTCTGTATTCCCAGAATGTCCCTAATGTATGCATTTCCTGTACCACAGCTTACATTTATCCACAGCTCGGTATACGGTTCAGGGCATAGGTTTACTTCATTCATGTTCAGATCTTCCTTGCATGATTGTTACCATATCTTAATATTGTGATTTTGGAAATTGTTTGATTTACTCATTGCTTATGTTTTTTCCTTAGCTTTTACACAATTGGCCAAAATGAAAATATATCTCTATTTTGTGTAAATTCCCAGCAACATGGACATTGTACAATTTCCAGATGTGACCCTTATTAACATAAACAGATATACCGTAATTTGATTTGGTTCTAGTACTCTATACTATGGTAAACCTGCAAATAAAATAAAGAGGTTTTCAGGGCTTCTGCCATATTTCTGTAATTATTATGTGTCTGCAGAATGCTGAATCCTGACAGTGTGTATTGTGTACACACTGTTAGGGCCACTTTACACACACCAACTTATCTGTCCAACTTCTGAACAACTTACTGGTTGCAGTGAAATCATGGCACATTGTTCCATTTTGTGGCTGTGTACAAATGGAACTATGTGTCCATGATTTCACTGCAACCAGTAAGTTGTTCAGAAGTTGGACAGATAAGTTGGTGTGTGTAAAGTGGCCTTTAGGATTCCACTCTTGAGCAGGCAGTCACATTACACACTGTCAGGCCAAAGCAATTTTCATTCAAAATAGAGAAACAGCAGAAATGTAGCTGAAGCTGGGGAAAATCCTTTTCATTGATCTGGGTAAAGGTACCGTTACACTGCACTACATTGGAACGATGTTGGCAACGATCTTGTGGGCGCGCGGTCGTTGCAGACATCGTTTTTACATTGTTGGTGAGATGTCACGTGTCTAGATATCGTGGACAACTCACCAACAATGTTGTGAGCAGGTATCGTTCACACAACCCAGCGAACGATACCTGCTCATTGCTGTGAATGGGCGAAGTCGTAAACGACAATGTTATCGCGGTGTCACAGACAACGATACGGCTGATTGATAGAGTTGATATTGTCAGATTTTACAACATGTTCATAAACCTGTCAACTCTGATCCAACGATTTATTGCTGTTGTATCATGCTGTTACACGCAACGACGCACTTGCAATGTTGTTTCAAACCGTGACGTTTCAGCGATATCAGCCACGATATCATGCCATGTAACGGTACCTTAAACCTCTATGGCTTTGCAATAAAAGACCGAAACATACAAATGTCTTGATTTCTCCAAGCATTGTTTCTTGATGCAATGAGTGATAGTTCAGATGTCCAAGCTTGAACAGGGGTGTGCTGAGCTGTCAGTATGGTGATGGACAGTTCAGATGTGTATTTGAAGGCTGGGGCATTCTGGGCTTCCTCTACTTTTCTTCTGTTGTGATTACCTGGCTATTTAGCTGGCTCCCTGCCTCCAAATTACTGCCAGTTGCTTGGTGATTTCTGCATGCCTATGGTTAGTGTGCTCAGTATCTTGGACCTTTCTTCTGACTTTCTTTTTGATCCACTACTTTCCCATAATACTGAACTTGGACCGTGACCTAACTGTGCCTTTTGTCTTACCACTTTGTTTAGTACCATCCCACTTGCTATTTGACAGTGGAGCGACCTCTAGACTGCTCAACCTCATGTCTAGCTCATGAGTAGTGGCTAGCGTCATATTAAGCTTAGGAATAAATACCCCAGCATGTATGGCATGTAGGGAACATTTCTTTCAAATGTCTGATAGTAAAACAGCCAACTTTTAGTGTAAATAGAACCCAAAAAGCTGCAAAAGTGGTACATTGCACAATATTTTATGCATTATCAAAAGTTGAAAAAGTAGTCATGGTAATCCAGAAAGTAGCACAGTCAACAGCTTTTAGACATATTGAGGCTACATTGTCACTATGAATGTTTGGTGAGATTTTGATGTTGCAGATTTATTTTCTGAAGCATTTCTGCATCTATTAAGTAAATAAGGTAGTGAATGTACATGTGTGTGCATGTATGTGCGTGTGTGTTTATGTGTTTTATGCGTGTGCATGTATGTGTATATGCGAGTGTGTATGGGTGTGTATGTATGTGTGTGTATGTGCATGTATGTATGTGTGTGTATGTGTGTATATGCATGTGTGTATGTGCGTATGTGCATACATGTGTGTGAATGTGCATGTGTATACGTGTGTGTGAATGTGCGTGTATATCTGAATGTCCATGTATGTGTATGTACGTGTGTGTTTGTGTGTATGTGCATGTGTGTCTGCAGCCACCACAGCTAGGAAACTCCGAAGCTCTGTCTGTCTGTGGCCTGTGTGTGTAGAAGCAGATGGCAGATGGGGAGTGGCCCCCTCTGTAGCCACTAGAGGGCACCCACACCTCATCTCCTCCTGAAAAGGCCACAGACAGAGCCTCGGAGTTTCCTAGCTGTGGTGGGTGTCCGTCAGCAGGTGACTGTGGGCAGCGGGCGGTGTTGGGCAGCAGGGGTATTAAGGGAGTTGTCGGGCAGTGGTGGGCTGCAGGCAGTGGGCGGTGTTGGGCAGTGGGGGCTGTGTGTGGTGACGGGCAATGGGGGGATGTGGGTCATGTCAGGCAGTGGGTAATGTCGGGCTATAGCATGGGTGTGCAGTGGGAGTACGGTGGGCAACTGGGTTTGTAGTGGTGAACGCCATATTGGGACATCCACCACTTGGGTGTCCCAATATGGCTTCTGACGTACTTTCAGTTGGCGCAATGGATTGTGGGATTCAGAAATATTCAGATGGTAGTGGATGACAGACAACATTGGGTAACTATTTTATAGGATGACATTGCTACAGTACAACTGTCTCATACAGTGTTGGCCAAAGGTATTGACACCCCTGTAATTCTGTCAGATAATACTCAGTTTCTTCCTGAAAATTATTGCAATCACAAATTCTTTGGTATTATTATCTTCATTTAATTTGTCTTCAATGAAAAAACACAAAAGAGAATGAAGCAAAAAGCAAAACATTGATCATTTCACACAAAACTCCAAAAATGGGCCAGACAAAAGTATTGGCACCCTCAGCCTAATACTTGGTTGCACAACCTTTAGCCAAAATAACTGCGATCAACTGCTTCCGGTAACCATCAGTGAGTTTCTTACAATGCTCTGCTGGAATTTTAGACCATTCTTCTTTTGCAAACTGCTCCAGGTCCCTGATATTTGAAGGGTGCCTTCTCCAAACTGCCATTTTTAGATCTTTACACAGGTTTTCTATGGGATTCAGGTCTGGATTCATTGCTGGCCACCTTAGAAGTCTCCAGTGCTTTCTCTCAAACCATATTCTAGTGCTTTTTGAAGTGTGTTTTGGGTCATTGTCCTGCTGGAAGACCCATGACCTCTGAGGGAGACCCAGCTTTCTCACACTGGGCCCTACATTATGCTGCAAACTTTGTTGGTAGTCCTCAGACTTCATAATGCCATGCACACGGTAAAGCAGTCCAGTGCCAGAGGCAGCAAAGCAACCCCAAAACATCAGGGAACCTCCGCCATGTTTGACTGTAGGGAGCGTGTCCTTTTCTTTGAATGCCTCTTTTTTCTCCTGTAAACTCTATGTTGATGCCTTTGCCCAAAAAGAGAGAACATTCTTCCAAAACATTTTAGGCTTTCTCAGGTAAGTTTTGGCAAACTCCATCCTGGCTTTTTTTGTCTCGGGATAAGAAGTGGGGTCTTCCTGTGTCTCCTACCATACAGTCCCTTTTCATTCAGATGCCGACGGATAGTACGGGTTGACACTGTTGTACCCTCGGACTGCAGGGTAGCTTGAACTTGTTTGGATCTTAGTCGAGGGTCTTTATCCACCATCCGCACAATCTTGCGTTGAAATCTCTTGTCAATTTTTCTTTTCCGTCCACATCTAGGGAAGTTAGCCACAGTGCCATGGGCTTTAAACCTCTTGATGACACTGCGCACGGTAGACACAGGAACATTCAGGTCTTTGGAGATGGACTTGTAGCCTTGAGATTGCTCATGCTTCCTCACAATTTGGTTTCTCAAGTCCTCAGACAGTTCTTTGGTCTTCTTTCTTTTCTCCATTCTCAATGTGGTACACACAAGGACACAGGACAGAGGTTGAGTCAACTTTAATCCATGTCAGCTGGCTGTAAAGGGGGTGTCACACGCGTCAATGTCGTCAGCGAGATGATCGCTGACGACATTGACGGCTGATTGCTGGTGAGCTGTCACACAGACAGACTCACCAGCGATCAATTGACCAGTGACATCATGGAAACGATTTAAATATCGTTTCCATGATGTCCTGCTCCCGCTGCCAGGCTGCTGGAAGCGGGTGCAGCCTGGTCTCCAAGGTACACTGCGGGTAACTAGGCAGCGCGCGCTGCCTAGATACCCGACGTGTACCTTAGTTACCAGCCTCCTCCGCTCACCCGGTGAGCGGAGGAGGCTGGTAACTAAGGTACACAGTCGGGTATCTAGGCAGCGCGCGCTGCCTAGTTACCCGACGTGTACCTTGGAGACCAGCTCCCAGCGCTTGTGACAGGCGCTGGGAGCTGGAATATCGCTAGTCCCGGTGTCACACGCAGCGATGCTGCGTGTCCACCGGGCGACAATCGCCAGGTTTCAGAGCTGGTTCTGAAACCTGGCGATCATCAACCAGCGATTTATCGCTGGTTGATGCAGTATGTCACACGCGTCAATATCGCTGCAACGTCACGTGCAGCCGATATCGTGCAGGCGATATTGACGCGTGTGACACCCCCTTAAGTGTGATTTAGTTATTGCCAACACCTGTTAGGTGCCACAGGTAAGTTACAGGTGCTGTTAATTACACAAATTAGAGAAGCATCACATGATTTTTCTAACAGTGCCAATACTTTTGTCCACCCCTTTTTTTATGTTTGGTGTGGAATTATGTCCAATTTGGCTTTAGGACAATTCTTTTTGTGTTTTTTCATTGAAGACAAATTAATTGCAATCATTTTCAGGAAGAAATTGAGTATTATCTGACAGAATTGCAGGGGTGTCAATACTTTTGGCCAACACTGTAGGTGTGGATCCCAGCCTTGGGACTTGGACTTAGATGATGGCCTGGGAAAAAAAGTGATAAATATGGTGCACATACATATAAATGTGTCTCCTGCAACACTGAGATCTGCATGTCTACCTATTCCAAGCTTAGCAATGGCAACACCCAAAATGTGGTTAAAAGTTACAGCCACTTGTTCTCTTTTTCTTTTTTCTCTAGTTTCCTTTTTTCGATTCAGACTATGTACTTTTTTTTAGAACTATTGTCAACCAATTTAAAGAAAGCATTACAAGGCAGAAACTGTTTTGCCTACTACAATCTCAGATTGTTATTATTAGGATCTTTCTATTGATCCGATTTTAGTGTTTGCTCTAAAGCATTACAAGATAATGTTCTAAAATGTATCACAGTTTCAGTAACAGGAAACATTACTTGCATATTGGCTGTAAAGTGATTATAACTGCTATATTATTATTTAAAGACGACCTTTCACCAGTTTGAGCAGGTTAAATTGTCCACATCATAAAATAGTGGCTCAATAAAATGTCTTTTTCATTTTTTTATTTGTTATCTTTATTGCAGAGATATTAGCTTTGAAAGTTTAGTTTATAATTCATAATAAGCCCAATGATACATTACTTGTAGCAATGGGCGAACCGGAACTGTAAAGTTCGGGGTCCGTACTGGATACCTAGTGTTCATGCATGGACTCTGAACACTGACTTCTCAGGAAAGTCTGTGCTATTGTTCAGGTTCAGACACCCGGATTTCTTGTTTGGCTCACACATTTTGATTACATGATGACGACATTAGGCATTTTCCTCGCTTGGTCGTCTACTATAAACTGTTGTGTATGTGTCTTTATTAATTCATATATACCAATAATTTCAAGTCATAACTTCCACTTATGGACAAACATTGTGCGGGCAATTAAAAATAACACACCCCAGCTTATATGAAGTTATCCATTTATCCAGTAATATCCCCCATTACTATTTCGGTTGCATGGCGCTATCCTGTTGATAGACATACAGTAACATGCTTGGGAATACACATTTCAGTTATCTAACCTCTTCATTTGTCCTTATGGGAAGAACATGTTCTAATAAATCTGTCATTGTTCTCAGCCCTCCATCTGGCCAGCTGTCAGCCAGTCACTCCCCTGCATGTTGCTGAAGAGGTAAAGGGCTCTGTCATCCCTAATTGCTACAAGTGCTCCCTTGAAAATCTAAGTGGTTTGGGGCGGTTGTCGCCTGTTTTCAGCTTAGTGCCGAGATTTAAGTAAACCATTACCTGTCAGGGTTTTCTGTTCCTAGGTATGACTTTATTCTCTAAGAGCTAGCTGTTAGAAAATGACAGGTTACCAATGTCACATCAAGTTTAAATGACTTTGTTAGAATGAATGTTGGTTTGCAGAAGCTGAGAAGTGGAGTATTGTGAAGCCCCATCCTCTCACAATCTAATAAAATGCATTTTTCCTTTTTTTTCTATTTAGTATGCATTTGTTTTATTTGGTGACAGTACACAATGCCCTGTCCCTTGCCTTAAAATGAGTGAAAAGCTGGTAGAGACAAAACCTAAAGACTTGCAGCAGTAATTGCAGCTAAAGGTGATTCTACAAAGTTTGGACTCAGGGAGGCTGAACACAAATACACAACACAATTTTCAGATTTATATTTTTTAAATATTTAAAAAATCATGTATCATTTCCTTTACCCTTTACAAATACAACTTAGTGTTGGTATATCACATAAAAGTCCAGTAAAATACAATTACATTTTTGTGTGTTATGTGAAAAATGTGGAAAGGTTCACTGGGTGTGTATACTTTTTCAAAGCAGTGTATATATTTTTGATAGCACTGCAGCAAGCAGTAATATTAAAGAGTATGTGTAACCAGGTTTTTGCTCTGTAATCTGAGAGCTGTAGGATGTAGGGACAGAGACACTTGCTGAGGGGCAGGCTGTCATTTTGATTGGCAGATTTCTGCATATATTGTACATTGGCTCAAAGCTGTCAATCAATGGTGGAGGGGGGGTTACATAGAACAGTTAACTAGGAGGCACGAGGCAACTATTCCTACTGATAACAAACTGATTTAATTAAAAGTGCAACAGACAGCCTAGAAAGTGATACATC
Organism: Allobates femoralis; assembly: GCA_033576535.1. Lineage (NCBI taxonomy): Eukaryota > Metazoa > Chordata > Amphibia > Anura > Aromobatidae > Allobates > Allobates femoralis. The sequence goes on from JARQOC010000003.1 coordinate 329,781,277, forward strand.
TGCCCCTACATCATGCTGATCTTAGTTACATATCAAAAACCTACCGACAGATTTCATTTAATACATAGATCTTCTCTTCTACTCGAAAAAGTAACCAGCTTGAGGTCTGCTCTTCATAGCTGCTTACTAGACCTGGTGTTTATGCACCAAGCTGGAAACACAGCCACGCGCCACACATTATAGGCTACCGAGCCACACATCACAGGCCTGGCAGCCACATGTGGCTCCCGAGCTATAGGTTGGGTACACCTGCTCTAGAGGTAGGGTGAATGACATTCTTGCTTTTAACTACTAGGGAGTTCTACAATCATCAGAGAATGATGAGTAGGAGCGAGGACACCATATCTGGTTTGTTGCAATTAGGGTACCAATCTCTGTTGTGTAATAGTGAAGACACCAAGTGATTTCTAGGCAGATCTCAGTGCATGCACCTCCAAACAGCAATTATTCCTTTTTCTGTATTCATGTACGATATATAAAGCGACTTATCACATTTCAGGGATTTATTTTAATATTTAATAAAGTGTTGTTTTAAGGAGTATATTCTTCATGTAAGCAGATTTTCTCATCCCTATGTATCACTATACATGTCATCTTAAACTTGTAGGAAATCTACACATACCTATAGCATGAAAAAGTGGCTTGGCTTAGGCCTAAAGCCGGCTTCACACCACGGTTTTGAGCTGTCAGGTTCTGTCCAGTGTTTTGCAAGAAGCAACAGACAGAACCTGACAGGCACGGACAGAACAGAAACGGAGGGCAAAATATACCCTCCGGTCCTGTTTATTGCCGGAAATGGCAGATCACAGCTTTCAGGAAGTGTCCCTTCTGAAATTTCAAAATCTCGGCTAGCAGGAGCTAGTTGCGGTCCTGAAATCTCAGCGGGAGCTCTCCACGGTGCTGAAGTTCAGCGCCGGCCAGCGCTGAGGCTCAGCACCCGGGAGCCAGACCAATTTTCTGTCGAATCCAGTGCAATCCAGCTCCATAGACTTCCATGTTAGTGGGCGCCAGATCGCGCCGGATCTGGGAGGATCTGATTTGTTCAGATTTTTGCCCCGGACAGACAAACGCAGCAAGCTGTGTCCGGTACAAAAACCCGATTTCTCCCGAATCCTCTCGAACCGATGCAAACCAGATGGCAAATGACTGCCATCTGGCCCCATCTGGTCCCATAGGAATACTATGGGGCCGAAATCGGATCCGAGGCTGTCCGGATCACACCCTGGATCCCCAAAACCGTGGTGTGAAGCTGGCCTAAAGCACACTCTGTTGTTTAAATGGGGCCCCATAAATAGCTATTGTGTATACTCTGGCATCATTCTTGGATAGAGTCTAGGATAAAACAAAGTTTTATATTAGTGTCTTAACGCTTTCAATAGGCATTCAAGATATAAATTGTATAACTGCGTACAACAAATAGTTTTCTTATACATTCAAACGATATTTATTACATGGATTTTGGTGCGAATACCAAAAGCTGCGTTCCATTGGTTTAATTGGAAATGTGCATATGACTGCAGATTCTTTTGCTGTTCAATTAAGAATTGTACAACAAAAAAATAAAGTAAATAAATAAAAATAAGGAAAATAATGGAACACTAAATGTGTGTGCGCCCTTTTTTTCTTTTTTATAATACATACTGGGGGAGTGCGGCCCCTCCAGGGTTCAGCACCCTTTTCCACCCTTCTTTCCTGCACAAGGTTTTCATAGTGAGCTATGCCTTGTTTTCTTTCACTTCCCATTCAGAAGAGGCTGGTTTTGGCAGATGGAAAGGTAGGACAATAGTGATAAGAACCATTCATGTCATTAATATGACATATTCAAATACTATTTTGTTATAGCTAACAGCAGTTATTTATTAACCCGGGCGTAGCCGCGTAGTACAGCTAGTGTTTTTATATGTTTACCGTAAGGTACCGTTACACGACACAATGTTGAAGTGATCGCTTTAGAGATGTCACACGTATAGATATCGTGAGAAACTCGTCAGCAATGTAGTGAGCAGGTATCGTTCGCAAATCCCGCGAACAATCCCTGCTCATTGCTGTGAATGGGCGAAGTTGCTCACAACATTCTTATCGCGGAGTCACACAGAGCGATGCTACCAGATCGCTTGAACAACATCACCAGGTTTTCCAACATGCTGTAAACCTGTGAACTCCAATCCAGCAATTTATTGCTGTAACTTCGCAGTGTCACATGCAACGACGTCGCAACAACGTCGCTGGTATGCCTCCAAACCCGTGACGTATCAGCGATGTCGCTGACTATGTCATGCAGTGTAACTGGGCCTTCAGCGTTCATTACTGACTACTAATCGTGACCTACACACACGGTAATTTCATAATAGCTGCTGCTGTGGCAGGTGTGGTCTGTTTGTCCTGCAGCACAAGCATGTTTTTCTAATCTACTGAAAACCTTCATTATAACAGAAAGATAAGGATGAGACTATATAAATTACTTCCAGCTTCCTTAACGAACTTACAAGTAGTAGTAATAAGAACATAGTCCACCTAATACCATAGATTAAGAAAGGTTGTATGGCTTATACATTCCAGGTGTAGACCACGAAAGGTCAGCTGGGAGCAGAGCTCTTGTATAATTTACGAAGTATTTTCTACCATTACTCACTACTGTATTTCTAAATGTCAATGAAAATCAGGTTAGCAAACTACATGCTCTGTCTGATTATACCCCCAGGCTTAACCATATGCTTCACTCCTAGCTTGCTCATTATCATTTTACTAAAAGTGTGCAATCTGTCCAGAATTGTACCAAGGTAACACAGCTCAAGTCTTCAGTGAAGTGACTCATTAGAGAATGCTCATAGACCTTTTCCCAGACTAGTCCCGAATGGTTAGATTTCTACTTCATGTTTTCATGTGTAGAATAATGGTCGGATGTCATTGTCAATTTCTCCCAAATGTAAAAATGTAGGTTTTCAACTGATCCAGATCTCCTGTTTCCACTTTTAAAGGAACCTTCGCCTGGCATGACCGCCAGCTCACTGGACAGGAGCGTGTCAGCTGCTTATGTTTCTATGCAGCCTACATGCTTCTGTTCAGAGATCCAGTGTCCGTATCAGGTGAGGCATGTGAGACTCGTGCGAGTATATCACATGCATCTCGCCCAGCCCTACACTCTATTGTCATGCTCCCACAATTCCAGGCTAATTAGCCATTTAACTTATTTGCTCATCATTTTTTACTTTGGATTGATACTAAACAGGCATCATTTCTAGGCGTTGCTCCTAGATATGTATAAAACGGGTGAGTGTAATGTGATAAAAAATTGTATTACGCTTGCAGCAATGTTATTCAATGAGGCAGTGTTCATCTGCGAGTTTTCACTCAGCTGTCATCGGGCTGAGTAAAAATTGCAGCATGCTGCGTATGGCCACGTATATATTAGTCGAGGATCCCCAATGCAAGTCAAGGGGAGCAAGAAAAAACACGGACAGCACCCGGACTATCTGTATGCTGTCCATTTTTACGGATACATTACCATTTTGTAGCATCGAACACTGTAAATGGTCCTGGAAATGATTGTAAAAATATAGTTGGCGAGAATAAAATCAGATGGCAGACCATCTGTATACCATACGATTTATATGCAGATCTCTACATAAGAGTCAAGAAATTGCCTCACCTGAGCACAGCAAGTTTCTAGCCCTGAGTGCCCAGGCAAGACTTTTTTTAAAAATACCACACCTCCACAGAGATTTTCAACATACCTAGAAACATGAATATGATAATGTGGGAATGCTTCTAGCCTTGGTGTAGGAAAAGCCGAAACTTTGGGACAGCTAACATCCTGATATGCTCACCATGCCAGATGGGATATGGCCTGGATGCACATCTGCTGGTGGATGTCTCCCAATTTCATGAAGAGCACACAAGAGGTTCAGGAAGTGATAAGTAAGTACTTGTATTTGCTATGTTGCTACGTAATTAATTACCGTATATACTCGTGTATAAGCCGACCCGTGTATAAGCCGACCCCCCTACTTTTGCCCCCAAAACCTGGGAAAATTTATTGACTCGTGTATAAGCCGAGGGTGGACCCCAGCACAGGTATACAGCCCCCAGCAGTGTGGTATACAGCAGCCTCCCCAGTGGTATATACAGGCCCCAGCAGTGTTACAGCAGCAGCCCCAGTGGTATATACAGCAGCAGCCCCAGTGGTAGTATACAGCAGCCCCAGAGGTATATACAGCAGCCCCAGTGGTAGTATACAGCAGCAGCCCCAGTGGTAGTATACAGCAGCAGCCCCAGTGGTAGTATACACGCAGCCCCAGTAGTATATACAGCCCCAGTGGTAGTATATAGCCCCAGTGTGTATATATATACAGCCCCAGTGGTAGTATATAGCCCCAGTGGTAGTATATAGCCCCAGTAGTAGTATACAGCCCCAGTGGTAGTATATAGCCCCAGTGGTAGTATATATACAGCCCCAGTGGTAGTATACAGCCCCAGTGGTAGTATATAGCCCCAGTGGTAGTATACAGCCCCAGTGGTAGTATATAGCCCCAGTGGTAGTATACATACAGCCCCAGTGGTAGTATATAGCCCCAGTGGTAGTATATAGCCCCAGTAGTAGTATACAGCCCCAGTGGTAGTATATAGCCCCAGTGGTAGTATATATACAGCCCAGTGGTAGTATATAGCCCCAGTGGTAGTATATAGCCCCAGTGGTAGTATATAGCCCCAGTAGTAGTATACAGCCCCAGTGGTAGTATATAGCCCCAGTGGTAGTATATATACAGCCCCAGTGGTAGTATATAGCCCCAGTGGTAGTATATAGCCCCAGTGGTAGTATATAGCCCCAGTGGTAGTATACAGGGCCCCAGCAGGGCCCCCCTCATAATTTGGCGCCCCCACCTCAGTTTCTGGGCCCCCCCGCATGCAGCGCTGCACATATACATTACGAGTCTAGCAGCTGTTACCCTCCGGTGGCAGATCGCGGCTCCCGGCTCCGGGCTCCATTTTCCTCGCTGTCTTCCTGCTTTGTGACCGGCGCGATGACGTCATCGCGCCGGTCACATGACAACCAGGAAGACAGAGAGGAAGATGGAGCCCGGAGCCGGGAGCCGCGATCTGCCACCGGAGGGTAACAGCTGCTAGACACGTAATGTATATGTGCAGCGCTGCATGCGGGGGGGCCCAGAAACTGAGGTGGGGGCGCCAAACTTTGAGGGGGGCCTTATGACTCGCGTATAAGCCGAGGGGGGACTTTTCAGCCCAATTTTTGGGCTGAAAAACTCGGCTTATACGCGAGTATATACGGTACATATAACCCAACATGTATTAAGTCTATACTTTGAAAAAGAATTTAACCAAAAAGACATTATCTTAACACACACTTTAATAACCCTATGTTCTAGGCCACTCACATCCGTATAAATTGTGAAGTGCAACCACACGCACATGCTATGTAGTTTCAGAAATGGCCCAACTAAGATGAACACTCTGTGAATGTATACATGACAACTTTTTGCTTTCACCTAACCCAAAAATGCAACAAAGTGTTGTAGAGTGGGTACGAGTGTCCAAGGTTGCCCGTGATGCTGTAGTTTTAAATCTGGCCAAATTATTAGCTATAATAAGCTAAGGAAAAAATACATTTATATTTTATTATTTCAGCATTTAGTCTCTTTAGGCTGATGATGGGGGAGGCTTTCTGCCATAATCTGACATGCTACCACAGTCTGTGGGGTTGCGGACAAGGGCTGCCTTCCAGATTGTCCTTGATACTGCCTACTGCCACTGTACCTAATGACCATGAGACAGTGTTCAGTTTTTTGGAAAGGTAAAAATTATCCCCAGAAAATAGATACTGCATGCAGCAACCAGGGAAACAGCCACCAGCAGCAACTCAGCCAGCTCCGCCTTATCCAGTACCACCACAAGAAGTTGGAACACAACCCACCCAAATAAGCTTCCTAACACATAGCCATGGAACTGTAGCTGACCCATCAAAGCAGGTATTAAGCATGACACATTCTTGAGGTAATTTTCACCAGAAGGAGGCTTGCTATTTAGAACGAGGTGGCATCAACCAAATGCCACCATAGTCCCGCCAAATAGACTCTCCCACTATCCCTATATTCCTTCCACCTTATCCTTTGTTGGCCTACCTCAGACAGCAGCCCAACCTGCGCCTTCCCAAATTTGGATCCCTCAGTACAGATCCTCTCCCACCTGATTGTTTTTTTCTGCCAATAGTGGCCATTTTTACTACATTGAACTATCGTAACATATGACTTTTTGGTTAGTTATTTTGTAAAATTGATGTTGTTGATTTATTTTGGTCTTGTGGCATTTGTTTTCATTGTCACACATCACCTATTTCTCAGTGTCTATAGAAACATAACCACACAAAAATGTACATTGGTTTTATTTAATATATGTTTATTGGTTAATACAAAAAATATCACAAAGACAGTGCAGCACACCAGTCTTGCCTGGTAGTTGATACTTCTTGTGGTAAAAGATAAATAGATAAACACTTATATTGTCAACAAGTAGGACAGAGATGGGAATGGACCCAGGTCACCATCACTAAACACATCCTCAGGTGTAATTGTGGATGCAGGTGTAATTGTGTAAAATATCACATGCCTGAATGACCCCAATCACATTTTGTATTCTTAATTGTAGGCCAACTAGCGCAAAAAATGTCAAACTCACATTACAACAATTGCTGTGCACGTGGTAGCCAGTAGTTGAAGATGCAGCAATGGTGGTCCAGGCCTGTGTGGATAAGACCTCAAAGTTTCTTGTCAGTTGGAGTTCCTCATAGCCTACCACAGCATAAGGAGCTGTTTCAGTACTGGAGCCAGGGAGGAACCAAATTATTAATCTGAAGTTGCCAATGTCACAATGGTCTCTCTTACAACGGAGAATTGTGACTGCTTTTGACCCCAGTATCATGTCTGTGTTGAGACTTAATGTTAAACATCCTTTTTTCCTTAGGCAGTGGAAGAGTTAATGCCAGTCTGCTGCCAGCAAGCTCATTAGGCCTTGCTCAGGTGTGGCCTTTCTGCAATTGCTCTTTCCCCTTTATATATCCCTTGGTCCCAGCATGCCTTGCTGGAGATTGAATTCATACTGGCCAAAGCTTCTGGAGGTAAAGGAAGCTTTCTGGAGATTCCTCTGCTGTGAAGTCATCTGGTGAAGTGACAGCAGACGTGAAGTTGCTACCTTGTTCCTTGTCTGTCTGCCCTTTCCCTCGTATCTCCTACAGTGCAGTGGTTGTGGACTAGTGTTCCCACCAGCCATTCCCTATTGAGGGCTAACATCATGGCCAGTGAGGGTTCTAGGTACACTGCTCGGTGACAAGTTGAAAGAACTCATATAGGGATGGTAGGAAGATCAGGGCACAGCCTCTGGTGAGTGCAGGAGGTCACCTCTCCCCCGTTCCCAATGTACAGGGCCCCTCACTGTATTTATCCCCCTGGTGTCTCCCTGTCTGTTGTCTGTGTAGCACACTGACCATTGTTGGTCCATGCACCACTGTCACGCACAGTAGTTGGATATTCCCCTTGTCATGCATAACAGCCGACCCATTATGGTACCTTTACACGCGGCCACAGGAAGGTAGAAACAGGCAGGCATCGGACACAATTGTGTGCCTTGAAAAGACCTCGATGTGGCTGCGTGTAATTCAGGAATTTCCTTCCTTCAGGGAAATAAAAAGAAAAAATAGTGTTGCGCCACCTGTGGACCTCTCCTGTCTTAAAGTGGTCGTATTATAAGTGAACTAACCTTTAAAGGTTGTGCCCGATCTGCACAACCAGATTGTGAGCGGTAGTTTGTGGCTCAGGCTGCCAGCCTTGGATCTGTAGTGATCCTGTATCCTCAATCACCTCTGCTCCTGGCCTCGTGCGTCCACACTCTCACTCCAGGGTTAGGTCAGGAAACACCAGGTTGATCCATTAACCCTATCCCTCCTGCAGCTCTGTCACCGCTTTCCACAATGGAATTAGATTAATAGAATTCAAATAGAAATTGCGGTTCTAAGGTAGAGCGCAGGTATGAGACGGGATACTTTAATCTTTATCTCCGTAACTTTATTCATAAAAAGCTCCAACCACAACATGTTTCGACAGACAGACGTCTTCCTCAAGCGCTTGAGGAAGACGTCTGTACGTCGAAACATGTTGTGGTCTGGAGCTTTTTATGAATAAAGTTACGGAGATAAAGATTAAAGTATCCCGTCTCATACCTGCGCTCTACCTTAGAACCGCAAATTCTATTTGAATTCTATTAATCTACTTCCTTCAGGGAAGACACAGGAAGGAAAGTCCTGAATTACACGCACCCACATCGGTGTCTTTTCAAGGCAACAGGCACAAGTGTGTCCAATGCCTGCCTGCTTCTACCTTCCTGTGGCTGCGTGTAAAGGGACCATTAGGGAAGAATTGAAGATTGTAGAATCTATAGTTCTTCATAGACCTCAGTATCTCCTAGTATAATCTCATATGTACTGTCACCCAAACCCAACAACACTACTGAAAAATGTAAGTAGTAGTACTCGGACACAGAGTTCATCAGATTTTTATAATGAATTTGTTTAACATCCAGGGCCCCAAAACAATACGGAAATTGGCATCTTGTGTCTCCCATGGAGTTGATCAATCTTGTGGTCTTGGCTTCGGCACGACACTTTGCTAAAGTCTGTTCCAGATCTGTTTGCATGTGGTGCTGACAATTACATAGATGATAGGGCATTGACTGAGGAGAGGATGGAGCCATACTTAGCGCCAGCTCTTTGGATGCAAAATCACATGGTACCTTTCACCAAACTCTCTGGCCAGCACCCAGTTAAAAAGAACAGGTTTTAGTCTGGTTGAACGCCAAAATATAGGGCATGTTTGCAGATAGATTACTAACAATCTGCAGAAAGGAAAATATTGTATGGAGATATTCCAAAAATATGTGTACACTCCAAACGTCTAACCGATGGAAGGGTGCTTTTATACGGATAAAATCAAACAGGCCCTAATGTTGCATAGACTTTTATTAGAAATGCTTATTATTAAAAATACATGGCATAAGCATGGTATATTTTCATGACCGACACATGGCATGCGTGAACATAACTGTGCACTCGCATGACATACGCAATAACGTATACTTGACACTTGTTCCACTTTTCTGGATGAGTGTTGGAGCAATTATGTATACGCAAGTGGGAGCGAGGCCTGATTGTTGAACTAGGACATATACAGCAATACCACTAGTCTCAGTGTTAAAATCCTCCAGATAATTTCTTTTTAGGAGCTTTGTACAGCACTATCTGCCCTGTGTGCAGACGTTGTGTGAAAAAAAGGCTATGCTGCCCATGGCCTGTTTTCAGTATTGCATCACTTCACCCTTCTACAGACCCGTTTTTGTAATGGAGTCAACCCTTTATAACATCTCTTACAATTTCCAGACAATTGAGCTTGAAATGTTCTCACTGGTTTCTTGAATTTAGATCGGTTGCTGGTTTTCATGACAAAAGAAGAAAAATGGGACTGAGAACAGATCCCCTAAGGCTTCATTCATTCGACTGTATGATGTATGTTCCAAATTGACAAGTTCTCTAAAATGGCCATCGCCTCAGAGGAGAATAACCTTACGTGTAACCAAATGTCCAAAGATGATATAGACCAAGAAGTCCACAAGGTCACTGACACCTTTATATGTAATCCATTGTGTCAATTGATTTGTTAGTTTCCAGATTAAAGCTAAATGTAAAATGTATATATTTTTTATTATAGGCTTTTTTGTCCTTTATGTTTCCTAGGACTAGCACTCTTAGACATAAAATGGCTATAGTGCCATATAGACACAGCTTGTCACATCTTAATGCGTTTGTAGTGCCTTTAAAATCAGATGCGTTTACATGCGTTTGTCATGTCAGCATGAATTTTTAAGATGTGTTGATGCTCACTCGTTTGGTTGGTTTTAAATCGCACCCAAAAAATGCATAGATAAATTTTTGTGCGTTTGAAAAAGCATGTTTTTGAACAAACCATACGTTTTATAACATGGGCTTCTAAGGAAAAGCATTCAAAAAGCCATGTAATTAGTACCATTTTAATGCCATTCAAAACGCTGCTTTCCATAACCCATGTTAAAAAAAGCTTGGCTTTTTGAAATGCACTAATTGTATATGTTTTTAGCATGCGTTCAATAAGCCCTATTAAAAAACGCATGCGTTTTGGAATGCACCAAAACTCATGTACTGTCACACATGCTTTTTGCTATAGGATGCGTTTTTTTAACATGGGCTAATGGGTGCGTTTTTCCATGCATTTGAAAAGCAGGTTCTCAAAACGCTTTTGAAAAATGCAATGTGACCAGCTTAGGCTGCTTCAACTGCAGATGCTCTGCAAGCGTTTGCAGATGCATCTGCAAGTATCAGCATTAAACGGGCCCTAGTTTTATAGGCGCACCCGTCTGAAAGCCTCTCATTCATTCTTGTATGTGAAGTCCGCAGGCGGTGCTATGAAAGATCACTCTCCGCCGCACCAAGACGCAGCTTCGTTCCAGGTGCAGTCGGAGAGTTGATCTGTCAGCATCCTGCGGACGTACATACAGGAATGAATGAGAGCTTCAGACCGCGGCCGCGTCTGCATCTGATACTTGCAGATGCATCTGCAAAACGCTGCAGATGCATCTCAAGTGTGAAGCCACCTTAGGCTGGCTTCACATTTGCGTTTGAGAACGCAGCGTATAATCCGCATGGATACCATGCAAAAACGCATGCATCTGCATGCAATACGCTGCGTGTATCTATGCATGCATATACACAATGCTTAAAATAAACGCAGCGTTTGCGTGCGTATGCTTGCGTTTGTACATTGCGTATGCGTTTTTTGTCCGCATGCGTTACAGATTTTTTTTGTGTCAAACATGTTTCTTTTTGTCAGAAACGCCCATGGGGAGTGGCAATGTAAGGTACGCATGCGTTTCAAATGCACACTTCTGCAAGACCACGCGGACGCTTGCGTACCTATTAACAATAATGCGTTGTTTATACGCAAGCGTACGCATGCGGATGCTTGCAGATTTTTCAGGCGCCAAAAAATGCTGCTTGTTGCGTTTTGAGGGGGACGAAATTAAACGCACATGTACGCAAACGCATACATACGCATACAAACGCATGTCATTGCGTATGAATGCGTACCCCATTATAAAGATAGGTAAGCAATACGCATGCGGATTTAGTTTTTAAATCCGCAACATACGCTGCGCTTGCAAACGCAAATGTGAAGGCAGCCTTAGAGCATCTTAGAAGTGTTGTCTCATCTTCAGAGTGCTTTCAAGTGTCTGTCAGGCTGGCTTCACACTTGCAGATGCATCTGCAGCGTTTTGCAGATGCATCTGCAAGTATCAGCATGCAGACCGCGGCCGCGGTCTGAAAGCTCTCATTCATTCCTGTATGTGAAGCGTCCGCAGGCGTATGCCTGCTGACAGATCACATCTCTCCCGCCCGCACCATGGACGCGAGATGTTGCGTCCATGGTGCGGGCGGGAGAGTGTGATCTGTCAGTAGGCATCCGCCTGCGGACGCTTCACATACAAGAATGAATGAGAGCTTTCAGACCGGGGTTTGCGCCCTATTATAAACATAGGGGCCGCGTCTGCATGCTGATACTTGCAGATGCATCTGCAAAACGCTGCAGATGCATCTGCAAGTGTGAAGGCAGCCTCAGCAATGATTTCACAGCACTGTCATCTTGATTAAACACAACTGGAGATTGTATCTAGATAGCACTAATACATGCATAGGATGCCAAAATGATTTTAGCGTTTGGAATAGTTTTGGATGAAACATAACCATACATCAAACCAATTTTCTCAAAGAGGAAAACTTTCAAAAGCCCATTATAGGAAACATTATTGAATGAATCCAAAGGGCTCACCACCATATGTTTAATTAGGCTGTGGTCACAGTACCATTTTTCACATGCATTTTTGGAGACCTGCGTTTTCAAAAACGCATGTAAAAAACGCACCCATAGGCCCCCATGTTACAAGAACCATGCCCTAATATGCAAAACCCATGTGTGATGTTCCATGGTTTTTAGCATATCCAAAAACGCAAGCATTTGTAGAAAACGCATGGATTTTTTGTAGAAAGCATTTGTTTTTATAACAGGGTTCCTAGGATACGCATGCAAAAACGCATGTACATATAGACCTTTTAGGCCATTCAAACAATCGATGCTTTCATAGGAGCCCATGTTATAAAACGCATGCTTTTTACAAAAACATGCGGTTTTTGATATGCCCAAAAACGCATGGACAGTCACAATGTTTTGGTTTAGGGCATACGTTTTGTTAAACATAGGGAGCCTAATGGATGCGTTTTTTAATGCGTATTTTGAAAACGCAGGTCTCAAAAATGCATGTGAAAAATGGTACTGTGACCACAATGCCTTTAGTTGGCTATTTCCAACATCACATAGTGTGTATATTTTGTTAGTATGAGATCAATAGTAATTGATCAACACCTTAACATCTATGACATGTTCAGATGTGACCAATTGTGACTGCCATTTTTGGGACTGAAAGTGAGTTTTGCTCATCTGAATGGGGTTATTTCAGCTGCAAGAACATGCTTTTCTATAAGTCTCATTCAGATGGATAGGATAGCAAAGCAATGTCTGAAAAAACCCTGCAATGTGTGATTTAAAGGAAGCATTTTGTCTCCAGTTTCCCTCTTGTTCTAGTTCTAGTATTTGCAAGTCAAGCGTTTAAAATGGGGCAGCTGCACAAAGAGCAGCTTATTCCAGGTCATTCCAGATTTGTTTAGTCTGATAAATAAAAGTAAGCTGCATCTGATTAGATGCTCCAGTGATTTGTAAACCTGTGAAATTGGCTAACTGCACCATATGTTATTTACTAGGAACAACAAAAAAGGGTTGGATTTGTGACCACATATTTGTAGAGCACAAAGCCAATAAGGGCAGATAGAAATGACATTCTGGGTGCTCCCTGAACTGACCATTCACATTGGATGGCTGTCCTGTGAATGGCTAGTCAACCACCATATATCAGTACTTTCGGCTGACTTCTGTTTTTCATGATTCCACCATAGGCTTGATGCTCTGTTAACCACTATAACTCCCAACTTCACCCTAAGGCCTTATTCACACGTTAGAGATTTTTCACCTACACTCCCTGAGAGAAGTTATGTCGCTTATCCATGTTATGTAAATAAAAGCTTATAACCTGACATTAAATTCATCCATTGGTTGTATAAAATTCTCTTTTGAAAGCTGAAACCCTCAGAAATGTGGTTTAGGTTAAGAAAATAAATTGTCATCAATGCTGGAATATTGATCATTTAATGAACCCAGAATGGTCAGATTTTGGCAAGACAAAAGTTTTGGGACCCACAGAAAGTAATGTGATATTCAAACAAATAATTAACTTAAAATGCAAATATATGTTGCATAACATTGGTGAATGAAGTTGTGGTGCTATTAGAGTCATATTTAAGATTTTGTGTGACTTCCATGAGCTTGAAGGACTGCATCCATGCGGTTCAACAATGATTCATACAATTTATTAATGAAATCATCAGGAATAGCAAAGAATGCAGTCTTACATGCCTCCCAGAAGTTCATCTAGATTCTTTGGTTTTGTCTTCCAAGCTTCCTCTTTCATCCTACTCCAAACATGCTCAGTGATGTTCATGTCTTGTGGCTGGGCCGGCCTGTCCTTGAGCACCTTGATCTTTTTTGCCTGGAGGAACTTTGTTGTAGAGTTAAATGTATTAGATGGAGCACCATCCTGCTGCAGAATTTGACCCCTTTTATGATTTGGAATATAAGAGGTAGCTAATACTTCTTGATATTTTAGGCTATTGATATTGCCTTCCACCTTGTAAATGTTTTGCACACCCCCATCTGAATGTAACCCCAGACCATGATCTTTCCACCACATTATTTAACTAATTTCTGGGTGTATTTTGGATCCTTACAGGCTCCAATAGGTCTCCTGCAGTATTTGCGGTGGCTGTAGTGTAATTCTACTGAAGATATATCAAAGAAATCCACCTTCTGCCACTTTTCCAGCGTCCATCTGTTTAGCAAGCTATGCGACTTTGCAAATGCCGCATGGTTTTTTATTTGCCTTTGTTTAGTGCTGGCTTCTGGGCACTCATTCGATCATGGAGGCCATTTCGAGACAGAATCCTACAAACTGTTCTAGTTTGAGGTGACCAGGCCTGTTGGAGCTCTGCTGCAGTGGAAGTGGGGCTTGCTTTGGCTTTTGTAACCAACAAAACGTTCCTCCTGAGCAGTTGTCTTGTGGGGTCTGCCGGACCTGGGCTTGTCAAACACATCTCCAGTCTTTTCAAATCTTTTTTTAATTCTTTGTACTTGACGCTGAGACACATTAAAGGTGCCAGCCACCTCTGCAGTGGATCTGGTCTTCAGCCTCTTGATAATCAAGGCTTTGGTCGCAGGGTGTATTTTTGGCATGTTGTCAGAGCTCAAGTTGCAGTTCAAGTGAAGGTCTGGGGTGCTGGGTTTCATTTATACACACCCACTAATTAACCGATCATTTACTGGGCACAGGTGAGAATGTAAACTAGGATTGGGTGCATTATATGACCAGGCAACAAAACTTTTGTCTTGCCAAAATCTGACCATTCTGTGTTCGTTAAATGATCAATATTTCAGCATTGATGGCAATTTATTTTCTTAACCTAAACCACATTTCTGAGGGTTTCAGCTTTCAAAAGAGTAATTTATACAACCAATGGATGAATTTAACGTCAGGTTATAAGCTCTTATTTACATAACATGGATAAGCGACTTAACTTCTGTCAGGGAGGGTACACATACAATTGTCCAAGTTTCGCAGTGTTTTTTTTATCAGCTTTTCATCACTGATTTTCATATACAGATAAGTAAATGACAAAACTTCTCTTATACATTACAGTGTTAATCATGGATAGTACACAGACTGCTCTACCGTCCTGATGCCATCTGTGTCCTGTCCACGTGATTTTCAGTATCCTATAGATGTGAATGAGTCATTTTGATTAAAAAAACGGACATGTTCCCATGATTTTTTGCAGAAACAACCTGCAAAAAGTACAAACATGTGAACAGCTTACTACACTCCAATAGGTGCATGTTCTATCCATGAATAACATAGGCAAAACACGTACATGACTCACAGATGTATCAATGAGGTTTAACAAATATTTTGATGATTTAGGGGACATTAGACCAAGTGCTTCCACCGAACCCCAAAAATTCCAATTAAGAGATGTTGGCTATACAGAATACAGAATTTAAAGCACCACTTCAGCTTTTTTTTTTTTATTTACCGTTGGAGTGGTCAGCATGTTTTTGCTATGTAATCTGAAAACAGTATGCTGCAAAGGATTCAAACATAAAATTCAGCAATACCTTTCAACATCTTTGTTTTCCTGGAATATTTGTTTAAGCAACAAGACTTATCATTGCTTGTACTATATTGTCTCATGGCAGTCCAACACACCCCTTTTTCTGATTGGCATCTCACTGTCAATGTATATGTCTATTGAGAGCTCTCTCAGCTCTGCTTCATTGCTAAATCTATACATTTTGACTGTGTCAAAACAGCTGCAACCAGTAATCTAAGTGATACATCGTTGGATTCAAGATCCCTTTACCAACATCCTACTGACAGATTCCCTCTAAGTGTAAGTCCCCTGCTCTTATACTTATACCCATACCTATACTATATAGCTATACCTGCGTCCGTCTTCATTTTTTAACAGCGTCGCTTTGGTTGGTCTCCTGTGATTTGTGACTTGCCAGCAGCTCCAGTATTTCATGGAGCACATCAGACGTCACAACTGAGGGAGCTGTGAGAGCTTTTTCTGGCCTCATTCTGACTCTCATAGACTTGTATCGTGTGCTTGTGATGTTACTTCTGACTATCAGCCAGTCAAAAGTTACAGACATAAAATGGCACAATGGGACCGGAGTAGCACTAAAAAAGCATGGAGACAGGGTAGGTGAGTATAAGATGAGGCAGGGAAGTAAGGTCACACTCCAGCGTCCTGGTAGCTCAAATCACTAACATGCATATAAATACATTGTAGCAAAAATGTGCCTGAAGACTGCAAGGTGCTCCTGTGATGATAGTCACTAAGAACAAGCCATGAGGCAAGTTAAGTCAAATGTTATGGGGTTGATACCAAGTGAGTAATTAATTACTTGTATGCTGTGTGTTGGAAAATGTTTAATAAATACATATGAATAAGATACCAGGTGAGCATGTCATGGAGTAAGGGAATAGACAAAGGTCTATAGTCAGGTCACAGAACGGGGTCAGAATACCAGGAGGATAGCGTACCAAAGCAAAGGGGTAAGGTAAACAGATGGCCAGAGGAGGTCGAAGGTCTATTTTATGTAAAAAACAGGGAATTGTTCGAAGTCCAAGGTTTGGCAGCAATAGAACAAAATAAATACAGAGCATGGAAAAACAAGGCCAACATGCACCAAAGAGAAAATGCTATGACTGGTAGTGATCTTGGACTGACTACTCAGCTAACTATCTTGGCAATCAATAGAAAACTCCTGGCATTCACGTTTCTTTTGTAGTTTTTTCAAGCTTCAGTCTTCACTGTCTGGACGTTTCAGCAGACTGCTGTTGAAAGACTGGATAAGGGCTGAAATGTACAGATGGAGCGGACGGAATAAAGCTTGAAAAAACCTTAGATGACTTTTTATCCTGTTGTCCATTCAGGCCTCTGACCTATTACCATTATATTGATGATATTCTAATCATCTGGACAGAGTCTGAGAAACAGCTGAAGACATTCCATGAACACTTTAATAAGTTTCATCTCACCATCAATTTAACACTCAACTACTCCTGTACTGAAATCAGCTTTCTGGACACCAACATCAATCTATGGAACAATGAAGTATAGACATCCCTGTACCGGAAGCCAATTGACCATCCAACATATCTTCAATAGGACAGTTTTATCCAAAACACATAAAATCTCTATTGTGTACAGCCAGCATCAGACGCAATCGGATATGTTCCAACCCTACAGATAGAGACAATCATCTTGAAGACCTCAGAAAGACCTTTTTGTATCAGACCTACCATCCAAGAGCAATTGAAAACCAGATTACAAGAGCCACCAGAATATCAAGGAATCATCTCCTAAATTACAAAACTAGAGAAGAAAACAACCGGGTTCCTCTTGTAGTCACCTACAATCGAATCTGGTGGTGTAAGAGGAGCTGCACAGAACTGCAACCACTACTACAAAAAGATGCCAGAGTAAAATCAATATTTTCGGATCCCGCACTTTTGTCTTTGAGACAACCTCCGAATTTGAAAATCATCATTGTCAGAAGCTTCACTGTCCTCTCCAAAAACAACAGGCACTTTTCCTGCAACCAGAACAGGTGCAAAACCAGTCCATTTATAAAGACAATGGACAAATAAATATTCCCAGGACAGATCAGGACTACAAGATACAAGGTAACTTCAGCTGTACCACAACCATTGTGGTGTATTTAATTATATGTACAAAATGTGTGAGTGGGAACCTGTATGTAGGAGATAAGGGCAGAAACTTACAACAAGAATGAATTCTCATCACCACACAATAAAAGAAAAAAGAATGGATCTACCTGTGACCAATCATTTTTGTAGCCCTGATCACACCATAATGGGTTGAAAATACTAGTTTTAAAAGGTCATTTCATATCGCAGTGAGACAGGAGAGTCTGGGAATATAAACTTATGTTGACCTTTGACACTTTCAGAATGTGTCACGTGGATTTATGTCTTTTTACATTAATTGAGGAATCTCCAAATCTTGAAGAAACAACTATTCAAAGGACGTAAAACTATTTGCTTCTTATCTCTGGACGCTGATGTGTACTGCCCAGATGCTCTCTTCCCTCTTCCAACTCTGACCAAGTCCTGTGTTATGCTTCACCTCACTTGGTTTATTTACTGCATTATCCAACCCTGTATATGTGTATATATGTGTGTGTGTTCAGAAGTTGTGTCATTATTAAGCCTGATGAAGAGGTCATAGAGTCTTGAAAGCTTGCTTTGCTTTTTCTTACTATCTTTTCAGTTAGCCATTAAAAGGTATCAACCACTGAGAACTCTCAGATTGTAATATATATTTCTCTATCTACTGGCTAACATGGTACAAACATTTTTTACTTTTTACATGGTGTCACTATATGATATATTTTATCACTTTGGCAGCTTGAATTCTCTGCAAAATCAAAATTGAGGATGGAATGTTTTAAAGCAAATTAATGTACCTTTAAACCACAAAGTGCAGTTTAACTTTTGGGCCGTGGTGTTTGCCCAGGAGGTATATTTGGTCAGTATGGGTCCATCAAAGTACAGGAGTAATAAAACAATGTTGTGAAGCACCTCTTCAATTTGATATACCTAATAGAAATTTTCTACAATGATAACAGAAAAAATTGGAGTCAGGCTCAACAGGATTAAATTTTCCTTTTTATTTTTCAAACAATGAGTAAGACTGCTTGGTACAGTCATGAGTAAGACTGCTTAGTGCAGTCGAAAAACATCGACTGGGTCATGTCAACCATGTAAATATTTATTTTGTATGCACTATATCTTCTTTTGAAAAAGAAAAGGAAAATCCAGTCCTGCTGAGCCGGACTCCAATTTTTCCTATTATCCTTGATGTGATACCAGGGTGAGGTCGGTATCTGAGCCCCAGGTGGATCAGCATAGAGCAACTGGGTGAGCTGGAATCAAGTTTCTATAAATTTCTACAGTGGCTTTGCATTTCTAGCAAAAAAAATAAAAAACGAGGAAAAATATTCACCATATTCCTAGATCAACAACTTAAAGAGTTGCTGCTGCTGATAGGTGAGGACCTGTCAGCGGCTGCAGCTGCATGCGCTGCACACAGGATCGGAGGGCATAATAGCCCCCCAGTCCTGTGTGCTGATTCAGTCCGCAGCTGTCTGCCTCAAGCGGACAGCTACGGATCGGATCACACAGGCAGTGTGAAGCCGGCCTTAGTTGGTGTTTAGTCCATTGGCCAGGTCTCAGGACAGGAGGATTGTGATTTTTTTACCTTTTTGTAAGCTTAGCATGACATCATGATTGTGGCAAGATGCACAGATGACGTCATGCCAGCATAGCTAATCAAAAAGCCATGTCAGGATCCTGGACGGTAAGAGATTCACGAGCCTTGCATCCAGAGACTAGAGATCTAACTGGAGTCCTGTGAAACAATCTGCCCAGCTCTACAATTGAGGCCTGAGATTGCAGCCGCCAATAGGCGTCAGCAATCAGGGGACTGCAAAACAGGGCAGGACCACTAAAGCAGTGTGTACTGAGTTCAAAGACAGTGTTTTTCACAACATTTTTATTGACATATTCTTTTAGTCATAATGCTGCGACCATGTGTTGCTTTAACCCCTTTCCAACAAAATGTAGCTACTTTGTAGTTTTTTTTATCTCGTTTCCAAAAGCCATAACTTTTGGATTTTTTAGTTATATTGTTTTTATTATTATTTAGTATCATAGCGCCATTTATTCTAAGGCGCTTTACATGTGAAAAAGGTGTATACATAGACAAGTACAATAATCATGAACAATACAAGGTATACACAGGTACAGGAGGGGAGAGGACCCTTCCCGCAAGGGCTCTCTGTCTACAATGGATGGGTGAGGATACGCTAGGAGAGGGGAGAGTTGGTCGTACGGAAGTTTAGGGGACTGAGGAACACTGCAGGTTGTAGGCTTGTCGGCAGAGGTGGGTCTTAAGGTTCCTTTTGAAGGTTTCCAAGGAAGGCGAGAGTCTGATGTGTTGGGGCAGAGAGTTCCAGAGTATGGGGGATGCAAGGGAGAATTCTTGTATGTAGTTGTGAGAAGAAGAGGTAAGAGGGGAAAAGAGAAGGACATCTTCAGAAGAACGCAGGTTGCATGTAGGTAATTATCGGGAGACCATGTCACAGATGTACAGAGGAGACAGGCTGTGCATGGCTTTGTATGTCATGGTTATGGTTTTGAACTGGAATCTCTGGGCAATGGGAAGCCAGTGAAGGGCAGAGAGGAGAGACTGGGGAATAGCAAGGAGACAGGTGGATTAGTCGGAAAGCAGAGATAAGAGTAGATTAAAGGGGGGCAAGAGTGCTAGAGGGGAGGCCAGAGAGTAGGAAGTTTCAGTTGTCGAGGCGGAATATGATGAGGGCAATTCAGATCATATTGTTTTTCATCACTGCAGTATATCCTTAGGGTCATTTGTTTTAAATTTTTGGAGGTGAGCTGTAGTAGGATACCAGTAATATGGCATGTATTCGCTGAGGCCAGTGATTGGCTGCAGCAGCCACATGCCAACAGCTGGTAAGCAAAGAGTTAAAAGAGTTAGGCTAAGTGGTTGGTGTTGTGTTAAGTGGCACAGAAGTCGCAATGACACATTGCAACACTGGATGTAATGATTACCTGTGATGTAATTTTGTGACCTGCGATTTCCTGCAACTGTGAAGCAGAGTCACATACAGGTCGCACGTGACACGCATGCCATAGATTTCTATGCAAGTCGTATGCGACTTGTGCATGACTTATCTGCAACTTGGCTCTTTCATTTACAGCAGAATCACAGCTTGTAACAGCAAATCATGGACAAGTTAGGCT
This sequence comes from Allobates femoralis, assembly GCA_033576535.1. Taxonomy (NCBI): domain Eukaryota; kingdom Metazoa; phylum Chordata; class Amphibia; order Anura; family Aromobatidae; genus Allobates; species Allobates femoralis. Next base: position 329,801,944 of record JARQOC010000003.1, read on the forward strand.
GGCTTCACACCACGGTGTGATCCGATCCGGGGCTGTCCGGGATGCCCCGGACCGGATCAGCACACAGAACCGGAGGGCTTAATGTGCACTCCGGTCCTATGTGCAGCCGGATTTTACTAATTGCAGCCGAAGCTGCTGATTTTTCAAGGTCCTGAAATAACAGCCGCCAGTGTCTGGTTGCCGGATCCTCCTGGTCCCATAGGCTCCCAAGTTAGGGAGCGCCGGATTGCCCCGGCTCCGGGAGAATCCGGCCGAATCCGCGATCCGGCAAATTGGGGAGATTTTTCTCCCCAGACAAAAAATGATGCAAGCATAATTTTTGTGTCCGGAGAGAATAATCCGTATTCCCCCGGAGTGTCCCGGAGTGATGAAACCGGATGGCAAAGAGCTGCTATCTGGCTCCATCTGGCCCCATAGGCTGCTATGGGGCCAAAAACCGGTCCGGGGCTGTCTTGTTTACACCGGACAGCCCCGGATCAAATAAAAACGTGGTGTGAAGCCAGCCTTACATGTATTTTTGGTGGTGCACATGTCCTCATGTCGCCATGTTGAAACATAGAATGGTAAAATTGGAAGAGACCTCCTGGGTCATCTGGCCCAACCCCCTTCTCAAAGCAGGATTCACTAAATCACCCTAGGCAGATGTTTGTCCAGCCTCTGTTTGGAGACTTCCATTGAAGGAGAACTCACCACCCCTTGTGGCAGCTTGTCTCACTCACTGATCACCCTCACTGTCAAAAAGTATTTTCTTACATCTAATCTGTGTCTCCTCCCATTCAGTTTCATCCTACTGCTTCTAGTCTTTCTTTGGGCAAATGAGAATAAAGCTGATCCCTCTACAGTGTGACAGCCCTTGAGATATTAAATTTGTATAACCTCGGCACACCAATGAATACAAGACCATGAATAAGTGCAAAAAAAAGGATGAATTTTATTGGACATTCACCAGCAAAATCCGACATTTCGGCCTAACCGCCCTTTTTCAAGGATTATCTATACAATATGAACATAAATATGACAATAGGTATGAGGTAAACAGAACAGGGTTATGTCTCAACAATATACATCATGAGCTATGATTTACGGTACATCGTATATTAAGACCAAACAAACATGATCAATACATAAAACAGTATAGCAAAAAGGAAAAATACTACACATAGTGATAGAGATAATTGTAATTATCAGCACTGTTTTTATACCTAGAAAGAGAAAAAAATATATATACAAATATATGTATATATTAATTACCTAAGCGCTGGGTGTCCGTGCCTGTGGGCTCGAGGTTCGTGGTCGTTCGGCGTTTTGTGCAGGGGTGACGAAACTGGGTCATGTGGTATACAGTGGAAAAAGGAAAAATTAGATCATCTCAAGCTAAGGAACGGATTTATACGGAAATTTGAATAAGCTAGGGGAGGTTGATCCCTAATTTATTAGAAGAAAAAAAAGCCCAGAATGAGGATATATGAAGAAAAAAGGGGAAGAAACAAGAAGGAAAGAAGTGGTTTAGCTATTGAAGCAAATAACGTGGATAGGAATACATATTGAGAATGACTATCAATGAAAGGTGTCCCACTTTATTACCTCTATGTGAACCGAGTGGTAAAACAGTGATATAAACCTTGGCACAGAAAGAGCGTCTTGTAATGAAGACTGTAGTTAATAGGCAGTGTATCAGTATCTGTACTGTAGCAGTCAATTTCCAAAAACTTCCCTGTATCTGAGAGTAGGGGTCTTATATAATTATAACTGGATAAGCAATGTAATAAAAAAATGGGCATAATGCATAAGGAATTACGGTACCTAGAGAGTTAGAAGAAATTACGTCCTGCTTAGAATGAATGTGGTGTCTAGAGAGGATTAGTAGACAAGAACGCTGATTTTAGTAGGTAATGAAACATTAAAGGACAATGTGTGATCATTATAAAGGTTTAGTCATAATGACTTGATATCTTCCTCCTCCTAGAACAAGTATTAAGTGCATGTACAGTATATATAACTTACTTCTGTTCCCCAAGATAAGGTTGATAGGTGAACTAGACAAAGTCCTGTAGGAGAGTAGGAAAGGATCCTGTAAAAGTGTAGGACCGCTACTTAGTAAGATCATAAAGCGGTTAGAAGTATGCCCCCAGTTACCTTATGTATAGGATGTGGCCGTGGATGCGTCTCCCACTTTGTGCGCCGTTAGTATGCGGAGCCCTGTGTTATATGGGCTGCGGGTGGGACTATTGTGACATACTACCTGTCGCGCGTTTCCGGTATTTGAAACGCACGCGCGATGTGGAACGCATGGTTAGAGCGCATGCGCGGGGAGAAGGCGCGCATGCGCAGTGTGCAAGGGTGTTTCTGACAGTGCGGTGATAGTGGTGCATACTTGTTCTATACCACGGTGCAGGAGGAACGTGATTATTCTACACAAGAGTGTCACGATCTCTGTTAAAAGAAGAGGAAAAAACCATTAGAGCAGAGCAATGCAAAAAATCGTAAATAAGTGTTCATATTGTTTTCTCAGTTTATCTAGAGGGTAAAAGACTGAGGAAACAATAACTACAAATGGTTAAAGTATTCAATGTACAGAGTATATACTAGGACCATAAGATTAATAGGAATATAAGGTAAATGGTTGCCAAACCCTATATTGCAGGGGAATATGTCCCTAATAGTATAAGACCATATGTGGACACTCAAGGGTAACATTGGTTATTCTATACACGTTGTAGGCCAACCTGTGTAGGTCAGACTCTGTATTCATATTCCCTATTAAGACCCCAGCCCTTGAGATATTAGCCCCAGCCTTAGGTTATGTTCACACACTGTGTTATTGGGCTCAGTTATTACCATGGTTTTATGCTAAACTATGCTAATCTAAACCTGCATTTTTTATTTCCAGCAAAACCTATGTGATTCAGGGAAAAGCTGTCCACACACATTGGTTTAATTTGTTTACAGAAGCTGAAACCTGTACAGGTTTTGCTGCGTTTTGAAAAGAATGAGCATGTCAATTCTTTTCTGCGTTTTTGCAGTTGTTCTATAGGCAAAAATGCAGCAAACCAAACGTGGTAAAAACGTGCTGAGAAAACTTGCAGCAAAAATCGCACCTTTTCTCTTGCTAAGGTTTTGCTGCATTTTTGCATCAAAAATGCAGTGTGTGAACGTAGCCTTAAGGCTATGTGCACATCTGACGTTTGTGCATCTCTGCATTCCGTCCAAAAACCTGGGTTTTTTTAGCAGAAACTGAGTTTTCTGTGCTCAGCAGTGTCCCTCGTTTTTTGCTCGTTTTCCGCCCGGTTTTACAGCGTTTTTCTCGGCGGTTTTCTCGGCGGTTTTGAAAACTGAGTTTTTTGTGCACTTGATCAGCTGAAACCGCTGGAAAAACGGTGGAAAGAAGTCACTTGCTCTATTTTTGGAAAACCGGTGGAAAAACTCAGTTTTGACTGAGAAAACTCAGTTTTGACTGAAAACGACCAGAAGAAAAACCGTTCTAGTGAAGACAGAGTTTTCTAAAATCCATTGACTAGCATGTTAATCCAACCGGAGGATAGGATTAACATAAATTAACATAAAACTGAGCGGAAAACGCCGACGGAAAACGTCCAAAAGCAGCCCACAAAACGACTGATGTGCACATACCCTAGGAGTGCCTGCATTTCCTTGGAAACAAGAGGTGAATATACTTCATTTTTGTTTTAGAACATGCAGCTTTTATGGATAACCCCTTTAAGAATGAATAGGTCATAGCTCACTGACTAAGCAATTAGACAGTTTTTCTATGAACTCAGTTCTTTGTTGGCCGTCTTTGAATGTTTGCATAGACAGTTATTTAAAGCTGTGCATTTCTACACTCTGGTAAATATTAGTCTCACATTCCAAGTATCATATGGGAATTCTAGCACTTTTCCAATAAAAAAAAACCCTCATGTGTTCACAAGGATGAATGACTCTTTTGTACTGACACATTGAAGTCACCCAGTATGTTGACGGTAGTATCTGTGGGGTAGAGACAGAGTTTTTGCCGCATGGAAATTCCCTATTTATATGCGGTGTCTTGTCACTTTGGAAAATAGGTACACAACTATATTTAAGAAACTATTCATGAATCTATTGTAAAATATGCATGGTTACATACACATTACAGGTTGGCCCTTTGCATTGATTGGAGGCGGTGAAATTCGCCATGACATTTCTACTCAAAATTCTAAAGACTCAATGCACCCTGATATCAAAAAAGATTTTTTTACACTATTGAAAACTATCATTTAGATTGGTTTATAAATTGTTACAGATTTTTGGAAATTTCTGTTTGTTGGTTCCTTTATTGCTGTACAGCAACTTTTGACCACATGTAAATTAAAGTATAATTCCAGTATTAGGATATAGATGACCTATCCTTTTGATAGGTAATCAATATCATGTTGGAGAGGGTCCGACACCTATCACTCCCCATGAAATCAGTGGTTTTCAGCACTGGTGATAGTCACATATAAACAGCACAGTTGAAGTATATACACTTTGTAGTGGCCGCTGTTGAGTGCTGCAGCTCAGATCCTATTGAAGTGTATGGGAGCTGGACTACAATAGTCAGAAATGGCTAGTACTCAATGTAAAGAGCCACACTTTCCGCCTTCATAAACTGTTTACGTACAGCTACTGATAACCGCAGATTGCTGTGAAGTCAGGAGTGAAAATGCCACCAATCTGATATTGGGGACCTGCCCTTTAAAGAAAAGCCTTAATAAAAATTGATCTATTATTTGAATGTTTTTTTTGTTGTTGCAAGTATTAATAAAACAAAACTTTTTTTCACAAATTTTTTGCTACGTATTCTGAGAGCAGCATGATGCAGGGGCTGAGACCCTGATCTCAGCAATGTAACTCTTATGAAGCTGATTATGTTGTTGTTTCAATAAAATCAGCATGATTAGGTGTCCGGTGCCTTCTAGTCAGCTGCTGTAAGTAACCGCACCCTCACCACTGATTAGCCGTTATCTGACAATGCACAGTGTACACATATAACTGCCAATCAATGGTGGGGGTGAGGTGTCATAGAGCTCAGCATTCAGAGCACTGCTAGATCTGCAGCAGAGAGAAAAGTGATTGTATTAAAATAACAGCATACAGACCAGCTACATCATGCTGCTCTTTGATTATGTAACAAAAACCTGCTGACAGATTCTCTTTAAAAATAAGCAAATTAAGGGCTACGTCACACACACAGATAATTGTGCAGATATTGTTCGCAGATCTCTGGTTGCAGTGAAATCATGGACACATTGTTCCATTTTGTGGCTGTGTACAAATGTAACAATGTGTCCATTATTTCACTGCAACCAGAGATCTGTGACCAATATCTGCACAATTATCTGTGTGTGTGACGTAGCCCTAAGTAATCTTGTAATATTTACTTCTCCAATTGGGGATTTTAGACTTTTCTTATACTTTCAGGAAGCGTTTGCAGCAGTTTACTTATCATCAGAGGCAGGATTACAATGATAAGTAACATCTCTATACACAACTGAAAAAAAAAAAGATTCACCAATAACAATAGGCGATGACCGGTGACCCTGCTCACCCTCATCACAATGATCTTTTCATTGGCATATAAAAAACTTCAAAACATAAGATAGGATTTGGATCTGGCTATTCTGGCTATGTACATGGGTTATGTCCTGAAACTAAAGGAAGTCTAAAACAGCTCCAATGGCCAATGTGAAAATTGCATTGTGACATATAATGAAGCACAATGACAAAAGTGTTTCAGAAATACATTTACCACAAACACATGATGTAATCAATAGACTATTCTTGGATGATAGCTTCCCTTTAGATCTTGCCAACATTAGTGTGAATCATATGAGTGTGAGGCATCCCTGCTGGGGATTGCCACAGGACCCATCCGATGCAAGGAGGGATTTACACTTAGGTACACACAGCACACAACACCTTCCACCCCTGACCTGGAGGGGGAGCTCTACTTGCTGCTTTAAGCAAGTTCCCTCATAAGGATCCAGGTCTGAGGGAGTCAGTTAGTCTGCTCTGAGCAGTGAAGAAAGCAGTGAAGTCCAGTGAAGCAGCCTAGAGAAGGTGCTGGAAAGACCCGGTTGCTGGGCAAAGCAAGGCCCAGAACCAAGGGAGACTGACCCGCTGTGGAGCACCCCAGAGAAAGGGATTGAGGCCAGTGGAAGGAGCAGTAGGTCATAACTAGGGACCAGATCTAGGATCCCTATAGCTCCACCCGGACACCGGAGTCCGAACCTGCACAACATACACTGAAGCAGGAAAAAGCCGGAGAAATCAGGAGGATCTAATCCCCTGAGGTACTAACTTAATAGAGACACTCAAACCTGACCAAGCAAAGTACCAGGGGCCCAAAAGGAGTATAGGAACCCCACAGAAGGCCCTCATTGTCAGTTACAGAGTAAAGCCCTGAGAGGAAAGAAAGCGGCGAGTTCAGTTAGGGTATGTGCCCACAGGACGTTTTTTGAGCAGTCCTGAACAAAGCAAAACCTGAGGATCCTAGAGTCCTTGACAGGAGAAGTGCTATGATCTTGTCTGCGTTTTTTGTGCGTTTTTTGCGCATTTTTACTGCGTTTTTGTGTGCGTTTTTACTGCTTTTTTGATGCTGCGTTTTTCCTGCGTTTTTTCCATTGACTGCACCAAAAACGCAGAAAATAGAGCATGTCAATTCTTTCCTGTCCCACCAAAAACGCAGGAAAATAGAGCATGTCAATTCTTTCCTGTCCGCACCAAAAACGCAGAAAATAGAGCATGTCAATTCTTTCCTGTCCGCACCAAAAACGCAGAAAATAGAGCATGTCAATTCTTTCCTATCCGCACCAAAAACGCAGAAAATAGAGCATGTCAATTCTTTCCTATCCGCACCAAAAATGCAGGAAAATACGACCGCATAGTCAATTCTTTCCTGTCCGCACCAAAAACGCAGAAAATAGAGCATGTCAATTCTTTCCTGTCCGCACCAAAAACGCAGGAAAACAGAGCATGTCAATTCTTTCCTATCCGCACCAAAAATGCAGAAAATAGAGCATGTCAATTCTTTCCTGTCCGCACCAAAAACGCAGAAAATAGAGCATGTCAATTCTTTCCTATCCGCACCAAAAATGCAGGAAAATAGAGCATGTCAATTCTTTCCTGTCCGCACCAAAAACGCGGGAAAATAGAGCATGTCAATTCTTTCCTGTCCGCACCAAAAACGCAGGAAAATAGAGCATGTCAATTCTTTCCTGTCCGCACCAAAAACGCAGAAAATAGAGCATGTCAATTCTTTCCTATCCGCACCAAAAATGCAGAAAATAGAGCATGTCAATTCTTTCCTGTCCGCACCAAAAACGCGGGAAAATAGAGCATGTCAATTCTTTCCTGTCCGCACCAAAAACGCAGAAAATAGAGCATGTCAATTCTTTCCTATCCGCACCAAAAATGCAGAAAATAGAGCATGTCAATTCTTTCCTGTCCGCACCAAAAACGCAGAAAATAGAGCATGTCAATTCTTTCCTGTCCGCACCAAAAACGCAGGAAAAATATTAACAAGTCAATTCTTTCCTATCCGCACCAAAAACGCAGGTATTTGACAGTTCTTGACACTTGCAAAACCAATGTGTGTGCACAGCGTTTCTGTGAAATACATTGGTTTTGCTGGGAATGAAAACCGCAGGAACAATTAGCATACCATTAGCAAACCAATGGTTTTCTGCATGCAGAAACCGCAGCAAAATGGCAGCAAAAACACCCTGTGTGCACATACCCTTATAGGCAGGACTTACCCCAAACCACCGTACACAGTAGCAGAGGAGGCCTCACAACTCTCAAGGTGAAAATCCCAAATTGCACTGAGAAGCTGGTACCCCTCTTGGACTGTACCTGTTACCGGACATCAGTAAAACATACCGAAACAAAGACTAATGTGTGTGTAAGTCTGCTTCCCCGCCACTGCCCACAGCGTTCCCTGCAAGCCACTACTACAACTCCCCTCATCCACCCTCGCTGCCCTGAGGTAAAGTACTCCACCTGAGTACTACACTGAGCTGCACCACCATCACCTCAGCGGCCGGCTGCAGCGCTGGTATACATGTTACCAGGTACCACAGGTGGCATCACGACACTACTACCCCCCATCCTCATCACCATTCCCCCTAATCCCCGCCACTGAGGGTCCAGGGAACGGAACTGGGAACTGACCAGCTGTGATCCCCCATCGAAGCAGTCGTCCTGTCCCGGGATCCGAGTCGACCGCCTCAAGTGCAAGGAGAGAAAATCCTACATTGCACTCGGACCAATATTAATCAATGAAGTAGAACAGAAGGTCTTTTTTTCCTTATTTAGACTATAGATGAGAAAAAAGTTGCGGCATGCTACTAGTCGATACATAAATTGTAGGATGCAAGTCAATGGGTGCGAGAATAAAACAGACGGCAGCCAGACCATCCATATGCCACCCGGGTTTTACAGATACATTACCATTCTGTAGCATAGAACACTGTAAATGGTCCTGTAAATGACTACAATAATAGCTGCAGAGAAAAAAAAACACATGACATACGGATGGTAGGTAAGAAAATAATGCACACTTCCATAGCCCTCGCATTGGAACATAGACCCCCACTTACCCCTTCTTAATTTACAACTATCAATAAAGCAACAACTCTTGATGTAGGCATAAGATGACTTTACTAAGGGTTACAATAATACAATCAATAAAAACTCCAGAAAATAAATATAAATACAGCGATGGGAAAACATCCATCCAAAATAATTAACATTAGAAAATTCCAGAATGTGCCCAATGAAATTGGGCAAATGTTTTCTCACAATAAAAGCCTTGCGACAAAACAAGGATCCATTGGACCACCCTTAGTTACGGACGGGTGGGCAGGCATCTTCTCCTCAGGCTCCAGCGACGCTCTGACAGAACCTCACTCGGGGGGAATTTATACCCCCTTTTCCTGCTCACACAATTCAGCCAATCAGGCTGTCAATCACCTCAGCGGTCCACGTGGCCAATCTCAACCTACCTGGACTCTATTACCTAGTTGACCAAGACTTTACCCTGGCAACCCCTAAGATTTGAGGATACATCAAGACCTCACATATTAATTAAAGTTAACCCTTTAACTACCTAGCTCTGAAGTCGCTACAAGACCCATAATGTGAGGGGAGGAGATGGCCATGTTCCCAGATATCCCCCATGTTAAACACTTTGGTGGCTACCCATGACATATGGAATACCAAACAGATGTCACTTATACTACTCTCCTAGATGAAAATCAATCAGATTTTCCAAATGCTCATGTGACTGCAGCCTAAAAGGGTTTGTGTCATGAAACACCAATTGTACAATTGTATTCTGCTTTGTTTCCATTTTTTCATGTGCTTTAGCCAGTAGGCTTGGCCTTTGCCATCTTGGGGCTGATGCAGTGATACAGTGTTAGTCTGGAGTGGCAGTGGCCCACGAGTAACATAGAGATATTACGGTATCCTCAGTCACACATTTATGTCAGCTTCTATGTAATAATCTTGGTAGTTTGTTACATTATAAGGCCAGAGTCACACTGGAGAGATGATCTCACATTGCACTCAGCCTAATGTTAGGCAATCAGGCAGCTCCGATCTGTGAGTTTATTCTCAGCCCTAATCGGACGGAGGAAAAAATTGCAGCATAATTGTGATTGTCAGCAGGTCTCAGATCACTTGCACCGTACAAGTCTATGAGGGCATGTGAAACATCGCATTGCCCTAGGATGAGATGCAGCACGATATATGCCAAAGCCAGCAATAGAGCGGATGGAGTGATTAATGTCACCCTCCTCCCCACAGCAGTGATCAGATCACAGGATCGGAGCAAGCTATAATAACAATTGGATCACGCTTGTTGCAGTGCAGGAGCCAAGGGTCACTAGCACATCACACCTGATACATTCACATCGGATGCAATATCACAGTGTGACTCCAGCCTTAGAATGATGGGATAATCACAGCTCATGCAGAGGGATGGTTGCCCACTCCAGTATGAGAGCTTTCGGGGATTCACCGGTCTGTGCTCACAGACATAGATGTATGTCAACTGGAATTGAACAACAATATTTGCGGGTCTCTGGAACTACACATTAGGCCGACCTATAAATCTTTTCCTATATTTTTAGTGTAATGCTATGATCACACACGGCGTTTTTTCTGTGTTTTTTCCTGGCTGCAGCAATACCTGATCTCTTGGCAGTAAAAAACCTGTAGCGCTTTTTCACTCTTAATTGCTTTCAATAGTGAAAAAAAGCAAAAACACTGAAAGAATTGAGAGACTGCTTCTTTTAAAAACGCAGCAAAAACCAAACTGTTTGCCATTTTAGTCAGGATAAAAAAGCCGGTGTATGTGTATGAGAATCTCATGAGTTTTGCTGGTAATGAAAAAAAAGCTTTTTTAAGCATGGCTTTCCATCAAACCAATGAAAAAACCATGCAAAAAAACGACAGCAAAAATGCCCGTGTGAATATGGCACCCCAGAGTCCGGATGCCACAATGTTGTGGGGTTGTGTCATACCTGAGAGCAACAGAGGGTATCCACACCAGGTGAGCCTAAGCACACAACACCTTTTCTGCCTCCAGGCCTGAAGGGGGAGCTCTAAACCGGGGTTCAGGGCAGCTCCCCTATAAATTCTGGTCTAGGGAGGAGTTAGTTCAGTATGGAGCAGTACTGAGGAAGACATCCTGTGGATTTCAGCAGAGCTAAGCCAGGATAACAGAAACCTAGCTTAAGGGACCCATAAGTGAGGGTCTGAGGAAGTCGAGGAGAGCTTGGGGAGAGGAGCAGTCCCGAGCTCACCCCAGTGCAGAGCACCAGAACCGGACACCGGTGTCCAAGGCTGTGCAGGGCCTAACGTCCCTGTGGGTGGGAGATTCCAAGTCTCCCAGCCACACCACAGTGTCTGCAGGTAAAGCAGCATAAAGAGTCCAGGAGCAGCCGCCAGGGAAGTGGGGCTGGAGAAGGGCTCGAAGTGCCTGCTATACCGGCACAACGCAGCAATAGAGAGAGAGGGCTGCAGCTCAGCTTTAGGCAGCAGCAGGGACCCACTGAGGGAGCGCAGCAGGGACCCACTGAGGGAGCGCAGCAGGGAGGTCTCAGAATTTGAAGGGTGAAGAGAACCCTGAGTTGCTCCCAGGTTGCATGGACTTCAGTACCATCACCTTAGTGTCCTGCCTTGTACCTGCACCACCAGTAAAGGACCTGAGGAAACAAGAACTGTGAGTCTGTCTGTTACTACGTGCCCTCCGTCCTGCACTCCAACGGCCCTACAACACCATAGACTTTCCTGGTTGCCCTGGGGATACTCTCCACCTGTGAGGAGCGATACTACCATAGCTGCCTATCCACCATACCCAGTGGTCCCGTCTGGGAGTGTCAGCTCTAATGGCCACTTTACACGTCCCGATATCGGCGTCCAACTCCGACAAAATGTCACGTGGTTTGTGCGTTGGCCCCGATATCGTTCGTGCGTTGTATGGTGTAAATGTCCAAAACGATGCCAAAACAATATCGGGGATCAAATGAGCCTGCTCTCCAACGGCCCGATATTGGATGGACGTTGTGACAGGATCGTGCTGTGTAAAAGCCCAACAACGATGTGGAGTACAACTTCCCCTATTCTCTCACATGTTAAATGGTCGTTCCTGGGTCGGCTGTTGTGTTGCCTGCCGATATCGCACTGTGTAACATCTCCTATGCGATCTTGGAATTCTGCCCAGAAAAAGCGCGTTCCCACGGCGTTGTATCCAATATCGAACCAATGTTGGGACGTGTAAAGTGGCCATAATAGCCGAATACTGCGGGTGGCGTCACGATCCTCTATCCCTAAATCATTTCCCCTGCATTTTTAGCGACTCCGCAGGACCACCGAGGCGGGTCTCAGCCCTCATGCGTCCCCCGAGCCCTGTTCCGAGTACCCCACGGCCCTGGGGGGTAAGTCATGAACACAGCCTTAACGTTTCAAATGCCATAAGATGAGACATAATTTCTCTCAATAAAAGAGAAATTACTGTACTTGGATAGTTTATAGATTTATTTTTCATAATATCTTCTTTTGATGTGTTTGTGTTTTCGATAGATTATTATTATTATTATTATTTATAGAGCATCGTTGATTCCATAGATCTTATTGGGGCTTGTAGAAATCCATACATGTGCTGCAGAATCCGCTCCATTCACATATATATAAAAGACTGGGAGAAATTTGACAGAAATGTTTGTGTAATTCAATCCTTGGGCATTCAATTATAATAATGAGCAATATTTTTAACCTAAAAAATGCCAGTAAAGCATGTATAGCAAAATATATGACCAACGCTGTAATCCTTGGTCCCAGAAAGGAAGGCAATGGGGACAAAGATGCAAGTGATTATTCATGCTGCAGAAATTCACAGTATTTCCTATGATTTCCAACCTATGAGCATGGAGCAATTATGAATGGCTGAGGCGTCTTATTGCATTTCATAGACACATCTCATCGTATAACAATCCCATCACTTTCTCCATCAAAATCATTTATTGTGTATAATATGTGTAAATTGAGGGAACACAGAGGTGAGAATAATATTCCCCTTTGTGCCTCAGTCCTTTGTGCCTCGACTATTGTGCATCTAGCCTGCTGTCTGCCATCTGCTGGTGACAGGGGAGCATTACACGAGCAATACTCACTTTCACCAGCAGATGGCAGACCTCCGTACACACAGACAGCAGGCAGGTTGAGGAGTCCAGGGAGGGGGAGAGCTTTCTCCCAGCTTCAGCGTGTCCACATCACTTCTGGCTGTAGATCAAAGAGCGAGTCAGGGCACCCAGTCCTGTCCTGCTGTGCCCACCTCTTTGTCCTAGTAACCATCTTTACATTGGCTCTCCACGGCAACACTGGGAGGGGGCAGGGAGTAATGGCCCCTGCTACTTCTGCAGACTGTCTACATGAAAGAAATCCAGCAGACAAGGTAAGAGTGTGTGTTCCTATATATGTGTATATATATTGTGTGTGCAGAGCTGATGGTTACTAGGACAATGAGGGTGGGCAGGACGGACTGGACGCCCTGACATGCTCTTTGATCTCCAGCCAGGAGCAATGTGCAGACACTGGAGCTGTGATAAGCCATCCCCTCTACTCTCTGACCTAGCTGCTCCCTATCTGCAGCTGTCTGCCATCTGCTGGTGACTGCTGGGCACCTCCTGTGTAATGCACAGCTTCTACCGCTAGATGGCAGGCAGCAATACACAGGGAGGCAGTCAGAGGGCACAAAGGACTATTACACAGAGCCAGGGAGGCAGTCAGAGGGGTGTGAGGGCACAAAGGACCAGGGATCTATAGAAATGAGACAAATGCACAATAGGGTCTTATCTCTATTATATAGAGACTAGCTGTGAGCCCGATGCAAATGCATCGGGTGTCTAGAATATTTTTTTTTTTTTTTTTAGATTTTCAAATAGATTTTCACTTGCCGCACCTGCCGCAAGTCCCCCTATACTTTCTATGGGGATTACCGCAACCGCGCCGCAAGTGTAGCGACTCGCAATGGCCTTGCGGCCATTGCTCGCGCTACACAGCGAGTCGCAATAGATCCCCATTGAAAGTATAGGGGGAGTTGCGGCAGGTACGCGGTTGCGGTAATCCTTATGGAAGCGGGCATTGCGATTCGCTGGCCGAAAATAGAACCAGAGGCTCGGCCACAAAGCTAGCGATTTCCCGCTGAGGCTAGCGACTCGCTACCTGAGCGGGAAATCGCTAGCTTTGTGGCCGAGCCTCTGGTTCTATTTTCGGCCAGCGACTCGCAATGGCCACTTCGCGGCCATTGCTCGCACTAAAGCTAGCGACTCGCAATGGCCTCACGGCCATTGCTCGCGCAGCTGACGCCTCGCATTGGCCGCTACGCGGCCAATGCTTCGCCGTGGTGACGTCACAGTGTGACATATCCACGGCACGTTTTTTTGGTCCGACACGAAAATGTCTTAGACAATTATATAGTAGATATATGTATGGAGACAAGGGCCTGCTCACCTGATCTGGCTGTGTAACCCACAACCAGTATGAACGCTTAGGGTGGTTTCACATTATGTTTTTGTGCCTGTCCGTGGGATCCGACTTTGAAGGGGAATCCCACAGACAGGCACGGATCCACACGGATCCCTGCAATCGGATGGCTATTTGGCTATGCAGGATCAGTGTGGATCCTGCGGTCCCCTGTCTTTCCCTGCTTCTGCTCCTTCATCTTCTTCCCTCTACTATTCTATATGCTGTGCCCCCGCTATGCTATTTTGTCCCCCCGCTTCTCTATCCTCATCTATCCCTATCCTGTCCCCTGTCCTCTCCCTGTGTGTAAAAAAAAAAAAAAAAAAACTCCTCCCGGAGTATACATCACCTGTCACTGGCTCCCACGATGCAACACCATCAGGGCTTAAGGGCCTGTGATGATGTCACAGATCCGGTCACATGACTCGTCAGCTGACCGGGTCTCTTACATCATCACAGGCTCTTCTGCCTGATGGTGCTGCAGCGTGGGAGCGGTGACAGGGATGTATACTCCGGGAGGAGTTTTTTTTATTTTTTTTACACACAGGGAAGAGGACAGGGGACAGGATAGGGATAGATGAGGATAGAGAAGCGGGGGCACAAAATAGAGGAGTGAGGGCACAGAATAGAATAGGAGAGGGAAGAAGATGGAGGAGCAGAAGCAGGGAAAGACAGGGGATACGGAGCCGACATCGGATCCGAGGTGAACTCTGATCCGATGTCCATAGGCTCCCATGCTGTGGGCACTAGGATCAGCAGTGATCCGATGCTGTCCGATTTGAGTCACGGACACAAAATCGTAGCAGGCTACGATTTTGTGCCCGTAATTAGATCGGATCGGATGGTGCCAAAACCGGATGCCAATAGTGGCACATCCGTTCCCATCCGATTCCCATAGGGGAACATGGGATGCGATTTCGGATCCGATTGTATCTGTATTGAAATGGATACAATCGGATGACCGAAAATCGTTATGTGAAAGCAGCCTTAGTCAGTAGATGCTGCTGGATCCACACATCCACGGGTCACCGCGGTCAGAATTCAGCATATAAGGACGAAGTGTCGTACGATTCGCTCTGCTACCAAAGGAAGACCAGGAAAATGGATCATCTGGTTGAAGTAATTCTTTAATCCGACTCGTTTCGGAGCTATTTCCCAGCTCCTTCCCTTCCCCTGAGGAAGGAGCTGGAAAATAGCTCCGAAACGTGTCGGATTAAAGAACTACTTCAACCAGATGATCCATTGTCCTAGTCTTCCTTTGGTAGCAGCGCGGATCGTACGACACTTCGTCCTTATATACAGAGCCAGGGAGGCAGTCAGAGGGGGGTGAGGGCAGAATGTACTATTACACAGAGCTATGGAGGCAGTCAGAGGGGTGTGAGGGCAGAATGTACTATTACACAGAGCTATGGAGGCAGTCAGGGGGGTGTGAGGGCAGAATGTACTATTACACAGAGCTATGGAGACAGTCAGGGGGGTGTGAGGGCAGAATGTACTATTCAGGCATGGGGTCCAGTACCATTTTCACATGTTTTGGAGACCTGCGTTTCAAAAAGGCATGTAAAACGCACCCTAGGCCCATGTAAAAATGCATGCCTAATAGAAAAGCATGTGTGATTGTCCATGCGTTTGGCAGATATCAAAACAGCATGCTTTGTAAAAGAGTCATAGGTTTTGTAGAGAAGCATGGTTTTTAACATGGGTCTATGGAAAACGCATGCAAAAACGCATGTACAGTTAGTACCTTTAGTGCCAGTCAAAACCATGTTTCATAGAACACATGATAAAACGCATGCGTTTAAAACGCTCAAAATACATACAAGCAGCATGTAGGTGGAGATTCAAAACGACCTAAAAACCAGAGCATCAGAGACTACAAAATCATGGCTGAAAAATAAAGCATGAGTATTTGTTAACACTAAGAACGCATGAACTGTGACACATCCTACACAGAGCTATGGAGACAGTCAGGGGGTGTGAGAGCAGAATGTACTATTACACAGAGCTATGGAGGCAGTCAGAGGGGGTGAGGGCAGAATGTACTATTACACAGAGCTATGGAGACAGTCAGGGGTGTGTGAGGGCAGAATGTACTATTACACAGAGCTATAGAGGCAGTCAGGGGGTGTGAGGGCAGAATGTACTATTACACAGAGCTATGGAGACAGTCAGGGGTGTGTGAGGGCAGAATGTACTATTACACAGAGCTATGAGGCAGTCAGGGTGGTGTGAGGGCAGAATGTACTATTACACAGAGCTATGGAGACAGTCAGGGGGGTGTGAGGGCAGAATGTACTATTACACAGAGCTATGGAGACAGTCAGGGGTGTGTGAGGGCAGAATGTACTATTACACAGAGCTATAGAGGCAGTCAGGGTGGTGTGAGGGCAGAATGTACTATTACACAGAGCTATGGAGACAGTCAGGGGGGTGTGAGGGCAGAATGTACTATTACACAGAGCTATGGAGGCAGTCAGAGGGGGGTGAGGGCAGAATGTACTATTACACAGAGCTATGGAGACAGTCAGGGGGTGTGAGAGCAGAATGTACTATTACACAGAGCTATGGAGGCAGTCAGAGGGGTGTGAGGGCAGAATGTACTATTACACAGAGCTATGGAGACAGTCAGGGGTGTGTGAGGGCAGAATGTACTATTACACAGAGCTATAGAGGCAGTCAGGGTGGGGTGAGGGCAGAATGTACTATTACACAGAGCTATGGAGACAGTCAGAGGGGTGTGAGGGCAGAATGTACTATTACACAGAGCTATGGAGGCAGTCAGAGGGGGTGTGAGGGCAGAATGTACTATTACACAGAGCTATGGAGACAGTCAGGGGGTGTGTGAGGCAGAATGTACTATTACACAGAGCTATGGAGGCAGTCAGAGGGGTGTGAGGGCAGAATGTACTATTACACAGAGCTATGGAGACAGTCAGGGGTGTGTGAGGGCAGAATGTACTATTACACAGAGCTATAGAGGCAGTCAGGGTGGTGTGAGGGCAGAATGTACTATTACACAGAGCTATGGAGACAGTCAGGGGGGTGTGAGGGCAGAATGTACTATTACACAGAGCTATGGAGGCAGTCAGGGGGTGTGAGGGCAGAATGTACTATTACACAGAGCTATGGAGGCAGTCAGGGGTGTGTGAGAGCAGAATGTACTATTACACAGAGCTATGGAGACAGTCAGGGGGTGTGAGGGCAGAATGTACTATTACACAGAGCCATGGAGGCAGTCAGGGGATGTGAAAATATAGAGTGTGTGAAAATTTATTTTCAATAGGTGCCTCATGCTTTGCAGCAACTTTATACATGTCCATATGTGTTCACATGTCCTTATGTCATCCTCCTCGGTTTGTATGGTTCTACATTAGTTCTATTATCTGCAGTTATAGAGCAGGTTCTAGACCACAGCTACCAACTCTACTCTCCATCGCTGTCTGTGAGATTTGTTAGAAGTGTTGTTCCTTTGAGCCTTTATCAGTTAGGCTCTGTGCTCACGGTCTGGAGGAGCTGCGTGTTGGATACAGCTCCTCTGGACCTGACTGAACCCATGGGTGCCTGCAGGGAGACCGCAGCCACCCTGTACTCACCATGTGTGGTGGGAGCTGGGCAGCTTCTCCCAGCAGTCACCCGATGGGAGCCGCTTCTGATATGCTCATTTCATGCTGCGGAGGAGCGAAATGCCGGAAATCCGCAGCGCAGCTAAAAGAACACTGCGGTCGGGTTAAGCATAGTGGGCATGGGATTTCTTAAAATCCCATCCACTATGCTGATACTGTACTACGCAGCGTTTTGGACGCAACGACAAGACGCTGCTTCCAAAACGCTGCATCTACTGACCGTGAGTATGCAGCCTTAAAGGGAATCTGTTTGCAGATTTTTGCTACACATCTGAGAGCAGCATGATATATAGACAGAGATCCCGATTAGAGATAAGTGAACCTTTTAAGGATTGGTTTAGTTGGTTAATGAAACTGTGGATGTTTTGGCTCAGTGGAGTTTTTTAGGATAAAAAATTGACCTGAACTGTCATTGATTGGCTGTCCGTCCACATACAGCCGGCCATAAACAAAACAATTCCAGGGGCAGAAGTGTGGGATTTTCATTTTTTTAGGAGAGCACATTGCAGCAGGAAATTCAGATTTTACCCCCAGTGCAAGCGATAACACCCTGCAAGCTGCTTGCACTAGGCCGGCACCAAGTGTATTGGAGCACAGCAAGGCTGGGCTACCTGGTAGCAGGCAGAGTTATTTTATCAAAACTACACTAAGCAGCCCAGTAAGTGACACATTACTGAAATCAGGGTTTCTGCCCCTACATTTTGCCACTCTCAAATTAGGTGGCAAATACCTGGTGACAGATTCCCTTTAACAGGATTTTGTTGCCTGAACATACCCAATGGATGGTATGAAATGACTCCGTCCCAGCTCTCCTCTTGATATGAAGATGCCTCAGATCTCTTTTTCACGCCTTGGTTGGGATACATTACACAGTGAAGCCGTCTTGTGTCCTTTTGGGAAGCTAATGTGAAACGCTAGCTCCTATATCTTGTGGGATTGTGCTAACGCTGATATTGGTAGCTCGGTTCTCCTAGGCTATGTTTACACCTTGAAGTTTGCAACTTCACAATAATTATTCCAGACTTTCTAGACTGGAAGTACTATAAGTACTCTTTATACTGGTAGACAATTAGAGGTGGGACTAGGCACGTCATGTATGGTTATGAGCACATCCGAGCTTCCTGCAGAAATCTGGCTGGTATTTGTGCGAAAAATCAATTTTTCATGCTTTTTCACCTCTTTTATCATATGTTTTAGACACATTGTAGAAACATTTTCATTGCACTCAACAAGGGCGTAGGCGAAGAAAGCATGGTCTAAATTACATCCTGCACAACTAAATAGTGTTAAAAATTGGCATCATTTTATGGACTAATTAAGACAACTAAACATATTATAAATCAAGTCTACCTTGTCTAGAGACAAGAGATTTATCAATCAGCATTGGACACTTTGGCACTTTTTAAGGCTGTCTGGTCCAGGTTTACACTGTGTGAGACCGGTTCCACACATGCGACGTTCACGTTTTGAGTATGGACCATGTTGTCCTGGCCAGCTTCGGGTCTTCTGACTCTGAACCCAACAGTCATGAGTCAGGAGACCCGTGGCCAGTCTGAGAATATCAGACATATGAAACCAGCCAAAAAGTTACTCAGTAAATCCATCCCATTCTGTTTCCCTAGACATAACCTTGATTTACGTCCCAGACGGAGGCAGCTGTTTGCATGTAGACGAGGACATTTTTCCATACAATTTAAAAAATTAAAAAACAATCATGTTGCAGCCAAACATATACATAACAGGACGATGACATGCTGCAGAACCTTCAACCAGATTTTAACTACGGTAACTTAAATCATTATCACACAGAAATGACATAGGATACAGATTTTATATCACCCAAAACAAAGTGCACATGTAGCTGTGTGTATTGTGATTTTTTTTTTGTTACCTTCACATATGCATGTTACCCTTCAATGTTGAAACAAGATCTCCAACGATCTCATGGGCGGGTGGTCATTAGGACATCGTTTAGAGATCGTTGGTGAGATGTCAGGCGCTTAGGCTGCCTTCACACTGCGGCAGTGTCCGGTCCGGGGCTGTCAGAAGTGACAGCCTGGAGCGGAGTTTTCCTCCATAGAATCCTGTCGGGCTGCACGGAGCTGGATCCCGGCGGGTGGTAATTAGCTGCTATCCGGCTGCTGTGTCGCCGGATGAATCGTGCAGAAGTGGGGATTTTCTGCCGATTCCAAAAACGTTGCATGCACCGGTTTTGGAATCGGCAGAAAATCCCCACTTCTGCACGATTCATCCGGCGACACAGCAGCCGGATAGCAGCTAATTAACACCCGCCGGGATCCAGCTCCGTTTTGCCCGACAGGATTCTATGGAGGAAAACTCCGGTCCAGGCTGTCACTTCTGACAGCCTCGGACCGGACGCTGCCGCAGTCTGAAGGCAGCCTGAATGATACCTCTTCATTGCTGGGAATAGGGAAAGTCGTTAACAACATCGTTATCGTGGTGTCACACACAACGATGCAGCAGGTTGGCTGATCGTGGATCGTCTGATTTGAGAACATGTTCTCAAATCTGGATTCAGCGATCCAACGATTTATCGTATCCATATCTCAGTGTCACACAAAACGATGCAGCAGGTTGGCTGATCGTGGATCGTCTGATTTGAGAACATGTTCTCAAATCTGGATTTATCGTATCCATATCTCAGTGTCACTCGCAATGATGTAGTAACGATGTCGTTTGAATGACTCCAAACCAGTGACGTTTCAGTGATCTCGTTCATGATCTCATACAGTGTAATGGGGCCTTTAGGGCTCGTTCAGACTTGTACAATCCATGGCTCACATGGAAAGCACCTGCATTTATTATAGCAAATGTGACAGTGCACATGATTGATTTTCCAGCATGCACTTCTTTGGTCTTATGGTGGGGTTACACGTCCCGATATCGTGGCGATATCGGAGGCAACGGCGCGGGAGCGAGCATTTTTTCAGCCCTTTTCCCGATATCGCATCGGCGGTTTACACGCTGCGATATCGGGAAACAACGTCCCTCCGATGTGTACGCCCACCAACCCAGTAACGACCATTTAACATG
The DNA here is from genome assembly GCA_033576535.1 of Allobates femoralis. Lineage (NCBI taxonomy): Eukaryota > Metazoa > Chordata > Amphibia > Anura > Aromobatidae > Allobates > Allobates femoralis. The sequence goes on from JARQOC010000003.1 coordinate 329,822,670, forward strand.
GGAGTTAATGGGTGAGTTGCGAGTACAGATCGGAGTTGGGCTGTCACACGCTGCGATGCTGCTACAACGGCCATGCGATATCGGGGAGTTGAATAGCTCTGCTATTCAACTCCGATATCGTTTTGGCATCGTTCCAGCATCGCGTTGTACGCTCAAACCGTACAACGCGCACACAATATCGGGTCCAACTCGCAACCCACGTGACTTTTTGTCGGAGTTGGACGCCGATATCGCGGCGTGTAAACCCACCATGAGTTATGGACCAGACTAGTGCATCTAAATCGCAGGTAATTGCTGTTCCTGTGAATGAACACATGGAGCTATACACACACAGTTGTGTTTGGAATATGCTGGTGTAACTCCTCCCAGTTTTTGTAAGGCTGTAATCCCAGGCCTCCTTCACCCGTTTGTGCATAAAACGCATGTGTTTAACGCAAGGTTGTTGAATCGGTGTTGGTGTCCATTTTGGGTGGAGTCAAATTCAGGGAAATTTAGGAGACCGAGTTGGATGTTTGGCTTACCGACTCCACAGCCCTGGTGACGGTCCGTTTTGTAGCTCCGTATGGCCATCAATGTGAGTGTCGTCTGTGTGCTGTCCAGGTAGCACACAGACAGCATGACTTTGTATACTTACCAGGTTCCGGCACTGTTGTCCCACTCACTTTTGGGTCCGCTCTTGCAGTCAGTGCAGTGAATATTCATGAGGCATAATGAGCGGACCTGGAAGTGTGACAGCATTGCTGGAAATTGGTAAGTATAAAAATCCATTTATTTCAGTTTATGCATTTTCTCCGGTATATGTCACATGGATCACATCAGTGTGTGGTCTGTGTGGCATCGGTGCTGCTGGTAAACAACGGACATGTCTCCGTGTTGATCACACAGACAGGTTCCATCAACATGGACAAGTAAAAAATACTATTGATTTTCGTTAGTATATGTGTGCCTGTGTCTCCAGTATGTGGCAAAACAGGCGCCAAATGCATTGGACGTGTGAAGGAGGCCTCAAGGATAGATTGTGTTGGTATAACAAGGAAGAATGTACAGTATATCACATTTTGTCTACTATTTTTTGCTTTCTTTTACATTGGCAGCCTAGAGAATGTGTGCAGTGGTTACACATAGAATAATAAGTATAGATTCTACAGTATTCACATGCCTTAAAGAGGATCTGTCATCAGGTCAATAAGTGTCTGTTTTTTGCTCGTATTTTATTCCTGCTGCTCCCCTGAGTATGCCACTTTTTTTTTTTTAATCCATCACACAACAGTTCAAGAAATGTGGGTCTTTTTATAAGTTTTATTAGTTTAATTATTTAGTGCTAATTTTTATGGCTGACAGGATTATCTGGGGATGTGTCCTTAGACTGCTTAGCCAGGGGCATAACTACAACAGATGCAGGGGTTGCAATTGCACCTGGGCCCTGGAGCCTAGGGGGCCACAAAAGTCTCTTTGGCCTATAGAAAAAGACTAAAGATTTGCAATAGTTGTTGTAGCTGTTGCATCGGGGTCCATAAGCTTCAAGTTAAGGCCACTGTGCTTAGCGTTATCACTCTGTGGGCCACGCCCTCTTGGTATAGCGGCTTTTAAAATAATATACAGTACTAATGGAAGAAGCAAAATTAAAATAAGAGCAAAAATTGCCCCTTCTGCCTTAAGGTACCGTCACACGCGACAATATTGCTTGCAATTTCACTGACCATGGTTTCCCTGCAACCAGCAAATTGCCAGTGAAATTGCAAGCAATATTGCCGCATGTGACGGTACCTTAATGAACGGAGTCTCATGGCCACTTTACACGTCCCGATATCGTCGTCCAACTTCGATAAAAAGTCACGTGGTTTGTGCGTTGGCCCCGATATCGTTTGTGTATGGTGTAAATGACCAATTCGATACAAGAACGATGCCAAAACGATATCGGGGAAGAATTGTGCATGCTCTCCAACTGCCTGATATTGGATGGACGATCTGGCAGGATCGTGCTGTGTGACAGCCCAACACCGACTTGGAGAGCAACTTCCCCTATTCACTCCCATGTTAAATGGTCTTTCCCTGGTTCGCGCGTACAAGGGGGTGTAGACATCGCAGTTGTGTTGGCTGCCGATATCTCCCTGTGTGACATCTCCTATGCGATCTTGGATTTCAGCCAAAAAAGTGCTCGCTCCACTGCCGTTGTATACAATGTCGAAACGATGTTGGGACGTGTAAAGTGGCCATCGGAGGAAGAAAACTGCAGTAGGACATATTATCCCATTCTTTATAAGAATTAAAAAAAATGTATCTATATCCAATACCATCTCCTAGGAGTGATTTTGCTACATTTCAAAATGTTTGGATAAAAATATAAAGAAGTAATGCCAAAATGTTCTTCCTTTTTTCTTGACAGGCAGAAAGGTATGTTTGGATTAACAACACGTCCGCACACTCCCAAAATGTCGCAAAGGCCAAATACGAATTCTTATTTGGTGAGCCCAAGCCGACATCAGATGACAGAGCTCCAGGTAAGCATGTGCGCCATTTAATGAGCTAGATTGTCACAGCTGAACCTTATATTAACCTTATATTATATTTTTTAATTTCTGATGGACACTTTGTTCCAAAATCGCTAAAAATGCATTTGTATTATTTCTATTGTTTACACGTAGTAAATTCACACTCTCTATGTGTCTGTCTCCAGCTAGTACATGCACTAAAGTGACTACGTCAACTCCTAAACATACATGTGTTATGTCTCACTGCTTAACTTGGTAACAACCTTTTTTGTGAATATGGCATAAATTAATGGTATATTAGTTTTTTGTATGTGTAATTTTATGCCTTGGTGTTTTAGGTCTCTTTTGAAGTAGAGCACTTGTCATCTGTGTATTATTCTGCAGTTAGATCCTTGTGCTAAATGCCGCCGTGAGAAACCTCATTCTGAGGCTGAAGGAACACTGTTTTGCATCAAACACGGAGCGTGTTTGATGCACGACAGTGATGCGAGTGATATGTGTATGTAGTGCGTGTGGTGAATGTGCCTGCCTGTATTCATGTGAGTGTGCTGCGAGTGTGAGTGCGTGTGTGCTGTGAGTGTGATGCTGTCCGTGGTCCTGAAGGACCATGGACAGCATTTGTGGTGAATTTAAACTCGGCGGCTGTCAAAGCTGGCGAGTTTTAATTTACCGCTTTGCCAGTACAGTAATCAATAATGTTCCAGCGCTGTCACAGCAGTGCTGAAACATTATTGTTTAAAAAACTCAGAAAACTAAATAATAAAGTGCTGTGTGTTAATATTCATTTTAACCCCCTCTGCAGGCTCTGCGCTACATGTCTGCATAGAGCCTGCAGATGCGGCTAATAAAAGCCAGTGTTAGAAGGGTTAAAATGCAGTTAGTGTGCTGCTATCAGTGTGTACACAGAGTGTGTTTACTCTGTGTAGACAGTGACAACACACACTGGCAGTGCAAGGGTTAATACCTTTATTTTACTGATCCCGGCAATTGTCGGGTCATTTTACATTACTGTAAAGCAGCTATGCTCCTGCACTAAGCTGTCCATGGTCCTGAAGCTTCAGCGTCATATTACAGTAATATAACGCTGGAGCTTCAGCACCAGGGACAGCGGCTGCCATGGTACACTTTTTGAGTATGCAATTGGCCTAAGTACAATAATAATATCATAATATCATGAGCAAAATGCGTAACATGGCAGCCGCTGTCCCTGGTGCTGAAGCTCCAGCGTTATATTACTGTAATATCACGCTGAAGCTTCAGGACCACGGACAGCTTAGTGCAGGGGGAGAGCGGCTTTACAGTAATGTAAAATGTCCCGACAATTGCCGGGATCAGTAAAATAGAGGTATTAACCCCTGCACTGCCAGTGTGTGTTGTCACTATGTCTACACAGAGTGTACACACTCTGTGTATACATGATGGCAGCACACTAACTGCACTTTAACCCTTCTGACACCGGCTTTTATTAGCTGCATCTGCATGCTATATGCCGACATGTAGCGCAGAGCCAGCAGAGGGGGTTAAAATGATTATTAACACACAGCACTTTATTATTTATTTTTCTAACTGAGTTTATTAAACAATAATGTTCAGCACTGCTGTGACAGCGCTGGAACATTATTGATTACTGTACTAGCAAAGCAGTAATTTCAAACTCGCTGGCTATGAGAGCCGGCGAGTTTGAAGCGATTTTGACAGCACACTCATGCCAATATCGCACAGTGTGCTGTATGGGGGCGAAATTTTCTCGCCCCCATAGACTGGCATTGCCCTCTCGCACGTGAGAATCCCGTGCTGTCGCTTCTGACTCACAATGCGAGTTCAGTGCGGGGAACTCGCACCAGTCTGCCCTGCCTGATAGGGCAACACTGGTCCGAGTGCAGTGCAAGTTTCCCTCGCATTGCACTTGCACGAGTCCCTCTCACAGTGTGCCTTCAGTCTAAAGCTGCATTACGTTTGTTCTGTTTGACCTAACTTTGGTGTTTGGTTTTGTGATTTGATTTGTCATGTAGCTAGATTTTTTCTTTCTCCTTTTGGGGATTCCAGAATATATAAAATCAGCACCTCTTTTAAGGTGGTCCCAGCGGCCTTTGTTAGCTGCCCGATTGTCACGCTGGGTGTGGGGAGACACCCAGCGCTGGACGACGAACGGGAAGGGGGGGTTGGGGTGGGGTTGTTTGGTGAAGGAGACACTGCTGTTAAGGGCAAAAAGTGGAGATGGTGACCCCTAGATAAACTAGCGCTGGCACCTGGCTCCCCTAACGTCCCTATACAGTTTCCGCAACTGTCGCCGCCAGGATACCTATTCCCTGACTGACCCTGAACTACAACTAAATAAGGATCAGAGTGGTGAACACTAGTCAGCCCGCCTACCAACTAAAGATAAACATAAGGTAAGACACACTAGCTTGAGAAGATCCACGCAGCAATCCAACAGAAACTCCAGGATACACTGCTAACCTGAGAAGCTTCCTCCAAACACCTGACAAGCTATCAACAGCAGTGCATCCTAGGAGTCAAGGGGAATATATAGATAGCTCAAGGTAAGGGATCAGCTGTGTCCTAGTGAACTCCTTCTTTCACTAAAAGGGAAATGCCTCTTAAAGCGACAGAGACTTTTTTTTAGGATTTGGACTGTTTAGCCAAACGCTGGGACCTTCTGCGAGTGGCCTCTACAATCTCACCTGTGATACCGATAGTGATGATTTCTACTAGTGATGTGACGGTTGCGACTGATTCGAGACCAAGAGCTGCTGTGAATGACGGAAGCCGCACACAAGTAAAAGCCACTAAATTGTTGATGGGTCTCACTTTAAATAAAATTCTGGAGTTCGGGGGATGTATCCCCCCCCCCATCTGAACTAAACCCTACTCACTCGTCAATTTAATTGGTATATTGCAAGTGGGCAGAGTTTTGGTCACAAGTGGGCGGGGTTTCATTTGTATCAAGTCATCGACGAACTGGGTTGAACACATATTTAATAGGGAGTCATTTAGGATCCAAAAAGACCTGGTTCTTTTTGGTAAGTTGAGCCAAGGGATCACTAAAAAGAGCCGGACTGCCCATCACTAATTTCTACTATGTGCACATGATGGCTGCAGTCAACAACTTGCCTCATCATGCCACATACTCTTGCCAGCAGTCGGGGACATGGCAGACCAGCATGGCCAACATAGCGGCACCACAGTCAAGGCTGGGGATTCCCAGGTGTTCTATGGTATTGGATCATGTTCCTTGCTATATATACTTGAACAAAAGATGTCTGTAAACCCTTTTTAGATCCTTTCAACACTACTGTTTTATCTATCCTACATTAATGTGGATCTTTTAGCAAATAATTATAATAAGGCCACTGGGCTGGTATATCAAGTGTCGCTACATGTTTGTATGTCAGCTAAAGCAAAGGCTAAAATTGCATGTAGGGACATACAAAAACATCCAAAAGACTACCCAGGAGAGCAGCCAGAATACATCACAGATTACAATGTAACACAAAGATGGTACAAAAATAATGAAATATTTATTGAAGACAATACACTAAAAGTCATAACATAGTTATGTATAGGTGAATACACACAGAGAGAAGCTCGGTTATCAAAGGATACACAAATGGACATGATACAATTCTTGTATAGTAATCATAATAACAACTGAACCAGGACAAGTTAATCAGGGTATGAACAGGGGTGCACCAAGCCCCACTGCCGCCTGAGCCGCGGCACCGATTACGGGGGTGGGGGGTGGGGTGCTGGTGAAGCCGAGCGCTGCCGCCCCTTCTATTCTTGTCCCCCGGCGGGTCGCCGCTTACCTGCGGTGCGCGGGGTGAGCGGCCGGCGCCATGACAGGGGGAGGCTGTGTGCATGAGGCGCCGCCCCCTTCTGCACTGCCGCTCCCCCTGCCTGCTGCCGCCTGAATGACAGGGCTCACACTGTCCAATGGACGGTGCGGCCCTGGGTATGAAACACAGAGAAACCAAACAATGGTGACAAAATGGATTACATTAGGTATGGATATTAAAATATGCACTAAATACAATAGACCTATGAATAAAATAAGTGACTTAGACGGCAACCACAAAAGGTATACAGTAAACCACTTGGTCTAATTAAATCAGGGACCTCAGAGGAACCCTAAATAATGCCATATAAAATAAGAGTAAAGTACTATTTAGTCAGCAATAACTATGAGGCTCTGGGACGGTGTGCAATAGATAGCAGAGACATGTGCAGCAAAAACATCACCCTGTATCCTGGGAATCGCCAAAACGGACCCTCTAATGACCTAATGTAATCCATTTTGTCACCATTGTTTGGTACCTCTGCATTACATGTATAAGTGCATACCCTGATTAACTTGTATTGTAAATAATCTGAACCAGTAAAAGAATTGTATCATGTCCATTTATGTGTATCCTGTGATAACCGAGCTTCTCTCTGTGTGTATTTACCTATACATAACTATGTTATGACTTTTAAGGGCCTGTCACACGCGTCAATGTCGTCAGTGAGATGATCGCTGACGACATTGACGGCTGATTGCTGGTGAGCTGTCACACAGACAGACTCACCAGCGATCAATTGACCAGAGACATCATGGAAACGATTTAAATATCGTTTCCATGATGTCTTGCTCCCGCTGCCAGCCTGCTGGAAGCGGGAGCAGGCTGGTCTCCAAGGTAAACTGCGGTATCTAGGCAGCGCGCGCTGCCTAGATACCCGACGTGTACCTTAGTTACCAGCCTCCTCCTCTCACCGGCTGGTATCTAAGGTACACAGCGGGTAACTAGGGACCCTAGTTACCCGCTGTGTACCTTAGATACCAGCCGGTGAGCGGAGGAGGCTGGTAACTAAGGTACACGTCGGGTATCTAGGCAGCGCGCGCTGCCTAGATACCCGCAGTTTACCTTGGATACCAGCTCCCAGCGCTTGTGACAGGCGCTGGGAGCTGGAATATCGCTACTCCCGGTGTCACACGCAGCGATGCTGCGTGTCCACCGGGCGACAATCGCCAGGTTTTAGGACTGATTCTAAAACCTGGCGATCATCAACCAGCGATTTATTGCTGGTTGATTCACTATGTCACACGCATCAATATCGCTGCAACGTCACGTGCAGCCGAGATCGTGCAGGCGATATTGATGCCTGTGACAGGCCCTTTAGTGTATTGTCTGCAATAAATATTTCATTGTTTTTGCACCATCTTTGTGTTACATTGTAATCTGTGGGGTATTCTGCCTGCTCTCCTGGGTAGTCTTGTGGGGTTTGTATCAGGGCTGTGAAGTCGATAAGCCACACATCAGACTCCGACTCTTCAATTTCCCTGAATCCCTCTCCGACTCCAACTCCTTCTCCTACTCCACGAAAATAGACTCTGACTCTTCAATTTCCCTGAATCCCTCTCCGACTCCAACTCCGACTGCATCAAAATAGACTCCGACTATTCAATTTCCCTGAATCTGACACCACCCAAAATGGACATCGACTCTGACTCCATAACTCTGACTCCACAACCATGGTTGTGAAGATAGTAAGCCAAACATCCAACTCCTCAATTTTCCTGGATCCGACTCCACAGCCCTGGTTTGTATAGTAGCCTCTGCTGCCTACACTTACCAAAGATTGACATCTGGGGAATATAAGCCTGAATACTCCATGGCCATCCATCAGAAGTAGTGGGGGTATGGCGCACACTTGTAGATATGGCATTTAATAACTAGTTGTCTGCTTTCCTTTCCAGTGAATGTTAAAATCTTATTTTGTGGCAGTAGGTCCAATAGCTAGGTTGAACTAAAGAGGCAGCATATTCTTCTTATTAAAGGTCCGCTTTGCAGTGAAGACATTTGTGCACTGGTCTAAATTTGAGTAAATGAGCGCTCATTCCCAATGATTAGCAGCATACTTATTCATCAGCTAATCACATATTTTATGCAGTCTAAAAAATTAAGATTGCCGACAGCACATCCCCCACAGGGAAAGTGCTTGCTGATGCTTGCTGATGCAAATGGTATTGGGAGAAATGCTCGTCTCCATACAGTTTGCAGGGGCCCCTGTGAAAGGGCCTTTAAATGAGCACCAATTGACTTATGCTGCAGATTGGTACTTTTAACATACAAGAATCTGTAAACTCCCAAGACCAACCAATTCTTCTACCTACAAATGAAGACTAGTATACAGCATTCATACCTCCTACCATCAGAATCCATACATCATAATTGGCTGTAAATGTCAAGGTTTACATTATCCTGAATGACAGACTATGTAATGTGCTTGTCAGCTTGTAGGAAAATCAGATGAAAATCAACATGTATTATTTAGTTCTCTAATGTATATCCTTTATGTATGCTATGAGGGCTAACAAATTGTAAATGGGTGTCCTTACATTGCACAAGATATGGAGGATGGTGACGATGTACATACTTGATCGATTCTCCAGATTTTACATGCATCCATGTTTATTTCGGGTACCTTCAGAGTCAGTACATTTTTCAACAAATATTTAGTTTCAAAGGTATGTCCCACAGAACAAGTTATCTTTCAAGAGACAAGTGTAGGATTCTTTGAGTCAAAGGGGTTGGCAAGCTTAAGAAGTTCAACACCCCCCAAAATTAATTGTAACTGTGCTACTATGTACAGTGTTGTAGGGAATTTAGCGCAGAAAAAATACACCATATAGCTATACCTTTTTATTGGTACATCTTTGAATTCTTATGCAAAAGAGGGAGCTCTGGTGCACCCTTGGTGTAGCCAACAGTTTGGTGCACCATTACACCCCATTTGTATATTGGGAGCTTTCACCGGCTTCTGATTGAACGTACTTACTTTCCAGAGTGAGCACTGTCTGAATGCTGCTGGTGTATGTGCGTACATGTACTGACATTGCTTGTACCTGGCCATGTACTACAGCTGAGTTCCCTGAAGCCGCTCACTACACTTCTAGGAGCGTTAGTGTAGTGAGCATTATCAGCAGAAAGAAGAGAAGGAGGAACAAGCCCTTTGGGCGCCAGTGGTATTTGGATAGTGCTTGCTCTGGGAAGTGAGCGCTGTCAATTAAAAATGGGGAAGGCTCCCAATATGCAAATGAATGGTGCATTTAACTTTTGGCTATGGCAAAATTGTGCCAAAGCTCTTTACATACAAATTAAAAGATTTTCTCCAACACTGTAACAAGGACATTGCTGTTATGATTTTCTGTCAGTAAGATCAACTCCCCCCAAATGGAACATTTAAAGCGAAACTGTCAGCAGGGTTTTGCTACATAATTTGAGAGCAGAATGACATGTGGCAAGAAAGCCTGATTCCAGAGATGTATCACTTGCTAGACTGCTTGGTGTAGGTTTGAGAAGATCGTGGTTTTGTCTGATGTAGATGTAGCAGAGCTAAATTTCCTGGGCTGTGTATAACCCTACCCATACCCCTGACTGGCAGCTCCCTGTATACACTGTAAATAACAGCAAGCTGCTAATCAATGGTTGTGGGGCAGAGTTACACAGATTAGCTGGAAAAATATATATTAGAATCTGAGAGTCCTCGGTGATGGATAACTTTTAATGGCTAAAGCCCCCGTCACACTAAGCGAGATTGCTAGCGAGATCGCTGCTGAGTCACAAGTTTTGTGACGCAACAGCGACCTCAACAGCTATTTCGCTTTGTGTGACACACGGCAGTGATCAGGCCCCCGCTGTGAGATTGCTGGTCGTTACAAACCGTTCTGGACCATTTTTCCGTCCTTGCACTACTGCTGGGCAGCGTGCATCGCTGTGTTTGACGGGGACAACGACCAACGACCTCAACACTACGCCCGAGAGTGACAGAGTCCCAACGACTGCTGTATTATTGCACCAGCAATCCCGGCCAGGTCGGATCGTTGTGGCGTCGCCAAGTGTGACGGTACCCTAACTGAAATGATGTTACTATCTTTTCAGTTAGTCATTAAAAGGTATCAACCACTGTGGTTTTTATATAGTAGATAGCCTAGCACACACAAAAAAAAACCCAACCGCTATTTAATGGTAATCTGTCTAAAAATTCAATCCCCCAAACCGCATATATTATCTGTTGCTATTTTCCTGAGAAATTAACGTTTTAATTCACATGCAAATCTGGTATTAAGTCTTCTGGATGTGATAGAGCACATAACTAGCCATTGTCTCCTGAGCCTCCCCATCTATCACCAGCCTCTTTGGCTTCAGTGATAGCACACTGTTTCTGTGATGTCAGGAGACTGTGAGCCATCAATCCACTGAAGAGGCAGCTGAACAAGCGACGTCACAAGACAGTGGATCATTAAAGGGGATCTGTCAGCATGTTCTTTGGTATGTAATCTGACAGTAACAGGAGGTAGGGGCTAAAATATTGATTAAGAGGGATGTTTCACTTCTTTGTGTGTTGCATTTTCAATACAATCAGTATTTTATCAGTAGGAGATTATCACTGCCTGCCTACATCAGAAGAGACCAGCTAATCTGTTAATGTAAAAAATGTTTGTACTGAGTTAGCCAGTAGAAAAATATATTAGAATCTGAGAGTCCCTTATTCAGTCTGTCTGTCTGTGTGTCTGTAAGACTACATTCAGACATTGTGCTTTTTTGCGCACGCTTTTCAAAAATGCGCAATGTGTCTTTTGTCTGCCGGCAAAGTGAATGGGAAATTCACTTTGCCGTACAGACAGTGCGTAAAAATACGCCGTGCTTTTATTGGAAAAAGCACGGGCGTAAAAAGAATTGACATGTCAATTCTTTACGCAGCAGCGGGGCGTGCGCTGCTGCATCTGATGTCACAGAGGGGGAGGAAGAATCCTGGTTCCTCCTCCTCTCTGTGACATCTGTGACTGGCCCCATTTGATTTTGGAGTGTATTAATATACACTGCTAAATCAAAATTTCCCGTGATGTCAGAGTGACGTTCCAGGCGCTGATTGGCCGCTCACATGACCATATCACATGACCGCGAGCGGCCAATCAGCGCCCGTGACGTCACTCTGACATCATGAAAGGCCCTGACAGGATGATACATCGCCTTGCCTCTGTACCAGAGACCGCGAAAAGGCATCAGAAAGGGTAAGTATTAATTCTTTATTATCTAATATATAAAGCTGAATGTGTGTGTGTATGTATGTGTGTATATCCGGGATTGGCATCTACACCGTCGCAACTACAGCCACAAAATTTTGCATAGTCACAAATCTGGACACCGAGAGCGTCATAGGCTATGTTGTGAGGCAAAATTTTAACCCTGCGCGTTCCAATTCACCAAACAATTTTGCCCCTATCTACATAATGGGGAAAAAGTGACAGTTACCAGTTGACAGTTGTGAATGAGAGGGGCTTAATGATCGTGCCAAAGACTAACAGCATATACCAGCATATAGTCACTAAGGTGGGGCCCTAAAAAATTGCTTGCCATAACACTTATGAACATGCGTTTGCTCTCAGGAACAACTTACTGAACAAATACTATAGAAAATGGTATGACTGGAATCACATTATGACTCCCTCATCGCCGTTGTGAGTCCTTGCGTTATGTTAGATAGATAATGAAACTGAAATACTCTACACACTTGTGTCTAAATAGTTCCAATGGGCTCTTCACACTCCAATTTATCCCCCCCCCCCCCAATTTCCCTTTTCTATTGCCTTCCCTTATTGATTAACATGATTTATAAAATTGTAAATAGTTATTTCATTGTTTGAATGTAACCCATTTGATGCTAATACGCACTACAAATCTCTGAATGTATATAAGACTTTATAAATCTCGAAGTTACTAGATTCTATGTATAATACTACCTCAATTTTGACTTAATTACAAAAATTAATTAATCTGAACTGTACGATTCTGATATTCTTCCTATTGAACTAGATTGTAAAATCCATTAATTTGTATGATTATATCTATTCAATAAAAATATTTTGAATATAAGGTGGGGCCCTGACATGGAATATTCACCACGCACGGGGACATGTATACAGACCACACGCACACAAAGAGTAACAGCAAGTGTATAGTCACTAAGGTGCAGCCCCAACATTGGATACTCAGCACGCACCTGAACACACACCACAAAGAGACACACACTCACACACCCCATGGGCACACACACACACCCTATAGCGACACATGCACTCACCCCACAGGGACACACACACCACAAAGAGACACACACAACACAGAGACATGCTCACATACCACACAGACCCCCCACAGGAACACACATGCACTCACCCCACAGGGACACACACACCATAAAGAGACACACACAAAACAGAGACACACACACCACACAGACCCCCCCCCCCCACAGGGACACACACATTCACACCCTATAGGGACACATGCACTCACTCCACAGGGACACATACACACACACCACAAAGAGACACACACAACACAGAGACACACACCACACAGACCCCCCCACACACAGCGACACACACACACATACACACCCTATAGGGACACACACACACCCCAGGGACACACACACCACACAGACAGACACAGATGTGCACAAATTGCCTCATACGTGTGCTATCTTTAATTTCCAAAAATAAACATCTCATTAAAAACAGCCAATGTGCAACACCTGTGCCATATAGGGAATTAAGGCAGATTAAGGGGGGGGGGGGGGTTACTGTTGGCTGGAGATTTATCAGGCTGCCTATAGCAACCATTCACAGTTCAGCTTCTGTTTTCCTTCAGGTCATTAATATGACATGTTCAATTCTATTTTGTTATAGCTAACATCAGTTATTTATTAACCGGGCGTAGCCGGGTACTACGGCTAGTTTTTAATACATTTGGCTTTCTTTAATGTTGATTTCACAGTGTATATTAATGCACTGCGAAATCAAATGGGGCCAGTCACACATCTCACAGAGGGGAGGAGGAACAGGATTCTTCCTCCCCTCTGTGACATCACTCCTCCCCCGGGCTGTAATAAAGCCTGCTGTGTGAGCAGCCCTGCTTCCTTTTTTGCACTTTTTTGTGTGGGTAAAAAACGCTGGTAAAAGAGCCTGCTCAAAAAAGCGCTATGTGTGAACGTAGCCTAAAAGTAATCCAAATGGTATGAAATATAATAAAAATTGAATGCTTACCCTCCGCCGGGTGTTCGGGGAGCCAAGACATCCACGTCTGATCTCCTTCCAGGGCCTGTGATCTGTGATTGGCCGCTCGCGATCATGCACGTCACATATCACATGATCGCGAGCAGCCAATCACATATCTAGGTAGGTCCTGGAAGGACGTAGATTTGGTTGTCTCAGCTCCCGGCTCCCCGAACACCCGGCAAAGGGTAAGTATTCAATTTTTATTACGGTATTTTTAATACATTTTGACTATTTTTATTTAGGTTTCGCAGTGTATATTAAAAGACTGCGAAACCAAAAAGGGTCTGTCACAAATGTCACACGGGAGGAACACAGGATTCTTCCTCCCCTGTGTGACATTACTTTCCCCTGCGCTTTTGGGGGAGAAGTGCGGCCATAAAAAAAGCGGTGTGTGAATGCACTGCGTTCTGTTACAGCGCTTTTTTGCGCGGCTGCAAAACACAGCAAAAAGCGCCTGCACAAAAAAAGTGCTACGTGTGAACATAGTCTAAGTTTGTTCTGAAAACAGTACCACCTATGGAACATCAGTTAAACTGGAATGTGAAGAAGCCCATAAGTTTGGTTGATCAGTCAAAGAAAACAGCGCCACCTATATCATACCTGTGATGATGGGGACCCACATGCCGTTCGGGACACTGACCGCAGCACAGGCATTTATTATCACCTGTGCCTGGGTCTGCTCCATCATGCCATTAAGGAGGAACCATCCTGCTGCTGCTCTCCCTCCCATTTGCGTTCCACTGGAACACAGCTGGGACCGCGGCTGAGGCTCCTCAGCGTTCAAAGGGAAAGAGACATCACACAGGACTGAGTGAGACAGCTTGCAATGGCGAGAAAGAGAGCACACAGGGGAAAGACAGCAGAAGGGGGGAGAGCGCACGTGGGGAGAGACAGCACAAAGGAAGAGTGAGTGTACAGGAGGGAAGAGAGAGCGCACAAGTAGAGAGAAAGCATACAGGGGAGAAACAGCACAAGGAGAGAGAGCACACAAGAGGGAAGAGTGCGCATAGGGTGGAGAGACAGTGCAAGGGAAGAGAAAATGCATAGGGGGAGAGACAGCACAAGGAGAGAGAGAGTGCACAGGAGCATGAGACAGCACAAGGGGAGAGAGAGCACAAAGGAGGGATAGACAGCACACGAGGAGAGTGAGCGCACAGTGGGAGAAACAGCACAGGGGGGAGAGAGTGCACATGGGGGAGAAATAGCACAGGGGGAAGAGAGCGCACAAGGGGAATATACATCAGAAGGTGAGAGAGCGCGTGGGGAGAGACAGTACAAGGAGAGAGAGGGAACACAGCAGGGAAAAACAGCATGAGGGGAGAGAGAGCACACAATTGGAGAGAGAGAAAGCACAAGAGGGAGAGAGCTTATGGGGGAGAGACTGCACAATGGAAGAGAGAGTGTACAAGGGAAAGAGAGGACGCACAGGGGGATGAAGAGAAGCAGTACCTGCCAAGCCACAGCCACCCTGTGGCAACAGCAGGCTCCCCTGCCTTCCTCGGTGGCGCTGCGATTAGTAGCAGGAGTAGTTGGATTAATATATAATTGCACACGTTCTAGAATTGCCCGATGTGATTGAATTCGGCCCCATCTAATGTTCTCATAATTCCCTGGAGGGCTATCTGGCTAGTCCCGTGTTTGAGACTCTTAATCGAGGCTCCACGGACTCCATTTGCATTTTCATTAGGCTGATGGCACGCTGTGTTTGATGCACGACAGTGATGAGAGTGTGATGCCTGTTTTTGGGTGATTGTGGCGAGTGTGGCTGCCTGTATTCATGTGAGTGTACTGCGATTGTGAGGTGTGAGTGCGTGTGTGCTGCGTGTGAGTGTAATTCTGTCCGTGGTCCTGAAGAGACCACGGACAGCATTTGCGGTGAGTTTAAACTCGAATGTACCGCTTTGCCAGTACAGTAATCAATAATGTTCCAGGGCTGTCACAGCAGTGCTAAAACATGATTGTTTAATAAACTCAGTTAGAAATCAAAATAATAAAGTTCTGTATGTTATCAATCATTTTAACCCCCTCTGCAGGCTCTGCACTACATGTCGGCACAGAGCCTGCAGATGCGGCTATTACAAGCCGGTGACCATGGTTTGTAAAAGCCGCATCTGCAGGCTCTGTGCCGACATGTAGCACAGAGGGGGTTAAAATGATTAATAACATACAGAACTTTATTATTTTGATTTCTGACTGAATTTATTAAACAATAATGTTTCCGCACTGCTGTGACAGTGCTGGAACATTATTGATTACTGTCCTGGCAAAGCGGTACATTCAAACTCGCCGGCTTTGACAGACGGCGAGATTAAACTCACAGCAAATGCTGTCTGCGGTCCTTCAGGACCACGGACCGCATCACAATCACACGCACCACACATGCACTCACACCTCACACTTGCAGCACACTCACATGAATACAGGCAGCCACACTCACCACACGCACCACACACACCCAAAAACACACATATCACACGCATTATTGTTGTGCATCAAACAAACTCCGTGTTTGATGCACGACAGTGTGCCTTCAGCCTTAATCCCATCCACTTTGCTGGAGCTGTCAGGTGCTGCGTTTCTGATGCAGCAAAAATACACGTGAAAAATTAAAAAAATAATTATCATAGACATACCGCCTATAAGGGAAAAAGATGAAACTCGATCATATAATCGATCCGGGTCCTCTGTGTTACTTCCAGGCCCCTGTCTATGTGACTGTTTAGGTAATCAATAGATATAGGGGTTCACTATTTTGTCTCACATGATGTATTAATAGGCATGTGAAACTATACAGCTCATTATCTTTTTTTAAATAATTTTAAAGGATTCAGATTTTTCTGAGGGGCCAAACAAATATCAATAGTTTTTGGACAGAAATTCTGCAGGCAGTATTCTGAAGACGTCTTGTCGATCTCAAGCGTAGTGAAGGAATCATCTACAGTCATCTGTGTAATTGCTGTGTATTCACTGACTGTGTCTGATCTCAGATATTGAGTGGTCTAACATGACCATAATACAGATGCATTTCGGGGTCTGCATAATTTTAAGAGGTTTTACTGGATTAAACATAGATCACCATAACATTTAACTGAAACTGAAGGGCCCAAGTGTGTTACAATAAAGAGAATTTTGTTTACGTACCGTAAATTCTTTTTTCTTTAATCATCAATGGGAGACCCAGACAATGGGGTTTAGGGCACTGCCCTCCGGAGGTCACACTAGGTACTACAAGTTTGTAGACACCGCCTCCTCCGCTTATAAACCCCTACCGCAGGGAACATCCTCAGTTTGGTCTACAAGCTGCGAGGAGGAAATAAACCACACCCGAAACATCGGGAAGAATGCCGTACACAAAACGGTTCAACAACCCGGCAAACACTGTCTCAACAGAGAACAGAGCAAATGCAAAACATGCAAAGGAACAACTGGGTGGGTGCTGGGTCTCCCATTGATGATTAAAGAAAAAAGAATTTACGGTACGTAAACAAAATTCTCTTTTTTCTGGTCATCATAATGGGAGACCCAGACAATGGGGATGTCCTAAAGCAATACCCCAGGGCGGGAAGAGTTCCTCAACAAGACGGAAACACATGGTTCCCTTTAAAGGTGGGCAACCGCCGCCTGGAGAACCCGCCTGCCCAAACTCGCATCCGCAGAGGCATGGGCATGCACCATATAGTGCTTAGAAAAAGTGTGCAGGCTGGACCAAGTGGCCGCCTGACACACCTGTAGAGCAGACGCTCTATGTCGCAAGGCCCAGGAGGCACCTACAGCTCTAGTAGAGTGTGCCTTCAAACCCACCGGGAGAGGCAAACCAGAAGACCGGTAAGCCTCCTGAATGGGAGCCTTGATCCATCTGGCCAAGGTCGACTTCGAAGCCGCGGACCCCTTACAGCGACCCATCGTGAGGACAAATAAGGAATCCGAACTCCTAAAGGAGGCGGTCCTGGACACATAAATGCGTACAGCCCTCACGAGATCCAGAGTATGGAGGTCGCGCTCAACCTGATGAACGGGAGCGGGGCAAAATGATGGGAGAACAATCTCCTGGTTTAGGTGAAACGTTGAAACCACCTTCGGCAAGAATTCTGGCCGTGGGCGCAACACCACCTTGTCTTGGTGAACCACCAGAAAGGGTGACTTGCACGAAAGTGCAGCCAATTCTGAGACCCTTCTCAGGGACGTAATTGCCACCAGAAAGACCACTTTCTGGGACAGACGAGAGAGAGAGATGTCTCTCAGTGGCTCAAACGGCGGTTTCTGCAGAGCCGCCAGGACCATGTTGAGGTCCCAAGGGTCCAGAGGTCGCCTGTAAGGCGGAACCACCCGAGCTACCCCCTGCAGAAATTGGCGGACCTTCGGCAGGAGCGCCAAGCGCCTGTCAAACAGCACTGAAAGAGCTGATACTTGACCTTTCAGAGAGCCAAGGGATAATCCCAACTCCAACCCCGACTGTAGGAAAGCCAACAATGTCGGGATGGACAATGGCCACGGTGAGCGTCCACCAGAGGCACACCAGGAGAAAAAGATTTTCCACGTTCTGTGGTATATCTTCCTGGAGACAGGTTTCCTAGCCCTATTCATAGTGGCAACCACTGTAGGAGAGAATCCTCTGGACGTCAGCAGCCAGGCCTCAAGAGCCATGCAGTCAATCTGAGGGCCCTGGAATTGAGGTGGAAGAATGGGCCTTGCGCGAGAAGATCTGCGCGTTCTGGAAGAGCCCACCGGTGTCCGCCTGACAGTTGCCACAGGTCCGGGTACCAGGACCTCCTGGGCCAATCTGGAGCCACTAGAATGGCTACTCTGCATTCCATCCTGATTTTCCACAGGACCCTGGGAATCAGAGCCAGAGGCGGGAACACATATGGCAGCTGGAAGCTGGACCAACTCAGGATCAGGGCATCCGCCCCCAGAGACTGAGGATCCCACGATCTTGCCATGTATTGGGGCACCTGATGATTCAGCCGTGAGGCCATCAGATCCACGTCCGGAGTGCCCCATCTGCCGCAGATGTCCCGGAAGACGTCTGGATGAAGAGACCACTCTCCGGCGTCCATGCCCTGTCGGCTCAGGTAGTCGGCCTCCCAGTTCTCGACCCCTGGGATGTGAACTGCGGAGATCAGGCAGCCGTTTTCCTCCACCCAGGCTAGAATGCGGTGGACTTCGGCGAGGGCCTGAGCACTTCTGGTCCCTCCCTGATGATTTATGTAGGCGACGGCCGTCGCATTGTCGGACTGCACCCGAATGGGGTGTCCTGACAGGAATTTCTGAAACGCCAGGAGCGCCAGATAGACCGCCCTGATCTCCAGCACGTTGATCTGCAATGCCGACTCCGACTGAGTCCAGAGGCCTTGAGCCCTGTGGTGCAAGAACACCGCACCCCAGCCCTTCAGACTGGCGTCTGTGGTCACCACTAACCATGACGGTTTTAGGAAGGACCGGCCTCGTGACAGGTGACGTGGCTGGAGCCACCACTGTAGGGAGTCCCTGGTCGGTTGTGACAGTGTCACCAGCCGATTCAGCGAGATCATCCTCTTGTCCCATCTGTGAAGAATCTCCAGCTGGAGAGGACGGAGGCGAAACTGTGCGAACGGCACCGCCTCTATCGCCGCTACCATGCGTCCCACCAGTCTCATCAATACCCGTAGGGATGAGTGTGGTGACAGGAGGACTGCTTGTACTCCTGATTGGATCGCCATCTGTTTGACTCGTGGCAGAGACACCAGGGCTGAGGCTGTGTTGAAGTCCATGCCCAGATATGTCAAAGACTGGGTCGGAACTAGCGTTGACTTCTGAATATTGAGGAGCCAACCGAACTGTTCCAGAGACCGCATGGTCACATCCAGGCTCTCTTGACAGAGGTGTTCTGATGGCGCCCTGACCAGCAGGTCGTCTAAATAGGGAATGACGGCATGTCCCTGCATGTGCAGGAGAGCCATCATGGAAGCCATCACTTTTGTGAACACCCGCGGTGCCGAGGCTAGCCCGAATGGCAGTGCCACAAATTGGAAGTGTTCTTCCCCCACTGCGAATCGCAACCAGCGCTGATGAGCCGGTGCAATGGGTACGTGAAGGTAAGCGTCTCTGATATCTATGGACGCTAGGAAGTCCCCCTGTGACACAGCTGCGATCACGGAGCGCAGTGATTCCATACGGAACTTCCGAACCAACACGTGATGATTGAACAACTTCAGGTCCAATACTGGGCGGAAGGATCCGTCCTTCTTCGGGACGATAAAGAGGTTGGAGTAAAAACCCCTGAACCTCTCTCCGGAAGGTACCGGGACCACCACTCCGTCTCTGCGGAGACCCTCCAACACCTGGTAAAAAGCCTGAGCTTTTTCTGGTGACGGGACCGACCGATGGAATCGGGATATCGGTTTTGACGTCAGCTCTATCCTGTACCCTCGCGAGATCACGTCTCGAACCCACTGATCTTGAACGTGAAGCAGCCACTTGTCCTGAAAGCGAGACAAGCGGCCCCCCACCTGTGGGGAGGCAGGATGAGAGAGCGAGTCATGTAGAGGAGGGTTTGGGGGTGGCAGTTGCCGCCCCCGCCGGCTTCTTTGGACGACTCTTAGAGCGCCACTGGGAAGCGGGCTTTCCCCCTCGGTCCGTGCGAGCGGACGGTGCTGATGACTGCGAGCTGGAACGAAAGGACCACTGTTTTGGGTTCCTTTTAACGGTATACCGTGGCTTAGGCTTATTCTGCGGTATCTTAGACTCAGCAGAATCCTTAATTAGCTTGTCCAGTTCGGTGCCAAAAAGCCTGTCACCAGCAAACGGAAGATTCTGCAAAATCTTCTTGGATGTGGCATCTGAGTCCCAAAGACGCAGCCACAACAACCTGCGGATCGCTATAGCATTGGCCGAAGCCACAGCTGAGCGAGTGGCAGTTTCCAGAGTCGCCGTCCTGGCGTAGTCCGCATAGGCCCTTGCCCTTTCGGTAAGTGCTAGGACCTCTGGACTGGATCTTGCCATGTCAGAGATACCATCCAAGCAGGTAGTAATCGCTTGTAAGGTCCAGACCGTGGCAAAATTAGGGGCAAATGAAGACCCCACAGCCTCATAGGAAGACTTGGCGAGCTGCTCGACCTGTCTATCAGTAGCATCCTTCAGTGAGGAGCTATCAGAGGCAGAGAAAAGGGAGCGTGCAGCAATCCTGGTCATGGAAGCGTCCACCTTCGGGGACTGCGACCACTCCTGAAGCACCTCCTGGGGGAAGGGGAAGCGATTGTCCTTGGTTTTACGGACATAACGCCGCCCAGGATGTAACCTGGGAGCTCTAACCACCCTTCCAAAATTAGTGTGGTCCATGAAGGAGCCACTTGGTCTAGCCTCCGGCCGCAGCCATTGATAGACCTCCTTCGGGTGCACCGTCACCTCCTCAGGGGGTGTCACGAGACGTAAAGTCTCGTTGATAGAGGACACCAGATCCTCCACCCCGTCTGGTGGTTCAGATACAGATACAGACCCGAAATTTGAACCCCCATCATCTTCCTCACCATCAGAGGAACGCTCCTCCTCAGAGAGAGTATGGAGCTCGGGTGAATCCTCACGACGAGCCCGCTTAAGGGGTCTCGCAGCAGAAGAGGGGGACACCCGGGGGTAACTGGATGGAGTAGCTGGGCTATCCAGTCTCCTATTAAGTGCCTCCAGGGATTGCGACATGGAGGACAGCTGAGACAGCAGAGATTCATTGATCTTATTCTGAGTCTCCCATGGCCCTGAGATCACCTGAACCTCAGGGTATAGCACCGGAGCTGCTGACTCAACAGTGCCAGCCCGGGCCTCTGGGCGTCCGCAGTTATTGCAGGACCCCTCCACCAGTGTACCATTGCATGTAGCACAGGTAATGGTGGTTACTGCCGCCTTAGCAGCACACTTCCCAGCTGAGGACATCGCCACAGTAGGGGAAAATAAGCCAAATTGCCGACAACAAAACCGGGAATCCCGGTGGCTTACCGACCGCAGTAAAGCGGTATGAGGAAGCGGTGTGTGTGTGACCTCCGCGACGGTTTCCGGTCTCCCCTCTGGAGTGCAGACGCACGCTGCATAAGAATCCCAACCGGGAAGTGAGGGTAAAGATGGCCGCCGACAGTGAAACTGTGGGCGGCGCCGAAGAGACGCGGGAAACACACACACACGCCCAGCGATGACGTCACCGCACGGGCTGCTTCCCATCCTCCAAGCATCCACAGCATGAGGGAGCCGGAGCCCGCAGCGCGGGAAAGAGTGTAAAAACATTATACACAGACTGCATGTACACCATCCACAGCATGAGGGGACAAACATCCGCAGCCTACGGCCTCAGCCCCTGTGACACACAGGGCGGTCAGCCAGGGTGACCCCAGCACAGGGTACACCCGCAGAACCGCGGACCCGAGGGTAACGCGCGGTCTGAGTGTCCTGAAACACATAAAGTGCCAGACACTACCCCCAGGCACGCAGGAGACACAGAGTGCCTCAGTGCCGGTCCGGTCTGTAAGCACCATTTAGGGAGGCCTCGGACGGGGGTGCAGCACCAGTCTGGTCTGTAAGCACCATTTAGGGAGGCCTCAGACTGGGCCGCTCAGCACCAGTCCGGAGTGTAAGCACCATATAGGGAGGCCTCGGACTGGGCTGGCTCCAGTCCGGTCTGTAAGCACCATTTAGGGAGGCCTCGGACGGAGCGGAGCTGTGCAAGGCTCCCATCTCCCACTCTCCAGAGCCCCCCAGAGAGGGATGGAGAGGAGCGTAACAGCGTACCGGGAGAACACGAAGTGTCCAGGCTCTAGGCCCTCCGGTACCTCCACCAGCGTGTGCCACTAAGGGTGAGCGGGGAGGCTGTCACCGGTCCCGATAGGACCGTATTACCTTGTCTTCAGACGCCATCACGTAAGTAGTGAGAATGCAGTGAAGTGCAAGCAAAGCGTGATCCTCCGAGCACACTAAGTTTAAAACTGATGATGTTCCCTGCGGTAGGGGTTTATAAGCGGAGGAGGCGGTGTCTACAAACTTGTAGTACCTAGTGTGACCTCCGGAGGGCAGTGCCCTAAACCCCATTGTCTGGGTCTCCCATTATGATGACCAGAAAACAAACCGTATCTCACAATTGCATTTTGGCCTCATGTAACGGGACTTAAATGCATTGTTACTTATCAAAGTATGGCTGGTACTTCATGCAGCTCATCTGTCATGTACTATGTATAACTGGCACCCTCTTTTTAGAAAAAAACTGAGAAGGCTAATGTAGGGTGTGAGATCTTTTTCCCACAAGGACCAAGTATCTGTTTGGAAAATCGCTCATTGGCCCAAAGACGTCCATGATCAGTTCACATTCCGTTGTGCAAATGGCCATCACATAGTGCAGTGTGATCAATGTCAGTGATCTATACTTTGTATAAAGAAACAGCAGAATAGAAGGAAGCAGGTAAACAACCCCTAATGTAAAGTTTGGGGAGAGATTGCCCTGTTTACCTATGATGGGTTTCTGCCCAATGTCCATCCTTCTGTAAATGTAGGCAAAGATAAAAAAGATTGTACAGTATGAAATATATACTTAAGCCCCCATCACACCTAGCGAGATTGCTGTTTCATCACAGGTTTTGTGACGCAACAGCGACCTCGCCAGAGATCTTGCTATGTTTGACACGTAGCAGCGACCGGGCCCCCGCTGTGACATCGCCAATCGTGTCAGAATGGCCTGGACCATTTTTTGATCGTCAGGTTCCCGCTGGGCAGCATGCATCAGTGTGTTTGACGCCTTAACAACGACTTCGTTGGCGACTCAGAACTCAGCCACGTAGGTCTGAGTCATCAGACTAGCTGCTGTGTGACAGGGTCCCAACGACCGCTGAGGTCATTATACGGGTCGGCGTATCGTTGCTGCGTCATTGAGTAGATCTGACTGTTTGACATCTCACCAGCAACCACGTAGTGACGTTCCAGCGATCCCAACCAGGTCGTATCGTTGTCGGGATCACTGGAACGTCGCCAAGTGTGACGGGACCCTTAGATTGGTGGAGAAATGTCTGCAACTCTTGGTATATGGGTAAACCCTTTCATCTCTTTTTCTATGATTGGTAAGAAAAATGGAATTGGGTTTATTTTACTATATTTGTACGTGTTTTTAAAGCAATTATTTAATCATTCGGATGCAGGACTGCAAAAAGACATAAGGAATGCTGCATTGAAGGATGGGTCTGAAAGGGAACCTGGCATAATTTCTCCCCACCTAGAAGGCATAGGGAGTGTTTTATTAGCCTCCTAACACCCTCTCTAATGATACCTGTATTTGCCCTAGTTACTAAATATAAGTGTTTAATAATTAATTAATAATTAATTATAATAGTTCTTTCCCTGCCTCCAGTCACCAGACTTGTCCGGGACCTCTGTCATCAGTACCATAGAGTGGTGGGATCATGCCCATAGCATTGTTGATGATACAGAAGAATGGGTAAGAAGACTCGGATAGAGCAAAAGAGGGCTGGCTTCTTCTACTCCTTGCACTGTGGTACTGATGGCAGAGGACCCGGACTAGTCCGGTGACTGCAGACATGTAGAGCATGGACTGTTTAATTCTTATAAACACTTAGTAATTAGAACCAACACAGGCATCATTAGACACGGTGTAAGGAGGCTGATAAAACATTCCAAATACCTTCTAGGCGAGAATCCTGATGTTCCTTTAAGAAACCTTACTCCGACCCTCTGTAGATATGTATTTATATATATTGAGCTGCTTAAGAGGTGATGGTGTGCTGTACTGTATTGTAATGTTAAACATCTCTACACCTCTCCTATGTAATGATGTCTGCAGATTTGCGGGGTCAACGCTGCTGTAAGATTTCCTAGTTGACTGGATTTTCTTTCTTCCAAAACAGTAACACTCCTGAACAATAAGGCACTGATCCTCACATGTGTAGAGCAGCCCACAGGACTTGTTATGCAGCACCGTGGTCCATTGAGACCCCCTTCTGGAATGCAGCACATCTGTGATCCTGTATGCCTGACTTCTCTTCCAGTATGTAATGTACAACGTAAAACACCAACCTTTTTTGGGACATTTTTGTGTATTGTGGTTTTGAGAACATGACACAAAATGTGTACAAAAATATTGTTAACCACCTTAGACCCCTTTCACATCAGAGTTTTTCGCTGATGTGCGGCAGCTCTACCACATCTGCCAGGTCTTCCGCCTAAGGGTGCGTGCACACGGTCCGGAGGAGCTGCGTGTTGGACGCAGCTCCACCGGACCTGAGTGAAGCCGCGGGTGGCCGCAGCTGCCCTGTACTCACCATGTGCAGCGGGTGCAGTGTGGCTTCTCCCTGCAGTCACCCGATGGGAGCTGCTTCCGGCGGACTCCCGGACACCAAAGACGCTGCGGGCGGGTTACGCATAGTGAGGATGGGATTTCAAGAAACTATGCTTGTACTGTACTACACAGCGTTGTGGACGCAGCGGCAAGATGCTGCATCCAAAACGCTGCGTACACTGATCGTGTGCACGCACCCTAATAGGCTGCACTTGCTGCGCCGATCCGGCAAGCCCCATAGCATTGTCGATGGGGCTTGCGATCCGGTGCGGCAAGTGTTTACTGCCGGATGCGGCAGATCCGCGCTTGAGGTCGCGAAAAAAAAACAGACTGAGTTTTTTTGTGCAGCTGCAACTGCCGGAACCACAGCAATACCATATATATGCAAATGCAGTCCCTCTCCTGCTAGTATCTGTATACTCTGTAAGATTGTAAGCTGCCTCAGTACCCCGCCATGTTGTCCCCGGCAGGAGCAGTCTGTACCCGCTCTGTGGTGGGGATGAACAGTGGTGAACGGTGTCAGGCACAACAGACAGGTAGGTGGCAGCTACCTTCCTGTTAGTGCTTAGTCACATTTTATATCTATATATAAAATAAAAAGGGGAGTCAGCACAAACGTCTAAACAATATCGGGTGCAATACTTCCTGAATATGGTGTTCAACATAAAAGTCCCAAAAAAAACGGGCATCACATCCAAAAAATCAAAGACCGTGGACAAAATTTTATTTGGCCCTTAGTGGTGCAACGTTTCGGCTTATTAGAAGCCTTTGTCAAGCAAAGGATTTAGTAAGCCGAAAGCTTGATAAAGGCTTCTAGAAAGCTGAAAGCTTGACAAAGGCTTTAGAAAGCTGAAAGCTTGACAAAGGCTTCTAGTAAGCCGAAAGCTTGACAAAGGCTTCTAGTAAGCTGAAAGCTTGACAAAGGCTTCTAGTAAGCCGAAAGCTTGACAAAGGCTTCTAGTAAGCCGAAAGCTTGACAAAGGCTTCTAGTAAGCCGAAAGCTTGACAAAGGCTTCTAGTAAGCCGAAAGCTTGACAAAGGCTTCTAGTAAGCCGAAAGCTTGACAAAGGCTTCTAGAAAGCCGAAAGCTTGACAAAGGCTTCTAGTAAGCCGAAAGCTTGACAAAGGCTTCTAGAAAGCTGAAAGCTTGACAAAGGCTTCTAGTAAGCCGAAAGCTTGACAAAGGCTTCTAGTAAGCCGAAAGCTTGACAAAGGCTTCTAGTAAGCCGAAAGCTTGACAAAGGCTTCTAGAAAACTGAAAGCTTGACAAAGGCTTCTAGTAAGCCGAAAGCTTGACAAAGGCTTCTAGAAAGCTGAAAGCTTGACAAAGGCTTCTAGTAAGCCGAAAGCTTGACAAAGGCTTCTAGAAAGCCGAAAGCTTGACAAAGGCTTCAAGTAAGCCGAAAGCTTGACAAAGGCTTCTAGAAAGCCGAAAGCTTGACAAAGGCTTCAAGTAAGCCGAAAGCTTGACAAATGCTTCAAGTAAGCCGAAAGCTTGACAAAGGCTTCAAGTAAGCCGAAAGCTTGACAAAGGCTTCTAGAAAGCCGAAAGCTTGACAAAGGCTTCTAGTAAGCCGAAAGCTTGACAAAGGCTTCTAGAAAGCCGAAAGCTTGACAAAGGCTTCTAGTAAGCCGAAAGCTTGACAAAGGCTTCTAGAAAGCTGAAAGCTTGACAAAGGCTTCTAGAAAGCTGAAAGCTTGACAAAGGCTTCTAGAAAGCTGAAAGCTTGACAAAGGCTTCTAGAAAGCTGAAAGCTTGACAAAGGCTTCTAGAAAGCTGAAAGCTTGACAAAGGCTTCTAGAAAGCTGAAAGCTTGACAAAGGCTTCTAGAAAGCTGAAAGCTTGACAAAGGCTTCTAGTATGCTAAATTTTTGTCCACTGTTTTTGATTTTTTGGATGTGCTGCCTGTTTTTTTTGGACATATACAATATACAGTATATAATAATATCCCAGATATCTCCTTTACTGTTTGACCTCACAAATGTTTTTCTGGATGAGTTGGCAAAAATTCCCACAGACACCTCTAAAATCTTGTTATAACCCTCCCTAGAAGCCCTCCTGTAGGTGTAATGTTTAGCTGTCCCTTTACTTTTGTTCATTCAGCGTTGTGTGTATAGATAGATGTCAAGATAATTGTGCCCTTCATGCCATTTCAACTTTCATTTCCATTTGTCCATGTCTTTATAGCTAAGTATATACAATATACGGTAATTAGTCTGCTTGCAGGATGAAAATCCAATACATAGCTCTGAGGCATGGCTTTGTGGCATGGAATATTGTGTGTCGCTAATGATGGTGGAGTCATCATTGGGTGTAGTTCTGGGCATATGTCCAGTTTTGGAAATATGTCAGATACTCTTTAAGTTCTGTAATAAAGGGAAAAAAAAGTCTTTTAGTCAGTAGTTACTTATGATCAGTCCGCAGTTACACATGGTCTGCTAGTCCATAGTTTCTTATGGTCTGTCCATAGTTACACGTGGTCTGCTAGTCCATAGTTACACATGGTCTGTTAGTCCATAGTTACTCATAATCTGTTAGTCCACAGTTACACATGGTCTGCTAGTCCACAGTTACACATGGTCTGCTAGTCCATAGTTACACATGGTCAGCTAGTCCATAGTTGCACATGGTCTGCTAGTCCATAGTTGCACATGGTCTGCTAGTCCATAGTTTCTTATCATCTGTCCATAGTTACACATGGTCTGTTAGTCCATAGTTACTCATAATCTGTTAGTCCACAGTTACACATGGTCTGCTAGTCCATAGTTGCACATGGTCTGCTAGTCCATAGTTTCTTATCATCTGTCCATAGTTACACATGGTCTGTTAGTCCATAGTTACACATTTTCTGTTAGTCCATAGTTACACATTTTCTGCTAGTCCATAGTTACTCATAATCTGTTAGTCCACAGTTACACATGGTCAGCTAGTCCATAGTTACACATGGTCTGTTAGTCCATAGTTACACATGGTCTGCTAGTCCATAGTTACACATGGTCTGCTAGTCCATAGTTACACATGGTCTGTAGTCCATAGTTACACATGGTCTGCTAGTCCATAGTTACACATGGTCTGCTAGTCCATAGTTACACATGGTCTGCTAGTCCACAGTTACACGTGGTCTGCTAGTCCACAGTTACACGTGGTCTGCTAGTCCACAGTTACACGTGGTCTGCTAGTCCACAGTTACCACGTGGTCTGCTAGTCCACAGTTACACGTGGTCTGCTAGTCCACAGTTACACTGGTCTGCTAGTCCACAGTTACACGTGGTCTGCTAGTCCACAGTTACACATGGTCTGCTAGTCCATAGTTGCACATGGTCTGCTAGTCCATAGTTTCTTATCATCTGTCCATAGTTACACATGGTCTGTTAGTCCATAGTTACACATTTCTGTTAGTCCATAGTTACACATTTTCTGCTAGTCCATAGTTACTCATAATCTGTTAGTCCACAGTTACACATGGTCAGCTAGTCCATAGTTACACATGGTCTGTTAGTCCATAGTTACACATGGTCTGCTAGTCCATAGTTACACATGGTCTGCTAGTCCATAGTTACACATGGTCTGCTAGTCCATAGTTACACATGGTCTGCTAGTCCATAGTTACACATGGTCTGCTAGTCCATAGTTACACATGGTCTGCTAGTCCACAGTTACACATGGTCTGCTAGTCCACAGTTACACGTGGTCTGCTAGTCCACAGTTACACGTGGTCTGCTAGTCCACAGTTACACGTGGTCTGCTAGTCCACAGTTACACGTGGTCTGCTAGTCCACAGTTACACGTCAGGTCTGCTAGTCCACAGTTACACGTGGTCTGCTAGTCCACAGTTACACATGGTCTGCTAGTCCACAGTTACACATGGTCTGCTAGTCCACAGTTACACATGGTCTGCTAGTCCATAGTTGCACATGGTCTGCTAGTCCACAGTTACACATGGTCTGCTAGTCCACAGTTACACATGGTCTGCTAGTCCATAGTTACACATGGTCTGCTAGTCCACAGTTACACATGGTCTGCTAGTCCATAGTTGCACATGGTCAGCTAGTCCACAGTTGCACATGGTCTGCTAGTCCACAGTTACACATGGTCTGCTAGTCCACAGTTACACATGGTCTGCTAGTCCATAGTTGCACATGGTCTGCTAGTCCATAGTTACACATGATCTGTTAGTCCATAGTTACACATTTTCTGCTAGTCCATAGTTACACATGGTTTGACCAGTCTTCTTTTTAGTGGCAGGATGCAAACCTTTGTATTCATCACGTACATCTGCTGCATCGGTATTCTGCAATGAAAGTTTGGAAGAGGTTAATCAGATGGGAGCAGAAAAAACTAGGTGGAACAACATGAATAGAAAGTGCTGAATTTCTGGCACATTGTCCCTATAAGATGATGTAATTTCTCATTGCTCTGTAACACACCTTCTGCCTGCTTCATTTACATTCATCATTGGCTATTAAAAATGTCTAAACTTGGCAAAATAAATGCAGAGGCTAATGAAAGAAACCTCGAGTTACCAGACTGCTTACAGGAGAGACTGTCCGCTTCACTTCTGATATTGTTATTGACCTCCTACTTCACCATATTTACTCTTTACAGATTAGTGGTGTATTAATAGGATATATAATATGCAGGTGCTGACATTACCATGACAATGAAAAGCAAACTACACTCCTATAATTCTCTGTTCTGCTTCTTGTATGTACTTGTATAGTCTTGTAATACTCCTGTTATTAGTTGTTGGCAGTTTGTTTTATAGATTGGAAATAAAATAAGATATGGGTTGTTGCTTGCTATTTCAAGATCTTTATTTTATTTTATTTCTGTTTTATATATTTTATGAGTTAAACTCAAATATTTATGGAATTTGATGCCGTAGATCTGTAGAGATAATTAGCTAAATAATCAATTTATTCTACAGGCTGCGAGAGTACCTTACTGACAAATCAGTGTAATGTGGGTTTACACGCCGCGATATCGGGGCGATATCGCTATACAACGGCGCGGGAGCGCGCATTTTTTGAGCACTTTTCCCGATATCGCATCGGCGGTTTACACGCTGCGATATCGGGAAACAACGTCACTACGATGTGTACGCCCACCAACCCAGCAACGACCATTTAACATGGGAGTTAATGGGTGAGGTGCGAGTACACATCGTAGTTGGATGTTTACACGCAACGATCCGGCTCCAACAGGCATCGATATCGGGCGGTTGAATAGCACGCTCATTCGACCCCCGATATCGGATTACCATCGTTCCTGCATCGTATTGTACCTTCAAACAGTACGATGCAGGAACGATATCGGTCCAACTCCCGAACCACGTGACTTTTGTCGGAGTTGGACGCCGATATCGCGGCTTGTAAACCCACATTAGAATTGGTAGGCAAATTAATGTTGAAGTGCTCTTTGTAAATTTGAAACGTCTGTCACTCCAGCTCTATTGCCCTCCCAGCTGCTCCTCCTTTACCTGAAATCACACAGCACAGAAGCTATCAGATAAACAGGAGTATGCTGGAGTGACAAAGAGTTTAGATCTACAAATAGCTCTTCAGCCTCATTTGTATATCAATTCAAATACTGATTTCTCTAACTAATAGAAGAAAGAACTGGACATGTAAAGGTAGTGCTGAAATTGTCTTTGAAAGTGCTATATGTGCATGTGCATATAAATAGATTGGAGGTGTGATATGGTGGGTTATAGTTTTCTGCATTTTACAAGTGTTATTCCTTTACTGTGTATTCTCCTCTTCCCCCCCCCCCTTCCTGTGTACTTATTATACTCCATAGAATCTGATAATTGAATTACTGTGGATATGTTCTTACTTGGTCATTATAGTCCTCTGTCTGTAAATGTGTGTATTCACCCCCACCTGGAGTGTGTCAGTAGACCTGGTTTGGATATTGGGAGGTGGATGGGGGCAGTGCAATTTCAGTCTGTGTGTGGGATGCTGAGTTGAGACCAGCTTCACAAAAGGACTAAGGGTACCTTTACACGTCAGAACATTGCATGCAATTTCACTTGCAACTTGCTAGTTGCAGTGAAATTATGGACACATTATTACATGTGTACACTGCAACAAAATGGAACAATGTCTCCATGATTTCACTTAGAGAAACCTGGAGATACAATATACTGCTGGATTATTTTATGGATTTTTATGTTTTTCAAGCAATAAAGATTCTTGGGCTGTTCACACATCTCTCACTCTGTTGATTGTGGGATACCGGAGAAGAACCCTGTGACAGGAAGTAAAATCCTGTTGACAGCCTCCCTTTAAAGTGCTTGTATATGACTTTGATACTACAGAGTGGTGGTGTTTCAGATAAGTACATAGTTTACTTACTGCTGCCAAGAGACCTGATCAAAGGGTTCACCTGTCCTAAGGATATATTATCAATATCAAAGCCTAGACAACTCCTTTAAGGCCTCATTAAGAGACATCTCTGAGTCACATACATATTCTGTGGTTTTCCTGGACAGTATATGAAGCTGTTTACATGTTTTTGGCTTTTTGTGGACTGAGTGAGCCTAAAAGAAAAACACAGCAACATGTCTGTTTGTTATGGAAATTACCCATATAACTCTATGGGATCATGAAAATCATGGCTAGCACACATTTTCATATGTCCAGGTACTGTCTGTGAATAACATTGTAGTGAAAAGAAAAACTTTGTCATTTATTAATGTATTATTTATCATTATAAATTACTGATGACATACTGATGAAAATCTTATACAAAACAATGGTAAAAATAGGCCATATTGTTACGTAGCAGAAAACCTCTCTGTGTGAATGAGGCCTATGTTTGGGATCATTTGAAATAAACACTAATCTGCAAGTTTGCTACTATTCTTATACATAAATGAATTAAAAGTAAATTGTAGTGTTCAGCAATCCTCTGTGAGCCTAAAGGCCGCTTTACACTTCGCAATATCGTTCCGATATTGCATACGATTTCACGGGAGCGCACACGTTTTTGGTACTTGTCCAAAATCGCATAGGAGATGTTACACAGTGAGATATCAGCAGGCAACACAACTACGATGTCGTACGCCTCTCTTGCACACTGAGTCTGAGCAACTCAGGGAATGACCAATTAACATTGGAGTGAATAGGGGAATATGTGCTCCAAATCGTAGTTGCGCTGTCACACAGCACGATCCTGCCACATCGCCTAGCCAATATTGCACGGTTGAAGAGCATGCACAATCCACAAACGATATCGTAGTTGCATCGCTTTTGAGTTGCGTTGCCCATTTACACGACGCAACGCACGAACGATATCAACTGCAATGCCCGTACCACGTGACTTTTTATCGTAGTTGCGTTGCGATATCGTGACTGTAAAGCGGCCTTAAGGGTACCTTTACACGTCACAACATTGCATGCAATTTCACTTGTAACTTACTGGTTGCAGTGAAATCATGGACACATTGTTTCCATTTGTACACAGCATACAAATAGAACAATGTGTCCATGATTTCACTGCTACCAGCAAATTGCAAGTGAAATTGCATGCAATGTTGCGACATGTAACGGTACCCTAACAGCCAGTCCTCCAAGCTGAAAGTCTACTATCTATCAGAGATTTGTACAGCTGCTGCCTATCTGTTTAGTTCACTGAATACGGTATATAGTGTTCTGTCACTGGAAGCATGTTTCAAAATTATAGCTTGTAGTTTAACTCTTCAGTCAGAATAAAGGGAATAAGGGCTGTTTTAATCTGAATTACTGTGTATCATAAATTTATAAAAAGAAAAAAAAAATTCTTATTTTTTAATCTACAATGTTGAAAATAAAATCCAATCTGCTGTCTACATGTAATAGAGGAGAAGGTAGCATACAGAGATACAGTTTCGCGGGTACACGCCGATGTAACTGGCGGAATAAATTTACGTACCAGTTTTATGTTCCCCCTATATAGGGTAGAATAAAACTGGTGACAGATTTCCATTCAGCCTCTTTTTTATTATTTAATCATCATAATAATAATATTTTTTCACTTATATAGCACCATTAATTCCACAGCGCGTTACATACATCAGCACCATTGTCCCCATTGGGGTTCACAATCTTGATAATTAAAGCTTTGCTGATCTTTTTTTAGCATTTACCTTTGTTGTATAAAGAAATAATATTCTTTCCCAGGTCTTGACATTTCTCTTCCATGTGGTGCTATTGCTGACAACATGGATTGGGAAGGGGTTTTCTTTGTTAAGTAACACCAATTTGTAGTCAACTGTATGTTGGATGCCTATTGTATGAATAATTAGTTACCTATGGTTGAATTTTTGTAAATTAGAATTTTATAGTCTACACTTCAGCTTTGCCTTTCTTGGGTGTACTAATTTTTTCACTGTGGTCTTGAAAGAATTCATTTAGGTGTGCAACATAACAAATCTTGTTTGCAATCAATGACCCACACTTCTGGGGCAATGTAAGTTAATAGTATGGTATCCCATTGGAAATCATTTATTGATTCTGAAAAGAAATGAAAGGTTTCTTGACAAATCTGTTGGGGTATACTCATTCATGTTGAACAGTGTGTGTGTGTATATTATGGATGAATAGACACACTTTTTTCCCCACCAAGTTCGGGGGAAAATGAGGGTGCGTTTTACAATCCAGATATAGCTTATCGGAGCGGTGCGGTGGCAGTAGATCAGATACACAGGAGGCCGGCTCGCCGATGCAGGAGATCCAAGGCTCGTAGGAGGTGGTATCGTGACAGCGGGATGTGGGCACTATTTATCTGCTAGCGATGGACTACAGGAAAATGGCTGCAGAACTACAGTGACCGGTAAACCGGGCATTGTGTGCCGTGATTTGTGTGAGAAACTGTTTTAAAACTGCACCACAAGGACTGTATTTTTGAATTGCCGCCATTACAAAGCGCACGACACGCGGGAAGAAAAGGGGGCGTGTCATTGTGGGCGGCACTCTGCAAAGCGCTCTGATGTCATCCGGAGGGGAAGAGAATCCCTGTTGCACCGCGGAACCTTTAAATAGACATCTGGATGGAAGCGGAAGACAGGAGGGTCGACCTTAACTAAGGGGCACAGGATGTCGCAACCAGGAGATGCTGTGGTGCCGAGCAGCAGCGCTAGCTCCAGCACCGGATAACAGAGGAGCACCCGGTGGGGCAGCAGCGCAACGAGCAGCACCCATCATGCCATTCTTGATGCCGTATACCTCGGGAGCAATGTGGCTGGCACAATACTCCGGTGAGGCCAACACCCTTAATGACTTTATAAAAGCGTACTTTGTAATGTACCCCCTAACTGAAGCCCAGCGTGTCGGTATGATTATGGGACATTTAATCGGCAATGCACAGTGTGAAGTAACGTCCTGGCCGGACACAGACAAAGATACTATAGAGCATCTTGTGGCTGGACTAAAAACAGCATTTGAATCCAGTGCTGATACCCAGGCTAAAATTCGGTTCTTTGGATGTCAGCAAAAGCCTAAGGAGAGCGCAAGAGACGATGCTTTAAACTTGCAGGAAGCACTCAAAGCACTTAAACTAGCAGAACCTGCCTTAGCCCCGGGAGCTGACAAAATGCTAATTGATCAGTTCATAGAAGGTCTCCTATCCCCTTCTCACAGAGGATAGTTGAGTATGATGATCACCCAGAATCCCAGAATGACATTTGCTGAGTTAAAAGATAGAGCCATCCTTCTTCAGCAGATAGAGGAGCCCCGGGATATAAACTTCACTCAAGGCCCTACAGCAGCACCCCAACAGCCAGGAGTATCAGCAACATCTGCCATGTTAGCGACTGCTGCTGAGCACAGAGAGCCTTTCTCTAATGAGGCCCTCCATCAAAAGCTAGATGCCCTGACAGACAATGTTGTTTCCATGGCTAAAGTCATCAAGGAGCTGCGTGGATCCAAGTCTGCACCCAAGATCGAGTTGGCAACTAGCAAGGAGGATATCCCTTGGATGAGGCCCAGGAAGTACCAAGCGACGAGAGGACGACCCAGTGACCGCTATCAGCCGGATGGACAGCCCATTAGCCCGGGAATGTGCTTTAAACGAGGATCCCCTGGGAAGGCAGGCTGTTCCTCAGGAATGAACTCTCAAGGTCCTTCAGCCTGGTATGACAAGTTCATGGGAGGACGTCCGGTCATCCCTATTGTGTTGGATGGCATTCCCTTCAGCGCCTTGTTGGATACCGGGTCCCAGATAACATCAATTCCATATGTTCTCTACAAAAGGTACTGGGCTGATTCAGACATTGGTAGTGGTCCATCCGACATTGCAGTGAACTTATGGGCTACCAATGGTGAGCTAATACCAAAAGTTGGGTTCAGAGAAATGACCATTCAGATTGGGAAGGTAGAATTGCAGAACCAGGGTATTATAATTGTAGATGTTGACCGGCGACAACGTGAACCAGTAATGTTACTAGGAATGAATGTAATTTTAAATCGTTTTTCCGAGGTAATTACTGTCTTACAGCAGATCGCCGAGACCGCCAGAGCCGGGCAACAGAGACTTCTGCAAAAACAAATAACAGCCCTGATGTTGAAACAACAGGTAGAAATATCAGGAGGTGAAATTGGCAGTGTAAGGGTAAGTGACCCAATTCCCATTGTAATGCCTCCCAAAACTGAAAGGTTGGTCTGGTGTAGAGCCACAATAGGCATTAAAGGGCGAGACTATCAAGCCCTGGTAGAACCTGTGTACTCAGATAGTAGGCCCACTATACTGACTGCCAGAGGAGTAGTTGAGGTACACCGGGGAAGAGTGCCATTACGCCTTCTAAATTGCGGGGAAGATGAGGTCACCCTACCGAAGTATGCTACCATGGCTAAATTATTTACGGTTGATAACAATGCCATCACAGCCGTTGAGCCCTTGAACCCGTCAAGTCAGGCGGATGACAATGGCTCAGGGGAAAAGCTGGAGGATTGGTGCCAAAAGCTACTCATGGGTACCAGTTCTACACCTCCCCATCAAAAGCATGGAGTATACCGGGTAGTAAAAGAATATGAGCAGATATTCAGCAAACACTCATTAGACTTTGGGCAAATTAAAAAGGTAGAGCACACTATACCCACAGGTAACCATCAGCCTATAAAAGAGAGGTATAGACCATTACCACCCGCTCACTATCAAACCACCAAAGACATGCTCAAAGAGATGAATGCTGCAGGGTAATAAGAGACAGTTGTAGCCCCTGGGCAGCGCCTTTAGTGTTGGTTTGAAAGAAGGACGGGACCATAAGAATGTGCGTAGACTACCGGCAGATCAACCGCATTACACACAAGGATGCATACCCGTTACCTAGGATTGAGGAGTCATTAGCTGCATTAAAATCTGCTAACTACTTTTCCACCCTAAATCTGACTAGTGGGTATTGGCAAGTTCCTGTGGCAGAGGCTGACAAGGAAGACAGCATTTACTACGCCGATGGGCCTCTCGGAGTTCAATTGTATGCCGTTTGGACTCTGCAACGCACCCGGTACCTTCCAACGCCTGATGGAGAGCTGCCTAGGACATAAGAACTTTGAAACTGTCCTCCTGTACCTAGATGACATCATAGTCTACTCCAAGACATATGAGCAACATCTACAAGACTTGGCAGAAGTGTTTGAAGCCTTGTCCGGATACGGTATGAAGATCAAGGCTTCCAAGTGCCACCTTCTCAAGCCAAAAGTACAGTACCTAGGACATGTCGTGAGTTCAGAGGGAGTAGCACCGGATCCTGGTAAAGTGACAATGATAAGGGATTCGACCAAGAACCACCAACATGAAAGAGGAGAGGCAATTCCTAGGCCTGGTAGGCTATTACAGAAGATTTATCAGAGGGTTCACGAAGTTAGCAGCTCCCCTGCAAGACATCCTGGTAGGACAGTCGAAAAGGTCTTCAACCCGTAATCCCCCTTTCCAGTGGAGTGAGGAGAAGGAAGAGTCCTTCAAATAGCTAAAGTGTGCGCTGACAGGAGAAGAAATCCTGGCGTATCCGGATTACCATCAACCCTTCATTCTGTACACGGATGCCAGCAATGTGGGACTGGGAGCAGTACTGTCACAGAAGCAAGGAGGCAAAGTGAGAGTTATTGCCTTTGCAAGCAGGAAACTCCGGCCTACGGAGAGAAACCCTGAGAATTACAGTTCCTCCAAGTTAGAACTACTGGCAGTAGTTTGGGCTGTAACTGAGCGTTTCAAGCACTACCTGGCAGCTGCAGAATTTACCATATACACGGATAACAACCCATGGACCCACCT
Source organism: Allobates femoralis (assembly GCA_033576535.1). NCBI lineage: Eukaryota > Metazoa > Chordata > Amphibia > Anura > Aromobatidae > Allobates > Allobates femoralis. Next base: position 329,859,812 of record JARQOC010000003.1, read on the forward strand.
GGACTCAGCAAAATTAGGTGCGTTGGAGCAGCAATGGATAGCCCAGCTGTCTAACTACAATTTTGTCATCAAATATAGGGCAGGCCGCAAGAACGGGAATGCAGATGCCTTATCCCGGATGCCACACCTGAAAGACGTGGAAGAGGAACCGGAGGAGCTGGAAGAAATTGAGCTACCGGCCTTTCACCGTCCTAAGGTAGAAAAGTATCAACCCGGTATCTACCAAAAACAACAGTAGGCAAATCTCAACCCGTTAGCACACCATGGATGGGCTGTCACCCAGGATAGCGATCCAGCTGTGAAGCTAGTGAAAGAACTGCTTACACAACAAGGTGCGTACCCTAATCAGAACGCTCCAGCTGAGACCTAACAGCTCTGGAAAGAGAAAAGCAAGTATACCAAGGGAAGCTCTGCAGAAGGCACACCAACCCTAAAACACATGAGTTGGTTTGGCAGATTATCGTACCCAAGAGAGACGTCAAAATGGTCATAGAAGCCTACCATGACAGTGCAGGTAATTTTGGATGGAAGAAGTTGGAAGTGCTCTTAAGAGAGAGATTCTAGTGGGCATGAGAAAATCAATTGAAGATTGGTGTAGAAAATGTGGCCCGTTCAACCTCAGAAGAAAAGATCAACAGAGAGCCCCACTCCAGTCCATAGTAACCAAGCGACCATTGAGTTAGTTGCGTTAGACCACGTCAAGTTGTCACCAAGCCAGTCAGGCTATGTCTATGCCTTAACCATCGTGGACCATTACTCCCGCTTCTTAGTAGTGGTACACCTGACAGCGAAGACAGCTGCAAGAGCATTTCAGACACATTTCTGTAGACCTCATGGCTACCCGGAACAAGTCCTTGCAGATCAAGGTCCAGCTTTCGAATCAGAGATTTTCCAGGAATTCTGCAAGATGTACGGCTGTAAGAAGATCCGCACGATCCCCAAACCAATGGCTTATGCAAAAAGATGAACCATATTGTGATTGACCTGTTGAAAACCTTACCAGAGTCAGAGAGCCAGAGAAATTAGCCGATGGCCAGAGAAATTACCCGACTTGGTAGACTTGTACAACCATGTCCTGGTGAGTTCTACAAGCTGCATCCCAACATACCTTATGCGTGCAAGACCCGGTAAGCTGCCAATTGATTTAGATATGGGAATTCTGAAGCCAGATGCAGAAGTTGAAGAATCCAATTGGGATACCCTATGTCAACAGCAGTATCGGTAAGTACAAGAGTGCGTAGAGAAAAGTCTCCAGCAAGCTAGAGAGAAATAAGAGTGAACCTTGAACCAACATGCTCTAGCAACCCCATTGCAACCTGGTGTGCAAGTTTTCAAGAGAAAGAGACGCACCAACAAATTGGATAATCAGTGGGAAACCACCCCAGATACAGTCTTACCATCGAATTTAGACAATTCCAAAGTGTGTTTAATCAGCAAAGACGAAGGAAGAACATCAGCAGTTGAGTCAAGAGACCATCTCAAACCGTGTCCTGAAACCCTGAAGACACCAGAAGTAACCGTACCCGTACAGGTCCAACCTGTCAAAGAAGAAGAAGTATTCCATACCGTATTAGGAGATTTCCCTAAAACATAGCCAAATTACTACGGAGCAGTTGTAGTCCCCATTATTGCATTCCCTCCAATGGTAGAATCAACACCAGAACCCGTACTACCAGAAGTCCCAAGACCTGAAGAACTGGAAGTCGAGCCTGAAGAGGAAGAACCAATTCCTGGTCCCAGTGAGCTTGCCAGTCCTACTATCACATCTCCATCCTCAATAGTAGCAGACACACCAAGTAGGTACACGTCCACCCGTACCAATATGCTGCGAACATCCAGTATACCCGTTTTACGCAGATCAGAGCGTAGTACCCAGGGTCAGTTACAAGCTAGGTACAGAGATTAAAGTATGCAATCCAATGTAAAATGTAAATATGTTGTTGTAAAGTTTAATAGAACCCGGTAAGGTGTAAATGTACAGAAGGGGTGTAGTAGCATGGTGTTAGGTGGCAGCCACAGAGAGTAAGAACTTGGCCTCTTATGCGGTGACCCGAGGGCCTAGAGGCCTACTGCACTAGTAACCAGAGATACCCATACGTGTTTATATTTGTTTTGCAACGTTAAAAGCCCAGTACCTACAGAGACTAGCCTGTAAGAACTTCTTGCATATTCTTGAACTTTTCTTCTTTATTTATTAACTACGGACCATGCCTACCACTGAACTGGTTGTGGTAAAAACCCTATTGTAAATATTTACCAGACCCAGAGGCAATAGACTAAACCCTGTTATTTTTGAATTTTGGACTCTTTTTGAGCATTTCAGTGGTGTTTATAATTTTTGTTTTTTTAAGACTCTGTAAATATTAATTGTATTAATTGTTTGTTTTTTCTACAGTCCCGGAGTACTGTTCTTTACTAAGTGGGAATGTGGCACCCAGGGGTTAATGTGCCACAGTAACATCATCAAGGGTTAATTCCCCACACAACACAGAACACTGCACTAGCGCCTGTAGACCAGAAGGGGGAGCTAAAGCAGCTCCCCTATATATTCTGGTGTAGAGAGGAAGTGAGTAGTTCAGTTCCTGGGAGAACTGAGGAAGAAGGACTGGTGTAAAGGAGCTGTCTTAGGCTTTCCCATGGTCTGCTGCTCAATTCCAGGCCTAGCCAGTGTCTGAGGAGAGGAGTTAATAGAAACAGGAGAACACGTCTGGGAGACTGAGTTACCTCATAACTCGCCCCGGAAGAGCGCCAAGACCGGATACCGGATCCGAAACTGTGACTGACACAAACAGCACATTAATCACCGGACTAGTGGAGGTTATAGATCTACACTTTACCTCAGTGAAGCAACACGGTGGGGTCAGAAACACACGGAAAGACTCATGTTGCCTATCAAGGGGGTACCCGTGAGGAGAGACAGGGCCGGCAGCCTACCTAAAGTGGCAGCAGGGCCACACAGCGCAGGAGTGGGAAGCCAAGGACCCGGTCAGGGTGGGAGCAACCCGGCCCCGGTACAGACTCCGTGGACAGTACTCTGCTAAAAACATCTGCAGTAAAGACTTGGAAAACTACAAAAACTGAGTCTGTGTGATCCTTGTGCTCAAGCCTTACTTTCCCTCACAAACTACTATCATCTTTACTACTACCCCTATCCTGCATCATCCATAGCATCATCTATGACCTATTATCATCACTGCCCCGGGGAACCAGGCTCTACCTGCGGAGAGCTGTTACATCACCGGCTGCTAAACATCATCTCCGGAGGTTCTGCAGCAGCGGTGGTCACCCTGACCACAACCCGTGGGTGGCGTCACGACTTACTCCCCCCAACTTTTATTGTAGGCTCAGGACACGGTCCGGACCAAGGACTGCCATGATACCCCCGGTCCGGTACCGAGTACCCCGTCCCAGTGGGCTCCACAACTACATTTTTGTGCAGTCGAACTTCAGTAGACTGGTGAAGTACTAAATCAGTCATTTTATTTTTGCAAAGTAAAAAAAATAAATGTGCAACATTTTAACTCTTTTTGAAAAGATTGTGTTACTTTTAGGGTACCGTGAAGGTACCTTTACACGCCGCAATATCGGCTGGCGATATGAGGCGATCTGACATGTGCGTGCATGTTTTTCATGCTCGCCTCAGATCGCCGATAGCGGTATTACATGCCGCAATCTCGCCCTGAAATAAAGGCGATGTGTCGCCCCGGAAATCGCCTCAGCCACAGCGGAAGCAATCCGGTCGAATTCCCTCGCCGCTTCACACGCCGCAATCTCAAAGGCAATGTGGGCGTACATTTTCGGCGCGGCGAGCACATAGACGTCCTGCAGTGGTCAACACCGCGCCCCATACACGCTCATTGGACATTACAACAGCGTTACAATGGGTCAGCATGCTCTGGAAGGCTGGCTAATACTATGACGCCATTGCCATTGTGTGGGGCTGGACGGACAGCTCTTTAAATATGGCACGGTGTCAATTTATAGCCAATGGGAACACAGTAGCCCACACCAAACAGTTGACACGGGGCACGGATTAAAGCATGCTGTGGCACGCCTACGGGAAATCATAGGCAACGCGATTCCATCACTATCGCCCTATCACATGCCACAACACGGAATTATCGCCTTCATGGTTGAGGCTGATTTCAGAGCAGTGCTCAGGAATCAGGCGAGAGGCGATTTATCGCCGCGAAACTCCCCAATCATACGCTGCAACTGCGAGGCAATTTCACGGCGATTGCTCCAGGGCGACATATCGCCTTTAGGATTCCCAGGCGTTATTGCGGCATGTGAAGGTACCTTTACACGTCGCAACCTAGCATGCAATTTCACTGGCAATTTGCTGGTTGCAGTGAAATCATGGACACATTGTTCTATTTGTACACGGCAACAAAATAGAACAATGTGTCCATGATTTCACTGCAAACAGCAAATTGCCAGTGAAGTTGCATGCAATGTTGCGACGTGTAACGGTACCCTTACTCAAAAAAGTTGCACAACAGACCAAAAAAAAGTATAAGTTATTTAACATTGTGTCATTTCATCAAACATTGCTTGTTCATAAAATTTTTTCCCTATTCATTGTAATAGGAAGAAATCTATCAATCATTAGCTGGGTGAGGGAGGAGAGTGCAGCTAAAAAATACATTGGATGCCTTGCTGGCAGTGCTGGATGTGGGCTCCAAATTTTGAGATGTACATTAACACAAAATTGAGATCTTGCTGAAATTAGTTGTCCTCTTTGTTGTAGTAAATCATTTAACATGATTGTATGGCACTTCCTGACATATACGTATTAAAGGCTCTTGTTCTGTACTTGTTAATGCAGCTTTCAACGCATCACTGTACAGTATTGAGAAGCATATGACTAGATCTGTCAATTAGCCTCCACCTATCAAAAAAAAGCAGATTTCCCATGTGAACTGTTTTACAATTGGAGGAGGCGGATGGACAGGTTGAGTTACGTGCTCTTCCACCAGCTGCCATGTTATGGACTGGAGCTCTGTGCAGTCTGTGAGGAAAGCTGTGCTAAGAAGTGCAGTAAGATGGACTGTAAAACTTTTATATTGGCAAGTGCTGCAAAATCATGTCCCCAATAGGTTGATCCCACATTCATAAAGTAAAGAGAAAGTGTCTAACCAATTTAATTTAGAGTGGCTATCACTACTTTGTGCTGCCTCTAGTAGAGAAGGCAGCATATCGGACCTGACAGGTTACATTTTCCGTGTGACGCTCAATTCACAACAGTGTACTGCAACATTGGATTTAACGATTCACTGTGGTTTTGTCGTTGTGACCTGCGACTGCAACAGTCTTAGGCTGCGTTCACACATTGCGTATTTTGCCGCGTTTTTTTACGCGCGCTTTTCAAAATACGCAATGTGCATTTTGTCTGCCTGCAAAGTGAATGGGAAATTCTCTTTGCAGTGCAGACATTGCGTAAAAATACGCAGTGCGTTTTCCGGGAGAAAACGCAGCTCCGTAAACAATTGATATGTCAATTGTTTACGCAGCTACTACTGTGTATTCTCCCAGAGGGGAGGAAGAATCCTGCTTCCTCCTCCCCTCTGTGACATGTGTGACCGCCCCATTAGACTTCACAGTGTTAATACACACTGTGAAATCTAAATTAAACAAAAGCAAGTGTGTGAAAAATAAAAAAGAATGAATACATCACCTTCCGACGCCTTCTGCCGGTGTCTGGTGCCTTCTGCCGCTCTCCGGTGTCCGATTCTAAGTCAGATCTCTTCTGACAAGACCTGTGGTGACGTCAGAGGGGGGGGCGTTCCCAGGCACTCGCGGTCATGTGATACCACATGACCGCGAGCAGCCAATCAGCGATGGGAACGCCCCCCTCTGACATCACCACAGGTCCTGTGAGAACAGACATCTCACTTAGAATCGGACACCGGAGAGCGGCAGAAGGCACCAGACACCGGGAGAAGGCGTCGGAGAGGTGAAGTATTGATTCTTTTTTATTTTTCACACACTTGCTTTTGTTTAATTTAGATTTCACAGTGTGTATTAACACTGTGAAGTCTAATGGGGCGGTCACACATGTCACAGAGGGGAGGAGGAAGCTGGATTCTTCCTCCCCTCTGTGACATCACTGCGCTTTCTGGGGGAAAGAAAGCGCAGTGTGTGAAAGCCCCTGCTATTTTGCTGCGCTTTTTTGCGTGGCCGAAAAACGCGGCAAAAAGCGCGCGCAAAAAAGCACAGCAAAATACGCAAATGTGTGAACGTAGCCTTAGGCTGGCTTCACACTGCAATTTTTCACTGGTCAGTGTCCATGATGGTGGGTTTACACACACCAATCATTGTATCCAATATCTGAACAGATCTCTGGTTGCAGTGAAATCATGGACACAAAGTTCCATTTTGTGGCTGTGTACAACATGGATCAATCTGTCCATGATTTCACTGCAACCAGAGATCTGTTCAGATATTGGATACAATGATTGGTGTGTGTAAACCCACCATCAGTGTTTGGGTGTCAGAACCAGGAGTGTCTCCAAAACTCATGGTGGGTTTACACACACACAATTTATCTGTTCAATATCTGAACAGATCTCTGGTTGCAGTGAAATCATGGACACATACTTCCATTTTGTGGCTGTGTACAACATGGAGCAATGTGTCCATGATTTCACTGCAACCAGAGATCTGTTCAGATATTGAACAGATAAATTGGTGTGTGTAAACCCACCATCAGATCAGGTGTCAATCTTTCAATTATAGTTTTTCTCTGCAAGTTCCTCTCCTGGTTCCTCTCCTGGTTTTGGCACACAAACAGATGGACACTGATGAGGGAAAAACTGCAGTGTGAAGCAAGCCTTAAGTTTTCAAATGTGTTGGATTTTCTGTTGCTGGTTGCAAGTTGCACATGACGTACATGCTATAAACTTCAATGCAAGCTCCATGTGACATCTAGGTTGTGTACAACTCACCTGCAACTTGGCTGTTTTACTTCCAGCAAAACTGCAGCTCTAATATTGTCAGACGACAGCAAGTCGCCGACCAGTTAAGGTACCGTTACATGCGACAACGTTGTTGCGATGTTGCCGGCAACTTCACGGGAGTGAGCACGTTTTTTGGCACTTTTACAAAATTGCCTTGGAGATGTCACATGCAGAGATATCGTAGGCAAGGCAAATACGAAGCTGAAAGCAACTTTAGTTTGCTGGGTTTTGTTCAACCAATCGAGTGATACTTAACAATGTAGTGAATAGGGGAAGTTGCTTTCAACATCGCTGTTGCGGTGTCACACAGAGCAATGCTAGCAGATTGCCTGAGCAACATTGCCAGGTTTAGAACATGTTCTGCAACCTGGCAACTCCGCTCAAGCACCTTATCACAGTTGAATCGCCCTGTCACACATTGCAATGCACTAGCGATCTCAACGGCCTATGTCACTTTTCGGCGATGTTGCCAGCAATATCACCTCGTGTAACGGTACCTTCAGACAAATGTTTTTGTTGGACAACTCTTCAGAGAATTGGTGTCTCAAGACACATGTCGCCGTATAGTCCTGGTTGTGCAAGATTCAGGATCAGAATGAAGAGAATCTGAATTCTTAGTTATTGTAAGGGTATATCCACATAACGTCTTGGGTATGCTCCTCAGCCCACTTGAAAAAGCAATGTAAAAATGACTTGCTGTTCCATAGTACGTCTTTTGATTGTTTGTTGTAAAAGGAGACCTTACCTTTTCTCAGGTGACTCTTGGAAGCCATTCACTATTTGACATATAGAAGTTAAAAAAAATCCCTCACTTTTAAAGAAAAACTACTTGCTTGAAAATCTCAACAGCTACACCATCATCTAAAAAATGTTGCCTGCACGCACCCTTAAAATGGTGGGTAATGTTTTTAACGCTGATGGCACTTAGTCCCCTTCACTGTTTACACGGGCCTATTGCCAACTGACCAGCAATTCCTGGACAATCCATAAAATCAAACCAGTACAATGATGACTAATTGTTCACCGTGAATGCAGCTAATGTTTTTATATCAGAATTTGGGGTTGAAGATAAAGTTGAACAAAATGAATCTCCGTGGCATGGTCCGGCATCTGGTACAGGCCTCTTAAATGCCAGAGGCCCCCAGGATGCCAGGGCAAGAATGAAGATTGTCTCGGTATCACTTAATATTTTAATAATATATTAAAGTTTTCCAATATGCCTGTTAAAAATGTTGGCTTTCTGTGATTTTGTTTTAAACTGTTTAGAAAAAAGTTAAAATAAACTTGTGAATCTTGACACGGGTATGAAGCCGTACTCACTATTGCGACTCTGCCTTTTATGGTTTCCATTTTCATTCATGTAAATGTTATATTCGAAGACTTCTTATCAAAGCTGGTTTGGCAATCAGCAAATCCTTTATCATTTCTTCTGAGCAAACTGTTGGCTAGAGATGAGCTGACCTGTGTAGGTTTGGGTTCTGGGGGTTCAGCCAGCCTTTATATATAGTTCTGCTGTGGACCCAATCTAGACCCGAACCTCATTGGATGTCACTAATTGGGCAGATCAGATCTCCACCCACATACAACCAGCCATAAACAAAGCACTTCCAGGTTAGAAAGAGCAGTGTTTTGGCATTTTCTTTTCTTGGAACACAACTACATCTGATATAACATTGATTTTATCCCCAGTGCGAGCCATTCAAACACAGCAAGCGGCTCTGGGCTGAGCACCAATTGCACCCGAGCACAACCACGCTTGCTCTAGTGGTTTGCTTACATAAAGCACCCGAAGTTCTATGTTTGTCGCGAACACCGAACTTTAAAGTTTGAGTCTGCTCATCTCTACTGATGACAGCCATTTTTATGAATTACATAGTAACATAGTAACATAGTTTTTAAGGTTGAAGGAAGACTTTAAGTCCATCTAGTTCAACCCATAGCCTAACATGTTGATCCAGAGGAAGGCAAAAAAACCCCATGTGGCAACACTAAGCTCCACATTGGGGGAAAAAATTCCTTCCTGACTCCAGATACGGCAATCAGACTAATTCCCTGGATCAACGCCCTATCAAAGAATCTAGTATATATAACCGGTAATATTATAGTTTTCAAGAAAGGCATCCAGGCCCTTCTTAAATGTTAGTAGTGACTCACTCATTACAACATCATGTGGCAGAGAGTTCCATAGTCTCACTGCTCTTACAGTAAAGAATCCACGTCTGTGATTATGATTAAACCTTCTTCCCTCCAGACGTAGAGGATGCCCCCTTGTCCCAGTCTCAGGCCTAAGAGTAAAGAGATCATTAGAAAGGTCTCTGTACTGCCCCCTCATATATTTGTACATTATTATAAGATCACCCCTAAGCCTTCGTTTTTCCAAGCTAAATAACCCCAAGTTTAATAACCTGTCTTGGTATTGCAGACCCCTTAGTCCTCTAATAACTTTTGTCGCTCTTCTCTGGACCCGCTCTAGTTCAGCTATGTCTTTCTTATACACCGGAGACCAGAATTGTACACAGTATTCTAAGTGTGGTCGCACTAGTGACTTGTATAGAGGTAAAATTATGTTCTCCTCATGAGCATCTATGCCTCTTTTAATACATCCCATTATTTTATTTGCCTTTACAGCAGCTGCCTGACACTGGCCACTAAATGTGAGTTTGTCATCTACCCATACACCCAGGTCTTTTTCAGTGGTAGTTTTGCCCAGTGTTTTATAATTAAGCACATAATTATACCCTTTGTTTCCTCTGCCCAAGTGCATGACTTTACATTTATCCCCATTAAAGCGCATTTGCCATTTAGCAGCCCAAGCTTCTAGTTTACATAAATCCTCCTGTAATATAAAATTGTCCTCCTCTGTATTGATTACCCTGCAGAGTTTAGTGTCATCTGCAAATATTGAGATTCTACTCTGTATGCCCCCTACAAGGTCATTAATAAATATATTAAATAGGAGCGGGCCCAACACTGACCCCTGTGGTACCCCACTGTTAACTGTGACCCATTCTGAGTGTGTTCCATTAATAACCACCCTTTGTTTCCTATCACTAAGCCAGTTCTTAACCCACTTACACATATTTTCCCCTATCCCCATTGCCCTCATTTTATGTATCAACCTTTTGTGTGGCACCGTATCAAAAGCTTTTGAAAAGTCCATATACACCACATCCACTGCATTTCCTTGGTCCAGTCCAGAACTTACTTCTTCATAGAAGCTTATTAGATTAGTTTGACAGGAACGGTCCCTCGTAAAACCATGTTGATAATGGGTCATGAGGTTATTTTTGTTCAGATACTCCAGTATAGCATCTCTTAGAAAACCCTCTAGGATTTTACCCACAGTAGAGGTTAAGCTTACTGGCCTATAATTTCCAAGTTCAGTTTTTGTCCCCTTTTTGAATATTGGCACCACATTTGCTATACGCCAGTCCTGTGGTACAGACCCTGATATTATGGAATCTTTAAATATTAAAAATAATGGTCTATCTATGACAGTACTTAATTCCTGCAGCACTCTGGGGTGTATCCCATCTGGGCCCGGGGATTTGTCAATTTTAGTCATTTTTAGACGATACCGTACTTCCTCTTGGGTTAAGCAGGTGACGTTTAATTGAGAATTTTTGTTATCACTGATCATATTGTCTGTCATGGGATTTTCTTGTGTAAATACTGTTGAAAAAAAGTCATTTAGCATATTTGCTTTTTCCTCATCCTCATCCACCATTTCACCCAGACTATTATTGCAGAGAGGATTAAATGCTAGACTTTCGAATTCATGCTCAGAGTAAAGGTCTTAAGGCCCTGTCACACATAACGAGATCGCTAACAAGATTGTTGTAAAGTCACAGATTTTGTGACGCAACAACGATCCCGCTAACTATGTCATTATGTGTGACACGTACTGGCCCCAGCTGTTAGATCGTTGATCGTTGTATACTGCTCTGGGTCTGGCGCTACATCGTTGTGTTTGACAGGGACAATGACCAACGATTTCAATGCTATGCTATGGAGTGACCATTCCCAACGACCTCGGTATAATTCTGGATCGTTGGTGACATCGCTGATGAGATACCTGTTTGACGTCTTACCAGCAATGTGAAAAACGATGCACCAGCGATCCCGGCCAGGTCGTACTGTTATCGGTATCGCTGGTGCGTCGTTATGTGTGATGGGGCCTTTACTGAGGTGGTGGCCATCAAAAGGTGAGGACCGCCTTCTAAGATGTAAATCTGCTCCTTCATGAGGAAGGGGGCAGAGGTTGTCCTGGTGAGACAATGTCATTAAAGAAGTGGTTATAATAAAACAGTCCTATGGAAATGTGCCAACCGTGAACTTCTGCATTGTAGAGTTCTACAAAAAATGATGTCCGGTGGAAGCACATTATCACTTATCCTTGTGATAACTTATTGAGGGTCTGACCACTGGGATCTGCAGTGATCGGTGGTATGGTTAGTTTTTAATCCTGATGGGGCACTTTTATTTCCAATACAATTGAGTGGCAGTACAAATGCCCGACCACTGTGCTCTTCTTTTTTTATGGAACTGCCAGAAAAAGCAGAGTGCAATGCTCAGCAGCCGCAGAGGGAATGATTGGAACAGTGGTCAAGTATCTGCACTGCCTCTCCATCTCCATTCAAGCAGAGATAAGTGCCATAATTCTGACATCTATTTTTGCAAGTTACTGTGATATTTTTGCCCATTTTGATTAAAAAAAGAAGACCTCCATACTTCCTGGAGAAAATGATTAGCACTAATTGTAAGCAATGCAGCAAGGAATGAGATCCAGTCCAGGTCTTCAGGCTGCGATGATGAGTAGGAGGAGGGGGAGCAGTATTGCTGCAGCTGCTACTGAGTGCCAAGAAAAACACATTCCATTATAGGGAACTTAAATGAACTAAAAATAGACTACACTGATGGTCTTAGGTAAAGACAATCCAAAGTGTCAATCCCTACAAGCTATAAGCAATACTTCTTCATGATAATCATATCATTAAAGGAAAAATGTGAAAAATACAATGGAGTGATTCATATATGAAGAAGAAAATGTGTCCCTTTAAAAAACTCAAGATGATAGGTAGAAAACACTCCCCGGTGCCGTAGAATCACTGGAGGAAAGGCATGTGATACGATTTATCATCTTTTCTTTTTTTATCTTGTGATTATCGCCGAGATTTATTTAACTAAGTTCATCAAAAAGGCTCATGAAGTTCATGAGTTTTACGCAAACCCAAAAGTGGCCTTTTTTTATTTCATCAAATGTTGCAACTTTTAATGCAAAAGGTCGCATGGTTTTCAAAATGCTGCAAAAATTGCTAATGTGCAGACAATTACTCCAAGAGGGAAATGGAATATATTGTAACCTATTTTCCAACTATTTCAAAAGTTACAAATAAGGAATCAGGTGAGGACATCTGTATGTCCTAAAAATTGTCTGCAGGGGCCAACTAACAACTAACAAAACAGACAAATATATAAAAATAGACTTAAAGGGGCTTTTTGTATAATTTATATATGTGTATCTAGGCTGCAAAATGTTGACAGTTTGCAATTAACACCCAATCAGCATTTTGCATTGTTACCAAGATATCACCTTTCTGCATCTGGAGGAGACCGACCAGAAGGCGTGTTTGTTTTGCAGCCTGCATGTAAATGCCTTACTGGACGTTTACACCCAGTCTCCTACAAACACGCCTCTGACTTCTATAGGCGCACCCCACCAGCCTCAGCATACCCAGCCACCCCCAGACTCCTACAAGCCCTTCCCAGTCACCAGCATGGCCACCCCACCAGTCCCCAATATGCCTACCCACCCCCACTGCGCACAGCAGTCACCTCCTCCTTTGGCACAGTGTACCGAATCCGCAGCTGTGTGAAGGAGATGACCACTGAGTGCACTGAACTGCAGATTTGGCACACTGTCAGTGGAGGAGGTGGGCTCTGTATGCAATACGGTGTGTGTGCTTACCTCCTCCCTTGTGACTGCACTGTCAGTGGAGTCGGTCCTCTTCTCTGCCGCAGCCGCCCGCTCTGTTTCATTGGAGCCGATGCTCCTCCTCTATGTATCTTCTGTAGCACTGAAACAGAGCAGGGCACAGAGAGGGCAGCTGCGGCAGAGAAGAGGACTGGCTCAACTGACAGCTTGGCCACAAGGGAGGAGGTGATCGTACACACCATATTGCATACAGAGCTCTACAGAATTCCTAACTACATTACTCAAAGTAGATTACCGTATATTATGTAAGCTAGTGGCTAGTTGTTGGCTTGGTGGGATTGTTTTTTAATTTACCTACTAATAGTGATGGGCAAACCCGCCAATGTTCAGGTTCAGCGGATCCGGCCAGACTTTTATTTTAAAGTCCAGGTTTGGTACTGGATTTGTCCCGAACTTGAGTCCGAATCCGGATTTTAATAACCCCTTCACGAACCATGATGTACAGCGTCATGGGCCGGTACGGGGGGCTTGATGTGAGTTCTCGCGCGGAGCTCACATCAAACACCCGACATCTCAGCTGATCTCATCAGCTAAGATGTCGGGCTAACAGCACCGATCTGATCCGGATATTAAAAAAAAATTATAATAATACACGTTTGGTATCGCCGCGTTCAGAGTTGCCCGATTTATCATTATATAAAATCAATTAATGAGAGCCGTAAAATTGCGTAACTGAAAAAAGGTCCAAATATTAAAATTACATTTTTTTGGTCGCCGCAGCATTGCTATAAAATGCAGTAACGGGCGATCAGAACAGTGCATCCACCCAAAAATGGTATTGTTAGAAACGTGAGCTCAAGACACAAAAAATATGCCATCACACAACCCCAAATCCTGAAAAATGAGGACGCTAATGGGGCGCAGAACATGGCGCAAAAAGTGTGATTTTTTTTTTTTTCCTAGACTTCTGAATTTTTTTTACCACTTAGATACCAGTAAAGGTATACATGTTTGGTATCTGCGAACTCGTACCGACCTGAGGCATCACACCGTCATGTTGGTTTTACCATATAGTGAACATGGCAACTAAAATACCCAAAAAACAAACGTGTAATTGCACTTTTTTTGCAATTTCACTGCACTTGGAATTTTTTTGCAATTTTCCTGTATACTATATGTAAAATAAATGATTGCTTTTGAAAGTACAACTCGTCCCGCAAAAACAATGGATATGGGGTGCAACAGCCAATCACAGATGCTACCACAGAGAGTGGGTTTCTGTGATTAGTTGTTGGAGTAAGTGCAGTAACCTGGAAGCAGCCCATACATTCTAGCATCTACTGTGCAGTGAATAATCAAGAAGTTAATGAGCAGCCTGGAAGTGCCAGAGGGCGGACCTGGTAAGTATGACGCTGATGTTTAATCACTGTTTTGCTCATTTTTACAGCCCCGAGCCAAACCCGAACAGTAATAATCCGTGTTCAGGGTCCATGCCCAAATACTAGGTGTTTGGTACACACCCCGAACTTTACAGTTTGGGTTAGGGCTGCTTCACATCACGGTTTTAGTGTATCAGGTTCTGTCCGGTGTTTTGCAGGAAACACCGGACAGAACCTGACATCCCCAGATAGAACAGAACCGGAGGGCAAATATGCCCTCCGGTCCTGTTTTCTGCCGGAATCGGCAGATCACAGGGTTCAGGCGCTGTTCCTGCTGAAATGCCAGGAGCACAGCTTGCGGGGAGCTAGCAGTGGTCCTAAAATCTCAGGTGGGGAGCTGTCCAGGTGATGAAGTTCAGCGCCGGCCAGCGCTATGCTCCAGCACCTGGCGTTCGGGAACCAGTTGGATTTGTTTGTTGTGTCCGGCACCCATATACTCACATGTTATTGAGCGGTTATGTGTCACTTTTTGCCCCGGACACAAAATTGCTGCAAGCTGCGTTTTTGTGTCCGGGAGAAAAATCAGAATTCCCCCGGATCCTCCCAGACAGATGGGAACCGGATGGCAAATAGCTGAAATCTGATTCGGGCCTGTCCGGTTCACACTGGACAGCCCTGGATCAGCAAAACCGTGGTGTGAAACCACCCTTAACGAATCAATACCTACTACTCACCAAAAGTATGCAATTGTCTAATTATGAAAATGACCCCAGTTTATATTTTTAAATTGTCCAGTAAGTAGTTTAATTACTTAATTCATTACTTTAATTAATGCATCAAAGGAAATTTGTCACCATGTTTTTGCCACCTAATCTGAGAGAAGCAAAATATAGAGGTCCTGATTCCAGTGATGCCACTTACTGAGCTGCTTGCTGTAGTTTTGCTAAAATCACTTTTATCCACAGATTTTCATTAGAAGACTATGAAACCTGCTGTCTTGCAGTCATCCATATTCATAAGCTATGAATTACTCCGCCTCCACTACTGATTGGCAACTTTCTGCATATGCACAGTGTACACAGAAATCTGTCAATGATGTCGGGGGTTGTACAGACAGGGCCGCACCGTCCATTGGACAGTGTGAGCCCT
Organism: Allobates femoralis; assembly: GCA_033576535.1. NCBI lineage: Eukaryota > Metazoa > Chordata > Amphibia > Anura > Aromobatidae > Allobates > Allobates femoralis. The sequence continues at coordinate 329,875,234 of JARQOC010000003.1, forward strand.
GTCATTCAGGCGGCAGCCGGCAGGGGGAGCGGCAGTGCAGAAGGGGGCGGCGCCTCATGCACACAGCCTCCCCCTGTCATGGCCCCGGCCGCTCACCCCGCGCGCACCGCAGGTAAGCGGCGACCGCCGGGGAGAGTCACAGTAGGGCGGCAGCACCCCGGGCTTCAACAGCACCACCCCCACCCCCCCCCCCGTTACTCGCGGCCGGCAAACACTGCCGCGGCACAGGCGGCGGTAGCGAGGCAGAAGGGGCGGCAGTGCTGGCTCCGCTAGCACCCCCCCAGCATCCCCCCCGTAATCGGTGCCGCGGCTCAGGCGGCAGTGGGCTTGGTGCACCCCTGTGTACAGAGCTCAGCATTCAAGGTACCATTACACACAGATATATATATTGTTTGCAACTCACTGGTTGCAGTGAAATCATGGTCACATTGTTACATTTGTACACAGCAAAAAATAGAACAATATGTCCATGATTTCACTGCAGCCAGTGAGTTGCAAGCAATTTATCTCTGTGTGTAACGGTTTTCTTCAGAAAACTGGCAGATCTGCAGCAGATGATACATTTTTCAGTCAGCAAGCAGCCAGCAAGTAATACATTGCTGGGTTCAGGGTCCCTGTACCTAAGTTGTGCTGCTGTCAAATGGGGTAGCAAAAGCCTAGTGACAGATTCCCTTTAAAACCTTTACACATCAAGGGTGTATTCACTCTTATTTGCTGAATATTTTGTAGAATAAATTTCTGCGTCTAAAATTGTGCTCCGTATATCTTACTGGGACAGATGGGTACTGCAGAGAAACTAACACATGGTATGCATGTCTTCGTCATGGGTCTATATAGTGTATGTTTGTGACCATTATGAGGTGCATACCCCCTGAGCACAGGCTCCCCACAGTATTCACAATCACAATATCCACCTACCTTAAACTGCTCAATTTTTGCTACAAAACCTTTCTGATTTTATTGTAGACTTTTCCGGATCTGCAGCAGAAGTGTCCTGTGTGCATATACTATTAGGCATCCTTACTTCATTGCTGGACTGACATATGCTATGCATATGATTATATAGTAACATTTACTAAAGGATATCTGCTTTATTCTTTGATATGTGTTTGTACATTTACATGGCACAGACCAGTTCAGTTCACACAGGGCACATGGCAATTTTGGGTTGTAACCATTGTTCTGATTTTTATTTAACATTACAAAGTTTATTATTTTCATGTCTTTTCAGAATAATCCCCCTCTTTCTCCTTCTTGATTAATCTTTCATTCTCAACATTGCCAATTATCTGATAAAATCTGTACGTATTACTGAGATGGGAGTTGGCAGTTGGTGCCCTTGCAGTTCTATGGAGAACTGTAATTGTTTCACGAGAACTTGCAGGAGAAAGTCTGTCGGCCTCTAGCTGCTCCCTCCATAAAATTATAATAGCACCAACTGTCTCCCATCTCAGTAATGATAAAATCGTTTCCGCTGAATTCAGGTTTTACCCCTGAATTAGGAGAAAAATATCAGTCCAGAAGGAGACAGAAGCAGATTTTCTGATAATATATTACAAAGTTGCTTATTTTTATATGTCCTATTGATTCATGAAATAAAAATTATAATGATGATTACTTTTTAAAGTGATGAACCTATACCTAAAATGTCATTTAGAGATATCTATTTTAAGGCCCCGTCACACCTGGCAACGGGGCTGGAGATGTCGGCGGCAACTGGTGGGTGCGCGCACGTTTTTGGCGCCCCGCCAGCGTCGCCGTCCCCCATTTACATGGGGCGACATCTCCAGCCCCGCGCTGGCGAGCTGTCAGGCGGCATCGCCGCCGGTGTGTCTGGAAACCCCAGCGGCGATGCAGGACAATCCTATGGCGACCGGTTACATGGGGTGATGTGTGCACATCGCCCTAGATCGGCCGCCTGGTTTCAGAGCACTGCTCTGAAACTAGGCGACCTCCCGGCGGCGCCGACATCACCCCTTTACATGAGGCGACGTAGGGGCGATGTCGCAGGCGAGTGGCCTATGTAATTGGCGGCGATGTCGTCCCGTGTGACGGGGCCTTTACACCCTTTGGACTTTTGGAATTAGCTTCATTATAAAATTCCCTATCCTGCTCTCTACCCAGCTAATACTTAATTGTGTATTATTACTTCACTTCCTGTGACGTTATGTTTGAGGGAAATCTTAAACGAGGGGTCATCAGGAGTCACTTGTCCCTCTTATCACCCTACCTGGAACAATATGTCATCAGAGGGCCGAGCTGTCATCACGTGTCACAGTTTCTTTCATCACCACCTTCTAAATATGTCCTGAATCCTTGGCGCTGATAAAAACTCTAGAAGAGTCCGAGGTGCCAGCACTCTTTCTGTCCCCAAAGCCTGCAATTTGTTACTGCGCTAGGAGACATAATTAGAGGGTGGTGATAGAATCAGTGTAAGTAACATCAACACCGCCCCCTGATGACCATCCACTTGAGGGCGGTGATAGTGATAGAGGCTGTGGGGTAGCGCTACTGTCAGTTACCCTGTGCCTATCACCGACCCTGATGACATTTGTTTGAGAGTTGGTGATCGAAGCTGTGTTGAGGCGCTGCTATCACTCACCTTACCTCTGTTACCACCCCCTGATGACATCTCTTTTCACAATAAGAAGCTGTGGCCTATGGGGACAGAAGCAGAGTGCTGGCACTATGTTCACCTCTCCTACAGTTTCTATCAGTGCCATGAATTCTGGACAGCGATAAAGGAAACTGTAGTAAGGGTCTGCCTCTGATGACGTCCTGTTCCAGGTGAGGTGATAGACGCTACGGGAAAGTGAGTGCAGCCCCAACCTCGTGATGATGCCTGAATCCTCTCAAACAAAACGTAACATGAAAGGAAGTAAAAGAAAACATTTAGGGTTTAGCTGGATAGGGAGATGCTGCAGGGCAGTGAGTGCAGCTCCAGCCTCCTGACTGCACCTGAATCCTCTCAAACAAAATGTCACAGGAAGGGAAGACTAAAAAGCATTTAGGGTTTAGGTCCCCTTCACACTGCATTATTTGTGATCAGTGTCTGTCCGTTTATAAAGGATAGCCACGGATCAGTTTTGGCCTCCCATGTATCCCTATGGTCACAGATTGGTCCTATATGGCCATCCGTGTGTGTCAGTTTTGTCACTGATCCGTTTGTGTCAGTTTTTTTTCATGCACCCAGAATCGGAGACTGTTACGATTTTGGGCTGCCTTGGCTGCCACTGACACTAATGGACAGACACGGATCCGTAGCTGTTAGTGTCAAATAACATGGGGGTCTATGGAGCACAGATCCGTGAACAAAACGAGTCCATTAAATGGATCCCTTTTACTGTACTGAGCATGCTCAGAAGCAAGGTACAGCTCCTCCTACCCCTATCTCTGCTTACTGATGACAGCTTTAGTAGTAAAATGGTCCGTGGACATCAGTTGCATCCGCTGCAAGATCAGTGCCTGACCATGTGGTTCCATGAAATTCAAGGAACCACAAGGACTTGAAAATGATACAGTGTGAGGCAGCCTTAGGGCCCTTTCACATCAGCGTTTTTGAAATCGCGGCAGATGCGGTGAAAAACCGCATCTGCCGCGATTACCACATACCGCTGCACTGTGGCGCGGTTGCGGTTTTTTCCATGCAAAGTATAGGCGACTTGCGGCAGGTGCGGCAAGTGCGGTATGCACTTGCGGCAGGTGCGGCCGCGAAAAAAAACCGCGGTCAGCCGCGGTTTTTTTCGCGGCCGCTCTGCCGCAAGTGCAAAACCGCACTTGCCGCACCTGCCGCAAGTCCGCTATACTTTGCATGGAAAAACCGCAACCGTGCCGCAAGTGCAGCGGTATGCGTAATCCGGCAGATGCGGTTTTCTCACCGCATCTGCCGTGATTTGAAAAAAAACGCTGATGTGAAAGGGCCCTTAGCTGGATACGGAGATGCTACAGGGAAGTGAGTAGAGCCCCAGCATCATGATGGCGCTCGAATCCTCTCAAACGACACGTAACGGGAAGTGGAGTAATAAAAAAAATAAAGGGATTAGCTGGATAGGGAAAAGTGTGGCGTATTTTATAATAAAGCAAATTCCAAAAGTACATGGGGCACATTACTAGAGATTCATAAAGGATATTTTTTATGTCCCCTTAAATTACAGTCACAAAAAGACAATTTGTCATTTGAAGAAAACGTCAGTGTGTGCGGCCAGTACTGTGTTGTACTTATTGTTATGATGCTGAACAGCCCAGTGTGAGTGGGTAACACATCACTTTCACAAAGTCACTGTCCATACATCTCGTCTGAGGAGACATTGTGTCTCAGGACTGGTGGCACTGCAGCAGCACAATCAGGTAGTAATGATATATATGCCTGTAGACACATCCTGGAGTTTGGGGACAGAGATGCCATAGATATGACTTCTTTCTATGAGCCTTGATCCTGGTTTTTAATTTGCGGATTTTTTCCCTATTTTATTTCATCTGACGGCTAATTGTTCCTGATGCTCAAGTGTTATTTGTTAGTAAAATATCTCCTTGCATTATTAAAAGGCGCAGCATTAGCAGCCTGCGCTGAGTAGATATGATGTCCTCATGTTATACATTAGAACATCCTGCCCGTTTTCCTCCTGCTTTAAGGTTGGACAGAATGAGTCTGCAGCTCCCTCCTCGCTCCCATAATGCTACCATTTACATCACTGTGTGCAGTGCTGGACAGGAGAGTGCCAGGAAATTTGAAACTAGTATGCATCCAGTTTTGTGGAATAGCAGAGCATGAATTAGCAGCGTCTCCTCTAAGCTAACTTTATCCAAGCAATGAGCTGATGACCCCCAATGCAATCCAATGATCAATGGGTAACTGCTGCAGATGCCACTGCTACTGTAAGTAATCTCTTTAATCAACCTTTTACGTGGGTTCTCGGTCACAAGCAAAGACACCAGATCTGTAGGGTTTTCGGTAACAATCTGCTTTTCTTTACGCTGAGAGCCATGCATTTCTATAGGATGTGGTGTGGATCTGCGTGTCAGGGCTACACACTGATTCTATGTATGCAGGAGGACATCTGTTCCATCATTTATCCTGAAACTCCCTCTGCGAGGGAAGAACGATGGATGATTTCATTCTGCCTCTTCCCGCATCCCTATAAAATGCAGTGTCAGCTCCATTCCCACACAAAAGCCTGTGCTGCATTAAGGAAGCAGACACTCGGACTTACCTGCTATGTGCAGACCATGGATGCGGCTTTCCTCACTTGATATCAGCCTGACCCCTCAATAAAATCCACCACAGATTTCCTTCTATGCTTTTTCCAGAGAAAACACAGTCACAATGGGAGGAGTCTTTGTTAAAGGGCACAGAGCTGTATGGTTGCAGCAGTGGTACCTTGGTGGAAGGAGCAGGCTGTGCGGATGTTGGGTGGCTTCCTATGTGCCTCCCGTATGCTAAGCCTGTCTCTAGTGACCACACATGTTACAGGGAAAGCTGATGTGTTGGGAATAATCCTGCCTGTCTGGACTGACTTTTGTTCTTTTGGAGCACATTCCACGTGGACAGACGCCGTATTGACTGCTCTGTATTCAGATGGTGCTCCTGACTTGAGCTTGATGGATTTTGCAGTCTATTTCGGGGATGCTCTTGGATCAGTTTGAGCCTGGAGTTCTATTTTAACCTCCAGAGAACCGGTGTATATTTAGCACGTTTGCTTTCCAGAAAAGAATGGCACAACTGCTCACATCATGTTATATTATCTCAGCGGCACATGTTTCCACTTTTAGTAAGCTTTTATAGGCTCTCACTCCCTTTTCCTGCAGGCTCTTCAATAAAAATTGTTGGAATTGTGGTTTTCACTGATTCCGTTCTAAAGTGAAATTCAGAGCGAAAGTGGAAAATTCTTTAGAAACCCAAGTGAGCATAAATGGCTTAATATTGTGGGTCACTGCTGATGAGCGGAGACCCCGATGTCTTACAGGCTTATTGGGCCCTATTGATTTATGTTTGTTATGAGAAGGGTAACACTTTAGTTTAGTCCAATATAGGAAAAAAGAGAAGCAGCACTCACCCTTTTAGCTAGGATGAGCAAGACAAAATATAGGATTTGGCATCTAAAAGGGTGAGTGCCGCTTCTCTTTTTTCCTATTGTGGACTTAGTATTGTGTGCTTTATTGACACGTGCAACGCCTGCTGCCAGGAGGAACTTCCAGGTTGCTTCACACTTGTACCCAGATAACCTGTTGGTGCCCGGATTTCTACATAACTTAACACTTTAGTTTATCTTTAGTCTATTTTTATCATTGGCTCTAGTAAGCCATACTCATAATGACCAAACTTTGGAAATGATTTTCAGATCGATTCATATCATGACGTGTAGTATATTGCTAATTTTTAACTTTTTGTAATGTAAACCACATCCTCTTCACCATGTATCTCTGTTACCCATCCAATTTAAATGTTGTATTCTCTCTATCTATCTATCTATCTATCTATATATATATATACGGTATATATATATAGTGATGTCAGTGATGCTTCACAGTCCGGTTCTATTAGCAGACCATAAGCTGGCCTTTTTTGTGGGATGTTCTTATGAAGGAGTTGCAGTGTATGGATGTCGATGTTCTTCCAGGAGCTACACAGGGGCTTGTTGGTATTTCCTAGTGGGAAAAGATAGCCCACATTATCTCCAAAAGACCACATTAAAAGCTTACAACTTTTCCCTGTTCTGATGAAGCTAGAATACAGGACTTAGTGCACCCCACAGACTGTCCTTACTCCTGATGATGCATAATCGGGTTGCAGGACTAAGGTATATGTTCTGAACCTCACCTTTCACGGGACTTGATAACTCTTGCTTTTTCCTGCAGCTTACCGGACAATTTGGGAGAGTTGACAAGTATAGGTAAACCTAAAACCCCATGGATTTCAAATTTTGGTATAATCACTCAGCCTTCAGGTGTCGTGTCTATGATATGGCTTTAGATTGACTTTCTTACAGGCCACTAGGTTTATCAGACCAGTCATGTTGGCATAATTTGCGCAAGAATTGCTCTGTGTGCTCATCCACATAGTGAATATTGCAGAAGCTTCCTGCTAGGTAAATCTATTAGTCCGTTCCACAAATCAGACCAGCCTAGATCATTTGGAAATTTGGACAGAAGTTCTGTTTGGAAAATAGCCTATTTGCATTAAAACATAGGCTAAGATTAGGTTAGTCTGTGGGCCATTCTCAATATGGATAAAAAATAAGTTTGCGTGAACTTACCTTTAAATGAATTGTTTGAAAGAAGTGTGATTTTGAAATAATCCCTTCTTTTATCAAACATTTAAGCTGTTCTCCATCATGTTGTATAATGCAGCTCTGTTTGACATTGTGAGCGTACAATTACCACAATCCCACAAGGAATTCAATGCATTATGTGGCTGCTTGTGCTTTGAGGGCCTAGTAGTCACACTACACGACAGGAGCCCAGTTTGATTCTGTCTACTAGGATATGAGCAATTCTGGACTACTGGCTTTCATGGATCAGGTCCAATTGCTGTATGAAGTCTCGCTCTATGGCAATGCACATGGAAAAGTATACAAATAAGCTCAAGAAATCCTATATTAGGCTGCCTTCACACTTTCAAATATGGAAGTCTGTATGAATCCTTGAATTTCAAGGAAGCACATGGACCAGCACTGATCTGTGCAAACAGATGCCAATGCATATCCACGGACAGTTTTTTTTTAACAGATCCACCATCAGTTACCAGAGAAGGGTAGGAAGAGCTGTACCTTGCTTCTGAGCAGGATCAGTACAGCAAAATGGATCTGTTTTAGGGATCCGTTTTTTTCATGGATCTGTCCTCATGACCCCCATGTTATTTCAGATACGGATCTGTGTCTCTCAGTTTGTGTCCGCTTTTTTCAAGACAGCCCAAAATTTGGAACAGTTCCAATTCTGGGTGCATGGATAAAACAGATCCATGAAAAACGGACACACATGGATGGCCAATCTGTGCCTATAGGATTGCATAGGAGACAATAATTGATCCATGTTTATCCGTTATAAAACAGATAGACATGGATTTATAATTTGGTAGTATGAAAGCAGCCTTCACCAAATCAGTGACCTATCTGTAGACAGCTGATTTAGGGAGATTCTGCCCCTTCATCATTACAGATTAGTGTACTGCTTGGCTGAATGAGATGACTGCGATGTAGCAAGATAGTCATATGTTGCTTTCTCCACAGAGAATGGTGTTCTGTAGCTCTTAAGGTCATTACCTTCTTATACAACAATACCCACTTGTGTTCTTGTAGTAGTAATGGATAAGCTAGGATTTCACCATTAGGTTATTATGTATATATAATATATATTTCATAACCAAGAAGACAAGGGAATGGAACATACCTAATCTTAAAGTAGATCTGCAAAGATGCAAAGTGAGAAGTTAAGGTCACACACAACGACGCTCCAGCGATCCTGACAGCGATAACAACCTGCCGGGATCGCTGGAGCGTCGTTATCTGGTCGCTGGGGAGCTGTCAAACAGGTAGATCTCCCCAGCGATTAGGGATCTGGGAGCCAACTCCCACATCGCTGGAAGCTGGTAACTATGATAAACAGCGCTGCCTGGATACCCGGTGTTTATCATAGTTACCAGCGTCCTCCCTGCTTAGCGCTGGTAACCATGATAAACACCAGGTATCTAGGCAGCGCGCACTGCTTAGATACCTGGTGTTTACCATGGTTACCAGCCTGTGAGATCGCTGGTCTTTGGTCTCTTGCTGTCACATGTAGTGATGCGTGCTGACCAGCGGGAAACCAACGACCAAAAAATGGTCCTGAGCCCTTTGCAGCGATCAGCAACCTCACAGCAGGTGCCTGATTGCTGCTAGATGTCACACATAGCGACATCGTTGGAGAGATCGTTGTAACGTCACAGTTACAATGATCTCGCTAACAATCTGTGTGACTGGGGCTTTAGTCTTTGTGACTGCAGACTGCTTACAGTGATAGTGAACAATATACACACTTTCATGGTTCCCCTGTATGCCCCATTTAACTGGGAGATAATGTGTCTGCATTTACTCATTTTGCATATTTCTGGTCACATGCTTACTAGTTTGGCTTCTCTCAATAAAAGTAATTTGAGAGAGGTGCAGAAGCAGGGGCTGGCTGGCAAATGTTGGCTTTGAGGGCAAGCACACATCGGTGGTCCTTGAGCAGTGAGCTTCGGGACAGAGTGGCCTCCTAGACCAACATGACAGATAGCCGGGTGGCCCCCAAACTGCTGCTTGACACTTGCCTGGGGGGCATATGCCCCCTGCCCCCTGGGCCAGCCATCATCTGTGCAAAAGTCTAGTCGGGAAATACGTGGGAATCATGACGGTGTGCACATTACACACTGTCAGGATTCGGCAGTCTGCGTTCATATAGAGCAGACTTCTTTTTCGAGCCCTTTAAAACACGTATAGTATTACTGGGAAGGACTCCTTGTGAGAAAAGTCAAAGTAGGACACAAGACTGCAGTTCATGGAGTCTAGAAATGAATACATTTTACAGGCAAATACCTAGGGTAGTTATTCTAATTTAAAATAACTATTAATAAGTAAAAATAATAAAATCATTTGTCTATAGTTCCATAATACAATAGAAAATAAAAAAAAGATTCTTTTGGTTTTGCGTCTTGTGAACAGATGTTTATAATGCGCACAAGTAGCAGCGCGTCCTTCTTCTAGTCTCAGTCTGATAAGATCAGTATCTATGACATTTCTACTGTCAGCTTCTTGTCTCAGTAGACTGCGCTGGTTTCTGTTCCGTGGTCTTGCTTGGTTATTATATGAATGGGATATGTGGCATTCTCAGCTATCAGTGTACAGAATGGGTATTGGATACTGCCGCGATTCATGAGCTTGGGTAGCTGACATGCTACAATAACAGTTTACATTCCCAAGGATTCTCCGAATGGTGTTGCACTCAGTGCAGATGACATGTCACATAGTAAAGTCACATGGGTATATACAAACTTGTCAGTACTACTACTAGGGCCATGAGAAATAAGGGCTCCAAATTGGAAATTAAAGGCGGAGTGCCCTTATCTGATCATCATGGATGGAGTATGATAATATGGTTTTCCATTATTTGATAAGATATTGTGTAGAAACATATAGGAAAGAGGAATGGATGAACAGATGCAAATCTGCAGTACACAATGCAAAAACAAACAAGAAGCCAGGCTCTAAAATATGAGCAAATACTCCATTTTTAATTATTGCAAATTGCATTGCTGCCATAAATTCTGCAATTTAAATGTGTGGAAATAAGTTGTTGAACAAGTATAATGGTTAGCATAAAGAACCCTTGTCTTGGCGTGGAGGCTAATACAATGTGCAGGAATGTAATATAGAAGAAGGTGCAGAGGTGCATGAGTCCATTGAGCCAATAGGTCCCATTAACACATATGAGAAAACTAGCACTATGAAAGGAAATCTGTCACCAGGTTTTTGCTACACCATATGAGTAGCGTGATGTAGGAGAAGAGACCCTGATTCCAGTGATGTGTCACTCAACTGCTTATTCCAGTTTTGATGCTTTTTTTTTTCTGCTGCCGATCTAGTGGTGCTCTTGGGCTACATGCACACAATTGGGACACACTGCTTTCTTGATACAGCTGTTATGCATTAATATTTTATAATATTAACAAGTTGCCTGCTCCTGACCAAATAAATATAGGCCAAGTACCAGTGTGAAAAGTGTGAACACTCTTCCTTGGTCGGCCCCAAGCGTGGCTCCAAGTGTGTTTTATTTTAAGAGGCACGAGGTTTTTCCTAAGTAAGGGGCTCGGCCAGCCCTACTCAGATGTATTCATTGGTCAGTGGGTTAGTCCATGGGCGGATCCATGAAGTCATCAGGGGGTGTGGTGTTGATCGAGGGTCTCCAGGTGATGTGGCATTCTGTGAATGGTCAGTCTTCTTCTGGATTCCAGCATCTTCCAGGAACAGGATGTAGTGATAGGTCCAGGCTCCATCGTACACACCATGGCATGGTGTGCTGAAACAGGAAATGGCAGCCATGTGTAAGTCACAATTAAGATTATGCAATGTACAACATTACTCTCTATGGATTGTTTCTCCCATGACCTTATGTCTTAAGGTTAATTAAGTATTTGATCCTATGGCTCTCCTCAACACAGCATCATTCCTCTTGGGAGATGTTGGTGTCCTGTGCAGGAGAACATGCTGTCAGTGCCCACAATCAGGATTCTGGGTGAAGCGTTTTTTTGCTGTGTTCACCCGCTAAGAACACTCGTACATCTGCAATAATAAATTGACACGTGGATCGTGAAGCCATGCCGGAAGTCAGTTAATGCTGTGTAGAAAAGAAGCACAGTGGCTATGGTATTTCTATAAATCCCATCTACTGTGTGATGTGCAGGACACATCATTTTGGATATGGCAAAAATATCCCACATCTAATATGCTGCTAATCCTGATCATGTGCATGTATCCTTAATGCAGGGGTTTGAGTGTGAGTGAATGTGTGTGTGAGTATGAATGTGTGTGTGAATATATGAAAGAGTGTGAATGTGTGTGAGTGTGAATGTGTATGTGAGTGAATGTGTGTGAGTGAGTGTGAATCTTTGAGTGAATGTGTGTGAGTGAGTGAATGTGTGTGTGAATGAGTGAGATAACATGTATGTGAGTGTATGTGTAAAAAGAAGGTAAACCAGGTTGGGAACATCACTACAAAAGGGGACCCGGATGGGGGACACCACTGCACTGTGGGGATGAGGACATCACTACAACGGGGGACATTACTTCACTGTGGGGGCCAGGATGGGGACTTCACTGCAAAAGGGGACCAGCATGGGGGTCATCAGTACAAAAGGAGACCAGCATGGGGGTCATCAGTACAAAAGGGGACCATCATGGGGGACATCACTACATTATGGGGGCCAGGGTGGGGACATTACTACAAAAGGGGACCAGCATGGGGGGCATTACTACGCTATGGGGGCCAGGATGTGGACATCACTACAAAAGGGGTTGAGTATGGAGAACATTACTACACTATGGGGCCAGGATTTGGACATTACTACAAAAGATGACCAGCATAGGGGACATTACTACAAAAGGTGACCAGCAAGGGGGACATTACTACAAAAGGTGACCAGCATGGGGAACATTACTACACTATGGGGGCCAGGATGGGGGACCCTACTACACTATGGGGGCCCCAGATGGGGATATCACTTCAAAAGGGGATCAGGATGTGGATATTACTACAAAAGGGGACCAGCATGAGGGACATTACTACACTATGGGGGCAAGGATGGGGACATTACTACAAAAGAGGTCCAGCATGGGGAACATTACTACACTATGGGGGCCAGGATGGGGATATCACTACAAAAGGGATCTAGTATGAGGGACATGTCCACATCCTGGCCCCCATAGTGTAGTAATGTTCCACATTCTGGACCCCATCTTGATCCCCTTCTTGTAGTTATGCCCTATTCTGGTCCTCATCATATAGTAATGTCCCCATCCTGATCCCCTTTTGCAGTGATGTCCACATCCTGGCCCCCATAGTGTAGTAATCACTGCAAAAGGGGATCAGGATGGGGACATTACTATATGATGAGGACCAGAATAGGGCATTACTACAAGAAGGAGATCAAGATGGGGTCCAGGATGTGGGACATTACTATAGAATGTGGACCAGTATGGAGACATTACAATAAGAAAGGGACCAAGATGGGGAGAGTACTACAAGAAGATCAGGATTTGGACATTACTACATTGAGCAAAAAATTCTGGTATTACTAAAAATGTCACTTAGTCCTACAAGCAATGCGGCCCCCCGATATCAATTTTTTTTCTATGTGTGGCCCACCAACCCAGCCGAGTTTGAGACCCCTGCCTTAATGTATAACCCTGCCCGTACCATTATTTTGCAGCTTTCTACACTGTGCATAGGCAGAAAGCCTCCAATCAGTAGTGGGAACTTGGTTGGACTAGATGGAAGCAGACAAAGTAGTCTTCTAGTGATAATCTCCTACTGATAAAACAATGGTTATGAAAACTACACTTAAAGGGAACCTGTCACCCAAAATCACCCTTGTTAGCTGTAAATACATGTCCCTGAAGCATAACACCACAGTCCTACACATCCCTTTGTGGTGTTTTAGTTCAATATGAAAGTGCACTTTAGTCGTTTCAAAACTTACAAAATCCGTGGCAGTGGGGCGTTCCAAAGCCTTCTTGTCTATGAGGCGGTTCCCCTGTGCCGCTGTATTACGCCCTAATGGGCGTTGTTTCAAACTTTGTAGCGCGGGCACGATTCATAATATCGCGGCAATGTCAATATACACTAGATATATATAGATGTGGATATAATATATATATATTTTTTTTTCACAAACATACATTATATATATATAATGTATATGTTTGTGAAAAAAAAAAAAAATTACACACACACATATATGTGTTACAGTATTAGATGTGTGTGCATGCATATATATGTGTGTATATATATTTATATATATATATATATATATATATATATATATATATATATATATATATATATTATATCCACATCTATATATATCTAGTGTATATTGACATTTTTTTTTTGTTTTTTTTATTACTTGGAGTGAAGCAGTGGGGGCACAGTTATGGAGGGGGTCACAGACAGAGAGCGAGAGACAGGGAAGGAGGATGACACAGGGGAGGGAGGGGGATTCAACGTAGCCTGCCCACCTGCCTCTGTCTGTGAACGCGCACTGGCCAACTTCAGCGCATGCGCAGATCGCTTTATGAAGTCGGCCGGTGCGCGTCAGACAACAGCGCCCCGTCCGCCCGGAAATGACGCGTCACGGCATCACATGACCGTGACGTCGCGGCCGCGATATTATGAATCGTGCCCGCGCTACAAAGTTTGAAACAACGCCCATTAGGGCGTAATACAGCGGCACAGGGGAACCGCCTCATAGACAAGAAGGCTTTGGAACGCCCCACTGCCACGGATTTTGTAAGTTTTGAAACGACTAAAGTGCACTTTCATATTGAACTAAAACACCACAAAGGGATGTGTAGGACTGTGGTGTTATGCTTCAGGGACATGTATTTACAGCTAACAAGGGTGATTTTGGGTGACAGGTTCCCTTTAACCTTGTGACACATGATAGGAATTAGGGTCCTATGACTAAAGAACATGCTTTTCCAAAACGCATCTGACGGGACCCCCTTGGGTCTATATGCAATTGATTTCATTATTACATGAATCTTTGAAATAACGGACATTGTTCTCATTGAAGAAAGTGGCGCCGGATTTTCTATTCTTACTTGACTGTAAATATTGAGTCTCAGCATAAATATGAAGTTTTTGTCAGTAAAAGTTTGAAAACTTATGAAAATCCTTGTACTTGAGTAAGGCTACTTTCACATTGCGATTTAGTTAAATCCAATGCTGTCCAATGAAAATCAGACAGCATCGGATCCAAACTGATCCCTGCAATCGGATGCCAAATAGGCATCCGATTCTGACATTTTGCAGGATCAGTCACCTCGGTCCCCCTCCTCTCTGCCTCCTGTCATCTCATTGTTCCCCTGGTGTCTCCTGCTGTCCCCCTGGTGTCTCCTGTTGTCCACCTGGTGTCTCCTGCTGTCCCCCTGGTGTCTCCTGCTGTCCTCCTGCTGTCCCTGCTGTCCCCCTGGTGTCCCCTGCTGTCCCCCTGGTGTCTCCTGCTGTCCCCCTGGTGTCCCCTGCGGTCCCCCTGGTGTCTCCAGCTGTCCCCCTGGTGTCTCCAGCTGTCCCCCTGGTGTCTCCAGCTGTCCCCCTGGTGTCCCCTGCTGTCCCCCTGGTGTCTCCTGCTGTCCTCCTGGTGTCCCCTGCTGTCCCCCTGGTGTCTCCAGCTGTCCCCCTGGTGTCCCCTGCTGTCCCCCTGGTGTCCCCTGTTCTCCCCTGCTGTCCCCCTGTTCTCCCCTCTCCTCTTCTCTTCTCCCCGCTCCTCCTGTCATTCCAACATAAAAAATCTTTCTCACCTGCTAGTGCTTCCCCGGCATGTCCATAGAGATCCCGATCGGTTACAGGACCTGCAATGATGTCAGAAACGTGATCGGGTCGCATGAGCGGTTACTGCGGTAACCGCTCATGTGACCCGATTAACTGATCGGGTTTTGACATCATCTCAGGTCCTGTTTGCCGAGCGGGAGCTGATGGAGACGTCGGGGGAGCGCTGGCAGGTGAGAATAAAGATTTTTTATTTTAAACACTTGTTTTTAGTTATATTTAATTTTCGCAATGTATGTATATGCATTGCGGAAGTGAAATTAGGCGGCACACAACAGTTTTAGTGTACTGAGCATGTACTGAGCATGCTCAGTACACTAAAATCGGGTCCGAGGAGACATCAGATGTTTCCTCGGACCCTGCTCCATAGGGTCCCATGTTAAAGGCATCGGATCGGATCGGATTTGGCATAATTGCCATCCAATTATGCCAAATCTGATCCGATCCCCATTGGATAACATGGGGGCTGATTCGGATCCGATGCTGTCTGATTTTAATCGGACAGCATTGGATTTAACTAAATCGCAATGTGAAACCAGCCCTAACCGTGACTAAGAGATTTAAAAACTCTGTGGTAGCAAACTTGGTGAAAAACTTTGCTAAACTCTGTGTAGCAATAGGAAAGGGGAAGAATGTGACAGGAGCTAAAATCTATGAACAGGAGCGCCCTCTGGTGGTGAAATGCAGTCAGTATAACCATTTACCATTGCATAGAGCAAATTTAGTGACTTCTTAGATTTTATACTTCCTTAAAATTAGGATTAAAAGTTTTCTTTTACTTCGCTTCCATTGGTATTTAAAGAATACAAAGCAGTTAATTCTGCAATATTATTCTGAGGGTAGATCTGGCTTTTATAAGTCTTTTATTCCTAACTGAGCTCATCTTGCACGCACCACAGTGCTACAATTCTGGGTTGGGTTGATTTTTAGCCTGGGTATTTGTTGTACTTGGAAATATACAAAATCTATTACGGTATATGGGACATCAGAAAATAGTGACATTGGAGTACTTTGATACATAACAGCTGGTGACAGAGTATATTCACATTCCATTTGTCTAGCAAAAGCTGTTATCTAGCATTTATGTGTAAAACCTTCTTAAAATACAAACCTAAGCTGGTTGAAAAATGAAAATGATTGCAATTACATATGTTTTCTAATACACATGCTTATTTACTTTGTGTGCATTGTAACAACAGAAAAAAAGGCAAATAGAACATAATTTCACACAAAACTCAAAAAATGGGCCAGACAAAATTGTAGGTATCGTCAGTATAATATTTAATGGCACACCTTTTCAAATCAATAACTGCAATCAATCACTTCCTATAACCATCAACAAGCTTCTTACACCTCTCAATTGGAATTTTAGACCGCTCCTCTTTCAAACTGCTCTTGGCCTCTCGTGTTTGAAGGGTGCCTTCTCCCAACAGCAATTTTAAGATTTTTTTACAATGGGATATAATGACTCTTTGCTGGCCACTTCACAACTTTCCCGCACTTTGTTTCTATTTATTTCTGGGAGCTTTCTATTTCTGCTTCCATGTCAGTTTTACACATTCTCAGTGTTGGTGCATACTGGTTGACTCACCTTGATATTTATATAGCTTTTTCCTCAACTCTACCCACAAGTGTCTAACTAGTTTGCAGTTTCGGGACTGTGGGGCTAATCCAGCACATCTACTTCATTGTCATTGTCTTGCCAATCTCGACATATGCCTTGTGTTGTTGTCCTTTAGGAACAGTACACCTGACAGACGTTATGTCGCTTATCCATGTTATGTAAATAAAAGCTTATAACCTGAGGTTAAACTCATCAATTGGATGTATAAATTACCCTTTTGAAAGCTGAAACCCTCGGAAATGTGGTTTAGGTTAAGAAAATAAATTGACATCAATGCTGAAATATTGATCATTTAATGAGCACAGAATGGTCAGATTTTGGCATGACAAGTTTTGTCGCCTGGTCATATAATGCACCCAATCCTAGTTTACATCCTCACCTATGCTCAGTAAATGATTGGTTAATTAGTGGGTGTGTATAAAAAGAAACCCAGCACCCCAGACCTTCACTTGAACTGCAACTTGAGCTCTGAAAACATGCCAAAAATCCACCCTGCGACCAAAGTCTTGATTATCAAGAGGCTGAAGACCAGATCCACTGCAGAGGTGACTGGCACCTGTAATGTGTCTCAGCGTCAAGTACAAAGAATTAAAAATGTGTTAAAGATGTGTTTGAAAAGTCCAGGTCCGGCAGACCCCACAGTCAACTGCTCAGGAGGAACTTTTGTTAGTTAGAAAATCCAAAGCAAGCCCCTCTTCCACTGCAGCAGAGCTCCAGCAGGCCTGGTCACCTCAAGTCCCTGTACAACTAAAAATGTTTGTAGGATTCTGTCTCAAAATGGTCTCCATGGTCCAATCAGTGCCCAGAAGCCAGCACTAAACAAAAGGCAAATAAAAAACCATGTGGCATTTGCAAAGTCCCACAGCCTGCTAAGCAGATGGACGCTGGAAAAGTGGCAGAAGGTGGATTTTTCTGATGAATCTTCAGTAGAATTACACCACAGCCACCGCAAATACTGCAGGAGACCTACTGGAGCTCGTATGGATCCAAAATACACCCAGAAAAGATTTAAATTTGGAGGTGGAAAGATCATGGTCTGGTGTTACATTCAGTATGGGGGTATGCAAAACATTTGCAGGGTGGAAGGCAATATCAGTAGCCTAAAATATCAAGAAGTATTAACTATATTCCAAGTAATAAAAGGGGTCAAATTCTGCAGCAGGATGGTGCTCCAAAAGAGTAATTTATACAACCAATGGATGAATTTAACGTCAGGTTATAAGCTTTTATTTACATAACATGGATAAGCGACTTAACTTCTGTCAGGGAGTGCACATCGTTCTTTTCGTAGGAATAGTACTTAAAGGGATCCTGTCACCCCCAAAACACCTGTAAACCTATTAAACCCTGTCCCTAGAGCATATTAACACTATCCCTACACTCTTTTTACCTCCTAAATGCAGTAAGTGACATTGAATAAAAACGTTTTATAAGTACCTGATTACTGATGATAATGAGTGACTATGCTATTCATAGTCACTCATCCAGGCTGCCCCTCTGCTTCATATCACGCCTGAATAGGCGTGATCTACAGCCCACATTCAAATTGCCGCCTCCCTGCTGTGCCCTGTCTCGTCCGAGGCTGCAGTGTGGCTGGTGACGCGATCCGCGTCATTCCCGGCGCCTGGTGACGTATTTAGACCGGCGCCGCGCTGTCAGCTTCAAAATGCGCACTGCGCATGCGCATTGGGCATGCGCAGTGCGCATTTTGAAGCTGACAGCGCGGCGCCGGTCTAAATACGTCACCAGGCGCCGGGAATGACGCGGATCGCGTCACCAGCCACACTGCAGCCTCGGACGAGACAGGGCACAGCAGGGAGGCGGCAATTTGAATGTGGGCTGTAGATCACGCCTATTCAGGCGTGATATGAAGCAGAGGGGCAGTCTTGATGAGTGACTATGAATAGCATAGTCACTCATTATCATCAGTAATCAGGTACTTATAAAACTTTTTTATTCAATGTCACTTACTGCATTTAGGAGGTAAAAAGAGTGTAGGGAAAGTGTTAATATGCTCTAGGGACAGGGTTTAATAGGTTTACAGGTGTTTTGGGGGTGACAGGATCCCTTTAAAGGGCAGCAACCACCAGGCTTCAGTGATATGCAGCAGGTGACTGACATGTTGGCTTGTCTTGTCTGGATGTTGGGGGGGGGGCGGGATTTGGATTACAGACGGCTGAAAAACAAGCCCACAGGGGTGTGATAAAAAAACTAAACTAAATAGTGATGTCATGTGGCACACCTCAATCACCACGCATAGCACTAAATCCTGGTAGTTGGTTCCCTTTACGAATACAGAGTAACTCTTATTGTAGGGTACTCACATTTAGCTTAGCTTTGAGACCACCATTGCTCCTGGTCAAGTATCCAACACCTTTGGCTGTGAAACAACCCTATACCATTAGATTTCCTCCACCAAACTTCACAGTTCCTTCAATTTCTCAATCCGTCAGCCCCTTTTTTCCCTAGTTTCTTCCAGCCCTATTTGCACCATTCAAAGCCTAGTCAATCGACTTTTGTCTCGTCGCTCCAAATCACTCATTTAAAATCTTCTACTGTCTACTTTTAATACTTTTTGTAGACTCTAGCCAACGCTTCATATTAAGATATCGAAGTCAAGGCTTGTTCACCTTTTTCGGACCACCATTCTAGACTTGTGTAATGTGTGTCGCACAGTGTTTTCATAGACATCTATGATCTCACTATTATGAAGCATATGAACCACCTCCACTGCTGAATTTATCGCACCAGAACTTATGGACCTTGTGATGAGATGACTTGTTGACTTTATTTTGCATGGATGTCCAGCTCTTGCCTTTTGAATAGATAGACTGACTTCATTTTTTTTTCTTCCAACCAAGGCTGTGGAGTCAGTAAGCCAAACCTTCGACTCTGACTCTTCAATTTCCTTAACTCTGACTTGACAACTCTGGCTTCCTCATACGTGGCTCATGTTTAAATAATACATTTATTGTAGTATAATGATAGAATAATCAAGCTATTTAAAAGCAGGTGATATAAGCATTAAACACGTCAATAATTGTGTAAGTAAATCTATTCCTAAAGGTGCTATTCACATGAATTTCTCACCAGATGTCAGTACCACCTGTCATGCCTGTAACCCGCATGTGTTCTCAGAACTGGCTTACTCACTGCGTTGCTCCACTCAGCCTCAGGCCTGCATGCAGAGATCCCTGCTTGCAGCGCTCCTTGTCCTGCTGTATACCCCTACTGACTCTACCTGGCTATAGGGAGGTGCAGCCAGATTCGGAAGGAATTTATCCCCGCTTGTATTATTTCTCCTTCAGTTTTTTAGCCGAATGT
Source organism: Allobates femoralis (assembly GCA_033576535.1). Classification (NCBI taxonomy): domain Eukaryota; kingdom Metazoa; phylum Chordata; class Amphibia; order Anura; family Aromobatidae; genus Allobates; species Allobates femoralis. Next base: position 329,895,239 of record JARQOC010000003.1, read on the forward strand.
TCTCTTATTTTCATCTGACTTCTTCACTCCTGGCCTCGGCTTTGTATTCTGACACTGCGCTGGCTGCTGTCACCTAGGACTGATGGACTATACCTCAGCCTGTGTCCTCTGTACTGCACGCTTCTGCCTTGACCCACTGGTTAGCTGTTGCAGGTTTGGGGACTGCACTGGGAATGCTACTTGGTGACTGCCTGCTGCACAGCCTATTTTCACCATCTGAGGCTCTAGTGAATACTAGGTATTTGCTAAGTCACACCCCTCCAGGGTAAGCCTGTCCAGTGACACAGTGCGTCCACATCCATCAGCTGTCACAACAATCTATCTAATCCACACAGGCAAAGAAATCAAACCATAGATGTCCATAAACTAAGTTATGTGTAATAATGAGAAATTACAGAGGGAAAAAAGTATTGAACACTTGAAGAAAGAGAGGTGCAAAAAGCCATGGGAAGTATTGACATCAGCTGAAACCAATCAGTAAGTAGAAAGCAATCCTGCCTCTTAATAAAAAATATCAACTCGTTCCACTGATGGTCTATAAAAAGTTGTCTCATTACCAAGGTGCCACACAAGAAACATCTCATGATGGGTAAAACCAGTGAGCTGTTTCAAGTTCCTCACAGCCTCATTGTTGCCAAACTAACTGATGATGCCATTGGTTATATAAGAATATCTAAACTACTTAAGGTTTCAGTGATCACACTTGGGGCCATAATCTACAAGTGGAAAGAACATCATTTCACCATAAACATCCACAACCAGGTGCTCTCTTCAAGATTTTAGGCAGAGGAATATAAAGAATTATCAGAATAGTTGTCTAAGATCAAAGAACAACTTACGGAGAGCTACAGTAAAGCCTAAAATCAGTAATGCACTCAACCTTCATTACCTGTATGCGCGCTCACCACACAAGACTCTGTTCCTGAACAAAAATGTTGTTCAAGTACGTATAACAATCAGCATTTAAACAAGCTTGTGAAATACTGGGAGAATATAGCTTGAGCAGATGAGATAAAAATGGAATGCTTTGGAGGCCATAGATTGAGTCCTCGCGGACAGCGTCCTCTCTCCTTCTGTACCTGGATGCCATTTGTTGTCCATGTACCTTCCAATTGTCTTTGTATACCCCTTCCACATGTAAAGCGCCATGGAATTAATAGCGCTATAATAATAAATAATAATGTTTGGCAACCAAAATACACTAAATATCACCGTAACAATACCATACCAATAATGAAGTTTAGAGGTGAAGACATAATGCTGTAGGGCTGGAAAAATGTATCGAGACATTCTTAAAAATCTGCTGCCTTTTACCAGGATGATAAAGATAAATTGAGGGTGGGCATTTCAGTAATAATAATAATATTTTTTATTTATATAGCGCCAACATATTCCAGCAGCGCTTCACAATACAAAGTTCACATTTAAACAATCATAAGAAACAATTAGAAAATACAATACAATGCCAAAAACAATACAATACAAAGCATAACATAATACAATAATTAGAGCAAAAAATGGCAATCCTGCTCATAAGAGCTTACAATCTAACAATGAGGTGGGGGTGACAAGGTACAGGTGCTCACTTACAATGATAGTATAGTCAACTTGAGGAGATGGGGAACAGATAGGAGCAGAATAAGTGGCCACAATCCCATTATATGTGATCCACTTGAGACGGAGCGGATAGGCTATGCCTAGATGACTGACTAGGGATCATGATAGACCGCCCTAAAAAGATGTGTTTTTAGGGATCGCCTAAAACTATTTAAGTTGTGGATACACCTAATTTCTTGGGGTAGAGCATTCCAAAGAATTAGTGCAGCTTGGGAGAAGTCTTGGAGTCAGGAGTGGGATGTTTGGATTAATGCAGAAGTGAGTCTAAAGTCACTTCCAGAGCGAAGAGAATGGGTGGGGTGATAGACAGAGATGAAGGAGGAGATGTATGGGGGTGCTGCACTGTGAAGAGCTTTGTGGGTGAGAACAAGCAGTTTGAAATGGATCCTATAGTGTATAGGCAGCAAGTGTAATGACTGGCATAGAGCAGAAGCGTCTGAGTAACGATTAGCTAGATAGGTAATCCTGGCTGCTGCATTAAGGATGGACTGGAGAGGGGACAGTCTAGTGCGGGGGAGGCCAACTAAGAGAAAATTACAATAGTCAAGGCGGGAGCGAATCAGTAAGACAATGGCCCCTACACACAGCCAAGGAAACTTTCTACTGGTTTCATAGGAATAAAATAAAGCTGCTGGAATGGCCCAGCCAATCATCTGACCTGAATCCAATAGAAAATGTATGAAAGGAACTAGAGCTCAGAGTTCATAGGAGGAGCCCATGGAACCTTCAGGATTTGAAAAGTGTTTCTGTGGAAGAATGGGCCAAAAAGCATAGCTTAGCAATGCATGCAAATAGTTTGTCCATATAGGACGCATCTTGGAGCTGTCATCACTAACAAAGGCTTTGTACAAAGTTTAATTAAATGTATGGATATCTGTCATTTGATTTCCTTGACTGTGTGGATTGGATGGGTTGTTACTGACACCTGGTGAGTAATTCATGTTAATAGCGTCTTCAATACTAATTTCACTCGATGCATATATAAAGAGGTGAGAGGAGGACACATCTAAATACATATCGATATATATCTGTCTCCCTTTTTCCTATTCATTAGTTTAGGTCCTTTTACATAGTACAGCTATTTGTATCTAGATTTACCATGGCCAATGGAAACAAGCTGAACTTCTGGCTTTAGCTATGATGTCATGCATGTGCACATTGCTGAAACACATTGCTGGTCTGTACCAAATATAAAGTAGACAGGAAAGATAGTGAGCACTATTTGTTGACAAAATTTCTGTAAAACTGCTTACTGCTACTAGCTTATTGAATGTCTTGTAGGTTTATATGTAGGATGCATTGTATTTATGTACTTCTTAGATTTTTTATGAGGTTTTTAGGGCTTAGCATACACGGTATCTTACAACATTAATGGTTTTAATTATATTTCTGTTCATTTTAACAGATGACCCAGGAAATACAAGATTGCTTCCTCAGGTTGCTAGTGTCAACAATGAGTTCCTTGAATATGGAACCACCGAGCATCGGGAGAATGACACATTTCGTGCAGCATATGGACGATTAGTTGAACAGACACAATGCCCAGCAGATATACGAGGACTGGAGGAGCTCTGCCCAGTTACACCCGATGACAATTCTGAACATTGTTTACAAGACACATTAAGGAGCAGGTCTAGAAATTCAGAAGGGGATGACAATGGGGGTGACAATTGCTTTCTAGAGCCTCAAGAAATATCTCTGCACTCTAACAGACAATCTCCACCAGAATGTAATTTGATAGCTGGTGATAGTGGCAATAATGTCTACCAGTCATTAAAACCTGTAGATGAGTTATGGTTCCAAGTCAAGAGGAGCCAACAACTCCTACCGTGGTTGCTCCAGAAAGGAAATCCTATATGTATGTCGAGCGAGAATTACCAGCCATTTCTGAGGAAGAAACTCTCTCAGAATCTTCTTTATCACAAATCACTGAAATAGCAGATTTTCCAAAATCCCAACTTAATTTATCTTCACCCATCATGGATCAGAATGATAGTCCAGTGGAAAGAACATTTTTAACAAGAGGTGGTGGAGAAGAGAATGGTGGTGATTTGCTACAATCTCCTATTTTGTCGTCATGTTTAGAAAATGCTGCTATTAATGGTATGGATATTTCAACGGTACAAACAGATATGGCTGAAAGATGGGAGGACAATTCTCCATCTACAGTTGATGGAAAACAAAATGATACAACATCCCTCATAGTTTCAGGAACAAGCAGTTACATTCCCAAACATGAGAGGACTAGAAGTTTAGTTGGGGCAACATTTTCATCTGTAATTCAGAGGCCTAGGAGCGCCTCCGACACATGTACCCATGAGGGGGTAGACAATGAAGTCTTCATAAAGGATATGGAACATGGTGATGGGATTTTAGGTCATGTTCGAATTCCTCAAAGGTGAGTCCTAACCAGTTTGAAAGATTTCTTAGCATATGCATGGAGAGTGATATTTGGAAATACCACAGTCAACACTGTAGTCTTGAAGCATTGGTATCCTGACTTTGAAGCTAATCATTTACAGTTTGCTTGGACTTTTGCATGTTTACCATTAGACTCCATTCACCAAACCATATTAGTTTTTTTTTTCACGAGGACCAATGTTAGTCGGTCAGATGACTGTTTTGTCCTACACAGACTTAATGACTGCATAAAAAATGGCAGCACTCACTAGTCTTTTCCATATTTCGGATGAGAATTGTCCAGGCTTTGGAAGGTCCGTAAAAAAATCAGATCCCATAAGGATCATATGTGTGTCATCCGATTATTATAGATTTCTTACCATTATTAAACTGGTAAATTATTTGTTCTTGTAATTTTTTGTTCTTGCATTTTTTCTGCTTGAAAATTGGATGATTGTTTTATACGGTCTTGTGAACTTATCCTTACTCTGAAAACGTACTAATGGGTTGTGTAACTTCCTAAGAAATTGACCCATGTGTGTGTGAGATTGGAGAAATTAGTTGGATAGCGCCTTTGGGGACGAGGACTCTCTAGGAAGAGTTGGGAGACTTCCCTAAGCATCAATTATCTGATCCTAATGAAATTAACTCCTGCCACCTTTCATCTAAAATGTATGGGGGCCCTCAAGATAGTAAAGGTGTGCCTTTTTTTATGAATGAATGTTAAATCTGCAGGTTAGTATAACAAATAATCCTCACTTGTGCACACCCTGTTTTTGTGGGTGCAAGAGTTTGGACTTTTTTTTGTAATTTTTTCTTTTTGCCAAGTTGTTTTTTAGAAAAAAATTACGGTAAGTAAATTAGGCCTTGACAAATCTTTTTAACACTTAGATTTATTTATTTATTTAACTTTATTAATTTCTTAATTGAGGACTGTGTACTTGTTCTTGAGAAGACACACTAAGTGGTCACATCGATGACATTCTACAGTTGGCTTGTTCGGGACACTGTTCAGCCTCATAGGTAGAACATTTTAGGTAGAATAGTTTACAAATCTGTATTGCTGAAACAATGCCATGTAGTAAATGAAATTTACAGACAAGAGAGTGCAGATTTTTTTTAGTGTTTAGTCCTCCAGCCTTAGGTTCTGGAGATTATGGTTCCAAAGAGATGTGTCTGCTGCAGATCATCTGTTCCTAATTAGCTGCGATTATATTTAGAGATTATTATGTATACTTAGCATACTTCTTAGCTGACATGTACCGTAGTGTGTTTTCTTTTTTTCCTTTTTATTATGTAGAGGAGTAAAGGCCCAGTCACACACAACGACGCACCAGCGATCCCGATAACGATCCCGATGTGCAGAGATCGCTGGTAAGATGTCAAATAGGTATCTCACCAGCGATGTGAAAAATGACGCACTAGCGATCCAGAATTATACCGAGGTCGTTTCACTCCATAGCCTAGCATTGACATCATTGGTCATTGTCCCTGTCAAACACAACAATGTAGCGCTCCCAGCGGGAGACCAATGACGTAGAAATGACCCAGAGCAGTATGTAACGATCAACAATCTCACAGCAGGGCAAGATCGTTGGTGCGTGTCACACAGAATGAGATCGCTAACGGGATCGCTGTTGCGTCTCAATATTTGTGACGCAATAGCGATCTCGTTAGCGATCTCGTTCTGTGTGACAGGGCCTTTAGTCTAGTATTTTCGTTTACTTCTTTGCTTCAAATGGTAGACAAAACAGATATAATCGCCTTAATGGAGATTTGTCCATTTAAAAGAATTAATGGCATTTGTATCTTTTATTAGTTCACAAATTAAAGTTAATTAGTCGTCTGTAATCCCTTAATCTTCAGCCATCATTAGAACTAATGAATACTTGTAACCTATATCCTGAAAAGTCTCAAAGAACATCTGAGTACCATTTCAGATGTTTGAATTAATTTCTGAAAATAATATATTTTTTAGAGGATATTGTTAATTGTTGTCTGGTTGCGTTTTCACATTGGGGCCATTGCATTTCTATCACAAGGAAAAAAAACACAACACAGCGGTAGTGTGTAAATGCAACGTTAATTGAAAAGTGGCCCAATCAAGTGTAAAGGCCCCATAGACATTAGAGAAATGTTAGCAAAATCCACTAATGTCAATATCAAGACTAATATGTATGGGAGCGTCAGCCAACTGATTGTCAGGGGAGCTTTTGATCAGGCATGTCTGATTTAAGACTGTCTATCTTGTTGTGCTCTTAAGGGGGTGTCACACGCGTCAATATCGCCTGCACGATATCGGCTGCACGTGACGTTGCAGCGATATTGACGCGTGTGACATACTGCATCAACCAGCGATAAATCGCTGGTTGATGATCGCCAGGTTTCAGAACCAGCTCTGAAACCTGGCGATTGTCGCCCGGTGGACACGCAGCATCGCTGCGTGTGACACCGGGACTAGCGATATTCCAGCTCCCAGCGCCTGTCACAAGCGCTGGGAGCTGGTCTCCAAGGTACACTGCGGGTAACTAGGCAGCGCGCGCTGCCTAGATACCCGACTGTGTACCTTAGTTACCAGCCTCCTCCGCTCACCGGGTGAGCGGAGGAGGCTGGTAACTAAGGTACAGGTCGGGTATCTAGGCAGCGCGCGCTGCCTAGTTACCCGCAGTGTACCTTGGAGACCAGGCTGCTCCCGCTTCCAGCAGGCTGGCAGCGGGAGCAGGACATCGTGGAAACGATATTTAAATCGTTTCCATGATGTCACTGGTCAATTGATCGCTGGTGAGTCTGTCTGTGTGACAGCTCACCAGCAATCAGCCGTCAATGTCGTCAGCGATCAGATCGCTGACGACATTGACGCGTGTGACACCCCCTTTAGAGATAGGACCCTAGCCGGTGGCTTTCTCATAGACAACAAAGGGGATCTTGGCTTAGCAAATGTATGGGAGAGACACCCGTGATGGCTACTGCTCATCTCTCCTATACACAACTTAAATAGAGATAGAATCTACAGAGGGGAAAACTGGTTAAAAGACATATACAAGACACATAGTAGTCAGAAATAGTGTCAATCATTCATCATGACAACTTATTCTGAATAGTTGGTTGAAACTTGAATTCCCTCTACTGTTTTTTCATAACCTGGTAATTGTTACTGACCCAGTATATACTTTTAATTTTTCTTTCCTTAAGCCCTAGGATTGTGATTGATGACCAATATGAAGACACCAGATCAAAGCGATGCTCTGAGGACTCAACAGATTTGTACAGTTCCCAGTTTGAGAACATATTGGACAATACATCTTTGTATTACAGCGTGGAGTCACTGGACACCTTATACTATGAACCAGATAGTTTTTTCAGTTTTGAGATGCCACTCACACCAATGATTCAGCAGAGAATCAAGGAAAGCAATCAGTACTTGGAGAGAAATGTTTCTGTCGAGGTGGAACAGGAGTTTCTTAAAGTTGACTCTGGCAGTGGAATAACCATGGGGTACAGTAATGATGTCATCAATGGGTTGGATGACACCACAGAAGTAGACTTGAGTAAAACAAGCGAGGAGCTGGATATCTCAGGAAGGTAAGGCATATTTTATTTGATGCTTTAAAATATAAGAAAAATCACAGTGTGTGAAAATGTATTATCTGTTGTTTATTAGCATTTTTCACCTCAAGAAGGATTATCGTAGTCACTAGGCTTGATTATATGTTTGTGAAAGACTGCTTAACTTTATCCAGCCTTCAAGGACTTTTCTGGAATCTATTTCTTTTTTTTTTATGTCTAAGAACCTCAGCGGTTAATCACCCTCACCTACTTCAGCGACATCTCTCCACTGTTTCTCCATCATGATTAAAGCATAAATGACCTTTCCAATCACTGAGTTAATCATCTCTTGCCACATACTTACCTGGGAGCGGTCTGGCCCGGTGAGTGTCGCAGGTCTCAGGCCATCGTCTCCTTTCTTCCTGTGATCGCCGTCCTCCTTCTCCGCTTCTGGTGGGTGACGTTTCTTATGTCACCCACACAATCTCCTTCATTGCACCATTGTGCATGCGCAGTTTTCTCTATCCTTCTGATGACAGAGCAAAGTGCTGCACTGCACAGGCTCTGGGAAAGGTCAAAGCACACTTTCTTAATATGCAAACATTCTTTGACCTTTTTCCGCACCTGAGCATTACAGTACATTGCTCTTTCATCAACAAGACAGAGAAAACTGCGCATGCGCAGGAGCGCAATGGTGTAGACTGTTTGGGTGATGTAGGATGTATCACCCATTGGAAGCAGAGAAGCAGGATGTCATTCACAGGAAGAAAGGAGGCGCTGGGCCAAGACCAGCAATGCCCATTGGGCAAGATCATCCCCCAGGTAAGTATAATAAAAGCTGTTTTTCTTTTTTTTTTTGCATTATACAGACTGGCCCGGGGACTTATAAGGACTTGCCTGGCGATCTGACGTGTGCGCTCACAATTTTCGTGATCGCCTCGGATCGCCGAAGACTGCATCACACACCGCAATGTCGCCCTGAAGTTAAGGCGATGTGTCGCTCCGGAAATCGCCTCCCCTATAGCGGAACCAATATTGCCTAATTCCATCACCGCTTCACACGCCGCTATCTCAACGGCAATGTTGGCGTACATGTGCAGCGCGGCAAGGAGATAGGCGTGCCACAGTGGTTTACACCGCGCCCCATACACTCTCATTGCACAACGCAACAGCGTTACGATTGGTCAGCCTGCTCTGGAAGGCTGGCTAATACATGACACCATTGTCTATCGGAGCTGAAGATGTGTGTGGTGCTGAACAGACAGCTCTGCAAATATGGTGCCCTGTCAACTGACAGCTAATGGGAACACAGTAGCCAACATCAATCATCGCAGATGGGGCGCGGACTACAGAACGCTTGAGGCACGCCTACAGGAAATCATAGGCAATGCTCTTTCCTTCATTATTGCCCTGTCACATGCCACAACACGGAAATATCGCTTTAAGGATTGCGGCTGATTACTGAGCAATGTTCAGAAATCAGACGACGGCCGAGGGGCGATTTATCGCCGTGAAATTCCCAAATCACACGCCGCAACCGTGAGGCAATTTCACGGTGATTGCTCCGGGGCGACATATCGCTTCGGTGATCTCCAGGTGATATTGCGGCGTGTGACGTGACGGTACCTTTATACAGCACTCTAGAATGTGTATATAAGGACTTACTGGTGGTGATTGCAGCTTATATGTAAAAAATTGGTAACAGGTTCACTTTAAAGATGACCTGTCACCAGGTCAAAAGTGTCCAGTTATTGTTCTGATTTTATTCCTACTACTCTTCTAAATATTCTGCTTTTTATTCTCTAAAATCCACCATTCAGTTCCAAGAATATGGGCATTTTAATATAATAATACTAATATTTATTCATTTATATAGTGCTATTAATTCCATAGCACTTTACATACATCAGTAATGCTGTCCCTATTGAGGCTCACAATCTAAACATCCTATCAGTACATCTTTGCAATGTAGCAGGAAACTGGAGTGCCCAGAGGAAACCCATGCAAACACAAGAAGAATATTAATTTTGGGCTAATTTTTTGGTCCTTACCAAGCGCCTCACAGAATAAAAATGCAGATCAGCCTAAAGACTCAACTTGGAGAATCCTGTAATCCACACTCTCCTTGGAAAGTCCATAAAAAAACAGCACTAAATGAATAGACTCATATCTCTGGAACTGTATATTTGATTTTAAAAGAGAGAAAAAACTGAATACTCAGGGGAGCAGTGGGAATAAAATAAGAGCAATAGCCAGACACTTTGACCTAATGACAGGTCCCGTTGAAAATATATAAGGATATGTGTACACCATGCCTTGAAGTGAGTACACCAACAAAAGGGAAATATTTTGCAGGCAGTGGCCACAGGTAACCATCTTTACTGGCTGATTGTGCTCCAGTTTTGCTTTTTTTCTAGTGTCTGATAGCATGAGGCAGTACTTGTAACTCATTGTGGTTGCACAGATCATCTACCTCTTCCCTCCATATATGTCATTACATTATGTTTCCCAGTATTTATAAACTGCAGGATGTGAATAGATGACCATTGATAAGTTTATGATTAAGTGATTGACATGTATAACTATATATACCCTCCTGTTACAAATGTGTTTGCCTGAAAAAGGTTCAGGTGAACCAATACGTTACCACTGGGCATTGATTATGTTGGAGTTCTGCCTCTGTCTCTTGCTTTTTGTCTATGGCAATGGTTGGATAGTTGCTCCAAGGGTACCTTTACACGTCGCAGCATTGCATGCAATTTCACTTGCAACTTATTGGTTGCAGTGAAATCATGGACACATTGTTCTATTTTGTTGCCGTGTACAAATGTAACAATGTGTCCATGATTTCACTGCAACCAGAAATTGCAAGTGAAATTGCATGCAATGTTGCGACATGTAAAGGTACCCTAAGGGCCGTGTATAGCGATTCTGTTCTGATATTTGTTGTAGACATATTCGATAATAAATGTAAATCTGGTGATAAATCAGTTGATTGACACCTCTTTGAATCTAGACTTAATATATTATTATTAATATTGGCTGTCCTCCAACGTTCACCACTAAACCTGACAGAACTGGAGAGGATCTGCAAGGAAGAATGGCAGATGATCCCCATATGCCAGGGTGAAAAACTTGTTGAATCATTCCCAATAAGATTCATGGATGTACTAGCAAAAGGTGCTTCTACTCAATACTGAGCAAAGGGTCTGAATACTTATGACCATGTGATATTTCAGTTTTCCTTTTATAAAAAATTTGCACAAATTTCTATATTTTTGTTTTTTTTTCAGCCAAGATGGGGTGCAGAGTGTACATTAATGAGAAAAAAAGGAACTTTTTTGAATTTACCAAATGCTGCAATGAAACAAAGAGTGAAAAATATAAAGGGGTCTGAATAGTTTCCATACCCACTTTATATAGAATTATTCCAGATATGTAAATGTTTCAGCAATGTTGTTGTATTTATTCTAATTAGTGTCTATAAACTAGTCCAGCTGAATCATGGGTATTACGCAGGAGGAAGGGGAACATCTCCCTGAAGCGTGTGTCCTGTGACACTGTGTAGACTTGGCATTTCAGTTGTGCAGTATGTTACAACTTGTGTCCTTCAAAAAAGTATCAGGATTATGTCTGATGAAAACTACAAGGCGTAAGTAGGCTGTATAGGAACCTTGCCTTTTATGCCTTATATCTTTTCTCTCCTATGATTTATTGGGTGTTGGCGAGGATTCTGCTGCAGCCAGTTGTGTTAGAGCCATACACCGGAAAGCCAGGAGAAGGGTGATGTGGCTGAGCTGGAACAACTAGAGAGGATTTCTTATGTACAGTCATATGAAAAAGTTTGGGCACCCCTCTTAATCTTACTCTTTTTTTTGTTTAAAATTGTTTTTTTTGCAACAGCTATTTCAGTGTGATATATGTAATAACTGATGGACATCAGTAATATTTCAAGATTGAAGTGAGGTTTATTGTACTAACTAAAAATGTGAAATATGCATTATTTCTAAATTTGACAGGTGCAAAAGTATGGCACCCTTCTGATTTTCATGATTTGAATACTCCTAACTACTTTTTACTGACTTACTGAAGCACTAAATTGGTTTGGTAACCTCATTGAGCTTTGTACTTCATAGCCCGGTGTATCCAATCATGAGAAAAGCTATTTCAGGTGTCCACTTGCAAGTTGTTCTCCTAGTTGCATCTTCTCTGAGGAGTGGCATCATGGGCTCCTCAAAACAGCTCTCAAATGATCTGAAAAAAAAAGATTGTTCAACATAATTGTTCAGGGGAAGGATACAAAAAGTTGTCTCACAGATTTAACCTGTCAGTTTCCACTGTGAGGAACATAGTAAGGAAATGGAAGACCACAGAGACAGTTCTTGTAAAGGCCAGAAGTGGCAGGCCAACAAAAATATCAGAAAGGCAGAGAAGAAGAATGGTGAGAACAGTCAAGAACAATCCACAGACCACCTCCAAAGACCTGCATCATCATCTTGCTACAGATGGTTTCACTGTGCATCGGTCAACAATACAGCGCACACTGCACAAGGAGAAGCTGTATGGGAGAGTGATGCGAAAGAAGTCGCCACAAACAGAGTCGCTTGAGGTATGCAAAAGCACATTTGGACAAGCCAGTTTCATTTTGGAAGAAGGTCCTGTGGACTGATGAAACAAAGAATGAGTTGTTTGGTCATACAACAAGGCGTTATGCATGGTGCCACAAAAAACACAGCATTCCAAGAAAAACACTTGCTACCCACTGTCAAATTTGGGGGAGGGTCCATCATGCTTTGGGGCTGTGTGGCCAATGACGGCATCGGGAATCTTGTTAAAGTTGAGGGTCGCATGGATTCCACTCAGTATCAGCAGATTCTTGAGAATAATGTTCAAGAATCAGTGTCAAAGTTGAAGTTACGCCGGGGATGGATCTTTCAGCAAGAAATGATCCAAAACACCGCTCCAAATCTACTCAGGCATTCATGCAGAGGAACAATTACAATGTTCTGGAATGGCCATCCCAGTCCCCAGACCTAAATATCACTGAACATCTGTGGGATGTTTTGAAGCGGGCTGTCCATGCTCGGCGACCATCAAACTTAACTGAACTGGAATTGTTTTGTAAAGAGGAATGGTCAAAAATACCTTCATCCAGGATCCAGGAACTCATTAACAGCTACAGGAAGCGACTAGAGGCTGTTTATTTTTGCAAAAGGTGGATCTACTAAATATTAATGTAACTTTTCTGTTGAGGTGCCCAAACTTTTGCATCTGTCAAATTTTGAAATAATGCATATTTCACATTTTTGGTTAGTACAATAAACCTCATTTCAATCCTGAAATATTACTGTGTCCATCAGTTATTACATATATCACACTGAAATAGCTGTTGCAAAAAAACTATTTTAAAACAACAAAAAAAAGATTAAGATTAAGAGGGGTGCCCAAACGTTTTCATATGACTGTATTTTGTCAGTTTCTTCTGTAGAATAAGGCAGGATAGGAACAAAGAAAATGAACAAATCAAATGAAGAATTTGTGAGATTTTATTGTGTGTTTTTAGTGCTTGGTATTCTTTCCAGGGAATATTGTTCCACTTTATCCTTGGGTATATTGTAAGCTGATTGTGCTTTTCGGTCACAATTAAATAGTAGTTAAGCATCCCCATGTGTTTTACTGCTGAATACCTAATCATTGATCAGACAGTGGTTTAGGCTCCAGGATCTAATGGACGGGAATAATGTGTATGATGGTATTTGACTGAAGTAGCAGGGAAATGGTGAAGTAGTATTGCTCTCGGGAAGGGGAAGTTCCCATTCTACAGGTTAGGACATTTTATGATGACTACAACCACTACCTGTTCTTATGGGCTTGCGTTTGTCTGCGTGCCTTCCTCGCACTTGCCTGTCACGCAGGGACAGCCGGTATCAGTAAGTTGTATGCTTCCCCCTGAGCTTCTCTGTTTCTCAGTATGATTCTTTGCAATGGAAAATGTGATGTTGACTGAAAACTGTGTTGGACGTTTAGTAACCCTTCTGCTATAAGATTTTCAGCACATCCTATCATAGTGAATAGGGTGAGTACACCTGTAATAAGTCTCGTAATGCCCATGACCGCGGGACAGAATCTAGACCTCATGTCCTTCAGCCGACCAAACTCTGGGGCCAAATAGTTATTGTTGTAACTGCTAGACTTACCCTCAAGGTTATTATTATTGGTGGGCATGACGGAGATGTGGGCAGGAAAAGAGTGTTGGTGGCTTGAAGATATCATGTGCCATCTTCAGAATAGCTGCACATTCTTCTTGTTATTAACTCCTTGCTAAGCTCCTTTGTGACCATCTTTTGAAGTTGCACGTGTTGATGATATTCCCCTCTATGCCCAGCCAGTCTGGAATAGCAGGGCTGGCATGGTTGGCAGTAATTGAGGTCTAGTTGCTGCCAATCTTCTGTGACTGTTTTGTTACATATTAGTGGGTTAAAATAAATGCCGGGATATATTCTGTTTATATTGTAAGGAATTTGCAACTCCATTCTAGTATATTCCTATAGTCTAGTGCTTTAGCCCACAGTTTCATTGATTTTTGGTATTATGTCATTAACTATGCTGCGGTACAGTAAAAGCCTTGAATGCTGCCCTCAAATCAATAGATCTTAGTATAACATGTCACAGTCTGACAGCTGCAATGCCATGTGGTGTCACGCAGGCTGCTGTCATTCCTAATGCTATAGTTGGCACGTTTCTGTGACACACCAGTGGCATGGTCTTGTTGAGCTAGAGAATATGGTTCAGTATGGAATCTCATGGTATATGTTGTCTGTGCGCTGAGGATCATTCCTTCCATCATGCTTTCAATATTATTAGCAGCAATATTCTCACTTCTTTAGTGCAGCTCTATGGGATTTGCCAAATTTGTGTAAAACAGTTCAGAACAATAATCCATAATCATTTTTTCATTGGTTATTCCACTTCACTATATTGGATTGTGCCTGCATTTTACATGAGCGACACCTTTATATGTGTATATATATTTACACCAAGTATTTGATGTCTCCTACAAAAAGCAACATGTTCATATACCTCAATTGCCTTTCATTTGAAGAGAATAATGACCTGGACACTATTTAATGGCCCTCGACAATGTTTTGTAATTTTATTTTTGCGTTATAAAAGAAAGGGTTAACTCAAAATGTTACCCCCGTAGACACATACTGTATATAGAAAAGGAGAAGTTTACAAGTTAGAACCTTGCAGAATGATCATATACCTTCAGTTTTCATAGAGAAGTGAAATTATACATGCATGATGGGGCAGACTAGTGAAATATAGAGAAAAAAAAATACACACACACATATATATATATATATATATATAGAGAGAGAGAGAGAGAGATACAAATAAAACGAGAATAGTTGGTGATATCAACTTCCTGTTTGTGGCACATTTGCATATAGGAGGGGGAAAACTATTCCAGATGGGTGGTGACCATGGCGGCCATTTTGAAGTCGGACATTTTGGATCCAACTTTATTTTTTTCAATGGTAAGAGGGTCATGTGACATGAAACGTATTGACAATTTCATAAGAAAAACAATGGTGTGCTTGGTTTTAACATAACTTTATTCTCTCATGAGTTATTTTAAGTTGATATCATTATTCATTCCCATTTTATTTAGGTGTATCCATATAAATGGCCACCCGGGCAATTGTCTATGCTGTGAAGATACGAGATGTGCAGCATCTGAAACAACGGATACTAGAAGGCTGTACTAGCATTTCTTCTACGGAGTGGGAGAAGAGGGTTGCATTGACAATCCAACACAATGGACAGCACTTTGAACACATTTTATAAGTGGTCATAAACTTGTAAATAACTCATGAAAAAATAGTTGTTAAAACTAAGCACACCATTGTTTGTCTCATGAAATTCTCAATAAAATTGATGTGTCACATGACCCTCTTCCCATTGAAAAAAATAAAGTTGGATCCAAAATGGCCGACTTCAAAATGGCCTTCATGGTCGCCACCCATCTGGGAAAATTTCCCTCTCTCATATACTAATGTTCCACAAACAGGAAGTTGATATCACCAACCATTCCCATTTTATTTAGGTGCATACATATTGATGGCCCACCCTGTAGATATAATAATAATAATAGTAATAATAAATCTTTAAATATATATAGCATCAACATATTCTGCAGCGCTTTACAATACGAAATTACAGTAGAGAAAAAATACAGTACAATAATTAGATACAATAAAATAAGCATAGAATCAATGTGAAAAATACAATAAATAAAGCAAAAAATAAAGGTGCTCCTGCTCAAAAGAGCTTACAATCTACAACAGTATTGGGTTTACAAAAAGTACAGGGGCTTGTTACTGTGATGCTCTAAGCATCTTGAGGAAATGGGGGATAGAAATAAGGTTACATGAATGGTCATCAGACAATCTGCGTAGACCTTTTGAGTTTGGTGGAGTTTGAAGAAGACTTATGTCCAGAGTGAATGGGCTATCTACAGTACAAAGGACTTCTATTAGGGAGCATGGTAGATCGCCTTAAAAAGATGTGTTTCTAGGGATCGTCTGAAGCCATGCAAGTTGTGGATGGTCCTGATTTCTTGGGGTAGAGCATTCCAGAGGATTGGTGCAGCTCTGGAGAAGTCTTGGAGTCGGGAGTGGGAGGATCAGATTAGTGTAGATGTTAGTCGAAGGTCATTTGTGGAAAGTAGAGAACGGGTGGGGTGATAGACAGAGATGAGGGAGGAGGTGTAGGGGGGTGTTGCACTGTGAAGAGATTTGTGGGTAAGAACAAGCTATTTGAATTTGATCCTGTAGTGTTCGGAAAAGAATATGAATAAAATTATATTAGAGATGAGCAGATACCAGTGAATTTGAGCAATTTGCAATTTTATTTACAAAAAAAGGGGGCAGTGCAATTTACCAGGTTGTTGAAGATTAGTGATGAGCGGTCTCATAAATGGTATGGTTTGTCATGTTCATGACTTTAAAAAAAGTTTGTTTTGGGACCCAAACTTGACCCTGGAACTTAAACCTCATACAAGTTAATGGGGACCTCAACTTCTTTGCTGAAAATTGGCTGTGAAGCTAGGGGCTGCAAAAGCAAGGAAAATGGGGGTTATTGCCCTGCAAATATGCCCTGCAACCCTCAGCTGTCTGCTTTACCTTGGCTGGTTTTCAAAATAGAGGGGATCACATGCTGATTTTTTTTTTTAATTATTTAAATAAATTTGTAAAAAAAATGTCCTATTTTTCTTAACCAGGTCAAGCAGACAGCTGAGGTTTGGTATTATCAGGATGGGAAGAACCATGGTTATTTGGCCCTTCCCAGCCTAAAAATACCAGCCCGCAGGTGCCCTAGAAGTGGTGCATCACATTAGATTCGCCAATTCTGGCACTTTACCTGGCTCTTCCGGATTGCCCTGCTGCAGTGGTAATCAGGATAATGATTACTGGGGTTGATGTCAGCTGTGAATTGTTTTCACTTGACATGTCTGCCGTGCTAACCTCTGAGCCAGCAGATACATGGAGTCTGACTGAGCAGACATATAATGAAGGATATCAGCAGATACATGGAGTCTGACTGAGAAGACTTATATAATGAAGTATATCAGCAGATACATGGAGGCTGACTGAGCAGACTTATATAATGAAGGATATCAGCAGATACATGGAGTCTGACTGTGCAGATTTATATAATGAAGGATCTGAGCAGATACATGGAGTCTGACTGAGCAGACTTATATAATGAAGGATATCAGCAGATACATGGAGTCTGACTGAGCAGACTTATATAATGAAGGATATGAGCAGATACATGGAGTCTGACTGAGCAGACTTATATAATGAAGGATATCAGCAGATACATGGAGTCTGACTGAGCAGACTTATATAATGAAGGATATGAGCAGATACATGGAGTCTGACTGAGCAGACTTACAGTGCCTACAAGTAGTATTCAACCCCCTGCAGATGTAGCTGGTTGACACATGCGGAATTAACTTGGCATTGTGACATTTGGACTGTAGATCAGCCTGGAAGTGGGAAATGCAGTGCCACAATAAATTATTTTTTTTTTATTTATTTATTTTTTTTAAAGCGTTAAAAGTTAATTCAGAGGGTCATTTATTATTCAACCCCTCAAACCACCGGAGTTCTGTTTGGTCCCCCTAAAGTATTAAGAAGTAGTTCAGGCACAAATAACAATGAGCTTCACATGTGTGGATTAATTATCTCTTTTGCCAGCCTTTTCTGACTATTTAAGACCCTCCCCAAACTTGTGAACAGCACTCGTACATGGTCAACATGGGAAAGACAAAGGAGCATTCCAAGGCCATCAGAGACAAGATCGTGGAGGGTCACAAGGCTGGCAAGGGGTATAAAACCCTTTCCAAGGAGTTGGGCCTACCTGTCTCCACTGTTGGGAGCATCATCCGGAAGTGGAAGGCTTATGGAACTACTGTTAGCCTTCCACGGCCTGGACAGCCTTTGAAAGTTTCCTCCCGTGCTGAGGCCAGGCTTGTCCGAAGAGTCAAGGCTAACCCAAGGAAAACAAGGAAGGAGCTCCGGGAAGATCTCATGGCAGTGGGGACATTGGTTTCAGTCAATACAATAAGTTACGTACTCCACCGCAATGGTCTCCGTTCCAGACGAGCCCGTAAGGTTCCTTTACTTTCAAAGCGTCATGTCAAGGCTCGTCTACAGTTTGCTCATGATCACTTGGAGGACTCTGAGACAGACTGGTTCAAGGTTCTATGGTCTGATGAGACCAAGATCGAGATCTTTGGTGCCAACCACACACGTGATGTTTGGAGACTGGATGGCTCTGCATACGACCCCAAGAATACCATCCCTAAAGTCAAGCATGGTGGTGGCAGCATCATGCTGTGGGGCTGTTTCTCAGCAAAGGGGCCTGGCCATCTGTTCCGCATCCATGGGAAGATGGATAGCACGGCCTACCTGGAGATTTTGGCCAAGAACCTCCGCTCCTCCATCAAGGATCTTAAGATGGGTCGTAATTTCATCTTCCAACAAGACAACGACCCAAAGCACACAGCCAAGAAAACCAAGGCCTGGTTCAAGAGGGAAAAAATCAAGGTGTTGGAGTGGCCTAGTCAGTCTCCTGACCTTAACCCAATTGAAAACTTGTGGAAGGAGCTCAAGATTAAAGTCCACGTGAGACACCCAAAGAACCTAGATAACTTGGAGAAGATCTGCATGGAGGAGTGGGCCAAGATAACTCCAGAGACCTGTGTCGGCCTGATCAGGTCTTATAAAAGACGATTATTAGCTGTAATTGCAAACAAGGGTTATTCCACAAAATATTAAACCTAGGGGTTGAATAATAATTGACCCACACTTTTATGTTTAAAATTTATAAAAATTCAACTGAGCAACATAACTTTTTGGTTTGTAAGATTTATGCTTCTGTTAATAAATCCTACTCTCGTTTGCAGTTTGAAGGCTCTAACTTATTGGCATCTTATCAAACCAGCTAAATCTGCAGGGGGTTGAATACTACTTGTAGGCACTGTATATAATGAAGGATATCAGCAGATACATGGAGTCTGACTCAGCAGATTTATATAATGAAGGATATGAGCAGATACATGGAGTCTGACTGAGCAGACGCAGACTTATATAATGAAGGATATCAGCAGATACATGGAGTCTGACTGAGCAGACATACAATGAAGGATATCAGCAGATACATGGAGTCTGACTGAGCAGACATACAATGAAGGATATCAGCAGATACATGGAGTCTGACTGAGCAGACTTATATAATGAAAGATATCAGCAGATACGTGGAGTCTAACTGAGCAGACTTATATAATGAAGGATATGAGCAGATACATGGAGTCTGACTAAGTAGACATATAATGAAGGATATCAGCAGATGCATGGAGTCTGACTGTGCAGACTTATATAATGAAGGATATCGGCAGATACATGGAGTCTAACTGTGCAGACTTCTATAATGAAGGATATCGGCAGATACATGAAGTCTGACTGAGCAGACTTATATAATGAAGGATATCAGCAGATACATGGAGTCTGACTGAGCAGACTTATATAATGAAGGATATCAGCAGATACATTGGGTCTGACTGTGCAGACTTATATAATGAAGGATATCAGCAGATTCGTTGGGTCTGACTGTGCAGACTTATATAATGAAGGATATGAGCAGATACGTTGGGTCTGACTGTGCAGACTTATATAATGAAGGATATCAGCAGATACATGGAGTCTGACTGAGAAGACTTATATAATGAAGGATATCAGCAGATACATGGAGTCTGACTCAGCAGATTTATATAATGAAGGATATGAGCAGATACATGGAGTCTGACTGAGCAGACGCAGACTTATATAATGAAGGATATCAGCAGATACATGTAGTCTGACTCAGCAGATTTATCTAATGAAGGATATGAGCAGATACATGGAGTCTGACTGTGCAGACTTATATAATGAAGGATATCAGCAGATACATGGAGTCTGACTGAGCAGACATACAATGAAGGATATCAGCAGATACATGGAGTCTGACTGAGCAGACTTATATAATGAAGGATATCAGCAGATACATGGAGTCTAACTGTGCAGACTTATATAATGAAGGATATCGGCAGATACGTGAAGTCTGACTGAGCAGACTTATATAATGAAGGATATCAGCAGATACATGGAGTCTGACTGAGCAGACTTATATAATGAAGGATATCAGCAGATACGTTGGGTCTGACTGTGCAGACTTATATAATGAAGGATATCAGCAGATACGTTGGGTCTGACTGTGCAGACTTATATAATGAAGGATATGAGCAGATACGTTGGGTCTGACTGTGCAGACTTATATAATGAAGGATATCGGCAGATACGTGAAGTCTGACTGAGCAGACTTATATAATGAAGGATATCAGCAGATACATGGAGTCTGACTGAGCAGACTTATATAATGAAGGATATCAACAGATACGTTGGGTCTGACTGTGCAGACTTATATAATGAAGGATATCAGCAGATACGTTGGGTCTGACTGTGCAGACTTATATAATGAAGGATATGAGCAGATACGTTGGGTCTGACTGTGCAGACTTATATAATGAAGGATATCAGCAGATACATGGAGTCTGACTGAGAAGACTTATATAATGAAAGATATCAGCAGATACATGGAGTCTGACTCAGCAGATTTATCTAATGAAGGATATGAGCAGATACATGTAGTCTGACTGTGCAGACTTATATAATGAAGGATATCAGCAGATACATTGAGTCTGACTGAGCAGACATACAATGAAGGATATCAGCAGATACATGGAGTCTGACTGAGCAGACATACAATGAAGGATATCAGCAGATACATGGAGTCTGACTGAGCAGACTTATATAATGAAAGATATCAGCAGATACGTGGAGTCTGACTGAGCAGACTTATATAATGAAGGATATGAGCAGATACATGGAGTCTGACTAAGCAGACATATAATGAAGGATATCAGCAGATGCATGGAGTCTGACTGTGCAGACTTATATAATGAAGGATATCGGCAGATACGTGAAGTCTGACTGAGCAGACTTATATAATGAAGGATGTCAGCAGATACATGGAGTCTGACTGAGCAGACTTATATAATGAAGGATATCAGCAGATACGTTGGGTCTGACTGTGCAGACTTATATAATGAAGGATATCAGCAGATACGTTGGGTCTGACTGTGCAGACTTATATAATGAAGGATATGAGCAGATACGTTGGGTCTGACTGTGCAGACTTATATAATGAAGGATATCAGCAGATACATGGAGTCTGACTGAGAAGACTTATATAATGAAGGATATCAGCAGATACATGGAGTCTGACTCAGCAGATTTATATAATGAAGGATATGAGCAGATACATGGAGTCTGACTGAGCAGACGCAGACTTATATAATGAAGGATATCAGCAGATACATGGAGTCTGACTCAGCAGATTTATATAATGAAGAATATGAGCAGATACATGGAGTCTGACTGTGCAGACTTATATAATGAAGGATATCAGCAGATACATGGAGTCTGACTGAGCAGACATACAATGAAGGATATCAGCAGATACATGGAGTCTGACTGAGTAGACTTATATAATGAAAGATATCAGCAGATACGTGGAGTCTGACTGAGCAGACTTATATAATGAAGGATATGAGCAGATACATGGAGTCTGACTAAGCAGACTGTGAGAGTCATGTGGGATTAGTGGATGAGGGCAGATATATCTCTCCAGGTATCTGTCCTATGCAACCTAACCTGGTCAGTATCACCTGGCTGCTAATGAATTAGTGGGAGGCGGTTGGGCTAGGTAAAAGGAGTCTGGGAGGTCGGGAGGAGTCTCTCTCTCAGCCTGGGAACACAGGAGGCCTGACTGTGCTTGGAGACACATGTGAGTGAAAGCAGTGCTCTTTGGTTCTATGGTTTGGCTGAAGGGAGAAGCCCTTCAGTCTATAGTGAGGTTGTATTATGTTTAGTTAGTGCCGGACAGGCAAGGATTTTTGTTTGCTGTTTTGTTTTATTTCTGTTTGCTTTCACCACAATAAACTCTGGCCCAGGGCCAGTGGCCTCTAAGCCTCTGCTGGTGGACTGAATGACACACGACACATACGTGCCCTTTGACCTGGCAAAGGCGAACCCCGAGTGTGTTCTTACATATTGGTGGAGAATGCGGGCAGCACGTTAAAGTGTCAACATGGAAGACGTGGTGAAAGCGCTGGTACAATCCACAGCTGTGCAGCAAGAGGCTAACCGCTTAATGACAGCCCAGCTGAGGGAACTGGTAGAAACGACCACGAGAGACCGCCAACTGCTGCAGGAGGTGGCGCAGCGCCTTGCGAGCGCTCCAGAGGTGAATCCGGAAGCTGCCCAGAGGGAGATTCATGTGAGTCGGTACTGGCAGAAACTGACTACGGAAGATGACGTGGAAGCCTACCTGACCACGTTTGAACGGACAGCGGAGCGGGAAAAATGGCCAAAAGCACGTTGGGCCGGCTTGCTGGCTCCATTTCTGGCCGGTGAGGCCCAAAAGGCGTACTACGATCTGGAGCCTGAAGCAGCGCAGGATTTCGATAAACTAAAAGCCGAGATCCTGGCCCGGCTGGGAGTGACGATGGCGGTACGAGCTCAGAGAGTGCACCAATGGACTTATCAGCCCGATAAACCACCCCGATCCCAGATGTTCGACCTCATTCACCTGACGAAGAAGTGGCTACAACCCGAGGTGTTGACAGCGCCGGAGATGATCCAAAGAGTTGTCTTGGACAAATACCTGAGAGCCTTACCGGCCGCCTTGAGAAAATGGGTGAGTCATGGAAACCCCACGACAGCAGACCAGCTCGTGGATCTAGTGGAACGTTATTCCGTGGCGGAAGGACTCATGGACGACGCCACACGTCCTCCCTCCTCCCCCTCCTCACGGGGATCGGGTAAGACTGTATCGGGGTCTAGGGGAGGGGGAAAATATTCGAAGACAGGGGGGGAGGAAAACGGGACTGCCGGACCTATGAGGTCTAAGGGACCGACCTATGGACTAAGCAAGGGGTCTGTGAGGTGTTTTCGCTGCCAAGAGGTGGGCCACATTGCTGCGAACTGTCCAGTAACTATCGAACCGATGCAGTGTGATGTCACGCCCTGTGAAAAACGTGTGGCTATGGTTGCACGGGTGGTGTGTGTTGCAGCCGGTCAAGGCGATATGGAGAAACACCTGTGTGACCTGTCTGTTAATGGCACGAATGTGGTGGCGCTGTTAGACTCTGGGAGTGTGGTAACGCTGGTCAAGGCCAGTCTGGTGTCAGTCCCGACTGGTCCGTCAGATAAGTTTTCTGTGACGTGTGTGCATGGGGACACCTGCTCGTACCCCACCTCTGTCTCCTGCATTGCTACTCCCTATGGGTCTGTGTATCATAAAGTGGGACTAGTCCCAGCCCTATTGCATGATGTCATTCTGGGTAGGGATTTTCCCCACTTCTGGCAGTTGTGGGAGAACCAGTTGGTGCTCCGGGGGAGCGGCACAGGGGACCCTGCTCCAAGGGGCCCTGAGCCACTGGAGGATGGGCCCTCAGGGGCTTCCGGGAAGCAATCCCCTGAGGACAACCTTCAGTTCCCGTTTTCAGTCATGGCTGGGGATTTCGAGGAACCCACGGCAGGGGCGGAGGTGGACAGCCATCCACCTTCCGGTTTGCTGGAATTGGAAGTTCAGAAAGACGACTTCCAAAGCGAGCAAATAAGGGATCCTACCCTGTCTCAGGCTAGAAAAAATGTCAAGGTGGTGAACGGAGTACAGGTGGATGCCGATGCTAGGCTGGCATATCCTCACATGGCGATAGAGAATGACTTTCTCTATCAGATAGAGAAAAAGGGGGAAGACACGGTGCAACGGTTGGTAGTGCCAAAACCCTACCGGCAGAGAGTGCTGGCCCTGGCACACACACACGTGATGGGAGGCCACCTGGGGGTCCAAAAAACTACTGAAAGGATATTACACTGTTTTGTATGGCCGGGCATGCACCATGATGTTCGCACGTATTGCGAGTCGTGTCCGGAATGCCAAATCACTGCACCCAGGCCCCATCTGTGTAGCCCCTTGGTACCCCTACCTATCATCGAAATCCCGTTCGAGAGGATTGGGATGGATTTGGTTGGGCCCCTCCCCAGGTCTGCACGGGGACACCAGCACATCCTTGTCATCTTGGATTATGCCACTCGCTACCCCGAGGCCATTCCTTTGCGTAACACGGCCACCAAGACCATTGCCAAGGAGCTGGTCCATGTGTTTAGTCGGGTCGGTGTCCCGAAACAGATACTCACCGACCAGGGGACCCCCTTTATGTCGAGGGTAATGAAAGAGCTTTGCAGGCTCTTACAGATATCACAGCTACGCACCTCTGTCTATCATCCTCAAACAGACGGACTGGTAGAGCGGTTCAACAAAACCCTGAAACAGATGCTCCGAAAGGCGATAGACAAAGATGGGAAGAACTGGGACTACTTGCTCCCATATTTGCTGTTTGCCATCCGGGAGGTACCCCAGTCTTCCACCGGATTCTCGCCTTTCGAACTTCTGTATGCCCGACGTCCCCGGGGTCTTTTGGACGTCGCGAAAGAGACCTGGGAGGGACAGGTTACCCCATTCAAAAGTGTGATAGACCATGTAACCCAAATGCAGGATCGTATTGCGGCCGTTATTCCCATTGTGAAAGAGCATATGATGCAGGCTCAAGGGGCGCAGAAGAGGGCTTATGACAGGGGGGCCAGGGTCCGCTCTTTTGCACCCGGAGATAGGGTGTTGATCCTGGTACCCACGGTGGAAAGTAAGTTCCTGGCAAGGTGGCAAGGCCCCTTTGAAATTCGGGAAAGGGTAGGTGAGGTAAACTACAAAGTGTACCAGCCTGGGAAAAGAAAACCCGAACAGATTTATCACGTGAATCTGATAAAACCTTGGAAGGACCGTCCGGCTCTGTCAGCGGGACTGGCCCTTCCGATCCGCACACGGACCCTGCCCGAAGTCCAGATTGCGGAGACTCTTTCGGAGCGGCAAAAGACAGACGTCAAGCAGTTTCTCTTAAACAACCAACAGTTTTTTTCTGAGAAACCGGGACAGACTACGCTCCTTAAGCATGATATTATAACAGAGCCAGGCGTAACCGTACATGTAAAACCTTACCGTATCCCGGAAGCTCGGCGGGAAGCCGTCTCCCGAGAAGTAAAGTCAATGTTAGAGCTAGGAGTGATTGAGGAATCGCATAGTGCCTGGTCGAGCCCTATTGTATTACTCCCTAAACCAGACGGCACCATTCGGTTCTGCAATGACTTCCGGAAACTGAATGCAGTTTCCAAATTTGATGCGTACCCTATGCCACGGGTCGACGAATTGATAGATCGGCTTGGAAAAGCCCGGTATATCACGACCTTAGATTTAACGAAGGGGTACTGGCAGATTCCCCTGACGGAGGCAGCCAAAGAGAAGACTGCGTTTTCTACACCGGACGGGTTATATCAGTATGTGCATATGCCGTTTGGACTACATGGGGCACCAGCGACATTCCAAAGGTTGATGGACCGGGTCCTGAGGTCACATCGGCAGTACGCTGCAGCCTATTTGGATGATATCGTCATCTACAGCCTCGAGTGGGAGACCCACCTTCAGAAAGTGCAAGCTGTGATAGAGGACCTGCGGAAGGCAGGTCTCACGGCCAACCCCAAGAAATGTCATATCGGGCTGGAAGAAGCCCGGTATTTGGGTTACGTTATCGGGAGGGGAATCATTAAGCCCCAGTTGGACAAGATACATGCCATTCAGAACTGGCCACAACCAATAAACAAGAAGCAAGTGAGGGCTTTCTTGGGGATTGCGGGCTATTATCGCCGGTTTATTCCCAATTTTGCTGCCATTGCGGTCCCCCTGACGGATCTTACCAAAGGGAAGGATTCTGTCATGATCAAATGGACCACGGCAGCGGAAGAAGCCTTCCATGCCCTAAAGCTGGCTCTTTGCTCTCAACCTGTGTTGGTGGCTCCTGATTTTCTTAGTGAGTTTGTAGTCCAAACGGATGCTTCCGATACCGGTATAGGGGCAGTGTTGTCACAACTGAGGGACGGAGAGGAACATCCGGTCCTTTATCTGAGTCGGAAGCTAAATAAACACGAACGGAGGTATGCCATTGTGGAAAAAGAATGCCTGGCCATTAAGTGGGCTCTCGAGTCCCTCAAATATTACTTGGGGGGCAGGAAGTTCCGGCTGATCACTGACCATGCCCCTCTCAAGTGGATGCACTTGAATAGGGAACGGAATAGCCGGGTGACTAGGTGGTTCCTTGCCTTGCAGGCCTACAATTTTACAGTGGAGCATCGCCCAGGGGTGCAGATGGGGAATGCTGATGCCCTGTCACGGGTGCACTGTTTTGTGGGCGCCATTGCTCAGCCGGAGTGGTCTGAGCAGAGGGGGGGGATATGTGAGAGTCATGTGGGATTAGTGGATGAGGGCAGATATATCTCTCCCAGGTATCTGTCCTATGCAACCTAACCTGGTCAGTATCACCTGGCTGCTAATGAATTAGTGGGAGGCGGTTGGGCTAGGTAAAAGGAGTCTGGGAGGTCGGGAGGAGTCTCTCTCTCAGCCTGGGAACACAGGAGGCCTGACTGTGCTTGGAGACACATGTGAGTGAAAGCAGTGCTCTTTGGTTCTATGGTTTGGCTGAAGGGAGAAGCCCTTCAGTCTATAGTGAGGTTGTATTATGTTTAGTTAGTGCCGGACAGGCAAGGATTTTTGTTTGCTGTTTTGTTTTATTTCTGTTTGCTTTCACCACAATAAACTCTGGCCCAGGGCCAGTGGCCTCTAAGCCTCTGCTGGTGGACTGAATGACACACGACACATACGTGCCCTTTGACCTGGCAAAGGCGAACCCCGAGTGTGTTCTTACAAGACATATAATGAAGGATATCAGCAGATGCATGGAGTCTGACTGTGCAGACTTATATAATGAAGGATATCAGCAGATACATGGAGTCTAACTGTGCAGACTTATATAATGAAGGATATCGGCAGATACGTGAAGTCTGACTGAGCAGACTTATATAATGAAGGATATCAGCAGATACATGGAGTCTGACTGAGCAGACTTATATAATGAAGGATATCAGCAGATACGTTGGGTCTGACTGTGCAGACTTATATAATGAAGGATATGAGCAGATACGTTGGGTCTGACTGTGCAGACTTATATAATGAAGGATATGAGCAGATACGTTGGGTCTGACTGTGCAGACTTATATAATGAAGGATATGAGCAGATACGTTGGGTCTGACTGTGCAGACTTATATAATGAAGGATATCAGCAGATACATGGAGTCTGACTGAGCAGACTTATATAATGAAGGATATGAGCAGATACATGGAGTCTAACTGTGCAGACTTATATAATGAAGGATATCAGCAGATACATGGAGTCTAACTGTGCAGACTTATATAATGAAGGATATCGGCAGATACGTGAAGTCTGACTGAGCAGACTTATATAATGAAGGATATCAGCAGATACATGGAGTCTGACTGAGCAGACTTATATAATGAAGGATATCAGCAGATACGTTGGGTCTGACTGTGCAGACTTATATAATGAAGGATATGAGCAGATACGTTGGGTCTGACTGTGCAGACTTATATAATGAAGGATATGAGCAGATACGTTGGGTCTGACTGTGCAGACTTATATAATGAAGGATATCAGCAGATACGTGGAGTCTGACTGTGCAGACTTATATAATAAAGGATGTCAGCAGATACATGGAGTCTGACTGAGCAGACTTATATAATAAAGGATATCAGCTGAGATAACTGACCTATTTCTATCCATATCCAAGTGAAGGATATTATTCATATCTCCCAACAACAACAAAAGCACCCCCACTCTATGTCTAGTCAAGTCTATAATCTCCTGCAATTTTATCCCGAAATATGGGAGCGGAATGTACACTGCAGCCAGACACATCAAATGACCATACACACGACATACTAAACCACATACTGTTCATCAATGTCCATCCGCACTTCCACCTCTTCATACGGCACTGAGGCATGGATCAGGACCGAGACCCCCCTGGCATAATTAGAATATGTAGCGTGATGCGATTTTCTGACCCATCTTCTGGTCAGTACCCCTGTCTTGTCTTTGACCAAATAGGTTTCCATTAACACATAGTATAGACGGTTTGAAGGATAGGGCATGCTGTAACACTGCCGCTCTCTTACTCCTATCAGCAAAGCCTCGAACATGTCAGCCTATAATTTTAATCAATCCCGCCATACGTTATCAAGACAATACATAATAAGCCTGAAGACTTGTACCTCTTGTCGTTTACTTACCCACCACCTCTTGACTTCAATTATAATCGATGTCAGATCCGGCCAGATGCAGTCTTTTACCGAACACAAAAAAACGTTGCATGCAGCATTTTTTTAACTCGTTAAAAATTGCATCTGACCGGATACGGTAGCCACCTGAAGCTACCGTGCTGCCAGACACCATAGAAAATGAAGGAGCAAAAACTGGTTCATTACAATCTCCAGTTTTTATAGAAAAGATTTTTAAAGAATGATGGTGTGAAAATAGCCTTACCCAGAACAACTACCATAACCAGTTCTACAGAGTGACAAAAGGCAGTTATAGGGAGAATGGAGAAGTGTCAATTCCTCAAGAAAAAGGAAGTGGAACTAGAATATGTAATATTGCAATGCAGGATTTCATTGTTCAGAATGTCTGTGCCAAAATAGTTCTCATAGATGATGTCTCATTTTTCATTCTGATGGGGTTTTACAGTTTAGGTGCGAGTATTATCCATGAAACACGCGGACAGTGCTCATATGCTCATATCAGTCACAAAAAAAATATAGGAGACAAAAACACTTGAATATTACTAGAGTTGGAGCAAATGAACATCATGTAAAATAAAGTAAAAATAAAAACTGCATAAGAAATGCTATTTCTATGTATTGTATTTTGTAAAATATTCACTCATGTGGTTTGTTATCATGTTCAATGGTAAAATGGAGTGTGGACCCTCGACTCATTCAAGCAGACCCCTTGGATGTGGTAAATTCCATGTCTTATTTTACAAAGTCAATACACTGTACCTCTACATACCTTTATGTATTTGACTGCAGCAATGACGTCCTGGTTACACATGCGAATAAAGAGCACTGGGGATCAATAATGCGAGAGTGACAGTTACACACATGGGTGAATACTAGATCTAGAACAGGGGTCTCAAACTTGCGGCCCGAGGGCCGCATGCGGCCCCTGGGGCTTCACTATGCGGCCCGCCGCACCTTGGATAACTTAATGATGCATTGCCCCAGTGCAGGGGGCCGCTGCAGTCCCCGCTGTGAGGGTGCCTTCACATTAGCGTTTGGCGCCGCAGCGTATGCTGCGTTCCCATACGCATTCAAACGCATGCGCACTGCGTTCCTATGTTTAACATAGGAACGCATGGTGCCTGCGTTTGCTGCGTTCGGGTGCGGATGCGGACGATATCTGCTCCTTCCGGTGTCCAGCATCCGCACCCGGGACGCAGCATGTTGCATTTTTTGTGCGTTTGGGGACCTTGGAAGATCAGCAAGCGTCCCCAAGCGTACAAAAAATGCATTGCCGTCAATGGGTCCGCAGTGTTCAGCGCTTGACAGCGCGGGAGAACGCTGCGGACCCATTGAAAAATCTCCCGGTGGCCGCCGGTGATGTCACAGGAGCTCACCGACGGCCACCGGGAGATCAGCTGACCCTCTGCTGTCCTCCTTCTCCCCGCCGCCTGTAATATCCTAGCGATGTCGGCGGGGAGAACAGCTGATGTGACAGCTGTTTGAATCTTCCCGCGCCGACATCTCCTCTCGGTGTCGGCGCGGGAAGATTCAAACAGCTTTCAGATCAGCTGTTCTCCCCGCCGACACGTCCCGGTGCTTACCGGCGGGCGGGGGGGCGGAGATCTCCGGCGCTGATCTCCGCCCCCGGCCAGCGCCGATTGGCTGCCGGGCTCCATAGTGATGTGTCCGCAGGCGGACATTATCCGCTGCGGACACATCATTTGGACCCTGCTTTTGACAGCGTTTGTGTCTGCATGCCATCAACATGCAGACACAAACGCTAATGTGAAGGCAGCCTGAGATGACTTCTCTCCGCGGCACTAACAAGCTCTGCCACTCAGCAAGATCAATGCAAGCTTCCAGGCAATGAGAGGCCCGCAGCTGACGGCAGAATATGACGTCACCTGCGGGCCTCTGGCTGGCAGATTGCATTGATCTTGATGAGCAACAGAGCTTGTCTGAGCAGCGGCTGGAGGAAGTCATAGCACAGTGGAGGCCGGAAGTCAGCACAGCGGGGACCGCGGCGGCCCCCTGCGCTGGAGCGATGCATCATTAAAGTGAGTGTGTGTGAGAGGGTGTGTGTGAGGGTGAGTGTGTGAGTGAGGATGTGTGTATAAGAAAATGTGTGCGAGTTTCAGTGTGTGTATGAGAGTGTGTGAGTGTGAGAGTGTGTGTGAGAGTATGTGTGTGTGTGTGGGGGGGAGTTTGTGTGTGGGTTTGTGTGTGAGGGTGCGTGTGAGTGTGATAAAGTGTGTATTTGAGTGTGTAAAAAGAAGGTAAAACAGGATGGGGGGGCATCACTATAAAAGTAGATCAGGATGGGGGACATACCTAGAAAAGGGGATCAGGATGGGGGACATCACTATAAAAGGGGATCGGGATGGGGATATCACTAGAAAAGGGGATCAGGATGGGGACATCACTATAAAAGGGGATCGGGATGGGGGATATCACTAGAAAAGGGGATCAAGATGGGGACATCACTACTAAAGGGGAATGGGATGAGGGACATCACTAGAAAAGGAGATCAGGAATGGGGACATCACTAGAAAAGGGGATCAGTATGGGCACATCACTACAAAAGGGGATCATGATCGATGGGGGACATCACTAGAAAAAGGGATCAGGAGGTGGACATGACTAGAAAAAGGGATCAGGATAGGGATCATCACTAGAAAAAGGGATCAGGATGGTGGACATCACTAGAAAAAGGGATCAGGATAGGGATCATCACTAGAAAAGGGGATCAGGATGGGGGACATCAGTAGAAAAGGACATTACTACAGGATGGGGACATTACTACAAGAAAGGGATCAGGATTTGTACTTTACTACATTGAGCAAAAAATTCTGGTATTACTAAAAATATCACTTAGTCCTACAAGAGATGCGGCCCCCCGCTATAAATGTTTTTCTATGTGCGGCCCACCAACCCAGCTGAGTTTGAGACCCCTGATCTAGAATATGTATGTGCCCTTGTAGTATTTGCACTATGGACCACACACAGTGGAAATGTCGCAGCATTATTTACTACTGCGGAAAATGTTGCATATGCCACTAAGCTGTTGGACACTTTAAGCTGCAATTATTTTCCCAGTGGGAGCACAATATTTCTTAACATCTTTTCCACAATGCTGCTACTGGAGAACTCAGATTTCAGAAAATCTACTGATTTCTTTGCTATTAATGAAAGTACCCTGAGGCGGTGTTCACACAGTCAGTGTTTCCAGCGTTATCCATAACGCTGCATTGTACGGTACGACCACAGTGGATGGATTTCCAGAAATTCCTCCACAGCATTAACTAACCTGCGGGGCGGCTTTCCATGTTTGTCTGCAGCATGTCAATTTAGCACTGCGGAGTCGGAGGTGATCTCATTGCGTGAATGTATGGAAAAGCTGCCATGCCCTGAATGCAGATCGTGAGCACAGGGCGGCTGCGTTCACCCGTGGAGATCCCCGGCTTCTCACAGCGTCCAGTATACTGTATCTACGGATCGTGGGAACATACCCCTTATCTATCTTCAACCTTGAAAAATGTTATGAATGAGCAGATCAGTATTTTGTCAATTCCTCAGTGTTTTTTTTTTTTTTATTGGCATTTTTGTCTATGTATTTTTCCAGCATTGATTGGTCATTTTTTACTATGCATTTATCTATCCATAAAGAAATTAAGAAAGCACCAGCGTTTTTTCAGCGGAAACCCGGTTTTCTTCTAGGTTAGTTTTAAGCCTCCAATTGATTTGTATTGTGAATTGTTGGGCATCTTCCTAGATGAGTGAAGAATGGACATGGTACTTGTTTTAACCCCTTAAGGACTGAGCCTCATTTTACAATTCTGACCCAGTGTCACTTTATGAAATAATAATTCCGGAACGCTTCAGCATATCCTAGTGATTCCAAGACTGATTTTTCATGGCATATAGGACTTCATGTTAGTGGTAAATTTAGGATGCCATTTTCTGCATTTGTTTGACAAACCCAGAGTGTTTACATGCAGTGACAGTTCAAAGCCATGATGGGTATAGTCGTCATTGGTCAGCTCCTTTCCCAGCTACGTTTTTGTCAAATTCTTTGTTTCAATGCATAACTGCTCAGTAGGCATGGCGGATAAAAAAAACGCTGCTAAATGGAGTAATAAAAATGTCTCAAGTGCCAATATGGCCAGATCCGGCAAAATAAAAGATGCAACTGGAAGACACCGCTCATTTAACAAAAGTCCATAGGTAATGCATTGGACAGTAACCCAATGTTGCCATATCCGGTATTTTTTTTAAAAAGGAAGTATTCTGCTGGATTATAAAAACGCAGATGTGTAAACGCTAATTGCTTTGTGTCTTTTGAAGACTGCAAGAAGTTGAAAAGCCTCAACACATGAACAGCAAGTTGTTTATTGCTCAAAAAACTGCCGGAAAAGACAGTGTGAATATTCCCTTAGGCAACAATCTAGCCAAGCTTGTGAGTGGTGGTAGATGATAAGAAGGCAATCTTATCATGAGGCCTACCATATTAGCTGACTACAGAAGCAGAGCTTATTCTTTTTATTCTTATTATTAACTCATTAAAGAAATGGAAGTGAGAGTTAAAGGGACTCTGTCAGGCCATTTTTCAGTATGATACTAATATTACCCTTGAATAGTGTCTGGGCAGACCTTTTAAAAACATGTAAAATCATTATTGTAACATTTCTAGTTTCCTTGTTATAAGCATTTTCAGACCCTGCATAGAGCTGGTGCAGTAGTCCTCTCCATTACTTTTACAGAGGAGCTGCTGTATAAGTGTTATTCAGGTATCCACACTAGAGTGACCGGATCTCATAGGGGTAGAAAATGTCGGAATCTTGTTAGTCTGGACCCACAAAACAATTCCCCTTTCCAGATATTGATATAGCCAAAATTTGAGCTCGATCAAACGACGTTAACCCGTGCCGCTCGTCGCTCAAAGTTTGAAAAAAATCAAAATTTTAGGCCAAAAAGCTGACATATGGAGCCATAACTCCAGAACGGTAAATAATAAAAACACGCTTAATATCTCAAAAGAAAGCTAATGTTGTTCTTCAAAATTTATATTTTATACATAATTGTTATTTTTAAGTCAAACTGAGTTACAACAGCTTTTAGCCCCAAGAACGTGACCTGGTACTACTAGGAGAATACTTTGTATATTTTGTTACTAAGTGATAAATTTTGTTTTTTTTCTGTATATTTTTGAGTTTAAAGTAGAAAAATAATAAAAAAACAAGTAAGGCCCCTTTCACATCAGCGTTATTTTTAAATCGCGGCAGATGCGGTGGAAAAAACCGCATCTGCTGCGATTAACGCATAACCGCGACACCTGCGGCACAGTTGCGGCAAGCCCCATGCAATGTCTATGGGGCTTGCGGCAAGTGCGGTTTCGGCACTTGCGGCCGCGAAAAAAAACGCGGTCAGCCGCGTTTTTTTTGCGGCCGCACCTGCCGCAAGTGCCGATACCGCACCTCCCGCACCCTTACCGCAAGCCCCATAGACATTGCATGGGGCTTGCCGCAACTGTGCCGCAGGTGTCGTGGTTATGCGTTAATCGCGGCAGATGCGGTTTTTTCACCGCATCTGCCGCGATTTAAAAATAACGCTGATGTGAAAGGGGCCTAATACTGATAAGTCTAATGACATTTTTTATTTTAAAATATAAAAATGAGGTATATAATACATACAAAACAGACACAGAAAAGATACAGACGTAGTACCTACATGAGTTGCTAATTTTACATAGTTATCTAATCTATTCTAGAGCTTTTGTTAAAGTCGTTTTTGAAACGTCAGAATATAATGCTCGCCATTTGCTTACAACTTGCAGGACATATTGCTTTTGTTCTTCATCTTTTGTCAGAAGGTCGTTAAAGTCGGTTATTAATTTAACACCACACTCAGCGATATCATTAACTACTTTTAATGTTTTGACAATTTTCAATCCTTCTTGGAAGTCATTATTTTGAGGCCAGGTGTTTGGATTTTGTTTTAGGAAATCTGTTTTTATATTAAATCGGTCAAAGAATGTAAACGTTTCTTTGGTAAGTAAATTTACTTACACACCTCAGATACACACAATGACATGAAATGCTGCAGCTAAGAGCAAGAGCACACATCTCCTCCCCCCCCTCCTTTCTGAACTGTCTGCAGTCACTGAGCATAAAACCTAGAGGGCAGGGCTGTGTAGTGATACATGAATATTTATTCCTTGGGGAGTGGGCAGCAGATAATTCACTGTGATTGACAGATAGAATTAATATTTTGTTTTCAGTTCACAGAGGATAGAAGGGAAGTATAAATGAGGGTACCGTCACACCTGGACACCTCGCCGGAGATATTACCGGCGACGCACAGAAGCGCGCACGTTTTTGGTGCCCCGCCAGTGTCGCCGTCGTGTGTTTACCTCCGGCAACGCATCGGCGGTGTTACAGGCGCCATCGTCTGCCAGCCTCCTGTGTTGAGTATATCTGTTTCATGTTACTGCCACTGCCGATCAGGGGACAGCAAGATCAGCACAATTTGGTGCAAATGTGCCACTGTAAATACGCGGATTTGCTGTAGAGAGGCCCACACGGGTAAAAAATACCGTCAGTTTCATCAGTATTTGGTTAGTGTGGCAGATTTTACTATCAGTACATTTCACTGGTTAAATAAATATATAAAATTGGTAAAGATTCTCCTATCCATTATGTCAATGACAGATAACACACTGATGCCATCCGTGTGCTGCCCATGATATTCACAGACCCATAGACTTGTATGGGCAGTATTGAGCTGTGATCTTAAATGGACTGTGGTTTTTTTCAGATTGCTCGGTTCACAAATAAAACGGACATGTAAACAACTCCGTGGACTATAATGGCTACATGTGTTATCTGTGAAAAACTCACAGACGTCTGAATAAAGGGGATGTCACACGCGTCGATATCGCTGTCAATGTCGCTCATACGTCACGGATTTTCAGTCGCTCAAGCGACATAAAAGTGACGTAGGCGCGACATTGAAGCGTGTGACCAAGCATGCAACCAGCGATATGTCGCTGATCGCCAATCGCATGTTTCACTGCCAGATGTAAAACCTGTCGCTCATCGCTCAGTAGACCTTGTGCATCGCTGCGTGTGACACTAAACTCAGCGACGTATTTTCTATTTTGACACCGTACAAGCGACTAAATAAAATCGCTCGCAAGATGGCGACATCACCGCATCGCTGGGTCATATTGACGCGTGTGACATCTTACCGCGATAATTCCACAATCGCTCAGGCGACGAATAATATGTGACGCATGAGCGATATCGCGGGCGACATTGACACGTGTGACAGGCCCTTAAGGGTATGAGCACAAGTAAAGTATTCGCAGCAGAAATGTGAACCAAGATGCTACAGTTTTCAGTTCCCCCCCAAAAAAAACTGAGATTCCTGAACTCGCATACACATGTTGCTTCTTTTTTCCTTTTCGATTTGAAGCAGTTTCTTATCTGAAGCATGTCAATAATTTCAGCGTTTTTAATCCATTAAAAAAAAATTTGGTAAAATAGTAATAAAGAAAAACGCTCCCAAAAAATGCATAAAAGCCGCATGTATTTTACAAAGCATTTTTCCTACAAGGAGATGCGTTTATCGTGTGGAAATTTCTACTGCAAATACTTAACATGTGCACATACTCTAAGCCCATGGCCTCCTTCACACGTCTGCATTTAAACACATACGTGAAAAAATGGTGCCAGAGTCAGTGTTTTGGATCCGTGTGTCATCCATGTGTCCGTTTTTACCATCAGTGTTTTTCACATATCTATATAATCAGCTAGTCGTCCACTTCCGTCAGGATGAAGCCGATCCTACAATCCACCACTCTGACCAGAGGTACGACAGACACCATATTGGGACGCCCAAGTGATATTTCCCCCATATGCCACCGCTGCACTCATGCTGCACATCCGGCCGACATGCCCGAGACCCCCCACTGCATTCACCTCCGCTGCCCGATCACCCCGTTGCACCCAACTCCGTCACCCGATCACCCCTCCTGCACCCACCTCCTCAGCCTGATCTCCCCCGCCAGGTCCCTGCAAACCCCCCCCCCCTCCCCTAAACCTGTCACTGCAGCCCAGTGCACGCTTTCCCCCGCTCGCTCCCAGAATTCCATCAAGCCTTCCCCTCCTGTCGGTCTCCCTTTCCCCCTTCTGACAGTCTCCCCCCTTCTGCTGGTCTCCCCTTCCTGCCCGTCTCCCCCTCCTGCCGGTCTCCCCCTCTGCCAGTCTCCCCCTCCGCCCAGTCTCCCCTCTCCGCCTCCAGTCTCCCCCTCCGCCCAGTCTCCCCCACCGCCCAGTCTCCCCCACCGCCCAGTCTCCCCCTCCTGCCGGTCTCTCCTCCACTTGGTGTTAACGTTGCATGCTCACAGCAGGCTGATGCCGAAGGACCTGTGTGACATAGCAGGGTCACGTGACCTCGCTGAGTCACACAGGTCCTTCGGCATCAGCCTGCTGGGAGCACGCAGCGTTAATACTGAGCGGAGGGGAGACCGGTGTGTGTGTGTGTATGTGTGTATATATATATATATATAACTAGTGCATCTCAATGAATTAGAATATCATCAAAAAGTTAACTTATTTCAGTCATTTAATACAAAAAGTGAAATGTATATATTATACAGACTCACAACACACAGAGTGATCTATTTCAAGTGTTTATTTCTGACAGATGCTATCTGTCTGCTGTGTATGTTTTTCACAGACCCATAGACTTGTATTGGTCTTTGTCATCTGTTTTGCTGGAAAAAAACAGACATGTGTCCATGAGTTATGCATAGACACACGGCACATGTAAAAACACTTACATGTAAAGATCACCATAAGTTATAATGGGTACATGTAGTGTCCGTGAGGTAAATGAATTCCACATGTATAAGAAACATGGATGTGTGAAGGAGGCAGAAAAGTGTCTATAGATTGTAATTGGATAGTTATTTATGGGTATGGCCTTACACAGCGGCCACTCAATATGGATGAAAATGATGCATTTATTCACTTTTACACGGTGTACAAATGATCTTCTCTACTAATAGTCATAATTTATTAACGTAATGTGTTTGTAGTCCATCCAAATACTACATGGGCTTGCAGATCTATTTATTTTTCTGCCCATAGTTTAGGGTACTGCCTATAAAGTCTAATTTAGAAGGTTACATATATTTGTGCTTTTATGACTTAATGAAGTTGTCTTGTGAAGAAACACCCTGCCCATATGCTCAATAAGAACATGTAGCTGTGGCCATACTATATGTCCCCAGCAGAGGGCACTGCTGAAAAAATAGTTACCAGTTGGTGATAAGAATTGATTTCAATCACAGCAGCTTATTAGTTCAAGAGTTATATATTAGCAGGAATATTTCTGAGCAATTTCCCTTGTGACGCTGGCTTGTAATATCAATAAAGTCTTTAAGGTATGGGTGCATGCTCGATTGTATGAAATCTGCATCTT
Organism: Allobates femoralis; assembly: GCA_033576535.1. Taxonomy (NCBI): domain Eukaryota; kingdom Metazoa; phylum Chordata; class Amphibia; order Anura; family Aromobatidae; genus Allobates; species Allobates femoralis. Next base: position 329,933,208 of record JARQOC010000003.1, read on the forward strand.
CTGGTTGAAAAATACACCAAAATCCACAATGCGTTTATTCAAATTTTTGGAGCAGTTTTGGTGCATTTTTGCACGTGTAAATGGTGCGCTGTTTTGTCATGCATTTTTTGTTTAGAATTCATTAAATTGTCAGCTGAGAGAGAGAAAGAAAGAGAAAGACAAAGAGGGAAAGGGATGGAGAGAGAGGGGGAGAGGGATAGAGAGAGAGGGAGAGAGAAAGAAACTAGAAAACCCCAAAGAGCGCCAGATCCTGAGCTGGTACAGACTGAGCGCCCACAGTCTACTCATCGAATATGGGCAGAACAGAGAGAACTACAAGCCCAGAGGGAGCAGAGACTGACAGGAGTGCTCTCAGGAGGCCATAAAGGATGCGGCCCACTTCTTACTGAGGTGCCCTAAATACTCTGCAGTGAGGGATACTCACTTCAAGAGACTGTCCGATCTCCTGCCAGACTTCACCTCCATGGAGGAGGAAGAGAAACTGCCAATACTTCTGGGGGAAGAGAAAAGTGCAGCGGCCATTGCAGCGAAATATGTCAGTGCCTGCCACAGACTAAGAGGAGACTGATATGCCATAGACTTCTGTACCCCACAGTGGACACGTCCCTATCCCCCAACTAAAGAGGCTGATATATAATCCACTTCTATACCCCACCCTAGACATGTCCCTATCCCCCGACTAAGAGCCTGATATGTTATAGACTTCTATATCCCACCCTAGACATGCCCCTACCCTCTAAAAGGATCCTGATATATCCTGGTCCTCTATATGCCTCCCTACTCCCCACTCCCTACCCCCATCTCCCTATTTTTACCATTTGCTTTGGCAATGCTTAATTAGTACTGCTAATAAAGCTCATTTGAATTGAATTGAATTTAGAGGGAGAGAGAGAATGAGAAGAATAGAGAGAGGGATAGGGATAGAGAGAGAGAGATAGAGAGAGAGATTCTGTTAAAGTAATCTCTGGTGGGCAGAAATAATTTCAGAACATTTCAGTCAGCTTGTGTTTTTTGGTCAAAAGCGCACCAAATCTGCATCAAAAACGCACTATGTGAACACCCATGAGTATTTGCAGCGATTTTCATGATTACATTATGGTCAATGGGTAAAAACGCCGCCAAATACACACCAATAATTAACAAGCTGCAGGTTTTTCTGCAAGCAAATTTGCACCTTTCCTGGAAGGAAAAAATAAGCAGCGTGGGAATAACACTTCAGAATTGTCATAGACTTTGCTGGCTTCAGGATAGGCATGTAGATTTTTGACAAATCTGCTGCACCAAAAAACACATCAAACAACGCACCGTGTGCACAAAGCCTCACTGATAGGTTTGGTTAAAGGGATCCTGTCACCTCCAAAACACCTCCTAAGCTTCAAAAACATGTCCCTGCAGCATATTATCACTACTCTCACACCTTTTGTCTCCTAAAAGCATCCTGTGAAAGTGCAGAAAAACTTTTATAACTTACTCATTAGTGATTATAATTAGCAGAGGCCATATTCTTTAGCCCTTAGGGTGTGCCCTCTTCATCATAAGATCACGCCCTACTGCTTCAAGCACCGCATGCGCAATGCGGTGCTTGAAGCCTACATAGCGACGCGGGTGTACTGATGTCAGCCAATCACAGAAATGACGCGATTCATGTCATTACAGCCCAGGCAGCAGCGTGGAGAGCAGGGAGGCGCTGAATACAACATGAATAGAAGATCACGCCTATTCGAGCGTGATCTTATGACGAAGAGGGCACGCCCTAAGGGCTAAAGAATATAGCCCCTGCTAATTATAATCACTAATGAGTAAGTTATAAAACGTTTTTCTCCACTTTCACAGGATGCTTTTCTGAGACAAAAGGAGTGTGAGATTAGTGATGGGATGCTGCAGGGACATGATTTTGAAGCTTAGGTGGCGTTTTGGAGGTGACAGGATCCCTAAGGGAGTTGTTCAGTGGCTACAAAATGTTTACAAATAGAAGGGAATGTAATAACAAAAACATAAGGTGTATTCACGGGGTATAACAGGACTTCCAGGACATTGTTTCATATACTGACCAGAATACCGGAGCAGCTATTGCTGGAATCTGGAGCATTAGATCTGGTGAATAGTCCTCCTTTCATTATATTTGCTGTTCTATAAAAAACTTTCATATTACAAGTATGTATGGTATATATTGATGCCTTTAAGTGGAAAATAATGATCTCTTGAAAGTGTAACAAATGTAACTACCATAGGTCAATCAAAAGCATGACACTTTGGAGGCTAGTTGCCTCACGTAAAAGAAGAATGTCATACATGTCAGGTTACCCACAAACTGTACCGTCCTTAAAACGTAATCGCTATTTACATTTTTATTTTATAACAATGTAGAGTAAGTGATTATAATAAACTTTCAAAATATACATCATAAGTAATATCTGTGGGAAAACCATTCATAAACCTTCTAGATGTCCCCACTATTATGTTTATAAACCTCAGGAAGTGGGACTTACACAGCATGACTGGGTACAGATCAGTGTATTAGATTACCTTAGACAAAGGACCCCAGGCTGTCAGCACAAAGACAGAAGATCTTATCTCCTGCATTCACAGCTGCTCATAGCCCCCACACAGCTCCGCACTGATAACAGGGAGCAGAGCATGTGCTGTCAGCCCAAAGTGGCCTGTCCCTGATGTAATCTTATATAGTGATCAGCTGTGGATGCTGTGTAGGCCCCGCCCTCCACTCTTATATGGTTATATCCATATTCAGTGTGTAGCTTGAGAATGAACTTAAGACACAGCCTTATAGAGACATCTTGTGGAAGGTTTGTGAATGGTTTTCTACCAGACTTCTCATATGAAGTTTTATTAAAATTGCTTGCTCTACATTATTATTAAATAACAATTCAAATGACGGTTACGCTTTAAAGGCATTGTCTACATTTATTATGAAAGTGTGCAGTCACTCTATGCGCACAGTCAGAATTCTCTGGTATCGACCATGAGAACAGGTGATTATGTATACGTAATTATGTGATTTACAAACCTGTGGCCACATTCTGACTGGATGTGCGTGGCCTCGCTCATTTGTATTTAGTGAGGATGCGCACGTGTAGTTGGCATGTATATCACATACTTGTGGTCACATGGCCGCCTGCTCCCAGAATCAGAGAATCCTGACAGCTCACTCTCTTTGCGCTGGGAGGATTCACAAGTCTGCAGTCCCATAGAGAGACTGCAGACTTTCTTGCCAAACCTGGATTAAGACCTCGTTCAGACGTCTGTGATTTATGTTGTACGAAAAACAAGGGCCATTGATCATCAGGGTTTTTGGATATGAGTTTTATCAGTTTTTGGTCAGTGTTATCATCAGTTTTTATTAGTGATTTTGACTGATGAAGAAAGAAAGAAAAATACAAAGCTTCTATATCCACTACAAAGTTAGGCGTCATTCAGATGCCCACTTTTGACATGTTTATTCTATCACTGACAGAACACACATACCAATTAAAGGAAATCTGTCACCACATTTGACCTATCTAAACTATTAACCCCTTCACCCCTGAGCAATTCTCAGATTTTTGTTTTCCCCTCCCCTTCTTCCAAGAATAACCTTTTTATTTTTCCATCAATATAGACATATTAAGGCTTGTTTTGTGCGAGCTGAGTTGTACATCATTTATTTTACCATATAGTGTACTGGAACACGGGAAAAAAATCCAAGTGCAGTAAAATTGCAAAAAAGTGCAATTACACATTTTTTTTTTATTCATCATGTTCAGTGTATAATAAAAATGATGTGTCAGTATGATGCCTCCGATAGGGACGAGTTTGTAGATACCAAACATGTATGCTTTTACTGTTATCTAAGTGGTGAAAAAAAATTCTGAGGTTTGTAAAGAAAAAGAATTGCACATCTAGCACCATTTCCCGTGACCCGTGGCATTCTCATTTTCGGGATCTGGGGTTGTGTGATAGCTTATTTTTTGCGTCTTGAGCTGATGTTACTAATTATACGAGCTAAAAAAAGTTAATTTTGGCATTTGGATTTTTTTTCTGTTACGCAGTTTACAGATCTGATTAATTGATTCTATATTTTGATAGATCGGGCATTTCTGAACGCGGTGTTACCAAATATGTGTTTTTTTAAATTGTTTTATTTTTAATGGGGCAAAAGGGGGGTGATATTAACTTTTATTTATTTTAATATTGTTTAAAAAAAATTTTTTTATTTTACACTACCTCTTAGGGCGCCTCAGCACTGCAGTGTGTGATCGCTTTTGCATCTTTCTGCACAGCACAAATTATCACTTTCTGCCAGTGATGTCACTCGGGCATTGCTGGCAGGAAGTGATTCATAACAGCATCCAGGGTCATCAGCTGACCCTGCACTGTCAAGACAACACATCGAGGTTCCGTGATCACGTCACGGGGCCACTGATGCCGCATGGTCCCCACTGTGGTGCTTGGACCAAAGAGTTGACACACACTTTTATCTACACATGGCGGCAGATCAGATCAGCTGAGGTGCGGGGGATGAGTTAAGCTCCACATCAAAGAGAAGAAACACAGCCATGAACATAGATATAAGAGGTTAGGGATAGTCTGAGGCCAAGCAGTTTTCTCCTATCTAAATTATTCCTATAATCTAACCTATTTTCTAATATACTTTCTAAAAAAATTCCCTAAATACACTATCTAACAGCTACTGTGTTTTTTTTTTTTTTTTTTCTATTTCGTGGTCTGATGACGTTTCATGTGCATGCTAGGATAGTCACACAAAACGTCCTCAAGCAAGGGGAGAGGCTGCAGTTACTTTATCAGCCTCTGCCCCTGCCTGAAACAAAGCATCACGTTAGCTACGCTGGTTTCATGGGCAGGCTGTCAATGTTATGTACAAGAGGGTCTCCAGCCCTTCCTTTCCTGCAGTGTTCTGTCTCATCCCTCCAGAACAGTGTACTGCCCCTTCTGCGATCTCACTGTCCCTTACTGATGTTGGCTTAGGCATAGTGATAAACTGACAGCAGAGAAGTGTCAGTATACCTGTGGTGTGAGAGATCAGTAGTGCAGGACATAAGCATCACCCCTCAGGTGACGTCACTGGTTTCTGCTGGGTGGCTTATGCATAGTCATGAGCTGTGAGCTTCCTTTAATTTCAGCGGCAGTGCAAGAGATCAGTGGTGTAGGAGATAAGCCCCGACCCGCAGATAAGGTTAGAGGAAGCTCCTGACTCATGACTATGCATAAGCCACCCAGCAGAGACCAGTGACGTCACCTGTAGGGTGGCGCTTATGTCCTGCACCGCAGGTATTCTCACACTTCTATGATGTCGGTTTATGACTATTGAAAAGCTGAAATTAGTCAGGGACAGTGCAATTGCACACTGCATGGGGGCACTAAGACTAACACTGTGGGGAGGGAGGAAAGGGGAATGGAGACTCTTGTGTACATTACATTGATGGTACTGCCCCTGAAACCGGAGTCAATAATGTGACACTTTGTTTCAGGGAGGGGCAGAGGCAGAGGAAGTGTCTGAGGACATTTTGTGTGAGTATTCCAGCATACGCTGGGGCACTTACATGAAATATCAGCAGACCAGGATATAGAAAAAAAAATACAGTAGCTATTAGTGTAGAGAGGGAATGGTAGGGAATTTGTAAAGCAGGTATGTTAGGAAAAAAAGCTTAGATTATAGAAATAAGTTGGAAAGGAAGTTAGAAGAAAAATGCTTGACCTCGGACTAACCTTTAATATAGGTATACAGGTTCTAGACAGCTGAAAATAGTAATACCTGTGTGTCTCATATCAGATGCCTTGTTGTGGGGAAATCATCTTTTATCACTTTATATGAGCTATTCCAGGCTATGGGGCGGATGCTGCCTTGAAGATAACTCCGCCTCCAGAGTTTTATTCACATAAAAAGGGACGTTACCAGTGTGAGACAAGTAAGACCTCTTTCACATCACGTTTTGTGCCTGTCTGTGTGAATCCTGTTTTTTGAAGGAAGACATGGACAGGAACGGATTTACAGTCATGGCCAAAAGTATTGACACCCAGCTATTCTGTAGATAATACTCAGTTTCTTCCTGAAAATGATTGCAATCACAAATTCTTTGGTATTATTATCTTAATTTAATTTGTCTTCAATGAAAAAAACACAAAAAGATTTGTCCTAAAGTCAAATTGGATATAATTCCACACCAAACATAAAAAAGGGGGTGGACAAAAGTATTGGAACCCTTAGAAAAATCATGTGATGCTTCTCTAATTTGTGTAATTAACAGCACCTGTAACTTACTTGTGGCACCTAACAGGTGTTGGCAATAACTAAATCACACTTGCAGCCAGTTGACATGGATTAAAGTTGACTCAACCTCTGTCCTGTGTCCTTGTGTGTACCACATTGAGCATGGAGAAAAGAAAGAAGCCCCAAGAACTGTCTGAGGACTTGAGAAACCAAATTGTGAGGAAGCATGAGCAATCTCAAGGCTACAAGTCCATCTCCAAAGACCTGAATGTTCCTGTGTCTACCGTGCGCAGTGTCATCAAGAAGTTTAAAGCCCATGGCACTGTGGCTAACTTCCCTAGATGTGGACGGAAAAGAAAAATTGACAAGAGATTTCAACGCAAGATTGTGCGGATGATGGATAAAGAACCTCGATTAACATCCAAACAAGTTCAAGCTGCCCTGCAGTCCGAGGGTACAACAGTGTCAACCCGTACTATCCGTCGGCGTCTGAATGAAAAGGGACTGTATAGTAGGAGACCCTGGAAGACCCCACTTCTTACCCCGAGACATAAAAAAGCCAGGCTGGAGTTTGCCAAAACTTACCTGAGAAAGCCTAAAACGTTTTGGAAGAATGTTCTCTCTTTTTGGGCAAAGGCATCAACATAGAGTTTAAGGAGAAAAAAAGAGGCATTTAAAGAAAAGAACACGGTCCCTACAGTCATCATGGCGGAGGTTCCCTGATGTTTTGGGGTTGCTTTGCTGCCTCTGGCACTGGACTGCTTGACCGTGTGCATGGCATTACGAAGTCTGATGACTACCAACACATTTTGCAGCATAATGTAGGGCCCAGTGTGAGAAAGCTGGGTCTCCCTCAGAGGTCATGGGTCTTCCAGCAGGACAATGACCCAAAACACACTTCAAAAAGCACTAGAAAATGGTTTGAGAGAAAGCACTGGAGACTTCTAGGGTGGCCAGCAATGAGTCAGACCTGAATCCCATAGAACACCTGTGGAGAGATCTAAAAAGGCAGTTTGGAGAAGGCACCCTTCAAATATCAGGGACCTGGAGCAGTTTGCCAAAGAAGAATGGTCTAAAATTCCAGCAGAGCATTGTAAGAAACTCATTGATGGTTACCGGAAGCGGTTGATCGCAGTTATTTTGGCTAAAGGTTGTGCAACCAAGCATTAGGCTGAGGGTGCCAATACTTTTGTCTGGCCCATTTTTGAGTTTTGTGTGAAATGATCAATGTTTTGCTTTTTGCTTCATTCTCTTTTGTGTTTTTTTTCATTGAAGACAAATTAAATGAAGATAATAATACCAAAGAATTTGTGATTGCAATCATTTTCAGGAAGAAACTGAGTATTATCTGACAGAATGTCAATACTTTTGGCCAACACTGTATATATACGGATGGCAATTATGCTCCTGGATCCTGTTTTTTTTGAAGGATCCGTTTTGTGCATGGCTATTGGTGGAGCCATAGCAAATAATGGTAATGTCAGTTCGAGAGAGAGAGAGAATCTCCTGAACAGAAATTGGTCTGGGAGGAACAGAGAATTTGTTCTGAGCATGCACCGTACCTAAAACCGGATCCAGGAAACAATCCTTTTATTCTCTAAACAATGCTCCATAGACTCCCATGTTATGTGCTCTGGAACGCACTGGATTCGTTTCTGTCTGTTTTAGTCCAGTGTACCCAAAAACAGAGCAGTCTCCGATTCTGGGTCCCAGAAACAAACAGGACAAAAATGAATCCTGGACTGAATTCACACAAACGGATGGCCATATATATGACTAATCCGGCATCGTAGGGATAAATGGGAGGCAAAACCGGATCCCTGCCTATCCGTTTGAAAATGGATAGACCCGGATCCCCAAAACTGTGGTGTGAAGCCAGCCTAAGGGTGTATTCACACTTGCGTTCGCCTGCGCATTGCGGCAGGCAGACGCAAGCCGAGCGCAAGGACCGCCCATCTCTATGTTTAACATGGAGACACACGGTGTATGCGCTCAGGTGCGAATGGCCTTGCATACTCAGTGCTCTCCATGTGTGATTTGTTGAGCTCTTCATTTATCTGTGTTTTTTTATGGAGTGTTTTCACAAAAATATCACAGACCTATCCATTTTTTAATCTGTCAGGGTGCTTTCTGTAAGATAGAGAGCCGGGGGACTCACTTGCTGCGTAATGACGCCAACACGTGTTTATAATTTTTCAAATGTCTACCCGTTTATTTCTTACAAGCATCAATAACCGGGGTAGTACATTAAACATTTAACATAAACACATCACATAATACATTACCATGAACATGTCACGTAATAGATTACTTTCCACAATACATTACAAAGAATATTGCACCTTTCCATTATAGTAAACCGGGACCTGTAACCACCTCTCTTTCCCCATTGGAGCTCTAACAACCGCTGCCGTGGTGGCTACGGCCTCCGGCCTATCTTCAACCATGACACTTCTAGGCTTAGAACAGGGATTGGCAAACCCTAGTAACCTGTGGAGCGAACTACACATTACCCACTATGGGAGCCCTTCTAACCCCTGCTTCTGACCTCTCATACACTACATTCATTCGGTTCATCAGGTCCTTTAACTGCTTGAGTCGGACCCAAGGGCGGCTATGCCCGCCTGGCACGATACATACATTTCGCCTCCCGAAGGGCTACATTCATACATTTCGGTTCATCAGGTCCTTTAACTGACTACTTTGAGTCGGACCTAAGGGCGGCTATGTCCGCCTGGCACAATACATACATTTGCTGGGTCTATACATAAGACATAAAATACATACACTTCAACAGGTCCTTTAACTGACTATTTAGTCGGACCTAATGGCAGCTTTGCTCGCCTGGCACAATCTACACACAGGGCATACAGTTCACTCAAGTCTACAGGAACTGCCTTCTTACCGGGCACGGATCTCGCTACCTGTGTCACAGGTCCATCAGGCGTCCCCACGAGCTCCTTCCCGGGCATATGGTTGAGATACGTCCAGACCAGCGTCCACTGGGTCAGCCACGGCTTCCCTCTCCACGTGCTGCAACGACCTCGGTCCTAGGCATCGGCATGGAGCTAGCATGCTCCCATCATATTCATGCACACAGAGCCCTGGACTGCTCTACACTCTGGCTAGTGATCAGGATCATAATGATCTCACAAGTCTCTGAACTCTCTCAAACACTCAGCTGGCAGGCTCTGATCGTGCCTGCCACGACCACATGGACACACCCACTTAGCTGCCGTTATCACCCTCCTCTAGTTCCTATACAGCTGCTCATCTATGTGCCTGATCTACACAGTTTGTTTAACTCCCTGTGTTCCGGGTTGGTTCACACAGTACACACAATGCTCTCAGCCGCTTATTGGTCTCATGAATGTTCAGGCATTGACACACTGGGTGCCGGACATGATTAAACAACACAGGTACAACCTGGCTCATGTGCACAGGATCCTATACTGATCCTGCATGTGATGCGCCCTGGCCATGGGGACATGCCGGCGGTGCCTCACATTTCACATTGCGATTTTTCTGATCCGTGGCTGTCCGTTGTAAAACAGACAGCCACAAATCCGATTTGGCCCCCATGTGTCCCTATGGGCATCGGATCACATCGGATTTGCCTTTAATGGCATCCTATTTGTGTCGGATCTGATTGTGTCCGATTTTTTGCTGTACCCAAAATCAGAGACTGCTCCGATTTTGGGCACAGCAGACCAAATAGGACACAATCGGATCCGACATGATCTGCGCCAATTAACATGGGGGCCTATGGAACACGGGTCCGAGAAATGACAAGATCGTTTCTCGGACCTGATTTTAGTGTACTGAGCATGCTCAGTACACTAAAACTGCTCTTTACCGTCTAATTTTACTTCCGCAATGTATATACATACATTGCGGAAGTGAAATTAAGTAAGAGCAAGGGTTAAAAAAAAAAATTATATTCTCACTTTTCGGTCGATCCCCCGATGTTGGTATCTATCTCCCAGAACAGGACCTGGCGTTGCGTGGCAACCCGATCAGCTGATCGGGTCACCTGACCAGTTACTGCGCTAACTGCGGTCATGTGACCGATGACGCTGATCAGATAGCCCCGCCTTCCTAGGTCCTACAATGCTCGGAGCTAGATGCCGATATCGGGGGATCGCTGGAAAGGTGAAAATATAATTTTTTTTATTTTTAACACCCTTGCTTTTACTTAATTTCATTTCCGCAATATATGTATATACATTGCGAAAGTAAAAGTGCCCCGCACAGCTCTTTCTGTGTCTGGACCCGTGAAACTCACGGCCCCGGACAGAGAAATAGCCTTGAAGTTCACATCCGATCCTGATCCTTTCCTGTCTGTGAGATCCTGCAAAAAGTAGGATCCCACGGACAGGAAAAAAATCGCAATGTTAAACCAGCCTAACAGATCTGAATTACCAATACAAGTCTATGGGTCCTTGAAAATCACTGACAGGAATCGGATGGCATCAATGTTTTAGGCTGCCTTCACACTACGGATTTTTCATTTCCGATGCTGTCCGATAAAAATCGGACAGCATCGGACCGATTTTGGGCCCCATGCAGCCCTATGGGCATCGGACCGAATCGGATGTGCACTAAATGCCATCCGATTTGGTCCGATCCGAATCTGTCCAATTTTTTTATCGGTGCAAAAATCGGAGCTTGCTCCGATTTTTGCACCTAAAATAAAATCTGACAGATTCGGATCGGACCAGATCGGATGGCATTTAGTGCACATCCGATCCGACCCGATCAATTTGACATGGGGCCCTATGGAGAAGGGTCCAAGGAGACATCGGATGTCTCCTCGGACCCGGTTTTACTGTACTGAGCATGCTCAGTACAGTAAAACTGCTCCTAACTGGGAGCACAAGGGTTAAAAAAAAAAAAAAAGTTTATTCTCACCTCCCCCCGAGCCCCCGCCGTCTCCAGCCGTCTTCTTGAAGGCTCCCGGTGGCTCCGCAGGCTCCGGTGTCAGCAGAGGGCTTCCTCTGCTGTTCAGGACCTGCGGTGATGTCACAGTCACGTGACCGCGGGTTCACCATGGTAACCCGCGGTCACATGACTGTGACATCACCGCAGGTCCTATACAGCAGAGGAAGCCCTCTGCTGACACCGGGAGCCGGCGGAAGCCACCGGGAGCCTTCAAGAAGACTGCTGGAGACGGCGGGGGCTCGGGGGAGGTGAGAATAAACTTTTTTTTTTCTTTTTTTACTCCGATTTTATTCTGGAATCGGTGCCTATTTGGCACCCGATTCCAGGCATCAGAAGGGAGCCGATGCTGTTCGAATTATATCGGACAGCATCGGCTCCCTTCAAATCGTAATGTGAAAGTAGCCTTATCTGTGTATAACATTGTAATATATAGGAGAAACTTTGTAATGTATTTATTTTTTTCATATATGGAAATCACTGATGAAACAATGATGGTAAAAACTGACACACTGAGCAAACATTGGTGAAACTTGGATTCAAAACACTGATGACAGCCGGACCTTTCTTTGCATATGTGAAAAATTACGCACATTTCAATGAGGCATAAATCATAGACTGCAATCCAATGCTATCCATGACAATCACGGACCCGTAGACTTGTATGGATAATTTAGATCCGTGACAATCACGGACCCGTAGACTTGTATGGATAATTAGATCCGTGACAATCACGGACCCTAGACTTGTATGGATAATTTAGATCCGTGACAATCACGGACCCTAGACTTGTATGGATAATTTAGATCCGTGACAATCACGGACCCATAGACTTGTATGGATAATTTAGATCCGTGACAATCATGGACCATAGACTTGTATGGATAATTTAGATCGGTCACAATTACGGACCCATAGACTTGTATGGATAATTTAGATCCGTGACAATCACGGACCGTAACTTGTATGGATAATTTAGATCCGTGACAATCACGGACCCATAGACTTGTATGGATAATTAGATCGTGACAATCATGGACCCATAGACTTGTATGGATAATTTAGATCGGTCACAATTACGGACCATAGACTTGTATGGATAATTAAGATCCGTGACAATCATGGACCCATAGACTTGTATGATAATTTAGATTCGTGACTTTGTCCAAAAACAGACCTCTTTGTGTTTATTTGCAAATCACTTGGTCCACAAAAAACATGGACATGTGAAGAGCTAAATAGAATGTCTTGTGTTAGGCTGGTTTCACATAACGATTTTGTGCCTGTCCATGGGATCCGACTTTGAAGGAGGACCCCATGGACAGGCACGGATCCACACGGATCCCTGCAATTGGATGGCAAATAGCCATCCGATCTGCAGGATCCGTGTGGATCCTGCGGTCCCCTGTCTTTCCCTACTCCTGCCTCCTCCATCTTCTTCCCTCTCCTATGCTACTTTGTCCCCCCGCTATTCTTTGCTGTGCCCCCGCTATTCTATCCTCCTCTATCCCTATCCTGTCCTCTTCCCTGTCCTCTCCCTGTGTGTAAAAAAAAAAAAACTCCTCCCGGAGAATACATCACCTCTCACAGGCTCCAATCGCTGCACACGATCAGGACTGAAGGACCTGTGATGATGTCAAAGTCACATGACCCGGACAGCTGATCGGGTCTCTTACATCATCACAGGCTCTTTAGTCCTGATCGTGTGCAGCGTTGGAGCCGGTGACAGGTATGTATACTCCCGGAGGAGGTTTTTTTATTTTTTTACACACAGGGAGAGGACAGGGGACAGGATAGGGATAGAGGAGGATAGAATAGCGGGCACAGCAAAGAATAGCGGGGGGACATCATATAGAATAGGAGAGGGCAGAAGATGGAGGAGGCAGCAGCAGGGAAAGACGGGATACAGAGCCGACATCGGATCCGAGGTGAGCTCGGATCCGATGTCCATAGGCTCCCATGTTGTGGGCCTGATCAGCTGGATCAGCAGTGATCCGAGGCTGTCCAATGTGAGTCACGGACACAAAATCGTAGCAGGCTACAATTTTGTGCCCGTGATTACATCGGATGGGATCGGATGGTGCCAAAATCGGATGCCAATAGTGGCACATCCGATCCCATCCGATTCCCATAGGGGAACATGGGGTCCGATTTCGGATCCGATTGTATCCGTTTTGGAACGGATACAATCGGATGACCGAAAATCGTTATGTGAAAGCAGCCTTAGTGAAAAACATAAAGCTTTGTACGTTAAAATGAAAAATGATCATCTGAATGAGAACAAAGAATGGGGATGTTTTTTTTCACTTAGGCTGGCTTCACACTGCAGTTTTTCACTGATCAGTGTCCATCAGTGTTTGTGTGCCAAAACCAGGAGAGGAACCAGGAAAGGAACTTACAGAGACAAACTATAATTGAAAGATTGACACCTGTTCTGAGTTTTGGAGACACTCCTGGTTTTGGCACCCAAACACTGATGAACACTGATCAGTGAAAAAACTGCAGTGTGAAGCCAGCCTTATCAAAAGAAGAAAAAAAATCTGCATCCGTGATATTCTTGAAGTCAGAAGATTGTGATTGTAAAGTTGAGCATATAGCATCCTAATGATACACGTCTCAATCTCTGCTACAAAGGTGACTGAGTGTCATTATACTGTGCTCTGTTTCTCTCGCATGTAAGAATAGTATCACAGGTGAGGAGGAGGAGAGCTTAATCTCTCCATCTCCTCCATTGCTGACCCTCGGTGTATATCGCACTGCACTCGGATGACATCCTGGAGAGCTTAGTCTCTCCAACTCCTCCATTGCTGACCTCGGTGTATATCGCACTGCACTCGGATGACATCCTGGAGAGCTTAATCTCTCCATCTCCTCCATTGCTGACCTCGGTGTATATCGCACTGCACTCGGATGACATCCTGGAGAGCTTAATCTCTCCATCTCCTCCATTGCTGACCTCGGTGTATATTGCACTGCACTCGGATGACATCCTGGAGAGCTTAATCTCTCCATCTCCTCCATTGCTGACCTGGTGTATTTCGCATGCACTCGGATGACATCCTGGAGAGCTTAATCTCTCCATCTCCTCCATTGCTGACCTTGGGTATATCGCACTGCACTCGGATGACATCCTGGAGAGCTTAATCTCTCCATCTCCTCCATTGCTGACCTCGGTGTATATTGCACTGCACTCGGATGACATCCTGGAGAGCTTAATCTCTCCATCTCCTCCATTGCTGACCTCGGTGTATTCGCAATGCACTCGGATGACATCCTGGAGAGCTTAATCTCTCCATCTCCTCCATTGCTGACCTTGGTGTATATCGCACTGCACTCGGATGACATCCTGGAGAGCTTAATCTCTCCATCTCCTCCATTGCTGACCTTGGTGTATATCGCACTGCACTCGGATGACATCCTGGAGAGCTTAATCTCTCCATCTCCTCCATTGCTGACCTCGGTGTATATCGCAATGCACTCGGATGACATCCTGGAGAGCTTAATCTCTCCATCTCCTCCATTGCTGACCGGTGTATATCGCACTGCACTCGGATGACATCCTGGAGAGCTTAATCTCTCCATCTCCTCCATTGCTGACCTGGTGTATATCGCACTGCACTCGGATGACATCCTGGAGAGCTTAATCTCTCCATCTCCTCCATTGCTGACCTTCGGTGTATATCGCACTGCACTCGGATGACATCCTGGAGAGCTTAATCTCTCCATCTCCTCCATTGCTGACCTTGGTGTATATCGCACTGCACTCGGATGACATCCTGGAGAGCTTAATCTCTCCATCTCCTCCATTGCTGACCTCGGTGTATATCGCCTGACCATACATCCGTGCAGTGCGAATCTTTCACATGCGACCGGTATACGCATAGATCCTTGCATGGATGCACATGGAACAGAACACTGTCATGTGTACAGACACACTGTTTCACACCCGTTTTGTTTATGGCTGGGGAAATAATCAGATTTATACACTCGTGTGACCTCAGATTAATTCTCTTCAGATCGCAGTAATTTCTGCTTGTGTGAACACATCTGAGCTATGGATATCTCACTAATAATGCTGGGGGAAAAAAAAGAACAGAAAGCCATTGTAATCTCATGGCTGGGCAGTGAAAGGGTTAACCTGGCTACAGAATGAAGAGGTGTCCTGGCAATGAAGGCCAGTGCAGCAGGCAGTGTGACCACCAGCTGGTATGTCCATCATCACAATGAAGAGACTGGTCATGTGCAGCAGGGGGAGGTCACAGTGCTGGATGAGTAAGAGGGTGGACTCTGGGAGTGGATACAGTGGATATTCTGGGAGTGGATACAGTGGATACTTTGGGAGTGGATACAGGGGAAGTTGTTGAACTTTTGTCTTTCTTTATTTTGAATTGTGCTCCTTGCCCTGAGCACTGTCTGGACATTCTGGGAAAATGTCAGAGTAGATTCTGCATCTGTGTGGATGAGCCCTTCAGACAATAGCAACAGCATGAGGCGCTCCCTGCACAAGAAGAAAGTTTGGAGATGACAAAGTAACATGGGATGAGTGTATGGTGTGATGTAGGTGAGTACACTGCTGGGTCTGTGCTGTCCTTCCTCCTCCTCCTCATCATTGATCAGGGACTGTACACTACTGACATGGGGCACTGTTATGCTGCACATTTGTTCCTGTCTTGTGTATCCTTACCAGGATGATCTCTTCTCCTGGTCTACATTAGACTATCTCTGGATGCTGTGGGGTCTGGTCACCTACTGGATTATCTGTAGAAGGTTCTGAGATTTGTCTGATTTAGATGACAGAGCACTTATGTTTTAGTTATTACATATATTTACAGTATATGTGATTATGTGCAGAGCTCCTGTACAGATGGCTAATGTAAGGAGCATCTGAACATACAACTCCATTTATTAGTAATGTAATGTAAAACTGTGTACATGCCATATGAATAGGCACTGCATGGATGTATTGATAAAGATTGTGTTCTACTTGTCAGTGTGTTCTGTACTTTTATATAGAAACACTTTTTGTATTGTCACAATCCTACTTATTTTGATATAAGGTGTTTAATTACATTGGTTATAGACTATTTGTTTTTTCATTAAGTGCATGTATTTGCAATTATGTTTCCTTAACAATGTTGCCTTGTGTAACCTTGGTGTTATACTGACTACTGTAGGCTGCAGAATGAGTTATCTGAGAATCCATCAGTGAGCCCGCAATGATGGCCTGATGGTTGTAACTCCTTTATCTGTATTTTGTAGGCTCCTCTCAGCTGATTTATGATCACAGACCACATCAAAGTTGAATATGCAAGAAAATAAAGAGCCTGTAAAAGCCAAACAGTGCAATATTTTAAGTGAAACCCAAGTGCAAAAATGATTTTTACTCCCAAATACATGCATTTAACCCTGCTGTTCTGTTCGGTCAAAAATGAACAAATTTTAATTTCATTTTTCATTTCTGTATGAACAACCATGTTCACATACAATATAGTAATGCAACAGGTATTCAAATAAAACACTTAAATGAGCTAAAATCAAGACTCTAATAGGTCCGGTAAAAAATGACCGGAACATTATAAGTGTATAGTAGACCCGAACAGAATAGCAGGGTTAAGTAAAAAAAAAGTCCATAAAGATAGCCAACCTGATATTGTGCAAGTACAAGGAATATTTCATAGGAACAGTGCTTTTTATCCTTCAGGATGCAAGGAATAGAGGACAGTGTGGAGCTTATAAATGATTAGGGATCTGACAAAGTTCTGTCCAGTCAGATGATCAGCTATGTGTAATTGATCTGCTTGGTCAGGACTGATCCGAGGGGTGTAGGAACGTACCTGCCTGTCACAATGATAATACCATATACAGTATGTGAAAGATAATTATATGCTTCTATCCTGGCACGATATCTGTATGTGTCATATCACTTTCATTATCTGGAAAATCGGTCCATTTGGAGTTGTTGAATGTAAACCTAGCTTTGTATGGTGCCATATAGCTATTGCACCTTACCTGGGTCTGCCTCAGTAAAGACAGAAATCTGCATTTAGGGAATAATATGTACGTGCATATAGTCCAGTATTCTAGAGAAAAGGAGATTTGTGAATGGTGAAACTGCTCGGTCTGAAAGGTTTTGCAGTACTAAAGGCTGAAATCAGATTTGGGAAGGCTGATCAATGGATGATGCTTCTGCTGGGTGTTTTGTATCAGAGTCTTGTGCTGAACTTTTAGGCTGATGTCATGATTCTTAAGTAAAGTATTGTCTGTGCTGAGCTGCATAGTATAGATATGCTACAGGGCGGTGTCTCCTCTTGGGTGGGCTTCGGACATTTTCTAGGTGAGGTCCATTGAAAATGCAGAAATGCGTGAGTCAGCATCTCCCAGTTTCCGTTCTGGAATAGATGGATTAAAAGAAAACATATGAATATCTTGCTCTGGATATCTTTACAGCAGTAAAAGGCAGAGATGTAAAGTAGTAGCTCTGGATACTTTGCCATTGTCTACATGTATTCCTTCCCCAAGCTTTGTGGGCAGATTGCAGCATTCGGAATCCTATAGTTTAGTAAACTGCTACTGTCAGTTAAGTATAGCATCTGTGGTCGCTCTCAAGTGGTTTGACTTGTACATGTCAAGTCATTCAGTGGAGAAGAAAATTGCTTATACTAATTTTATCCTATCTACTATATAATCGTCTAATGTTCTCTGTCACGGAAATCGCATGGCAGACAGAGGCCGCTCATTGGTGGCCGCCTCCAGCGGCCACCAATGAGTGCACACTATGCAAATAGGCGCGCAAATTCAAAGTTCGAATTTCGCGCCAATGTGCTGCCCGGCGACAGCGCCGACCAATCAGAATAGTGGCACTCGCCATAGTGCACATTGTATTTCAAATATGGCGCAAGCCGCTCCTCTAATTGGTCGGCGCTGAACACAGGGAGCAATCAGAGAATGTGCAGCCCGCGTTCAGCTGGCGCTGTCGCCGTGATACAGTGGTCCGGACGACGGTGGCCGCAGCGCGCGCGAGCCGGCCGGGAGATGACCAGCGTCAGCCGGTCAGCTCCCGGCCGGCGAGCCGCTGACCGAAGCTCAGCCGCGGCTACCTGTGGCACAGAGGTCCGCGGCTCACCAGCCGGGAGTTATCTCCCGGCTGGTGAGCCACTGACCTCTGGGCAGCAGTAGCCGTGGCTGAGCTCCGGTCAGCGGCGAGCTAGCCAGGAGATGAGCCGCGGCGACCAATCAGAGAAGTAGCGCGGCTTGGCGCGTGGTTTGAATGCCGCTCCTCTGATTGGTCGCCGCATTCAGTGCCGACCAATCAGAGGAGCGGCACGCACCATGCCGCACGCCGCTATCCTGATTGGTCGGCGCTGAACGCGGCGGCCAATCAGAGGAGCGACGCTCACCATGGCGCCATATTTTAAATACACTGAGTACAGTGTATTTGAAATATGGCGCCATGGACGAACGCTGCTATTTTGATTGGTCGGCGCTGAACGCAGCAACAAATCAGAGGAGCGGCATTCAAACCGCGCGCCGCTTCTCTCATTGGTCGCCGCATTCAGCGCCGACCAATCAGAATAGCGTCGCGCGCCATATTTCAAATACACTGAGTACAGTGTATTTGAAATATGGCGCCATGGCGCACGCCACAATCCTCACTGATCGCCGCGTTCAGTGCTGACCAATCAGAATAGCAGCGCTCGCCATGGCGCCATATTTCAAATACACTGAGTACAGTGTATTTGAAATATGGCGCCATGGCGCACGCCGCTATTTTGATTGGTCGGCGCTAAACGCAGCAACAAATCAGAGGAGCGGAATTCAAACCGCGCGCCGCTTCTCTCATTGGTTGCCACGTTCAGCGCCGACCAATCAGAATAGCGGAGCGCACCATATTTCAAATACAATGTGCGGCATGGTGCGTGCCGCTCCTCTGATTTGGCGGCGCTGAATGCGGCGACCAATGAGAGCAACGGCACGCGGTTTGAATGCTGCTTCTATGATTGGTCACCGTGTTCAGCGCCGACCAATTAGAGGAGCGGCTTGCACCATGGCGCCATATTTGAAATACAATGTGCGCGCTATGGCGAGCGCCGCTATTCTGATTGGTCGGCGCTGAACGCGACGACCAATGAGAGAAGCGGCGCTCGGTTTGAATGCCGCTCCTCTGATTGGTTGCCGTGTTCAGCGCCGACCAATTAGAGGAGCGGCTCGCGCCATGGTGTCATATTTGAAATACAATGTGCGCCATTGCGAGCACCACTATTCTGATTGGTCGCCGCGTTCATCTCCGACCAATCAGAATAGCGGCGCTCGCCATGCCGCCATATTTTAAATACAATGTGCGTTCTTGGCGCGCGCCGCTCCTCTGATTGGTTGCTGCTGAACGCGGTGACCAATGAGCGAAGGGGTACGCTGTTTGAATGCCGCTCCTCTGATTGGTCGCCGCGTTCAGCGCCGACGAATTAGAGGAGCGGCTCGCGCCATATAATTGAAATACAATGTGCGCCATGGCGAGCGCCGCTATTCTGATTGGTCGCCGCGATCAGCGCCAACCAATCAGAATAGCGGTGCTCGCCATGCCGCCATATTTTAAATACAATGTGCGTCTTGGCGCGCGCCACTCCTCTGATTGGTCACTGCTGAACGCGGTGATGGTCGCTGCTGAACGTGGTGACCAATGAGAGAAGCGGTACGCGGTTTGAATGCCGCTTCTCTGAGACGCGACATTCAAAGTGCGCGCCGGGTCTCTTATTGGTTGCCGACAGCCGCAGCCACAATGATCGTCGCGGTATTCAAATTGCGATATTGGCGCGCAATTTGAACTGCCTCTCATAGTATGACACAGTTCACTCCTGTTTACAAGGTCTGTCAGTCAGTGTGATGCAGTTTACTCCTGTCTACAAGGTCTGTCAGTCAGTGTGATAAACTTCACTCCTGTCTATAAGGCTGTCAGTCAGTGTGAAGCAGTTCACTCCTGTCTACAAGGCTGTCACTCATAGTGTGACGCACTTCACTCCTGTCTGTAAGGTTGTCAGTCAGTGTCACGAACTGTACTCCTGTCTACAAGGCTGTCAGTCACTGTGATGCACTTCACTCCTGTCTACAAGGCTGTCAGTCAGTGTGACGCACTTCACTCCTGTCTACAAGGTTGTCAGTCAGTGTGATGCAGTTCACTCCTGTTTACAAGGTATTCTAGAATACCCGATGCGTTGGAATCGGGCCACCATGTAGTTACATATAAGAATCTTTGTGTTCATTATGCCCTGTCCACACATTGTGGATTTTAGCTTGGATTTTGTGCTAAATCTTCAGACATTTACTAGTTGTCAACATTATTTTGGGGGTAAAAGTCTCTCCTCTCTTGGGATCCATCGTTAACCTCTCCTAAGAAAGTCCTAAGGGTCCCGTTACACGGTGCCACCTCGCTGGAGATGGTGGCGACTGGCGGGAGCGTGTCTCAAAACCAAGCGGCGATGCAGTACAATGGGAGTCTATGGCTCCCATCACCTGTCAGGTCACCGTCAGCCGTTTACATGGGGCGATGTGTACACATGGCCCCAGATCAGCCGCCTTGTTTTACAGCGCTGCAGGTGTGACGTGGCCCTAAGGGTTTATGTAATTCTTGCCTCTTTTGCAAAATGTAGGACAATTGGCAAATAGATATTCCGCAGCCTAATCACGTGAATTAGGTTTCTGAAACTCCATTCATGTTATAAAAAATGTACTCACATGGAAAGCTGCTCATGGATAGTTCTATTTATTGTCAGAAATTAAAAGGACTGCTTCTTGCTACAAATGCTGCAGAATGCCACATTTGGAATGGATACCTTCCTCTGGATCAACATGTTAGGCTATGGGTTGAACTAGATGACGTAAGTCTTCCTTCAACCTTAAAAACTATGTTACTATGTTATGTACGTAATCAAACATTACTGCAATACAAAATACTGTATTTGTGTATTTTAACCTTTGATTTAAAAAAATTTTGAAATGTCGTTATGATGTAGAATTATATTCTTCATCTGTAGTAATGGATGTAATGCATACCATACTACATGATAGTTTACAATAATCTCAGGTGAGCAGACCCAGGTTTGGTGTCTAGAATGGAGACGTTTGTTTTCAGACTAGCCTGACCCTCTTTTACAATGGCACTATTGTTCAGATGATATTAGCAAAGAAGTGCTGCCACTCAAGAAACAAAACGGCACTATATCATGTAGTTAGTATTAGGCAGCCCATACAGTCCATACACAAGAGATACTTATTCGACAGACAGCTGTTTCTCCCTACTCCACTAATAACATGCATGCTCAGCCAAGTGCTCTTCTGTTTTCCAGGAAGATAGGAAAAAAAAGTTTCTGCCTTACCCCTCTGTTGATCAGCTATAAATGAGGAGTCAGGTGACAGGTCAGACAGTTATCTGTTTTTTTTTATCTACAAGGGGTTAGAATGCCTAATAAATATCCATGAGTTGTATCAAAAAGGCAACATCTATCCATATTGCTTATAGACTCATCCTTCAATCAACATTTATCATCTATCTATGGGATAGGTGATAACTATTTATTACTGGGACATCACAAATCACAAAACATACACGCCAGTACTCTGAGGAGGTCCAGGAGGTTTCTAGGAAATGGGTAAACTTTTGAATTCCTAAAATTGTTGGGTCATCCTCTAGTCTTTGGTGTAATGAGAATCGGGCTAATGGATTATGGGGTTGATGCCAGCTGTGCATTGTTAGCTGGCATCAAGCCCTGGCGTTCATAATGGAGAGGCGTCATTAGACATCGCCATTACTGGCCCCAAAAGTTAAAAGGGAAAAAAAGTATATATATATTTTATTTTAAAAATCACTCCCCTGACTGCAGACCTAATTCACCAATTTATTAAAAAAAAAAGCCATGAATATCCAGCGTAGTCCAACAAATCCAAAGTAGTCCAAAAGAGCTCTTTGAAAGCCAGAAAAAGAGAGAGTTAAAGAACTAAAAACAAAAGAAATCCCTTGTTCACCAATCTATTTCCAAAAGAACTCCCACACAGCTCCATCTCTCTCCCTTGTTCACTGATATATATAATATATAAAAAGCAATGAAGATCCAGCATAGTCTAATAAATCCGATGTAGTCTACAAAAGTGAATCAAAAAGACATAAAAGATCCAGCATAGTTCAGCGAATCCAATGTAGTCCAGAAAAGCAAATCTGAAACAGGTAAAACAAGAGAGATAAAGACAACAGACAATCCTTCGTTCAACAAATTATTCCAAAAGAACTCCCAAACAGATCTGATGTAGTCCCCATGGAGGTCCCACAATGTTCCCCAACTCGGAGAACGAAGCCCCATAGGCTGTAAGAACAGATGCTGCTAAGTCTGCACTAAAGACAGGACCTTTGGTGATGTCACGGTCATGTGATCAGTCACCTGCACCTGATCACATGATTGTGACACCACTACTTGTCCTCTTTTGCAATGCGAGACACAGAGGTCAGTCTGAGCACTGTAGGGGGTTTGTGTCGGTCTGGTTTTTGGCAGCACCACTTGTGGTAGTGTGCGAGGGGCCACTACCACTAGCGGGCGCCATAGTGGCACACCCATCACTTGGGTGTGCCAATATGGCTTCCAGTGGGCGCAACAAATTGTTGGATTAGTGGGCTTCGCAAGTTGATGATGGCTCGCCCAATGTGGGCCGTGGGGTACTCTGAGCCGGGCCTCTCCCTCCCCCTGGTGATGTCGTCTGATGGGAGCGGGATGTCGCGGTGGCGTGACCCGGACCATGGCCCTGGGGCGGTCAATAAAAATAGGGGAGATAAGGTGATGATTGGTGGTGGTTGTCGTGGCAAAACCCGTGGTATGCAGCTATTAATGGCCGCCGCTGCAGTCCGAAACCTCTGTGGATGATGGTGTTGCTCCCCATGGGTGAAGCAGGTCCCCAGAGCATCCGGTGTGGAGGGGTTTTGGTTTGGTGGGCCAGTGGGGCGTGTCTGGCTGCGGGGTGGATCGGTGTGTCTCATAGGCAGCCTTCTGCGGCCTGCACGGCTTATCAGTCTACCGCTACTCAGGCGGGAAATGAACAGTCTCACAGTTCTGAGTTCCAAATCCGTTTTACTTAGCTTTTCTCTGCCCGCAACACAGGTTACAGTTCAGGTACAATTGCCGTCCGGATAGCCGTTAGCAACCAGGATGGTTTGTCCAAAGACACCCCCCTTTATGTTCCTTCCTTCTCAGGTTGTTCTTCCTCAGTGGTGCCTGCTTGCCTCACTCTTGCACGCGCCTCCACAATAGTGCCCCAATCCAGCAGCCACGGGTCTTGTCGGGCGACCGGCCATGTCCCCTGACCCTAGTATGGCTGCCTTCTCAGTGGATGTGTCAGGAGTTGGCTACAGCTCCTCTAAATCTCGTGGCCTCCAATACGTGGTTGGAGCGTAGAGTTCTCCTCGGTACCTTCAGGGCGGGGTCCCTGGTGCTCTCCCTGCCCTACACTATAGTTCAGATTAGGGGCACGAGTGGATCGCTCACTGCTCATGCCCCTAGGCCTCCCTCCGTCTCTCTGCAGTCTGTTGTCCCAGGACCCGAGACGGGTCCATCTCTTCTCAAGTCCTCCGGGTCCTTCTCTCCTGCTTACTCCGCCAGCTTTCTCTCCTACTGAACTCCCACTTCCTGTTGTGTTTCCCTTTTGTCTCTTCTCCTACTTACTGACTGCTTCCTTACTAACTTCCCGCTCATCACCTTTCTCTTCTCACCATCCCACTATTAGGTTCACCCGTTGTCCCTGGGGCTGGGAGTGTTGGGTGTGTTTGTGGGTGTCTGGATTTACCATCCTGTTTACTGCAGACAGGAATACTACACCCATGGCTTGGGTGCAGTACCCTCCGTGGTGACCAGATCGCAGGGGCACCACAATGACACGCCACTAGGTAAATATATAATAGACACTTCACCAATGGAGAGATGGAATAAATAATCTCCTCTTTCACACTTAAGCCCCCATACACTTTGGATAAGCTGTATAATTACGCTTGGAGTCCAGTGTGCATTCAATGTTCTTACTTAATGTCTGTATATGTGCAGAAGATAAAATTATATTTAAAAAACCTATTAATTCCTGTTCTGTGTGTAGATACACTGAAGCCGGGGAAAAGCCCTTTTGTTAGCAGTTTCCATAAGGATGGTGGACTGTGGCATTTTATTGTAAATTACATTATTAAGATTTCCCTACAGTGGCATAAAAAGTTCTGATCAAAACAGGGAATAAACGTTACAGGAAACCACATATTACAAATGGCGCAGCAGATTTCTCCAGGAAGCTTGTCATTATACAGAGCAAAACTAGATTCATTGATCAGTCTTTAATATGAAAGTTGAGTTGTGGTCATAATTAGTAGATAGATGGTCATGGCGTGGAATGATTTATACATAAGCATTGTGGTAAATGAAAGATCCTAAACTTGCAGGGAAATTACAGATTTAACACTGTAAAATAGGGGTTATTTCCTTTAAGTGGAGTGACCTGTTTAATTACTTGGGATTTCAGTATGAAGCATCACTTTAGTCTGTTCATTGTCTTCCTACCGGCAGTCATTCATCTTGACCTGTAACCCTCACATCCGGTCTTTGCGCTTAGCCGAGCAATACACCGCTGTGCACATGGATATTGCTAATGTTACTTCCATCAGTGTTAGATAATATCTTTAGATGTTTTCCACCCTTTCTTAGTCAATCTCCTAGCACTATTTTAGCTGTTAATAGCCTTGATGTGTTTTCTCTGTGTGTTACATATTCGGCGCTGGTGCCCCTCTCCGCAGCACATCTGTTAATCCTGGGATGTCATTTAGAACTCTACCCAGGAGAGAAACTGTTTAGCAGCCAATGGAGGGGGAGCTGGAACAATTCTGACAACTTGCTTTTATTTTCTTAGCGCTGATATGATTTTATTTTTTTCCTAGATAACCTGCTTGTATAAGGCATCTTATTGCCCATGTGAAAATTTTGTTATGAATTGCTCTACATGCCAAGAAGAAACGTGACAGAGGCACAGACATTACAAAACTATGGAAATAAGGGAGGGTCGAGGCTATCATTATACTACCGTAAATTGGTGTAATCTCTGAGGATTATTTTAAGGATAGAGGAACACTAGCATAAGGCATCCAATGCGAGAACATCGGATGCGTTGGTGCCACCGTGAGTCAAGTGTCATGCAACTGTGATCCGATCCTGTGATAGGATCACAGCTGCTGAGGAGAGGGAGAGATTAATCTCCATCTCCTCCATTGCCAGTCTCAGCGTTTATCGCACTCGCACGTGTCTCAGTGCAATGCAATATTTCACTAGCACGCATAGACTTATATGGGAGCAAGTGATTTTTTTCCTCGCTGCGTATAGAAGTGAAGAAAAACTCGCAGGTCTGTGCTGCCCGATTGACTAAAGTTGGTCCAAGTCCATAGCGAAATTATCTTGCATGAGTTTGAAGCAAGTGTGGCTTTAACCTAACTCTGTACCTACCTAATGTTAATTGATTACACATCACGTTATTACGCACTATCTTCTCCCTCACAGTTGGCTTTTTCATTATCCGGATTGGTGGTTTGGATCATTACCAATCATTAAAAGAGTGCATCACTATTATAATATTGGTGGTCCAGCCACAGGATCATCAATTGATAGCAAGGAAGTAGGATGCTGATGCTCCGCACCACCACCAATCAGCAGTTCTTAGCTCTGAAAACAACATGGTGGCAGCTCCACTACAGTGGGTTAGCTCCCACTCTCATGTCCTGAAGACAGCGGATTGGTGGTAGTGCTGGACCTCCACCAATTTGATATTGATGAGCTATTCTTGGGCTATGTCATTGATATCATAATAGTGGAACACCCTTTAAAGTGTATTACATCACTGGGTCCTGGGTTCAAATTCCACCAAAAACATCATCTACACGGAGTTTATATGTTCTCCTCATTAATATTTGGTTTTCTCCCACACTCCAAAGACATACTGATAAGGAATTCAGATTGTGAGCCCCAATGGGGACAGTGATGACAATGTCTGTAAAGCATTGAGAAATGTGTTGGCGCTGTATAAGAAATGAATGATAAAGTGTAGTAGCTGCTTCAGGTGAACGTACTTTAGCATGTATGTGTCTCTAGCTTCTACCTCTGCCCTAGCTTCCATTACAGTGGTTAATCAGATGCATATGCTGATTTTTAATTTTTTTTATATTTCTGGACATGTGAATGAGGTTTCAAAAAGCGATATTACCAGTGCAATGGTAGATTATAAAATGTATGGGCTACTTCCAGGCCACATCTATTGCATTTCCTGCGCATTGTGGGTGACTATTGGCTGTTCTCACAGGCTTCAGAATGCGCAGTGCACATGATCTGGAGCCGGCAAGTACTAATGATCCAATTTACGCTTGTATAATTTCTGCAGTCTTTGGATGAAGCAGGGCTGAGTGAGCTTCATGGGACCATGGTTGTGGATTATCGTCGGAGGTTATGTTGGGGTAATAAATTGGATAATGAGGGTTGTCTGTCTGATTTATGTCAAATAAAGAATTTTTCTTTCTGTGTGTGTTTTTTTAACTATTTCTTCACAGGATTGTTAATGGCTGGGGTCTTGTAGAGGCCTGATATTATCAATCTGGGCTTAATGACAAGCTGTCAATAATCAGCTGTCATTAACCCCTTCTATTACCCTGATGTCACTGCACCAGAGCATCAGGAAGAGCTGGGTAAAGTGCCAGTAATTAGTTCTTCTAATGAATGTGCCAATTTCTCGGGCAGCTGTGGGCTGCAGTTCTTTAACCTGGGTAGGCCCAATAACTATGGACTTCACCACACTGAGAATAGCAGCCCCCAGCTGTTTTTTTTACCTTGTCTGGCAGTCAAAAATAGGATGAGGCCCACACATTTTTTTTATTAATCATATAATTAAATAAAAAAAAAATATGGGCTCCTCTGTATTTTTAATTGTTAGCCAAGGTAAAGCCTGGCAGCTGGAGGTGGCAGCCCATAGCTGTCTGCTTCATCTGTGATGAAAAATACAGCGAAGCCCTACTTCATTTTTTTTAAAGCTATTTATTTTCGCACTACAATCATGGCAGGTTCATTGATCCTTTATTTTGTAAAAACACATTTTTAGCACAATAGTAGCCAAACCTAAAAAAAAAATCAGTTCTACAACCACTTCTGATTAGTTTATTCTGCCTCTCAAAGATCGCAGTAAGGTTCAGCTCACATTTATCCTGCGCTCTACATTCAGTGCTCACATAGGCGATTACATTCATACAAGGAGTGAGGGAAGGCAACTTCTCGGTATACTCACTAGACTCCGACACCGGTAATGGTTGGAGTCCATCCAATACATAAGAAAAAAGAAGTATGTCGGTGTCTTACTTCTTTTTCAATCCTTTATTTCTGAGTTAAAAACATCAAAGCATGTACGGGAAACGCTGGACGTGTTTCGAGGGAGTGTTTCCTATACATGTGTTAATGTTTTTAACTCGGAAATAAAGGATTGAAAAAGAAGAAAGACACCGGCATACTTCTTTTTTCATAGACGATTACATGTAAATCTCTAAAAAAATGTGTTTCAGACTAAATTCACAATAATGAGGCAGAGGGAGTCACTTTGAACTCTCATCTGATCTGTGGTCTGGCGGTGTCCATCTTTTTGCACATCTTTTTAGGCATGCGCAAAAGTCCGGTCAACCACAGTTTTGTGCATTTTTCAAAAAGACACTGCTGAACAGATACTAAACATAGTCCATATTAACTCTGCGGCCTCATTAGCAAATGGATCCATTGAGGGTTTCACCTGAATTGCATATTTCGGAGATGTAGCTGGAAACCTTAATGTAAGTGCTCGGCATAGAACACAGGATATATGTGAACTGATTGAAAATGTTCTGTGCCCAAATCGCCACCAATAGCATTCAACTCAACCCACAACAAGAGAAGTCCCTACTCAGGTCCGTCATTTGTTAACAGAAATGTAGGGGGCTTCCATGTTACAGGTAGCACAAAGGCTTTGGAAAAGTACTATGTTTCCTTGCCCCCAAAAATAAAACCAACAAGACCCGCACTTCCAAATCCAAATGCTCCCCTGCCTTCTGAGCCCCACAAAGTCTAAAACATTTAATGTCTACATGTTTGGCATTGTTGTAGTGAGGAAGCCCACTAAATTTACGCGGTGTGTTTCTCTAGAAGCACGAGCTGGGCACAATGTACTATCACTACAATGTAGGGCCAATGCAAGGGCTTATATGCAATTTTTCATAATGCAAAAATTCACTGCGCTTGACTCCATGGGTGTTTTCCATAGATTAAATCATCACTACAGCTATAGATGAACTCCCAGAGGGGTGTAATTTCCAAAATCTGGTCATTGATGGGGTTTCTGCTGTTCTGGCACTTAGGGACTCTACAAATAAAGTCTGCAAACTATTATAGGAAAATCTGTGCTCAAAAAATCAAATGGCGCTCCTTCCCTGCTGAGTCCTGCCATGCACCGAAATAGTGGTTTTCCACCACATATAGGGTAGCCTCGTACTCAGGAAAAATTGTGCAACTAATTTTGGGGTCCAATTTCTCTTGTCCTCGGGAAAATAAAAATATTTGGGGCTAAAACAACATTTTTGTGGTAAAAATCAAATTTTATCATTTTCACGTTTCTATGTTGTAAAATTCTGTGACACACCTGTGAGTTCAAGGAGTTCACTACACATCTAGCTAAATTCCTTTAGGGGCTCTAGTTTCCAAAATGGGGTCACTTGTGGATGAATTCTATTGTTTAGGTATATGAAGGGCTAACCAAACATGACATGATACCCAAAGACCATTCCATCAAAATCTGTGCTCCAAATCGTTGCTACTCTTCTTCTGAGCCATGACATGCACCCAAACAGTGGTTTCTCAACACATATGGGATATCGGCATACTCGGGACAAATTGTGTAACAAATTTTGGGGTTCATTTTATCTTGATGTCCTTGTGAAAATGAAAAGTTTGAGGCTAAAAGAACATTTTTGTGGAAATAAGTACTTTTCCATTTTCATGGCTCAATGTATGAAGCATTTGGGGGTTCAAAGTGCTTACCACACATCTACATAAATTCCTTGGGGGCCTAGTTTCCAAAATGGGGTCCACTGTTTAGGCACTTCAGAGTCTCTCTAAACACAACATGCTGTCTGCTAACCATAGCAGCTAATTTTCCATTTGAAATGTCAAATATTGGTCCTTCCCTACTGAGCCCTGCCTTGTGCCCAAACAGACGTTTTCTACCACATATGGGGTATCGGCATACTCAGGACAAATTGCCAAACAAATTTAGGAATCCATTTAAACCCGTTGCTCCTGCGAAAATAAAAAAAATTAAAGGGAACCTGTCACCTGATTCTAAGCCTCTACACTATCTCTAGCTGTCCCTACACCTTCCTAGCAGCTCCCTATCTATCCCTTTCTTATCTGAAGTGTCCCTATTAAACATGTGAAAAAGAAGTATAAACTTACTGCATTCCCCGTGGTTGGGGGACTGGATAGGCGTGGCCACGCTTCCTTCATCACTCCTCTGTGTTATAATGCACGCCCCGCTGCACGTGATCGGCCCCAGTGCATTATGGGCTTGATCACGTGATCGGCCCGGCTTCAATAAGCGCATTGCGCATGCGCAGAGCCGGGCCGATCACGTGATCAAGCCCATAATGCACCGCGCCGATGTGACATCCGGCCGGTGCATAGAAGGACACAGAGGGCGGGAGATTCCAAATACTGGGGGCAGAGAGGACACAGAATAATGCCGCCCAGCAGGGCGTGCATTACAACAGGGAGAAGTGATGAAGGAAGCGTGGCCACGCCTACCCAGTCCCCCAGCCACAGGGACTGCTTTAAGTTTATACTTCTTTTTCACATGTTTAATAGGGACACTTTAGATAAGAAAGGGATAGATAGGGAGCTGCTAGGAAGGTGTAGGGACAGCTAGAGATAGTGTAGGGACTTAGAATCAGGTGACAGGTTCCCTTTAAGGCTACAAGAACCTTTTTGTTGGAGGAAAAGTACTTTTTCATTTTCACATCTCAATGTATAAAGCACCTGGGTATTCAAAGTGCTTCGCCGGCCGCTGATTGGTCGTGCCCGACCGGGCGCAACCAATCAGCGATGCGGGATTTCCATTACAGACAGACAGAATTAGACGATTATATAGTAGTATCTCAGCACCAGAGATGCGGTGTATGATCAGACCATGGTCCTCTATGGTCAGACACATCCATTACACAGTACATAGCAGGGACACATATATAGGATTATCTCAGCATAGGAGATTTGGTATGATCAGACCATGTCCCTGTATGATCAGACACATTCATTACACAGTACATAGCAGACACACATATATAAGATCTCAGCATCGGAGATGTGGTGTATGATCAGACCATGGCCCTGTATGGTCAGACACATCCATTACACAGTACATAGCAGGGATATATATATAAGATTATCTCAGCACAGGAACATTCTTTTTAACACATCCATTCATAGATGTTATTATTATTTCAAGATCTATTGATTAAAATGTTCTTTGTTCGTGGGAAAACCCACTTTTAGAAGCGACTGGCTTGTTCATTCTGAAGATGTTATGATACCAGTGGTCAGAAAGTCATAGCATATTGTAGGGATGTATGAAAAGTATAGTGGGAAAATCCTTTCTTCACATATAATGATCTTTATTTCGTTCATTTGAACCCATAAGTTTTAAAGGGGAACTCCTGGGAGTTAATATTTTTTTTGTACTTTTATTTCCCTCCTACATGATGAAGCAGAGCTGGGCACTACAGCTCTAGGATCTATAGATCACTTATAAATCAATAAAATCATATCTGCTCCTCAGCTCTCACCCCTCCCTTCAGGGACAGAAACATTCAGCAGATAGCTGGTGTTGTTGCAGGGCATGGACCATGGGGTTCCAGGATCATCTTAACACCCGCCCCTCACACTTCTGTATGGCAGGGGACATGGCCACAACACTACAATCCTGTCCTGATATACCATCCTATATAATGTAACAGGGCTGTTCCCCCTTCAAATAGCAATCATGTCACAGAGCAGATATAAATACATGTTGTGATCTTTTTGCTGTACAATGATGCGATGGTGCATAATGTGTGCTGTCATATACCAGGCTAGGAGCAGAGGCAGAGCACTACATTGATCAGCACTGCCATGGTCTCCCCTCCTCCATATCAACTAGGTAGCTTCCTGTCCCCTGAACCTTTAACACTATGACTGAATTTCTCTGTCCCCGAAGGAAGGGGTGAGAGCTGAGGAACAGATATGATTTTATTGATTTGTAAGCGATCTATAGTTCCTAGAACTGTAGTGCCCAGCCCTGCTTCATCATGTAGGAGGGCAGGGACAGTACAAATTTTTTTATCTCCTCGGAGCTCCCCTTTAAGGGTCAGCAGATATACTACAGATTCTACCAAGTATCCATAAAATGGCTGTGATTCTCAGGGTGTATATATATGCAATGTGCTCGCTGATACTAAAATGATGTATGCGTCCGTTTTATATCTGTCTCCACTGTAAATGCACTGATATAAACTGCGTACTGTATATTCTTTAAAGGAGTAGAATTGGTTGAGGGTTGCAGTGATTAAATGCTTACTATTATTGCTAATTCTCCTGGTTTCCTGCGCTAAAAATGAGATTTCCCATTAGTAAGATCTTATTAGGTGTATATGATTCAGTGCACATTACCTGTCATAGTACTCATCAGAGCCTGCCACCGACAAATGGGATATTACGTACGCTTCAAAGAGCTGCCGGTTGCCACAGGTCATGGGCTGAACACCACATTGGGGTTAATAAAGGCTAAAGAACAGAAGAAGAAAAATGAAGGACATGGCTTAGTTTGGGACAGCATTTTCTTCACTTTTTCAATGTTTTTTTCATGTTTCTGTTTTTGTTTTTCTTCCATGATTTATATTTTTATTTTCACTACTTTCTAGTACATATTATGTTTTTTATTTTATTACTATGCACAACTGTAATAATCATTAGAAAAGATCAGCGGAGTCCAAATAAACTATATGAACCTAGAAGGGTACCATCACACTAGGTGACATCACCGGCGATTTCGGTGGTGATGCAAGGGCGTGGCCTATCACCGCCGACATCGCCGGTGCATCGCCTAGTGTGACGCGGCAATTGCCAGGTTTCCCAGCATTGTTGTGTAACGCGGCGACCCGCAATGTTAAATATTGCGGGTTGCCAGTCGCTGGGTTCCTGGGCAACCCAGCGAGCGGTCGCCTACGCTACTTGCCGGCGAGTACGCTGGCGAGTTGCCACGTGTGACATCTCACCGGCGATGTCGGCGGGTATGCGCGCACCCGTGATTCCCCGCCGACATCGGCGGCGAGGTGGCACCGTGTGACGGTACCCTAAGACTGGGCCGTCACGACCGCCAAATAGTAAATAAAAAATATCTTTTTATTGACAATCATTAAAAACAATACCAAGAAATTGCACCAATGAATATTATCATTATTATTTGTTTTTATAGCACCATTTATCCCATAGCGCTTTACATGTGAAAAGGGCATACATAGACAATGAACATGAGCAATACAAGGCAGACACAAGAACAGGAGGAGAGGGGACCCTGCCTGCGAGGGCTCACTGTCTACAAGGGATGGGTGAGAATACACTAGGAGAGTACACTATAATATACAATACAATATGTATAAAGAGCAAAATGCAATAATGATAACTCACAATCTGGTAAAATATGATGTTTTCAACTAGTCAAATAGTCCTCAAAAAATGGAGACACACCAGAGACATTTAGGTATCCACGATAGGTGAGCATGCCACTGAACAATAAATGATGACAAAGTCATCATGACAATGATAGTACTTGAGTTCAGAACAGTGTATATTTCATCAGTGCGATACAGCATTAAGGCTAGATATAAGTCAGGAGAGGTATTATGTTAACCAGGGCTGTGAAGTCAGAGTTGGTGTCCATTTTGGTGGAGTTGGAGTTAGATTTAGGGAAATTGATTAATCTGAGCCGGATGTTGCCTTACCGAAGCCATAGCCCTGTTGTTAAGTAAGTGGAATCTCCCTACACAGTTCAGGAATGTGCACCACTATGCAAAGACATGCGTTTCACGTGGGTTTCTTCTGGGGATTGAGCTGATTTGCCTCCATTTTTTGAAGTATATTTGAAAACCTCATTTTACTATATTGTGATTTATCATTATTACATTTTGATTTTTCTACTTTTTATATTGACATTATTCGTGGTTTTGGATTCCTTTAAATGGTTGTCAATTAAAATATATTTTTTGCTTATTATTTGAAGGTCATGACTTCATAGTCTTATATATTCAAACACATTGTGTATAGCATACTAATAATAATTTCTTTTTTTGTGTGCGTGTGTTTTTCGCTTTACACTTTTTTTGGGGTCATAAAAAGACTTTTTGATTACTTTTTATTCCATTTTTATTCAATTTTCTGGGTTGTGAGATGGGTAAATAAAACCCAGCTTTTTTATAGTAGTATTTTAATTTTGTATAATTTTCACAATTTGAACAAATATTAGGGTAGTTTCCAGTTTACAACCAGGAAACTGTTACGTAAAAGTAAATGGCTGTACAGTCGGCTAGGTGTTTCAATATAAGATCAGTTTGCAGGAATGGGTTAATAGAGCTGGTAACATAATTCTAACATTGACCTGGGCAAATTGTGGCAGGTTCATAGTAAGCAGTCATGTAAATATAATGATGCCTCATTGAAAGGGCCAACTAGAATGGCTCACACTCGAAAGCTGTAGTATAAGGGTATGTGCTCACGGTCCGGAGGAGCTGCGTGTTGGATGCAGCTCCTCCAGACCTGACTGAACCCATGGGTGCCTGCAGAGAGACCGCAGCCGCCCTGTACTCACCATGTGCGGTGGGTCTGACTCACCGTAGCCGGGTCTTCACGTCTCAGGCGTTGCTTCTCCCGTCACTGTTCCACGCTTGAGGCTGAGGGGCCTGGTGGTCAGATCAAAAGGGAAAGTTGAACGGATAGGGGTTAATTCTTACTTGTCGTGACGCCACCTGCGGGAATCCAGTGAATGCATCGGCGCTGCTTGGGCCTCCGGGGGATGTACGGCAGCTAGATGGGATTCTCCCCACAGGTTGAGTGGGAGTCCCCGGGCCAGGAGCTGTCCTTGATGGAATATGGCAGCTCCGGTAGTTACTGAGTGTTAGTCCAGGAATAATACTCGGACACATAAAGTCTTTTGGTACCTTTACTGGTGGCAACAGGTGCACTCGGACCGGGTGATGAGGTTGACACTCCTGGAGTTTCCACAGCAAGGAGTGGAGTAGGCTTCCTTCTATGCTGTTCTGGTGAGGTCGGGTGGATATGGAATCCTGCCGGACTGGGTTGTACGTCTTGGGAGACGTGATCTACCTGAGGTAGCTGCACTGAGGGCCCTATATAAGGGAGTAGGAGAATTCTTCCTTCCTTCCTGGGCTCTCATCTGGTGGTGCTTCAGGTGTACAGGGAGCTAGACTTCCTGATTGTTATGCTGGTTTCTCTGCAGTCTGCGTAGTAGTTCCTGCAGCTCGGTTCCAGTAACCGGATTGTTAGGGGAGAGTTAGGGTGACTCTTCTGTCCCTGTGAGGTATTCTCCTTCTGTCCTATGATCCCAGTTGCAAGGGTCTCTCACTTTTCCGGGTGTGCTGGTGTTGGCCTAGTGTGGCTCCAGTACCAGGTCAGCTCTCCTAGCTGTTGTCAGTTCTAAAGTGACTGCACACACTCCCCTGTTTCTCCCTCCAGGACCCGTATTTATAGGGGGAACTGGCTTAAGGCAACCAGTGGAGCTCCCCCTAGAGGCCTGGGGTGAAAAGGGGTGTACTAAGGTGTTTTGTTTGTTGTGAGTCCTGCTTGCTGTGTACATTCCATTTGTGTACCAAGAGTTCTGTGGTGCCCCAACCAGGGTGCCAGGGTGCCACAGGTGTGGGGCGGCGTCTCCCTGCAGTCACCCAATGGGAGCCGCTTTCGACTCCGCAGCATGAAATGAACATGCGGAGGAGGAGCGGAATGCCGGAAACCCGCACCGCAGCTCCAAACACGCTGCGAGCGGGTTACGCATAGTGAGGATGGGATTTCTTGAAATCCCATCCACTATGCTAGTACTGTACGATGCAGCGTTTTGGGACGCCTCGCAAAGACGCTGCATCCAAAACGCTGTGTCTCCTGATCGTGAGGATGCACCCTAAGGCTGTGTGCACACTGATCGTATTTGCTGCATTAGTGGGCTAGTTTTGGTGCTGCGTTTTTTTGGAAAATTGCACCAAAACAGATCAGTCACTGTGTCTGCCAGCAAAGTGAATAGGATTTAAAATTTTCTGTGCAGACGTCAGCGTTTTTGACTGGTGCATTAGTGCTGCAGAAAGCGCATCCAGAAAATAATGAGCATCAATTATTGCTCCATTAAACTGCTTTGCTTTCTCATTTGACTCCTTTGTAATAAAATAAAAGCTTCACAAGCGCATTAGTATTTACACAGTGTGCTTGTGATGCTTTTTTAGTGTGCTTTCGCTGCGCTTTCCAGATGACAAACGTTCCTTCATCCAATTTCTTACCCTCCCCTGCGATCCCGCGGATGCTTCGGTAGTGTGTTCCTTCCAGGCTCCGAGGACCAGCAACAGGACCTGTGAGAAGTGAAAAGGACCTGGCCATGTGACTCAGCTGATCAATTGCACATAGCCTACCTAACACAGTACATCACTCTGAAAACACCATCCCCACTGTCAAACATGGTGATGGCAGCATCATGTTGCGGAAATGCTTTTCTTCGGCAGTGGCAGGGAACCTGGTCAGACTTGATGGCAAGATAGATGGAGCTAAATAAATTCAATCCTGGAGGAGAACCTGTTAAAAGCTGTAAAAGATTAGAGACTAACCATAAACATACTGCCAGAGCTACAATGTAATGGTTTAGCACATGCAATGTGTACGTGTTTGAGTGATCCAGTCAAAATCCAGACCTAAATCCCACTAAGACATGAAAATTGCTGTTCACAGATTCTTCATCTAATCTCACTGAGCTAGAGCTATTTTGCAAACAAGAATGGGCAAACATTTCAGCCTCTAGCTGTGTAATGCTGGTAGAGACATACCGCAAAAGACTTGCAGCAGTAATACTGGTTTCACATTTGCGTATTTGAAAGCAGCATACCGAGCGCAGCCAAACACATGCACACTGCGTTCCTATGTTTAAAATGGGAATGCATAGTAGCTGCGTTTGGCTGCATTCAGTTGCGGTTGTGTTTGGATGCGCATAATTTATGTGCCCTCCTTCGCCCTCCGAACGCACCAAGTTGCATTTTTTGTGAGTTTGCGGACGCTTGTTTTATCAATAAGCGCACAAAAAATGCATGGATCTCAATGGATTTGCAGTGTCCTCTGCATGACAGCGCAGGAGAATGCTGCGGATCACATTGAAATCTCTCCCGATGACCGCCGCTGATCTCCCAGGAGATCAGCGGCAGCCACCGGGAGATCAGCGGCGGCCGCTGGGAAGAGGAGATCTACATTACTGATCTCCTCCTCCCGGCTGCCGAGACAGCTAATTGGCTGGCAGGACACCATACTATGTGAACGCATGCGGAACATCTCCGCTGCGTTCACATCAGTATATCATCATTTGCGCCTGCACGCCCTCTGCATGCAGACACAATCGCTACTGTGAAACCAGCCTAAGTGCAGTGAAAGGTGGTCCTACAAAGTACTGACTCACTGGGGCTAAATACAAATGCATGTTACAATTTTAAGATTGACATTTTTTAAATATTTAAAAAACATATATCATTCATTTCCTTTACACTTTACAAATATTTGTTTCTTAGTGTTGGTATATTACATAAAATCCTAATAAAACACATTTACCTTTGTGGCTTGTAACATGAAAAAATGTGAAAAAGTTCAAAAGACATAATTACATGTTCAAAGCATGGTATTTAAATGTGTCAGGCGGTTCTTATGAGTGGACATATGTGAAGTGGTGATTTTGTTCTTGATTTCCGTTCTGTAATCCTATTAAACTCAATAATTATTTCCTTCTTAGTCATTAAAATGTCATAAATTGATTATATATGTTCTACAAATATAGAATAACATGAAAGCATCTTTCGATGTCCGGATTCTTTGCATTGATATATAAGACAGCTATCTCAGACACGAGGGGCATTTTTCAGTCTGGTTGATAAAATGTGTATTTTTGCAGCATTAATCTTGGAATGTAGCTGCATACCATACTGGAAGGAATGTGTGCCTGCAGAGTCTGCCAGTACAATCTGCTCACTTGTCTCTAGATTAAAGTATGGGGATTGTATAGCACACTATTATGTCCTGACTTCTATGTAAGATGTTAAGCAGTTCTACATGTCTTTAGTTACACGTTCAGTTCTGTACAACGTTCAGAGTAGGTGTGAACTATAGGAAATGATCATGTACTTATGCTAGTGATGGTACTTGACGCAGAGTATGTGTGGGTCATCTGTTCAAAATAACCAATATAGGTGCCAACATTTTGTTATATGCCCAGTAAACCTCGCCCACCAACTTTACTGCCAAGATTAACATGTAGTTTTTCTTACTACCGTTAGCGCTAAGGGTTCTTGATTTTTCCTAAAATTCGAGATGATGGAAGCGTTCTATCCAAAGAATATTTTCATCCAGAGCTAAAATGAACAAGATGTCCATATGGAGATAAATCATTGTTTGTTATTTTACATGGACCAGTTATATAGTCCCTCGAGTCTTTGATCTTGGAAAGTGTCTTAATGAGTTGATAGAAATAAGCGCCCTACAATCTACTTAACTTGGGGCACACATGCAGTATATTGGGGTCCAACTCTATTACATCTATAATATTTTGCAGACTATGTAGGTCACACTTCCTTTTTTATTCTAAAATGGCAAATTAAACCTATTTGTCTGAATTCAGGGATTGGAAGAGAAAAGCATAATGCCAAGTAGACACAAATGTCATAAAGCCTGTGTACTACAGCATGAAGAATTGACTGCCGGTCTGCAGTGAGGTCAATTCGTGGCCAGCATTATTTACGCTCTATCTCCTACAACTATTCTAGACGCCTGAAATGCAGTCTGGTATTAAGTACTACGCAACCGCAGAGTTTGTCTTTGACATTTTATTTAAGGCAATTGTTCTGTAAATTTATCTACAGATTTTCAGACAAGATCCTGTTATTATTTTGATGATTTATGCTTTTAAAGGAACATTATTCTTAGAGTATAGCTAAAATAACAAAGTTTTCCCAATTTCCCCCTCAATATGTTATCTTGTGTGTTCTAATAAACATGGAGATTTTTTTCTATGGCTGTTTGTACAAATCATGCCTGGGTTTTTAAGTACCAAAAATAGTGTGGAAACCCAGTTTGAGAGGAAACAATCTCAAAATCTTCCTATTTGTACCCATTTATTTTGTAAATTGTGAGGGGAAGGGTTCATTGAGATGTCAATTTATCACGTATGAATTCTATTTGTGTTTTACCTATTATAGCCTATAGGTTTGCTTCAAGGGACGCTGTCAGGTGGTTTATGCCTCCCCAGCTATCACTATCTGTAGCTGCAGCTTTATGATACTATTCTACTCATCCCTGTCTGAGCTCATAGTATAATGTGAAAGGTGAAAGAAAAGCATTTATACACTTACATTTCAGTCTACACCGTGGAGGAGGGGGACTGTCTGGCAGGATAATAGTTAACTCACTTTTAACTTGCATGGCTAAAGGACCTGTGTGATGTAACGATCATGTGAGCATAGTGGGCGGAGCTAAGTGAGCAAACTCATATTGTGCTATGGGGACTTAGCTCCGCCTATTGTAGTCAAATGGTTATGACATCACATCAGGTCTCCCAAGATGTTCCAACATTAGACTGAAATGTTAACCATTAACCTGCCAGACAGTCTCCGTCCTCCAAGCTGGAGACTGACTGCTTTTTTTTCACCTTTCACATTACACTATGAGCTCAGACAGGGATGATTAGACTGGTATCATTTAAGCTGCAGCTACAGACAGTGATAGCTCGGGAGGCATAAACTAGCTGACAGGTTCCCTTAAAAAATCCATGTGTATTTTACTGGATGTGTCCCGAATGGAGATGAGTGAACCTGTTCGGGGCTGGAGTTCAGGTGATTTGTGTGTCTAAAGTGCAGGAGTGTACAGTGCGGTGTTACAGGACGTTTAGTACTGGCCCAATGCGAGCCGCTTGCACTGGGGGTAAAATCTAAATTTTCTGCTGTAGTGTGCTGTCCCTAAAAAGGAAAAAAAAAAAAAACATGCCCTTCTCGATGGTGACTTTCTTCATGTGGGCAGTAAGCTGAATAGCCAATTAGTGACACCTCGGGTCAAGTTCGCTCCCAAACAGTGCCACCGAACCCAAATATCTACGGGTTTGCTCAGCATCCATCAGGTTGCGGATATTCCCAAATATAGAAGGTCTATATTACATTTCCTATTACAGTAGTCCGTTCTCAGTTACATGGTAAGCTTCATATTTGACTCATCGCCAGGACATTTGAAAGGATCTTTAGCTGGCGACTGTTGAGTAGAGAAATTATATATTCCACATAAAAGACATGATTTTAGTTGCCATTTCAGGCAACAACATTAACATTGAGAAACAATAAAGTCAACAGGTATATATTCACTTTGCAAACAGGCTCATCAAATCAGAAAAGCACATTGCTAAACCAATGTGCAAATTAATTGGGACAAAGCATTTTTTAAGTAAAATCGTAAGTTGGGGTTACCAGTCAGTGATTCAAACCAGTTTTAACTGCTTTGATAAACAGGTGTGAGTGTACAACCTTGAGTAACAAAATGTGATTTGACTGGTTTTAGTCAGAAAATAACAGCTAGCTGCCCCCTCAGCTTCAGTTGAGAGCTTGTTTCTGTGAGAAGTGGTTTAGTATACTTTTTCTCTCAGTGTGATTCGTGCCTGTAAAATGGATGTTACTCCACGGAAGAGGTCTAGAATTATTACTCTTACTGAACATACAAGTCTGACTGTAAGAGAAATCCCTTTCACCGTTGGTATTGGAAAATCTACCGTTTCAAGAATAATTCGCACACACAATCAAACTGGATCGTTTTCTCCAAAACGAAAAGGGAAATGTGGAAGAAAAAGAAAAATATTAAATAATAAAACACTTATCAGCAATAGTAAAATTAATTCAAGAAAAACAAGTAAAGACTTGCTTTGTCCCAATTAATTTGCACAGCACTGTACTTTAAAATAGCATTTATACAAAAATAGAGAAAATGTGTTTGTTTTTTTTCTAGCTAATAGCAAAATAGCCTATGGCATTTATTAGATACATGTGCATGTAAAAGTTGAAAGCATGTAAGGTGATATAGAAAATGACAGATACGGCACCAGTAGTCTGGTAACCATATCAAGCATAAATAGGGCAGGTAAATGGAAAATTTACAGGTGGTAAATAAAGTGGTAAAAAATGACTACAAACCTCAGCATGTACAAAAATTCCATAAGGAGAGAAATGCCACAGTTCATATCTTGGTGCGTAGTTCAACTCAACACATGATGCATCTACAGACAAATAAAAAAGGAACAAGGGAAATATATACCATTATAAGTGACAGAGTAGTCAAAAAATAATACATTCCCAACATGTGCCTATATGCATCTAGCTTTTCAGAAAATTGCTCTAAGCTATTCTTTGAACAACCTCCCTTTCACAGTCCCCAGTATACAGCATAAGCCCAGACACAGCCATCAGTATAAAGCAGGAGGCCAAACACAGCAGGAGCCCCCACACAGTCCTCATAATACAACTGGAGGCCACACAGCCCCCAGTATATAGCAGGAGGCTGCACACAGCCCCCACTATTCATCAGGAGGCTACACAAAGCCCCCAGTATTCAGCAGGAGGCCATCCACAACCCTCAGTATACAGCAGGAGACAGCACATAGCCCCCAGTATCAGCAGCGGGCCACACCCACACACCAGTATTACAACAGGAGACCACACACAGATCCCAGTATTACAGCAGGAGGCCTCACATAGCCTTTGTATTATGCCAGGAGCTCACACGTAGCCCCCTGTATTAGAGCAAGAGCTCATACATAGTCCCCTGTATTACAGCCTGTGTATCTCAGCAGAGAAAAGCAAGACTTTATTAACCCATTCTATTCTATTATAGCTAAGAACAGTTAGTTAATATCCCGGGCAACGCAATGGGAACACATTGGTTCCCATATTAAATACTAGACAAATGAAACTTGTAATAAAGTACACATACCAAAGAAAGTGTGGTGTACAGATTCAACATAAGGGTAGAACCCAAAAAGGGCATGTCTTATAATCCGGACATAGTTTCCGGGAAAAGTGAGGGTAGCGGCTGTGGTGAATGGGGTCTTAGGAGGCTGAGACACCATGGCACCAGTAGAGGATGCTGTTGGCTGGGGCACAGGATGAGGGGTTTTCATGGCGTAGCAGTTCTGGCAACATTGATCTGCCAGCGGTGACGTTAAGGAAAATAGCCAATGCAAAGTATGCAAAGATTGGGATCTCGGAGAACCTCTTTAACATATTTCTGTGAAACTGAGGATGTTATTTTCATAACACATCGTATTTTATGTTAGTAGTAAATTTCTGTCGATATCACTTGCGTTTATTAATAAAAATGTTGGAAGATTGATTGACAAAGCTATTTACTGAAAAAAGATATGAGTTTTCCAAAACTGTTATACCAAAAATCTACTGGAAAAACTCATACAATGCATAATTTATTGATATGTGTTAAAATTAATCAACCAAGTGTAAATTAAGTGAACACTAATTCCAAAAAACACAACCCACCCACACACTAAAAAGACAATAAAATGTAAGCACCATAAACCAAGAGAGTCAATAGAGGAATATCGTCTTTTAGGGGTAAGTATCTGTGTCTATAAATGGGTTACTGAGGTAGGAAAAAGGTCTCCTTTATAGATGTAGTTTGTACAACCAAGGACGCTGCATAAGTAATTTCTGACCCTATTTTTCTGGTCATCATAATGGGAGACCCAGACAATGGGGTTTAGGGCACTGCACTCCGGAGGTCACACTAGGTACTACAAGTTTGTAGACACCGCCTCCTCCGCTTATAAACCCCTACCGCAGGGAACATCCTCAGTTTTAAACTTAGTGTGCTCGGAGGATCACGCTTTGCTTGCACTTCACTGCATTCTCACTACTTACGTGATGGCGTCTGAAGACAAGGTAATATGGTCCTGGTTGGGACCTGCGACAGCCTCCCCGCTCACCCTTGTGGCACACGCAGGTGGAGGTACCGGAGGGCCTAGAGCCTGGACACTTTGTGTTCTCCCGGTACGCTGTCGCGCTCCTTTCCATCCCTCTCTGGGGGGCTCTGGAGAGTGGGAGATGGGAGCCTTGCACAGCTCCGCTCCGTCCGAGGCCTCCCTAAATGGTGCTTACAGACCGGACTGGAGCCAGCCCAGTCCGAGGCCTCCCTAAATGGTGCTTACACTCCGCACTGGGCTGAACCCCCGTCCGAGGCCTCCCTAAATGGTGCTTACAGACCGGACCGGCACTGAGGCACTCTGTGTCTCCTGTGTGCCTGGGGGTAGTGTCTGTCACTTTATGTGTCCTGACACTCAGACCGCGCGTTACCCTCGGGTCCGCGGCTCTGGAGGTGTACCCTGTGCTGGGGTCACCCTGGCTGACCGCCCTGTGTGTCACAGGGGCTGAGGCCGTAGACTGCTAATCTTTGGATGTAATTGCAGTCTGTGTATGTGTACTATGTTTTTTACACTATTTCCCGCGCTGCGGGCTCCAGCACCTCCATTTTGAGGCTGCCTGGAGGAGAGGAGGCAGCCCTTGCGGTGATGTCACCGGGGGGGCGTGTGTGTGTGCTTCCCGCGTGTTCTCGGCGCCGCCCACGATTTTACTGGCGGCGGCCATCTTCTCCCTCACTTCCTGGCTGGAGATCTACAGCAGCGCGTGTCTGCACTTCGACGGGAGACCGGAACTCGCGGAGGTCACACACACACACCGCTTCCTCCCACCGCTTTACTGCGGTCGGTAAGCCACCGGGATTCCCGGTTTATTTGTCTGTACGACTTGGCTTATACTTCCCCTACTGTGGCTATGTCCTCAGTTAGGAAGCTTGCTGCTAAGGCGGCGGATGCCACCATTACCTGTACTACATGCAATGGTACACTGGTGGAGGGGTCCTGCAATAACTGCGGACGCCCAGAGGCCCGGACTGGCACTGCTGAGGCAGCAGCTCCGGTGCGGCACCCTGAGGTTCAGGTGATCCCAGGGCCATGGGAAACGCAGAATAGGATCAATGAATCCCTGCTGTCCCAGATGTCCTCCATGTCGCAGTCACTGGAGGCACTTCATAGGAGACTGGAAAGCCCAGCTACTCCTTCCAGTTACCCCCGGGTGTCTCCCTCTTCTGCTGTGAGACCCCTTAAGCGAGCTCGTCGTGAGGAGTCTCCCGAGCTCCAGGCTCTCTCTGAGGAGGAGCGTTCCTCTGATGGTGAGGAGGATGATGGGGGGTCTACTCTCGGGTCTGTGTCTGAACCTCCAGATGGGGTGGA
Organism: Allobates femoralis; assembly: GCA_033576535.1. Classification (NCBI taxonomy): domain Eukaryota; kingdom Metazoa; phylum Chordata; class Amphibia; order Anura; family Aromobatidae; genus Allobates; species Allobates femoralis. The sequence continues at coordinate 329,977,033 of JARQOC010000003.1, forward strand.
GGATCTGGTGTCCTCTATCAATGAGACCTTACGTCTCGTGACTCCCCCTGAAGAGGTTATCGTGCACCCGAAGGAGGTCTATCAATGGCTGCGGCCAGAGGCTAGACCAAGTGGCTCTTTCATGGACCACACTAATTTTGGAAGGGTGGTTAGAGCACCCAGGTTACATCCTGGGCGGCGCTATGTCCGCAAACCTAAGGACAATCGCTTCCCCTTCTCCCAGGAGGTGCTTCAGGAATGGTCGCAGTCCCCAAAGGTGGACGCTTCCATGACTAGAATTGCGGCACGCTCCCTGTTTTCTGCCTCTGATAGCTCCTCATTGAAGGATGCGACTGATAGACAGGTCGAGCAACTCGCCAAGTCTTCCTATGAGGCTGTGGGGTCTTCATTTGCCCCTAACTTTGCCACGGTCTGGACCTTACAAGCGATTACTACCTGCTTGGATGGTATCACTGACCTGGCAAGATCCAGTCCAGAGGTCCTGGCGCTTACCGAGAGAGCAAGGGCCTATGCGGACTATGCTAGGACGGCATCTTTGGAGACTGCCACTCGCTCAGCTGTGGCTTCGGCCAATGCGATAGCGATCCGCAGGTTGTTGTGGCTACGTCTTTGGGACTCAGATGCCACATCTAAGAAGATTTTGCAGAATCTTCCATTCGCCGGTGACAGGCTTTTTGGCACCGAGCTGGACAAGCTGATAAAGGATTCTGCTGAGTCTAAGATACCGCAGAATAAGCCTAAGCCACGGTACACCGTTAAAAGGAACCCTAAACAGTGGTCCTTTCGCTCCAGCTCGCAGTCATCCACGACGTCCGCTCGCGCGGACCGTGGGGGCAAGCCAGCTACTCAGTGGCGCTCCAAGAGTCGTCAGAAGAAGCCGGCGGGGGCAGCAGCTGCCACCCCCAAGCCCGCCTCGACATGACTCGCTCTCTCATCCTGCCTCCCCACAGGTGGGGGGCCGCCTGTCTCGATTCCAGGACAGGTGGCTACTTCACGTTCAAGATCAGTGGGTTCGAGACGTAGTCTCGAGAGGTTACAGGATAGAGCTGACATCAAAGCCGTTATCCCGATTCCATCGGTCTGTTCCATCCCCAGAAAAGGCTCAGGCTTTTCACCTGGTGTTGGAGGGACTCCGCAGAGACGGAGTAGTGGTCCCAGTGCCCACGGCAGAGAGGTTCAGGGGTTTTTACTCCAACCTCTTTATTGTCCCGAAAAAGGACGGCTCCTTTCGACCGGTCCTGGACCTCAAATTGTTCAACCGTCACGTGTTGGTTCGGAAGTTCCGCATGGAATCCCTGCGCTCCGTGATCGCGGCTGTGTCGCAGGGAGACTTCCTAGCGTCCATCGATATCAGGGACGCTTACCTTCACGTGCCCATTGCACCGGCTCATCAGCGCTGGTTACGATTCGCAGTGGGGGAAGAACACTTCCAATTTGTGGCCCTACCCTTCGGGTTGGCCTCAGCACCACGGGTGTTCACGAAGGTGATGGCCTCTATGATGGCTATCCTGCATGTGCAGGGTCACGCCGTCATACCATATCTGGACGACTTATTGGTCAGGGCGCCATCAGAAGACCTTTGTCGGGTGAGCCTGGAGGTGACCATGAGGTCTCTGGAACAGTTCGGGTGGCTTCTCAATACTCAGAAGTCGACCCTGGTTCCGACCCAGTCATTGACATATCTGGGCATGGACTTCCACACGGACTCGGCCCTGGTGTCTCCACCTCAAGCCAAACAGCTTGCGATCCACTCAGGAGTACAGAATGTTCTCCTGTCACCTCACTCATCCCTTCGGGTGTTGATGAGACTGGTGGGGACGCATGGTAGCGGCGATAGAGGCGGTGCCCTTTGCACAGTTTCGTCTCCGTTCTCTCCAGTTGGAGATTCTTCGCCGATGGGACAAGAGAGCGATCTCTCTGAATCGGTTGGTGGCACTGTCACAACCGACCAAGGACTCCCTGCAGTGGTGGCTCCAGCCACGTCACTTGTCACGGGGCCGGTCATTTCTCAAACCATCTTGGTTAGTGGTGACCACCGACGCCAGTCTGAAGGGCTGGGGGGCGGTGTTCTTGCACCACAGGGCTCAAGGCCTCTGGACTCAGTCGGAGTCGACGTTGCAGATCAACGTACTGGAGATCAAGGCGGTCTATCTGGCGCTTCTGGCGTTTCAGAAATTCCTGAAAGGACAGCCCATTCGGGTACAGTCCGACAATGCGACGGCCTTCGCCTACATAAATCATCAGGGAGGGACCAGAAGCGCTCAGGCCCTCGCCAAAGTCCACCGCATTCTGTCGTGGGTAGAGGAAAACGACTGCCTGATCTCCGCAGTTCACATCCCAGGGGTCGAGAACTGGGAGGCCGACTACCTGAGCCGGCAGGGGATGGACGCCGGAGAGTGGTCTCTACATCCAGACGTCTTCCGGGACATCTGCGGCAGATGGGGCACTCCGGACGTGGATCTGATGGCCTCGCGGCTCAATCATCAGGTGCCGCAATACATGGCGAGATCCTGGGATCCTCAGTCTCTGGGGGCGGATGCCCTGATCCTGAGTTGGTCCAGTTTCCAACTGCCATATGTGTTCCCGCCTCTGGCTCTGATTCCCAGGGTTCTGTGGAAAATCAGGTCGGAGTGCAGAGTAGCCATTCTAGTGGTTCCGGATTGGCCCAGGAGGTCCTGGTATCCGGACCTGTGGCAACTGTCAGGCGGACACAGGTGGGCTCTTCCAGATCGCGCAGACTTACTCGCGCAAGGCCCATTCTTCCACCTCAATTCCAAGGCCCTCAGCTTGACTGCATGGCTCTTGAGGCCTGGCTGCTGACTTCCAGGGGTTTCTCCCCTACAGTGGTGGCCACTATGAATCGGGCTAGAAAGCCCGTTTCCAGGAAAATGTACCACAGAACGTGGAAAATCTTTTTTACCTGGTGTGCCTCTGGTGGACGGTCCCCGTGGCCCTTGTCCATTCCGACGTTGTTGGCCTTTCTACAGTCGGGTCTGGAGCTGGGATTATCCCTTGGCTCTTTGAAAGGTCAAGTATCAGCACTTTCTGTACTGTTTGACAGGCGATTGGCGCTCCTCCCGAAGGTCCGCCAATTTCTGCAGGGGGTGTCGCGGATGGTTCCGCCCTACAGGAGACCTCTGGACCCTTGGGACCTTAACATGGTCCTGGCGGAATTGCAGAAACCGCCGTTTGAGCCTCTGAGGGAGGTTTCTCTATCTCGTCTATCCCAGAAGGTGGCCTTTCTGGTGGCGATTACATCTCTGAGGAGGGTCTCAGAATTGGCTGCACTATCGTGCAAGTCACCCTTTCTGGTGGTTCACCAAGACAAGGTGGTGTTGCGCCCACGGCCTGAATTCTTGCCGAAGGTGGTTTCAACTTTTCACCTGAACCAGGAGATTGTTCTCCCATCATTTTGCCCCGCTCCCGTTCATCAGGTTGAGCGCGACCTCCATACTCTGGATCTTGTGAGAGCTATACGCATTTATGTGTCCAGGACCGCCTCCTTTAGGAGTTCGGATTCCTTATTTGTTCTTACAACAGGTCGCTGTAAGGGGTCCGCGGCTTCGAAGTCAACCTTGGCCAGATGGATTAAGGCTTCCATTCAAGAGGCTTACCGGTCTTCTGGTTTGCCTCTCCCGGTGGGATTGAAGGCTCACTCTACCAGAGCCGTAGGTGCCTCCTGGGCCTTGCGACATCGAGCGTCTGATCTGCAGGTGTGTCAGGCGGCCACTTGGTCCAGCCTGCACACTTTCTCTAAGCACTATATGGTGCATGCCCATGCCTCTGCGGATGCAAGTTTGGGCAGGCGGGTTCTCCAGGCGGCGGTTGCCCACCTCTGAAGGGAACCATGTGTTATCCGTCTTGTTGAGGAACTCTTCCCGCCCTGGGGTATTGCTTTAGGACATCCCCATTGTCTGGGTCTCCCATTATGATGACCAGAAAAAAGAGAATTTTGTTTACGTACCGTAAATTCTTTTTTCTTTAATCATCAATGGGAGACCCAGCACCCACCCATTTGTTCCGTTGCATGTTTTGCAGTTGATCTGTTCCCTGTTGGGACAGTGTTTGCCGGGTTGTTGAACCGTCTGTGCACGGCATTCTTCCCGATGTTTCGGGTGTGGTTTATTTCCTCCTCGCAGCTTATGGACCAAACTGAGGATGTTCCCTGCGGTAGGGGTTTATAAGCGGAGGAGGCGGTGTCTACAAACTTGTAGTACCTAGTGTGACCTCCGGAGGGCAGTGCCCTAAACCCCATTGTCTGGGTCTCCCATTGATGATTAAAGAAAAAAGAATTTACGGTACGTAAACAAAATTCTCTTTGTTTCAGCAAATGGTCAATTGGTAGTCTTATTTATTCACGATCTGTCACAGTTCTTAAATCAGTTAGTGAAAGAATATAGTACACCCTCTATTGGACTTCATTTCAGATTATTTCCTCCATCAGATTACCAACAATTTGTCCAGGTGAGACTGGATTATCCTCTCCTATCAAACATTATAACTTCCATTTTTGTTTTTATGGATTATTTGTGGTAGTCCTGACCAGCAATGTAGTATTCCACCTTATCTTATCAAAGGACCTATACATTAGAATGGTGATTTTGCTACTTTCTGCTATGCCCCTTATGAGCCTCCTAATTTTAGAGGAGTCAAAACACGTTGGACAGTAATGGTGGAGTCATCACTGATTGTCCTATTTTCAATTCTCATCATTTACATCCTACTTCTTGAAGTCTAAGTGTCTTTTGGGAACTTCTAGTTTGGAACCGCAATAGTCCTACAATTTAAAAAAAATTTACCATTTCATAATATTCTAAGCAGTTTGTTAACCCTTCAGATGCTTCATAAAGTTTAACGCTATTGACTTTCTTATCAGATCTGTAAAAAGGCATACTGGCATTCGTTGAAGGGGTACTCTTATAATTAGAAAGTAAGCAAGTTTGCAATTGGTTTGCTTTTACTCTCCTGCTATAAGAGATTTTACTTACAAAAGTTAGAGCTTGTTTCCATAGAGCTCAGCCACTAGAGTCTGGAGTGTATGTAGTAGTTACATTTAAGAAAAAGAGTTAACTCCTAATAAACCAGCCACATTGCTCCAGCAGTTAGCTACTCACCTCGCTATCCCTTCTTTTAGACAGTGCTTTTCCAGCATAATCAAAGTACCAGGTGCCATCCAACTATCTCACCACACCTAGCATCAGCATTTTCGAAAGCAGTTCTCCTTATCACAACTCTCACTTTTCTGAGTTGCTCTTCAGATTCCTTATTATCTGTATGTGTAAATAGTGAAAGTGATAGTGTGTAGACTTTAAAATTAAACACTGACAAACTGTTAATGTGTGGTACAGCTGCTTTCACACTGCGTTTTTTGAGGATCTGTACCCTGTTTCCCTGAAAATAAGGCGCCCGCAAAAGTAAGGCATGCTTGAGGGGGCGCCCTATCTCCTAATATAAGGCACCCCCCGATTATAAGGTGTACCTCCTCCGCATGCCACCGATCACAAGACCGGGGCATGCATCGGTGTTTCGCTCCCCGCTGTCCGGTGCCCGCCACTCTGTACTGCTCTTCTGCCACGCTGCAGTGCTCACAGCCCAGGAGTGCAGCCGTGAATCACAGCTCCGGAGCTCTGTGCCGGTCTCCGCCCATGAGCCCTGCGCCAATCACAGCGCAGGAATCGTGGGCCAGCTGACGTCAGTAGCCTCTGATTGTTCCTGCGATGTGATTGGCCCAGGGCTCCTGCGCTGTGATTGGCCCAGGGCTTCTGCGCTGTGATTGGCCCATGGCTCCTACGCTGTGATTGGCCCAGGGCTCCTGCGCTCTGATTTGCCCAGGGCTCCTGCACTGTGCACCACCAAAGCAGCACCGCAGAGGAAAGAAAGTGAAAAGAAAGTATGGTAAGAAAGTGAAAGTGTGTGTGTGTGGGGTGTGTGCGTACACACATGGGAGGCTGCAGTGGGATACGGTACTGGGATGGGAGACTGCTGCAGTGGGATACAGTACGGTACTGGGATAATGGGAGGCTGCTGCAGTGGGATACAGTACAGTACTGGGATAATGGGAGGCTGCTGCAGTGGGATACAGTACAGTACTGGGATAATGGGAGGCTGCTGCAGTGAGATACCGTACAGTACTGGGATAATGGGAGGCTGCTGCAGTGGGATACCGTACTGGGATGGGAGGCTGCTGCAGTGGAACACGGTACTGGGATAATGGGAGACTGCTGCAGTGGGATACAGTACTAGGATAATGGGAGGCTGCTTTTCTGTGAATTTTTTTTTTGGCTAATATAAGACACCCCCCGAAAATAAGACATGGTGCACCTTTCGGAGCAAAAATTAATATAAGACAGTGTCTTATTTTGGGGGAAACGGGGTAGATGTCCATTGTAAAACAGACAGCCACGGATCCGATTTGGCCCCATGTATCCCTATGGGCAATGGATCTGATTGGATTTGCCCTTAATGGCATCCGATTTGTGACAGATCCGATTCTGTCCCATTTTTTGCTGCACCCAAAATCAGAGACTGCTCTGATTTTTGGCACAGCAGACGAAATTGGACCCAATCGAATCCAACACGATCCGTGGCCATTAACATGGGGGACTATGCAGCGCGGATCTGGGAAAACATCGGATCGTTTCCCGGACCCGATTTTAGTGTACGGAGCATGCTCAGTACGCTAAAACTTCTCTGTTCCAGTTTAATTTCACTTCCGCAATGCACATACATACATTGCGGAACTAAAAATTATCTATGAAAGGGTTAAAAAAAAAAAAAAAATCACCTCTCCAGCTTGTGTCCCACGCCATCTAGCTCCCGGGGTTTAAGCACCTGGCAGGGTGGGGCTACCCGATCAGCTGATCGGTCATTTGACTGATCAGCTGATCGAGTTGTCACATGACCGTATCAGCGCAGTTTAAATCTCCCGCCCGCCAATAGATTTTGGTGGGCATGGCATTTAAACCGCTCAGCTGTAGCGGTCATACATTGCGGGAGTGAAAGTGCCTGGCTTGCCTGCGCGTTGCAGGCTCGGGCTTTCAGTGCCCGGATCCGTGAAAATCACGGGGTTGGACACAGAAATGGCATCCAAGGCCACATCCAATGCGATGAAAAAAGTAGGATCCCCACAGACAGGAAAAATACGCAATGTGAAACCAGTCTACCAAAAAATTGTCATTCAAGGAGGACCCCTTCAAACAGCAATTAAGTAAAGAAACTGCATGGCTCTAAGCAGGTCAAGAGATAACTTGAGAACACCCTTTTACAGGGTAGTTGGCATTGCATGTGAGATTACTTTTTCTCCCGGCTAACCCATACACACGAGTTCTTGGGTCAGCAAGGTGTTGTCAGTGGTAAAAGAAGAGTAAGGGTACCGTTACATGTCGCAACATTGCATGCAATTTCACTGGCAATTTGCTGGTTGCAGTAAAATCATGGACACATTTTTCCATTTGTACACAGCAACAAAGTAGAACAATGAGTCCATGATTTCACTGCAACTAGCAAATTGCCAGTGAAATTGCTAGCAATGTTGCAACGTGTAATGGTACCCTAAGACTCTGCCAAATATCTGTGGCAGGATTATGTGTCCTTAAAACAAAGAACTTGGACTTTGAAATAGCAATAGGAGGCATCCATGCACATCAGATGGTCCCTTGGTCTTCATACAAATTGGTGGTTTGGGCCTACTTTGATCTGATATGTATGCGGCCCCTTCAGAACAAGCTCATTCCTTCTTCATTGTGTTTGATTTATCTTTATGTGAACATCAAATGAAAACTACTGATCCAGGCTTTCATTTGCACATCAGGTCATTTCTAAGGCTGTCGGAGGAGTGTAAAATGTAATGTTGGTGGTCCACAGGGTGTACAAAGAATTTTTTTGTTTTACTTAGACTTGAAGGCATTTGGGTTAACAATATCTATAAATAAATAAAAATAATTGATCTACATGCATGGTATGTTTTTGGAAAGTGGAATATTAATGTTCATATGGATGTTGTTCGGTGACATGTACATACTGTTCACAGGCCTCATCCATATGAATTCTTCACACTTCAGTAAATATGAACAGTTTCTTTCGGATTACTCTTCATAACTTGCCTGAACAGACGGCCATTAGTCATTAATCTTTAGCCTTTATATGAACCTTCTTCAGAGGGGACAGAAATCATTGTGAGTGCTCGTCTGAAGCTGTTAATAGGTACGGTAGCACTTATTGCTTCACACGACAATGTCACTGTTTAGCGTAGGTTGTCACTTTTACTTTGATATACGGTAAGTCATATTGGAACAGATATATGATAAAATATAGGTTTGATCTACATGTAAGTCGCCCTATGGATATTAGGATGGGGCTATTGCAAATTTCATTTCATACAGTAAATGATATACTGCTTGTTTTACTATATAAAAGGACACATTTACTCTTTGCATATGTCTTTATGTTTTTGGCATGTGTTTCACTGGTTTATATGGTTAATAATATGACATAAATATTATTTGCACATACATACACTGATTGCTTTGTGATGTCGCATGAAGGCTTTGTTATATCTTGTTTTCCAGTGATGCGGGATCCAGCAGAATATCTCTAGAGGCCTCACATGACATGGGCAGCACTGAAATCCTTGAAAAAGGAAGCACTGAAAACCTCAGCAATGGGACCAATAGTAACGTACAAGCTGCTAAACGCTTGGCCAAGCGCCTCTTCCAGCTGGACGGATTTAAGCGCTCTGATGTTGCAAAGCACTTGGGGAAAAAGTACGTATGATAACAAAAGACGTGTAGTGAGATCAAAAGCCTAACATGCATGTAGCTGACTGCCATAGTCTTTCCTGGCTCATAGCTCAATGACTGGGTGAATTTTAGCTACTGATATGAATTAGCTTATACTTGGCAAACTGTTATGGAAATTCATATAATATACAGATAGCTTAAGCAGCATTCTAATAATTCCTCTCAACTGTATAGGCAGGTCTAGCTGATCTGGGAGAAATCCTGTGAGATGTAAAAAAAAAAAAATAATAATAATAACTTAAAATAATTCTTTAAAAAATATAGCTCTTTTACAGACAATTCCAGCAATACCTTTACATGTCATGTCCGTTCCTCTATTACTGAAAAACCAGTGTTTGAATTGTTATGCTATTGAGTCTGTAGATCTGAAGCCTCGGTCACTCCTTATGTAAATAAAAGCTTATAACTTGATGTTAAATTCATCCATTGGTTGTACAAACTATAAATTTCTCTTTTGAAAAGCTGAAACCCTCCAAAATGTGGTTTAGTTTAAGAAAATAAATTGGCATCAATGCTGAAATATTGATCATTTAATGAACACAGAATGGTCAGATTTTGGCAAGACAAAAGTTTTGTCGCCTGGTCATATAATGCACCCAATCCTAGGTTACATCCTCACCTGTGTTCTGTAAGTGATCGGTTAGTGGGTGTGTATAAAAACAAACCCAGCACCCCAGACCTTCACTTCAACTGCAACTTGAGCTCTGACAACATGCCAAAAATCCACCCTGTGACCAAAGCCTTGATTATCAAGAGGCTGAAGACCAGATCCACTGCAGAGGTGGCTGGCACCTTTAATGTGTCTCAGCATCAAGTACAAAGAATTCAAAAAAGATTTGAAGAGACTGGAGATGTATTTGAAAAGCCCAGGTCCAGCAGACCCCGCAAGACAACTGCTCAGGAGGAACGTTTGTTGGTTACAAAATCCAAAGCAAGCCCCTCTTCCACTGTTGGGGAGCTCCAACAGGCCTGGTCACCTCAAGTCCCTGTGTCAACTAGAACAGTTTGTAGGATTCTGTCTCGAAATGGCCTCCATGGCCGAATCAGTGCCCAGACGCCGGCACTAAACAAAAGGCAAATAAAAAAATGTGTGGCATTTGCAAAGTCCCACAGCCAACTAAACAGATGGACGCTGGAAAAGTGGCAGAAGGTGGATTTCTCTGATGAATTTTCAGTAGAATTTTATCACAGCTGCCGCAAATACTGCAGGAGACCTACTGGAGCCCGTATGGATCCAAAATACACCCAGAAAACAGTTATATTTGGAGGTGGAAAGATTATTGTCACGGGTGGCACGGATGACAGGGTGGAGGCCACGCGCAGACGATCCCAGCGGGTGGCCCACCAGCCATAATGGGGGAGGATGGTCCGTCTCTTTCAGGGGCATTTACCTTCTGTGTAGATGGAGAGAGGGTGTGATGGGATCTCGCTGTTATGGGGGGACGGCTGTGGAGGTCTTGTGCTCGGTCTGGTTTTATCCACCAATATGGTGGGTCACTAGGACCCAGCAGATTCCTTCCACCTTTATAAGGAGGTTCATTACCCTTCCTCGGTGCAGATGATAGTTCCTTGTGCACTCATTATCCTTGCTCCAGCAGACGCTGAGGTTGTGGAGGTTGCTGAGTTCTGCTGTCAGATAAGTGTTTCCTTTTCCCTAATGTCTGTCTTCCCTGGTGTTTGTCTTTAGTTGATAGTGGAGGGGTCTAGTGAACCTCTCCATCTGATCCTTAGATAAGATAGTGCTAGGATCAGAGAGGGACGAGGTTCGTGGTCGGCGACAGTTGAGGAGACTGTATAGGGACGTTAGGGCAGACAGGGTCAGCTCCAGGAAGTCTAGGGGTCACCGTCTCCTTCTTGTGCCCTTAGCGTTAGGGACTCCTTATTCCCCCCCCCCGTCGTTATCCTACGCTGGGTGTCTTCCCCACTCCCAGCGTGACAATTATGGTCTGGGGTTACTTTCAGTATGGGGGTGTGCGAAACATTTGCAAGGTGGACGGCAGTATCAATAGCCTAAAATATCAAGTAGTATGAGCTATCTCTTACATTCCAAATCATAAAAGGGGTCAAATTCTGCAGCAGGATGGTGCCTTATCTCATACATCCATCTCTACAACAAAGTTCCTCCAGGCAAAAAAGATCAAGTTGCTCAAGGACTGGCCAGACCAGTCTCCAGACATGAACATCATTGAGCATGTTTGGAGTAGGATGAAAGAGGAAGCTTGGAAGACAAAACCAAAGAATCTAGATGAACCCTGGGAGGCATGTAAGACTGCATTCTTTGCTATTCCTGATGACTTCATTAATAAATTGTATGAATCATTGTCGAACCGCAAGGATGCAGTCCTTCAAGCTCATGGAAGTCACACAAAATATTAAATATGACTCTACTGTAATAGCACCACAACTTCATTCATCTATGTTATGCAACATATATTTGTATTTTGAGTTACCAAGTTACCATATATACTCGAGTATAAGCCGAGTTTTTCAGCACAATTTTTGTGCTGAAAAGTGCCCCCCTCGGCTTATAGTCGAGTCAGTATAATGGCTGAGTGTGGGGGGAAATGTGGTGATTGGGCGATGGAGGACGCAGGGGGGGCTGCAGTAGGAGCAGGTGGTCACGTGGGCCCGATCATTAGTGCAATGCAATATGCACTGCATCCCCCTGTCAATCAGCGGCAGGGGGAGGGGTGCATATTACATTGCACTACTCGCCTTCGCCCCCCCCCCCCCTCATCGCTGCTATATGGGCCCCATGCTGGCGCTGACAATACAATAACAAACTTGTTAGTCACCTTCCGACAATTCTGTGCACTGTCTGCGGGCTCCATGCGTCCTCCCTCCGGTCTGCCGGCTTCTAATCATGTGACCGGTGCTTCAGTGACGTCATCGCTGCTGCGCCGCGGTCACATGATTACAAGCCGTCAGACCGGAGGGATGACTCCTGGAGCCAGCAGACAGTACTGAGAATCGTTTGAAGGTGAGTATCAAGTTTGTTATTTTATGGTCAGCGCCAGCATGGGGCCCATATCAGGGGTGGGGGCTCTGCACATCAGGGGTGGGGGCTCTGCACATCAGGGATGGGGGCTCTGCACATCAGGGATGGGGGCTCTGCACATCAGGAATGGGGGCTCTGCACATCAGGAATGGGGGCTCTGCACATCAGGAATGGGGGCTCTGCACATCAGGAATGGGGGCTCTGCACATCAGGAATGGGGGCTCATATCAGTGATGGGGGCTCATATCAGTGATGGGGTCTCTGCACATCAGGGATGGGGTCTCTGCACATCAGGGATGGGGTCTCTGCACATCAGGGATGGGGGCTCTGCACATCAGGGATGGGAGTTGTGCACATCAGGGATGGGAGTTCTGCACATCAGGGATGGGGGAGCCACACATCAGGGATGGGGGAGCTGCACATCAGGGATGGGGACCACGTACCAGCGATGGGGGGCTAAATATAGTAATGAGGAGCTATATACCAGTGATGGAGGCCATATACCAGTTATGGAGGCTATATAACACTGATGAGGGGCTATATACGAATGATGGGGGCTATGTACTGTGATGGGGGGCATATACTGTGATGGGGGAGATATATGCCAGTGATGGGGGCACTATATACCAATGATGGGGGCTATATACCAGTGATGGGGGCGCTAAATACCAGTGATGGAGGCGCTATATACCAGTAATGGGGCGCTATATACCAGTTATGGGTGCACTATATACCAGTGATGGAGGCACGGTATTATGAGGGGCTATATACAGTGTGCATACAGGGCTAAGTACACATTATGAGGAGCTATCTACAGTGATGAGGGGTTATATACCAGGATGGGGGTTGCTGCACTTCCCACCCTAGGCTTATACTCGTGTCAACAGGTTTCCCTAGTTTTCGGGGGTACAATTAGGGGCCTCGGCTTATACTCCGGATGGCTTATACTCTAGTATATACGGTAATTATTTGTTTGAATATCACATTGCTTTCTGTGGGCGACAAAACTTTTGTCTTGGCAAAATCTGATCATTCTGTGTTCATTAAATGTTCAATATTTCAGCATTGATGCCAATTTATTTTAATAACCAAAACCAAATTTGGGAGGGTTTCAGCTTTCAAAACAGTACTTTATACAACCAATGGATGAATTTAACGTCAGGTTATAAGGTTTTATTTACATAACATGGATAAGCGACATAACTTCTGTCAGGGAGTGTATTGCCATCCAGAGACATGTCCTGCTTGACTGGCAGTTCGTTTCCTTAAAGTTAAAACATTGTATAGGCTGTCTGTAATGGAGGAACAGACTGACCATGCAAAGGTGTTGCTGGACTTGTCTTGGAAAGAGCTCAAGCACATATAAATAGTTTGAGGTGTGAATTCCTGCTGACAGATTTCCATTAAATGGAATCTTTGAGCAAAACCAAAGTGTTCCATATGTTTGATTAGGAAATGCTATGTGTCAACCTCTCACCTGTTATTTTTCATGTTATATTGCTGTTTTTCCTTTTCTCTTCTTTTTTATATTGTTGGGTAGCACCCCTGGGGAACCCGCTTGGCAACGGAAAAACACCCACAACCATGATTTTTTTAACGTATAACATAATGCAGTAGTTTATTGAGCTGCATAAACCTCTGGTCACACACGCAACACCCTTTTTACATTTCGCATATTATTCACATCATTACATTACATGACATTCACATATCACATTACATGTTATATACACTATACACTTTAGAATCAACGGGACCATAACATGACCTAGGGTCGGTCCCAATGGCGATTACGGCCGCCTGGCCTTCTAACAGGGCTCATTCCCCATCGTATTCCAGGGAGAATCTACCTTCTACAGGGATCCTCAACCTCGTACAGGGATCCTCCACCTATTATAGGGAGAATCAACCCTCGTGGACCCCTCATGCATGGCTTTTCTGCATCTGCCATCATGTGTCCCATGTTACATCACACATCTATTTTATCATCCAGGGTAATTTTACATATGCCCTGGTGATACACTCATACAGGGTAATTTTGCATACGCCCCGATGATACACTCACCCTTCAACGGGTCCTTCAGTCGGACCCAATGGCGGCTATGCCCGCCTGACACACATATTCACCCCCCCTAGGGCTATACATCAACACATCACATATTCGCCTCCCATAGGGCTATACACATAAACACAACATGGCGGCTATGCCCGCCTGACACACATATATGTAGCACATTTAGTCCACATAACATCCTTGGACTAAGTCCTTACCGGGCACAGAACCAGGTTTAGCAACCTGAGTTACCGGGTGCACAGGCGTCCTCCCAACGGTCTCCTCCAGCATGTGTTTCGCCCCACGCCTAAACAAGCGCCCTCCAGGGAGGGTCAGCCACGATTCCCCAAATCCAGGAGCCATCACAACCCGTTCTTGGCCACCGGCTCGCACACAAGCATCAGAGGGACAGGTGCCTCCTGCATGGAGAAGGGCAGGCTCCCCTCATGTCCCAAAGGGACGGATCGTCTCTGACACGACTCCATATCTCAGTGGTCTGGATTGCTCTGATTACCAACTTCCTTTCTCACACAGACACCTGGCAGGTTAAGTTATGCTTGCCACACCCACCTGACACACCCACACCTGAGACTGTTAGCAATCAGCACACACTGCTTTTTTAATTTCTGCTCATTAGTCTCATCAGCCTCTTAGATGCTAACCCATTTTGCACTGCTTCAGTCTTACAGCAATCACACCCAGTGAAACAGGCTCATATGAACAGGCACCTGTGCTGCTAGCTCATGGGATGTAACCTGGCCATGGGACCACGCCGGCTGTGCCTCACAATGTATAGTGTGTGGGCCCCTTGTTTTCTAACTCATAGTTAACGACACTGGAAAAATGTATAAAGGACTGGTTTTGGTTCTACGGATGCTTTCATATGCTGAAGTTTTCAGAAGTCTAAAAGGTCTGAAACCAATGAATAAACTGTAGTTATTTTTGCAGATAGACCAGCCAAGATCACAAGGCTGCATTCACACATTGCAGCCGCTTTGCGTGTTTCTGCCATGATCGTGGTACAAACCATGACTTTAGCAAAAAGAAAATAAAAGCAATATGGCTGCAGCATACGAAAGCATCTGTAGAACCAAAATCAGTCCTTAAAGGCATCTGCACCAGGTTTTCCCAATATAACTTCAGTCATCAATTTTTTTAATGTAATGAAAAAAGAATAACGTTTAAAGTAGCTGGAACTATTCTTCACCTTTTTTATTGGATATTCCACGTGTGGTCAAAACAGATGTTCTGTACTCTGACACACATTGGGCCACTAGGGTGAGCTGGTTTCCTCCTAGAGTGAGTTGGTTCTCTGGTGCTGGTTTCCTCCTAGGGTGAGCTGGTTTCCTCCTAGGGTGAGCTGGTTTCCTCCTAGAGTGAGCTGGTTTCCCCTAGGGTGAGCTGGTTTCCTCCTAGAGAGAGCTGGTTTCCTCCTAGGGTGAGCTGGTTTCCTCCTAAAGTGAGCTGGTTTCCTCCTAGCGTGAGCTGGTTTCCTCCTAGTGTGAGCTGGTTTCCTCCTAGGGTGAGCTGGTTTCCTCCTAGTGTGAGCTGGTTTCCTCCTAGGGTGAGCTGGTTTCCTCCTAGAGAGAGATGGTTTCCTCCTAGGGTGAGCTGGTTTCCTCCTAAAGTGAGCTGGTTTCCTCCTAGGGTGAGCTGGTTTCCTCCTAGGTGAGCTGGTTTCCTCCTAGGTGAGCTGGTTTCCTCCTAGGGTGAGCTGGTTTCCTCCTAGTATGGTTCCTCAGTGAGCTGGTTTCCTCCTAGGGTGAGCTGGTTTCCTCCTAGGGTGAGCTGGTTTCCTCCTAGGGTGAGCTGGTTTCCTCCTAGGGTGAGCTGGTTTCCTCCTAGAGAGAGCTGGTTTCCTCCTAGGGTGAGCTGGTTTCCTCCTAAAGTGAGCTGGTTTCCTCCTAGGGTGAGCTGGTTTCCTCCTAGGTGAGCTGGTTTCCTCCTAGGGTGAGCTGGTTTCCTCCTAGGGTGAGCTGGTTTCCTCCTAGAGTGAGCTGGTTTCCTCCTAGTGTGAGCTGGTTTCCTCCTAGGGTGAGCTGGTTTCCTCCTAGAGAGAGCTGGTTTCCTCCTAGAGAGAACTGGTTTCCTCCTAGAGAGAGCTGGTTTCATCCTAGAGAAAGCTGGTTTCCTCCTAGGGTGAGCTGGTTTCCTCCTACTGATGCTCGTTAACATTAGCTTTAATGCCTCTTTTAAAGGAGTCTTTACTTGTCTATAAGACCCCAACCACCTCTGCATATATCAAAAAATACCTTTAATCATCCCTTGTATGTCACGCTCTGGTTCAGTGGGTGTCAGTGGTCTTGCTTAGCTTCTCCTCTCTCCCCCCCAATCACTGTCCTCCTGTCTTGCTTCTTATGGATGACGCATCACCCTGTCCTGCTGAGGGCGAGGAAATTACCGTATTATGCATGTGCATCAACAGGACAAAGAGCCCCAAAATGACCCAGAAGTAAAGGTGGCACCCAGTAATTTGCTCTACCCTCAGCAGGATGGAGCAAAGTACACCTGCGCAGGAGCGAGATTGAGGGTGCTGTGTGAATTATATAGGACTCATCAGCCAGACGAAGCAGGACAGGAGGACGTTAATGCGGGGAGAGAACCAGTGATGTCCATTGTGCTGGACCGCCCCATATGGGGGATTATAAAAGATTTTTGGAAGGCATGCAGAAAGGTTGGGGACTTATATACAGGTTGCTAGAGTGCAATAAAATTGGTGGCTGAAATTCATATTGGGAAAACCTGGTGACAGGTTCCCTTTAAGACCTTGAATTGGCACATTTAATGTATCTGATCATCCAGGAATTGCATTCACAATTCAATTTTACATGTTTTTTCAACGCTATGGATTTCTTCCTTGCCCTTAGGTGGGTTGAGCTGGGTAAGGACGGTTATATTGTTGATAACCGTTGAGTTAAGTCCACTGAGGCTGGCTCGCATTCATGTACATTGCTGGGAAGTCTCTCGAACTACTCCCTACTACATACTGTGTCTGCCATGATGTTTTACTAATTCTATCTACACTGAAATAGCTGTGTGTAGGTTTATGTAAATGATCCAAAGCTTTCTTGGGCCATCAAAGAGTTAAACATGAATGAGCCGTAATTTCCGTATCTGCAGATTGTATGAGTCGTTTGTCCATAGTAATTATATTTTATATCGTCTGTTTTCTACCTTTGTTTAAAATCTGCAGCTCTATAATTTGCCTGCAGCTCTTAATTATTGTCAAAAGAGCTTCTTTAAGGAAGTTGTTTCTAATTAAGCAATAAATAGAGAAAAACATGAACACAGTCATTGCTTTCTTTCAGTAATGATTTCAGCAAGCTTGTGGCCGAAGAATATCTCAAATTTTTCGATTTCACGGGTTTGACCCTGGATCAGTCACTCAGGTAAGTAAGAATTGGTCCTTGTTCATTTTCAAATAAATAATTATTATTTTTTTGTTATGTTTTTGGTGTAAAATGAATGTTGATAATACTGATGTTAGTGATGATAATGCTCAATGCATTTTACTGATGATTACTAAACACAGTTTACTGATTTTAGTTAATGCTAGTTAATAGGCTCCATATTTATTGATGATGATGGTGTAGATGAAATAGGTATGAGTATGTATGTCTATAGTATGTACTCCATTGTTGATTATGAGGTTTGCACACGTTTGGAGGAATTTTGGTCACCCTCTTTGCAGATCATCTGTAAATCATTAAGATTTTGAGGCTGTCGCTTGGCAACTCGGAGCTTCAGCTCCCTCCATAAGTTTTCTATGGGATTAATGTCTGGAGACTGGCTAAGCCACTCCATGACCTTAATGTGCTTCTTTTTGAGACACTCCTTTGTTGCCTTGGCTGTAGGTTTTGGGTCATTGTCATGCTGGATGCCCCAGCCATGACCCATTTTTAATGTCTGGTGGAGGGAAGGAGTTGTCACTTAGGATTCCATTGTATATGGCTCTATCCATTGTCCCATTGATGCGGTGAAGTATCCTGTGCCCTCAGAAGAGAAACACCCCCAAAATGTAATATTTCCACCGCCATGCTTGACTGTGGGGACGGTGTTCTTTGGGTCATAGACAGCATTTCTCTTCCTCCAAACATGGCAAATTGAGTTAATGACAAAGAGCTCAATTTTTGTCTCATCTGACCACAGCACCTTCTCACAATCACTCTCAGAATCACCAAGGTGTTCATTGGACACCTTCACATGGGCCTGCACATCTACCTTCTTGAGCAGTGTGACTTTGCAGGCACTGCAGGATTTTAATCATTACGGCATAACGTGTTACCAATGGTTTTCTTGGTGACAGTGGTCCCAGCTGCCTTGATCATTAACAAGTTCCCCCCATGTAGGTTTAGCTGATCTCTCACATTCCTCATGATCCTGCATACCACATGTGGTGAGATTTTGCATGGAGCCCCAGATCAATGTCGATTGACGTTCATTTTGTATTTCTTTCATTTCTCCTTTTCACCAGAATCTTACTTATGGCTTTGTAGCCCATTCCAGCCTTGTGCAGGTCTAGGATCTTTTCCCTGACATCCTTAGAAAGTTCTTTGGTCTTGCCCATGTTGTAAATATTAGAGTATGACTGATTACATGATTGTGTAGACAGGAGTCTTTTATACAGGTGACAATTTAAGACAGCTGTCTTTAATGCACATAACGAGTTCATTAGGAGCATCTAACTGGTCTGTAGGAGCCAGAATTTCTAATGGTTGGTAGGGGATCAAATACTTATTTCTCTCTGCAAAATGCAAATACATTTATATAATTTAGACTGCGATTTTCTGGATTTTATTGTTGATATTCTATCTCTCACTGTTAAAATTAACCTACCCTCAAAAGTATAGACTGTTCATGTTCAAGGTTCTTGTAGCTGCTGGGGAGGACAGGGAGCTTCTGACAATGATGCGTTTTAGATTCAGGGACTGCCTAAAACACAGGAGGGGGTCTGGAAATATAGCTTTTAGTCGGACATCCTTTTGTAGTAGTGGTTATAGTTTCCATGCAGCTCCTCTTAACACCTCCAGATCTGGATTGTAGGTGACTACGAGAGGGACACGGTTATTTCTTCTTTAAATTTGTAATGTATTCTGGTGGCTCTTCTAATCTGGTTTTCAATTGCTCTTAGATGGTAGCCCTGATTCAAAAAGGTGTTTTTGAGGCCCTCAAGGTTTCTATTTGTAGGGTTGGAACATATCTGATTGTATCTGATAGCCTGACTGTACACAATAGAGTTTTAAAAGGTAAATTCAGATCACAGAGAGACAGAAGAGTGTGGGAATATAAACTGACAATGAACTTTGACACACACAAAGCAAAAATTAATGTCTCACATGGATTTATGTCTTGCTAAATTCATTGAGGAATTTTTAGGTCTCGACCAACCACTAATCAAAGAACAATAAAACAATCTGTGGCTCTTATCTCGGACCTCTGATTTTACCTCCCCAGCTCCTCTCCCCCTCCCAAGACTGACTACTATTTTCTGGTTTATGTCACCTGTCGTATTTACTGCATCATCCTACCCTGTATATGTATATATGGGTGTCTCTCCAGAATTTGTGTCATTATTAGCCTGATGAAGAGGCCATAGAGTCTCGATAGCTTGCTTTGCTTTTTCTTGCCTTCTTTTCAGTTAGCCATTAAAAGGTATCAACCACTGAGGACTCTCAGATTGTAATATATATTTCTCTATCTACTGGCAAACACAGTACAAACATTTTTTTACCTTGCGGTATACTGGTGTTTCCTGCTTGGGGCACATTTTTGTGCATGGCTAATATAGCTTCATAAATCTGATTTTCCACTATTACTATGAGGGACACAGAGTACTATAATCCTATATGGGCGATATTACAATATATGGGCGTATAGTGGACACACACAAATACTGTACATGCATAAACTCAGCTTTATATATATACTAGCTGCAGAACCCGGCATTGCCCGAGCATAGTAACGAACTGTTTTTAGTTTTAAGCTGAGTGTATGTCTCTGTGTGTATGTATGTCCACCTTAACTCGCTCCCACCCACGCTTACTCCACCCAAACCTTCCCCTCACCCCCCGCCCCATGCAAAACCTCCCTACCCTCAAGCTCGCTCACCCGCACCCCCCAAAAAATGCCTCCCCCTCGCCCTCCTTAACTCGCACCCCTCCACCCAAAAAAGCCTGCCCACCAAAGCTGCACTCTCTGAACAAAAGTGACAGACCCACACCCTGCCCAAACAAAACACCACCCACTCCCAAAAATGCCTTCCCAAACCAGCACCATCCCATCTCCTGAACCCGCACCACTCCTCCCACTAAAAAATGCCCCGTTGCACCCGCACCGCTCAAAACTGCACCCCTATGCCCCAAACATGCTCCCCCATATCCACACCCCCACAGACCCTGAGTCAAATGGGGTGTGTGTGCAAAATTTTGTGGTTGAAGGTGCAACAATGCAAATTCCTTTAGTGGATATACATACATTGTTAAGGGGAAAGGTGGTGGAGCTATGAAGAGGTTGTGGCTATGTGGGGTGAGTGTGGCTATGTGGAGTGGGTGGGGGCTATGTGAATAGGGTGTCGCTATGACAGCAGTGGAGTGGGCGGGGCTATGGTAAAACTGTGGGGTGGGTGAGATATGTTAAATGGGTGTGGCTTTTGGAGTGGGCGTGGCTTATACCGCATACAAACACATACATTCACCCATTTTAACCTAGATAATATCTGGTGATCATGTGTTTAATTGTTTTAAGCTTATTGTCACGTATTTATTATTCTATATATGTAAAGGAGTCCTCTGGGTATATGATGTTGATAACTTATCCTTATATATTAGAGGGCTGACATGTGGGGGAAACATAAAGCCGGTTGTCTCGCCCCCTGTTTGTACACTAGATAGAAACAAGTACAGTACAGACCAAAAGTTTGTACACACCTTCTCATTCTAAGAGTTTTCTTTATTTTCATGACTATGAAAATAGTAGATTCACACTGAAGGCATCAAAACTATGAATTAACACATGTGGAACTATATACTTAACAAAAAAGTGTGAAACAACTGAAAATATGTCTTATATTATAGGTTCTTCAAAGTAGCCACCTTTTGCTTTGATTACTGCTTTGCACACTCTTGGCATTCTCTTGATGAGCTTCAAGAGGTAGTCACCGGAAACTGTCTTCCAACAGTCTTGAAGGAGTTCCCAGAGATGCTTAGCCTTGTTGGCCCTTTTGCCTTCACTCTGCGGTCCAGCTCACCCCAAACCATATATATACAGTGTTGGCCAAAAGTATTGACACCCCTGCAATACTGTCAGATAATACTCAGTTTCTTCCTGAAAATGATTGCAATCACAAATTCTTTGGTATTATTATCTTCATTTAATTTGTCTTCAATGAAAAAACACAAAAGAGAATGAAGCAAAAAACAAAACATTGATCATTTCACACACAACTCCAAAAATGGGCCGGACAAAAGTATTGGCACCGTCAGCCTAATACTTGGTTGCACAACCTTTAGCCAAAATAACTGCGATCAACCGCTTCCGGTAACCATCAATGAGTTTCTTACAATGCTACAAGGTCCCTGATATTTGAAGGGTGCCTTCTCCAAACTGCCATTTTTAGATCTCTCCACAGGTGTTCTATGGGATTCAGGTCTGGACTCATTGCTGGCCACCTTAGAAGTCTCCACTGCTTTCTCTCAAACCATTTCCTAGTGCTTTTTGAAGTGTGTCTTGGGTCATTGTCCTGCTGGAAGACCCATGACCTGTGAGGGAGACTCTGCTTTCTCACACTGGGCCCTACATTATGCTGCAAAATTTGTTGGTAGTCTTCAGACTTCATAATGCCATGCACACGGTCAAGCAGTCCAGTGCCAGAGGCAGCAAAGCAACCCCAAAACATCAGGGAACCTCCACCATGTTTGACTGTAGGGAGCGTGTTCTTTTCTTTGAATGCCTCTTTTTTTGTCCTGTAAACTCAATTTTGATGCCTTTGCCCAAAAAGCTCTACTTTTGCCTCATCTGACCAGAGAACATTCTTCCAAAACGTTTTAGGCTTACTCAGGTAAGTTTTGGCAAACTCCAGCCTGGCTTTTTTATGTCTCGGGGTAACAAGTGGGGTCTTCCTGGGTCTCCTACCAAACAATCCCTTTTCATTCAGACGCCAACGGATAGCACGGGTTGACACTGTTGTACCCTCGGACTGCAGGGCAGCTTGAACTTGTTTGGATGTTAGTTGAGGTTCTTCATCCACCATCCGCACAATCTTGCGTTGAAATCTCTTGTCAATTTTTCTTTTCCGTCCACATCTAGGGAAGTTAGCCACAGTGCCATGGGCTTTAAACTTCTTGATGACACTGCGCACGGTAGACACAGGAACATTCAGGTCTTTGGAGATGGACTTGTAGCCTTGAGATTGCTCATGCTTCCTCACAATTTAGTTTCTCAAGTCCTCAGACAGTTCTTTGGTCTTCTTTCTTTTCTCCATGCTCAATGTGGTACACACAAGGACACAGGACAGAGGTTGAGTCAACATTAATCCATGTCAACTGGCTGCAAGTGTGATTTAGGTATTGCCAACACCTGTTAGGTGCCACAGGTAAGTTACAGGTGCTGTTAATTACGCAAATTAGAGAAGCATCACACGATTTTTCTAAGGGTGCCAATACTTTTGTCCACCCCCTTTTTTATGTTTGGTGTGGAATTATATCCAATTTGGCTTTACGACAATTCTTTTTGTGTTTTTTTCATTGAAGACAAATTAAATGAAGATAATAATACCAAAGAATTTGTGATTGCAATCATTTCCAAGAAGAAACTGAGTATTATCTGACAGAATGGCAGGGGTGTCAATACTTTTGGCCAACACTGTATTATATTATTATAATTATGTTCATACACTAAATAGAAACATGTATATTAGAGGGCTGACATGTAGGGGAAGCATGGGGACGGTCAGGTAGGGTGAGCATGGGGATTATCGTCACCCCCCCACCACACCACCCTGTTCTTACACTAGATAAAGGCAAATATATCAGGGGGCTGGCATTTAGGGTGAGTATGGATCCAGTGGCATTCCCCCTGTTCTCTGCAGTAGCATGTTACACTGCTCTTGTCACATAATGTCCTATACGAGAGGTGTATGGGCTGGAGAGCAAATACTATTTTATTGATTTATAAGTGATCTAAAAATCCTAGAGCTGCAGTGCCCAGCACTGCTTCATAGTATATGAGGGCAAGGACGGTACAACATATTTTTTTTATCTTTTTGAAGTTCCCCTTTAATTGAATGATGATCACATTCGTCAATCCAAGCATTCTGAACAATTGCCCCTACTGTTACATTGAATACAAGAGCAAAGCATTATAAAGGTGGGTGGTCAACAGAATGATACAAAAAACAACATGGTGCTGAGGATGATGTAAACTAATAAATAAATATAAGCTATTACATTTTTGAAGAAAAGATTTAAAGGAAAGTACCTCCCCTGCCCCTAAATACCTCTGCAGTCTTAAAGTTCTTCCTGCAATCTCCAATGATGTTCTTAGTAGCTACATTGCAGGAGCCATTTTGCTAACTATTAAGTTTAATGCCACACACATACTCAAGAAAGTGGGGTCACTGCAGAGTAAACATCTCAGCCTTCACGTAAGGCTAGGGATACATTAGCTTTTGCATATAGCATCTGATGCTAGAGCATCAGATACAATGCACTAATGACCCTCGACTCAGGCTCTGCTGCGAGTGTGACCAAGAGTCATTATACTGTTCTCCAATCAGATCACAGCTGTGTAGGAGAGGGAGAGATTAATCTACTCCATTGTCAGCCTTGGTGTATATCCCGGTGCACTCACATGTCTACCGAGTGCATCCGAGTGCAAAGCATTGTTTAATCCACACCCATAGACTTGTATGGGTGCAAGTGACCCGAAACTCACTGACAAGCAGCATGCTGCGATTTTTTTTCCTCAGCCCATGTAGGACTGAGGAATAAAAATGCAATGCAGGTCTGAGCTTTCTGGTTGTTTAAAGGGGAGCTTTGGGGAGAGGATTTTTTTGTACTGTCCTTGCCCTCCTACACGATGAAGCTGAGCTGTCCACTAGAGTTCTAGGATGTTTAGATCACTTATTAATCAATCATAACTGCTCCTCAGCACTCACCCCATCCCTCAGACGACAATACATCACAGACTAGATTCAGTCTCATGCTGCTGCAGAAAGCAGGGGTGTGTAGCTAGGGCGTGGCCACCGTGGTCTCTATGATTATCCTACATTCCAGCCCCCTCATACTTCTTTCTAGTGTAATGAACAGGGGGCAAGACCACTGGCCTCCTGCTCTCTCGCTATGCCACCCACACTCTATATGCCTGCTATATGTATTGCATGACTCTCATGAGCTGATTGACAGTGTGTATGTTTGTTCAGCTGTCAGCTCCGGGGAGTAACAATACATACAACAGAGATATATTGTGGGGCCTAGCATGTAGTGAGAACAAGGGGTGTGTGGTGGGGGCATAGCCACCGGAGGCTCCATGATCATCCTACATTTCAGTTAGCTCATACTTCTTGCTAGTGTAATGAAGAGTGGGCATGGCTACTGACCCCATTTTATTACTCAATGTCACCACACTCTATATGCCTGCTGTATGTATCAAGATGACTCTCTCTTGCATGACAGTGTGTATGTTTGTACAGCTGTCACTGTCCGCTCAGGAAAGTCCTGTGATACATACAGCAAGCATATAGAGTGTGCGCTGGCATATAGGGTGAACATCAGAGCCTGTGGCCATGTCCCTGCCATGTCCCCTACTCTCACTCTATGCCATCTCCCATTCTATGTGCCTGCTGTATGTATTGCTGCACTCTCCTTAGCTGAGAGGACAGTGTGTATGTTTGTGCAGCTGTCACTATTAACATGGGGCTGAATGCACTGCAAGATTTCTCGCATTGCATTTGTGCGATCACACGCTAGTGTGACTCTATTGTAAAACATATGATCTGGCTTCTGCAGCTGGGTCACTTCACATTGCATTTTCCGCATTAAAACTGATTTAGGCTGGCTTCACATTTGCGTATGGGAAGGCAGCGTATTGCTGCGTTCCCATACGCAGTCAAACGCATGCGCACTGCGTTCCTATGTTTAACATAGGAACGCATGGTGCCTGCGTTTGCTGCGTTCGGGTGCGGATGCGGACGATATCTGCTGCTTCCGGTGTCCAGCATCCGCACCCGGGACGCAGCCAGTTGGGTTTTTTTGTGCGTTTGGGGACCTTGGACAATCAGCAAGCGTCCCCAAGCGTACAAAAAATGCATTGTCTTCAATGGGTCCGCAGTGTCCTCTGCATGACACCGCAGGAGAACGCTGCGGACCCATTGAAAAATCTCCCGGTGGCCGCCGGTGATGTCACAGGAGCTCACCGACGGCCACCGGGAGATCAGCTGAGGCTCTGCTGTCCTCCTTCTCCCCGCCGCCTGTAATCTCCTAGCGATGTCGGCGGGGAGAACAGCTGATCTGAAAGCTGTTTGAATCTTCCCGCGCCGACATCTCCTCTCAGTGTCGGCGCGGGAAGATTCAAACAGCTCTCACATCAGCTGTTCTCCCCGCCGACATGTCCCGGAGCTTACCGGCGGCCGGGGGGGGCGGAGATCTCCGGCGCTGATCTCCGCCCCCGGCCCGCCCCCGGACAGCGCCGATTGGCTGCCGGGCTCCCTAGTGATGTGTCCGCAGGCGGACATTATCCGCTGCGGACACATCAAAGTGTCCCTGCTTTTGACAGCGTTTGTGTCTGCATGCCATCAGCATGCAGACACAAACGCTAATGTGAAGCCAGCCTTAGATGTGGTGTACGGATGCACAGCTGGGTAAATGGAAAAGAGATCTAAAGCATTTATTAATGAAAACTTTGCTTTTACAGTACAGCACTAACAATAGTGCCATCTATTGGTTGATCATGAAACTTGGAGAGCAAGATAGCTTTCTGTTTTCATCCCAAAATGACTAGACCTAAAAAGTGATATGTAATGAAACTAGACCCAAAAGTGTGTCTGTGAGGCATATCCCACAAGAAAAACAAAGTAAATGTTTACCCTACCTACATTGTCATGTCTTTTGTAAAAATAACTTTAATTACAATCCATTTTTTTTCTTTTGTATGAGGGTTTATATATTTTGTGTGCATTAGTATGTAAGGGTTGGATACCAGTGTGATTTTTTTCTTTTATAATTGAATCTAATTGTTAAAGCTCCACTCCAGCATTTTTTATTGCACTATTGGAGTGGTGCTTTAGATCCAAGTCCGCTGCCCCTTTATCTTCTATTGCTGCAACACCTGTTGGTCTCTGCCGATTTGTTACTGCGGGCAGCTCCAGTGTTTACTGGACCACGACGGAGGTCACTTTTCAATAAATCTCTATGGTAGCCCTGTTATTGCCTTGTTCTGGCAGTCGTAGAGATGTATTGTGAGCTTCTGACGTTATGTCTGTGTTCCGGACAGTCAGATGTTACAGGCATAAGATGGCGCCATGGGACTGGAGCGACATCACTAAAAGGTGAAGACGCTGGAAGGTGATTATATGATGGGGCTTAGATTTAAAGTCCCACTCCAGTGCTGAAAAAAATTGTTGGAGTGGTGCTTTAAAGACTATTCTTCATTTTACATGAAGCATCCGTCAAAAGTTTGGATGCACCTGTTCTTGTACTGGTTTTCCTTGTCCTTTTTGGAATGTGAACCTTATAGCTGAAGGCATCAAAATCATAAAGGAGCATGTGTAGATACAAAGAGTAAAGTAAAATCTTTGAAACAAACCTGAATATTGGATTCTTAAAAGTACCCCTATTTTACTCTGGTAATAGCTTTATACACCCTTGGCATTCTCTCAAGCAGTTTCGGCAGCTAGTCACAAGGAATGGCTTACCAACAGCTTTGATGGACTTCCAAGAGGGACTCGGCGCACTCCAACTCATTCCAAGCCTTCTAAATTGAGTTGTGGTCAGGTGATTGTGAATGTCAAATCATCTGATGCAGCACTCCATCTCTCCCCTTTTTGGTCACATAGTCTTTACATAACCTTGAGGGGTGTTTTGGTGATTATTCTGTTGCAATACAAATCATGGTGCTACTATTTGGAAACCGGATGGGATGGCATGTCCTTGCAGAATGCTGTGGTAACCAAGTGTGCTATGAATTTCTGGCTCCGTGGTGCCATCTTGTGACCATAATGTCTGACGGCCACAAGTGAGACGTGATGTGTCAATGCAAGTGTATTTTACTTTTGCTGCCTTATAGCTTCTACAGAGGGAGACAATAGAAAGGGCAAGCACAGATCTAAGTGTAGCAACGCTGTAGGTTAGCGGTATTTGTGGTATATATTAAAACTGCTCACCTTTATGGAGTCTCGGGAAACAGCTTATAATAAGATCTCCTTTGGTGTGCAGCACACTAAGCCGGAGGAATCAGGTCTGTAGGAAGAGGGTCCTGTTTGCAGAATGTGCCAGGAAGGGGGTTCCGGTTTGATTTCAGCAGAGCTTCCAAATGGAGCCAGGAATATTTCTTCAATCATAGTTTTATTAAAAGTACAGTAGTGGAGATAGTACAACGCATTTCATCTCTTTTTGAGCCTTCTTCAGATACAACTAGTTATAATGAATTAAACAGAGAATTTTTCACCACATAGGTCAAGCTCAGACTGAATTAATCACAGAGAAACACCGCCCAACTAGTTAATTTTGCTAATTGGATCGAGATTCCCATGTGGCCAACTAGTGTGAATTTTAAAATGATATAAAAAATAACGCATAGTTCTTTCTTTAGTAAATTGTAAAGATTAAAATTCACACACAAAATACACACATAAAAATATGTACATAAAAATCACTCAATGCAAGTATATGAGATCCAGAACGAGGAGAGAACAAAGTCTTCATAAACTTGCATGAAGTTATGGTCTCCAGCTCGCTCCATGAAACACTGGAGCTGCTGGCAGGTCGCAAACTGGAGAACACCGACCAGAGCGGATAACAGATGAAGACGCCTGAGGGTGAGTATAAGATTTAAGCTACATTCACACACAGCATTTTGGCTGCGTTTTGTGAGGATCCGTTTTTGGTGCATAAAGCGCAGCCTTGTGTGTGTGAATGCTGGTGCACTATTTACTCACCTCCCTGCGCTCTGCCGGTGAACTCCAGTGGTGTTCTCTTCCTGGAGGCTGCAGTGCCTCCAGCACCAGGGGGAGAGCAAAGGAGCGGGTATGATTTTATTCATTTATAAGAGATCTATAGATGCTAGAACTGCAGTGTATGACTCTGCTTCATTTTGTAAGAGAGCAGGAACTGTGCTAAAAAGATTTCTCTCCCCGGAGTTCCACTTTTGCATGAACTCTTGTCGAGTCATTCCTTTTCATTGGAAACTACTCCAGGTGACTACATGATTAAGTTGCTTGAG
Organism: Allobates femoralis; assembly: GCA_033576535.1. Lineage (NCBI taxonomy): Eukaryota > Metazoa > Chordata > Amphibia > Anura > Aromobatidae > Allobates > Allobates femoralis. The sequence continues at coordinate 330,005,315 of JARQOC010000003.1, forward strand.
AGAATGTTAGGGTATACAAAACTGTCATCAGAGTAAAAAGGGGGCCAGCACACATTCTGGTTTGCTTCACTCATGTTTCTATCACTGTTTCCATATCTATCCCCTTACTGGTTTGCTGCCTTTATTCTGAATCTACAATATGCACATTTCATTAAGCACAAGGAAACCATTTAATGAACAGGTGTGTCCATACTTTTGACTGGTGCTGTACAGTCATGGCCAAAAGTTTTGAGAATGACACCAAAATGATATTTTCACATGATCTGCTGCCCTCTGGTTTTTATTTGTGTTTGTCTGATGTTTATATCACATAAAGAAATATAATTGCAATCATATTATGAGTACCAAAAGGTTATATTGACAGTTAGAATGAGTTAATGCAGCAAGTCAATATTTGCAGTGCTGACCCTTCTTCTTCAGGACCTCTGCAATTCTCCCTGGCATGCTCTCAATCAACTTCTGGACCAAATCCTGACTGATAGCAGTCCATTCTTGCATATCAATGCTTGCATCTTGCCAGAATTTGTTGTTTTTTGTTTGTCCACCCGTCTCTTGATGATTGACCACAAGTTCTCAATGGGATTAAGATCTGGGGAGTTTCCAGGCCATTGACCCAAATCTCTATGTTTTGTTCCCTGAGCCATTTAGTTATCACCTTTGCTTTATGGCAAGGTGCTCCATCATGCTGGAAAAAGCATTGTTGGGCGCCAGACTGCTCTTGGACGGTTGGGAGAAGTTGCTCTTGGAGGACATTCTGGTACATTCTTTATTCATGGCTGTGTTTTTAGGCAAGACTGTGAGTGAGCCGATTCCCTTGGCTGAGAAGCAACCCCACACATGAATGGTTTCAGGATGCTTTACAGTTGGCATGAGACAAGACTGGTGGTAGCACTCACCTCTTCTTCTCCGAATAAGCTGTTTTCCAGATGTCCCAAACAATCGAAAAGGGGATTCATCAGAGAAAGTGACTTTACCCAGTCCTCAGCAGTCCACTCCCTGTACCTTTTGCAGAATATCAGTCGGTACCTGATGTTTTTTTCTGGAGAGAAGTGGCTTCTTTGTTGCCCTCCTTGAAATCGGGCCTTGCTTAAAGAGTCTCTGCCTCACAGTGCGTGCAGAAGCACTCACACCAGCCTGCTGCCATTCCTGAGCAAGCTCGGCACTGCTGGTAGTCTTATCCCGTAGCTGACACAGTTTTAAGATACGGTCCTGGAGCTTGCTGGTCTTTCTTGGGCGCCATGGAGCCTTTTTGACAACAATGGAAGTTCTCTCCTTCCAGTTCTTGATGATGCAATAGATTGATACTGAGGTGCAATCTTTCTAGCTGCGATACTCTTCCCTGTTAGGCCATTTTTGTGCAGTGCAATGATGGCAGCACGTGTTTCTTAAAGGTACCTTTACACGCCGCTACAGAAGGTTGGAAACAACTGGGTGTCTCACGAGCACGTAGCAACGGTTACAAACGCCTTTACACGCCGCTACAAGGTGCTCTACAGAAGGTTTAACTCTCTCTGGATGCACCGCTGGGTGCTCAAGTTACCTTCTGCAGAGCACCTTACCTCATTTACACGCCGCTACGGAAGGTAATATGGGAGGATCTGGAGCAGCAGGGACAACACATAGGCATGCCAGAATTGTGGATTAAGAGACGCTCGTACGATGATTGGACAATGCAATAGTATCATGATTGGCCAGCCAGCGCAGGAAGGCTGTCTAATACATGACGCTATTGCAATTGTGTAGTGTTACTGGTCAGCTCCTTAAATATGCTGCCCTATGCAGCGACAACCAATCGTAACGCAGGAGCTTCCACCAATGATCGCTGAAGGGGGGCTGTGTCACGCCCCAGGGAGTTAACTAGGTGGCGAAAAAACCTTACCCTACCTTATTTAGACGCCGCTACCATCGGGTTGAAATCAACCTGTTTTAGAGCACTGCTCTGAAACAGGTGCCGCAAGTGACGGGTAGCAACAAGCTAGTTTACATGCCGCTACCTCCGGTTGATTTGACGGTGCAAGATACATTTGTCTCCGAAACCCGGTTGTTTTCTACCTTCTGTAGCGGCGTGTAAAGGTACCTTTAGAGATAACAATGGTTAACTGAAGAGAAACAATGATACCAAGCACCAGCCTCCTTTTAAAGTGTCCAGTGGTGTCATTCTTACTTAATCATGATTGATTGTTCTCCAGCCCTGTCCTCATCTACACCCACACTGTGTTAATGGAACAATCACTAAAACGATGTTAGCTGCTCCTTTTAAGGCAGGACTGCAATGATGTTGAAATGTGTTTTGGGGGTTAAAGTTCATTTTCTAGGCAAATATTGACTTAGCAAGTAATTGCTGTTAAGCTGATCACTCTTTATGACATTCTGGAGTATATGCAAATTGCCATTAGAAAAACTGAAGCAGTAGACTTTGTTAAAATTAATATGTGTATCATTCTCAAATCTTTTGGCCATGACTGTATAATATTAGGTGTTTTTGCTGGTTCAGTTTGTAGGTGGTCTTTGTTCACATACGTACTAAATGACACTAGACCATTATGTGAAGGTACGGATTGTGACAGTTGCCAATGTCACTCTAGTAGTTAGTCTATCTCTATTAACAAGAAAATTCAGAAAATGAATTGTGAACTAGTGACTAGATATAGAACACCAGTACTTCTACATACAATCAATCCAGAATGTTCTCCAATTTACTGGTGATGTGGAAAAGGCATAGAAATTATTTACATATTCGGCATTATTGTAGCCATATAGAAAATGATGGCTTGATGCACCACTACAGTGGGTTTTTTTTTTTTTTGTTTCAGGGCTGGACTGTTGCCTTGCTTGTAAGCCCCCTGAACCCCCATCATATGCTCACTTTCTGTCGCCTTCATTTCTTACCAGCACCGCTCCAATCCCACTTTGCCATTGTGTGCCCATAATTACTGACTGGTAGGAAGTCAAAAGCTACATCACAAGTGGTCAATGCATCTCTATGAGAGCCAGAATGAGGCTTCCATAAAGAGCATTGAAAAGAGACCTCTGACTCGCTCCATGGAACAGTAGAGCTGTAGACAGTTCACAAGTCACAGGAGAACAACTGAGGCGCCGCTGGAGAGATGAAGGTGGTGGTAGGTGAGTATGAGACAGTGGTTAGGGGACTTAGATTTAAAGCACTACTCCAGCAGTGCAATAAAAAAAACAAAATGCTGGAGTGGTGCTTTGAGGTTGAGCAAATTCTGAACTATATACACCATATTAAAAATCAAATAACTGAAACATTGAGCATTCCAAACCTTTGTGATACACAAACCGCAGCTATAAATTCCCCAACCTGATTTTGATGAGACCAAAATCATAATCCCAAAATACTGGAATGACAATAGAGCCTCGTATATTAAGCAGTCACTCAATGATATATGTGAAATTAAAAGTTTTGGGGAAAAAAAGCAATTATGACGGACACACTAGATAAGCATACCGAAGTATGGAGCAAATGGTTCTCATCTCTAGATTTCTTAGATTCTTTGCTTTTTTCTTGATATCAAACTATTTGCCCTTGACCAAGCTTAGTAAAATGTAACACCAACATTTTATCAGGACTATCACATTTTCCATCATGATGAAATACCATAATAATGTGTAAGATTAGAATTCATCCTTCCCTTTTTGTTACTTATTGTTTGTATATTCTCAAAAAAATTAAGTGAAATATAAGAAAAAGTTACATTATAGTGTACAGCATAAATGAGTACACCTCTATTTTGTATGACCTCAATGGTTTTTAAAGCCATAGAAGGAACACATTGCAAAATTGTTTTTTTTCTATCCTTCGACAATGACCTCTTATAGAGAAACTGGATGCTGGATGGAGAGTGATGAGAAGCCAGAATCCCCCAAATGTGTTCAATTGGCCACAAATCTGAAGACATAGGCGGCCAACTAAATCACTTTAACCATGTACTTCTCTAGAAATGCAACAGTTGGCTTAGATGTGTTTTGGATCATTGTCATGTTGGAAAAGTTCACGTCTGCCAAGGGCTCTGAGAGATGGTAGCATCTTATCTTTCAATATTGAGCAGTACATCTGTGAATTGATGATATGTTGCTCCTCGACATCAGCAGAATTCATGCAGACCCAGATAATGACTTCCACCACCTTGTTTCACTGTAGGCGCTATGCATTTTTCTTTGTACTGCTTCACCTTTGTGATGCATATACAGTTTTTAAGCCATCGATTCCAAAAGCATTTATCTTAGTGTCAAGACTCCAGAGTATAGAGCCCTACTAGTCTTCATATTTTTCAGCATGGCCCCTGGCAAACTGTAGCTGGGCTTTTTTGTGCAAGGGCTTTAGGAGATGCTTCCTTTCTAGACAACACCCATGCATTCAATTCCTCTGCAGTGTATACTACACTGTCTAACAGTAAACACTCACCCCAGTTTGGCTTTCTAGTTTACATGCTGGTTTTCTTCAACCCTTATCAGTATATGCTACTGTTTAGGTGTTAACTTTCAGCGAGATGGTTACAATTCCATCTATTTTGAATTTTTGGATCACATTTACTACAGTATTCTGACTGTAAGTAATACTTTACTGATCTTCTTGTAGCCTTCACCTTTCTTGTGTAAATAAATGATTTCTCGAGTATTGTGACATTTCTTTTCACTTCAAGTAATGTTTATTGAGTTTTCTTGATAATCAGTATATTACAATGGGTTACAGCATTAAGTATTCATTTTAGTGTAATTAAAGTAGTATAATGTACAAAGTACACATTCTTTAACTAATAACTCTATATTGTTGATAAGTATGCTTGATATAATCATCAATAATCTTCGTTTACAGAACACAGTGAATAAGGTGATAACACAAACATTCTAACAAGAACATCTTACGGCTCATGTTACTAATAACATTCTACTAATAAGGAGTCTTTTATAGCTTTTTGTTGCTTGAGTCTTATTTTATAGCGCATATATCTAAAAGGTTCAAGGTCCCCTACTTGGTTGCTCAAATAAGTATTTAGTTTTATTTGAAAGTCTGCTATTGTCAGTTCAATGTCAATAGGGCTAAGTTAAATTAAATGAAATGGTTGATGATGGAGTCTTGCCACGGATCCCATTTATGATGAAATTTTACTTGGGTGTTGTTTTTAATAGAGAAATGGTATTCCAGATTTTTGTGGAGTGATAGGGTTTCTAGAACATCTTGGATTTTTGGAGTGATGGTGCTTTTCCAGTTGGAAGCTATTAGTTTGTTTGCGATTAGAATAATATGTATAACTATGGGTCTATATTGTTTTGTAATTGTGTCAATGTTTAGTAATAATAATGTTAGTTCCGGTTTTAAAGTAATGCTCAGATGAGTGATTGAGGATATTAGTTTTTGTAGGTCTCTCCAGAATTCTCTGATTTTGGGACATGCCCAGAATATGTGTGTTATATTTCCTGTTTGTTTACAGTGTCTCCAACATTCATTTGTAAGTTCTGGGTTCATTAAGTTTAACTTATGGGGGGTGAAATACCATCGGGTAAGCAGTTTATAAAACGTCTCAATCAATGATACACAAGGTATGTATTTATAGATGGAGGCCATTACTTTTTGAAGCTTCATTTCTATTGGGATTTCTGTGATTTTTAGTTCTTTCTTTCATGAGTCCAATTGTTTGAAAGGCTTAAAGTCTTCATCGTCATTAAATATTCTATAAATATTTTTGGTTTTCCATGTACTCTGGTTATTAATGTCCTTTAGGAGGTTAGCAATATTGCTTGGGAGGGAAAGTGGTGGGGATTGTTTCGAGAGTATTTTTTCTAGAAGTTTCCAAGTCTTTTTCTGTGTCTTTGGTAGGTTGAATTCGTTTACCAGGGTCTGGAAGGGCTTAAGGTTGTCTTTATCCATGATATCCTCTATGTTATTGATGCCTGATGCTTTCCAGATTTTAAATTTTAGTCTAGGTGAAAATGCAGATAAGGTCTCAATCCTCATCCATTTTATTTGCTGCGAGTTGAAGTTTTTCCTAGAGGATGTCTCAAATTTTTTCCAGGTTGTTATGGAGTATTTGGTGATTTCTTCCTTTGGAAGTCGCTTTTTGGGGTTACATAAATGGGAGATCACCAAGTCTCCAACCACAGTATTTTTACAGTATGAGTCTTCTAGGCTTGCCCATGCTGGTTTGTTTTCTATAGTCCAGTACTTCTGGCTGTTCTTAATGAGGATAGCTTGGTGGTAGGCTAGTAGATTCGGTAGTCCTAAGCCCCCATTGAGCCTGTGTTTGTTGAGTATAGTTTGAGTGACTCTAGCTTTAGTTTTGCTCCATACAAATGAGTTTAGTTGAGTTTGTAGCTTTTGAAGAGTTTTCTTTTTGATTGGCAGTGGAATGGTTCTGAATATATATAGTAGTTTTGGAAGTTCTAGCATTTTGTATGCACTAATTCTACCTATCCAAGAAAGTTCTATTTTTGATAGGTGTTGTAAGTCTTTGTCAAGGACTTTGTATATTTCTGTCATGTTTTGATCCATACAATCTTTTAAATTCTTCGATAGTTTGATTCCTAAGTAAGATAACTTATCTAATGACCACTGGATGTTGAATTCAGATTCTAGTGCTCTAAGGAGTTCCTGGTCCACGTTGATATGTATTGCCTGAGTTTTATTTAGGTTGATTTTATATAGGGATGCCTTTGAGAAGTGACTGAATATCTCCATGGTTCGTCTGACCGAGCTCAGTGGGTTTGTCAATGTTAAAAGTATATCGTCAGCAAAGAGCGATATCTTGTATTGTCTCTTATTAATAGGTATGCCCCTTATCTCACCATCCACCCGAATTCTTTCTGCTAGAGGCTCAATAAAAAGATCGAAGAGAGTTGGAGACAAGGGGCATCCTTGTCTTGTTCCATTTGAGAGCTCTATTTTGTTAGATAGAAAGCCATTTGTTAACACTCTTGCTGAGGGTTTGGAATAAAAGGCACCTATAAGGTCAAGGATTTTTCCGCTGAAGCCGAATCTCTTCAGAGTTTCCATTAGGTAGTCCCACTGAACTCGGTCAAACGCTTTTTCCGCGTCTATTGCTATAAAGACAACGGGTGTTTTATTATTTTCGGAGTCCTGGATTAAGTTGAGTGTTCTTCTGGTGGCGTCTTCCGCCCCTCTATTGGCTATAAATCCGACTTGATCTCTATGGATAAGTTTGGGTAATACTTTTTGAAGTCTGGTAGTCAGAGTTTTTGCCATTATTTTAATATCGGAATTCAATAATGAGATGGGTCTATAATTCCCTACTAGGTCTCTATCCCCTTTTCCTTTATATATTACAGTCATTGTGGCCTCTAGCATTTCATCGGGTAATTTTAAGCCTGTAGATATTGAATTAATGAGGGTGGTTAAGTGGGGTGACAATATTGTGCCGAATTTTTTATAATAGTCGTTGGGTATACCATCTGGACCTGGGGCTTTATTAGACGCTAAAGATTTAATCGTGGCTAGTATATCGCTATTTTGATAAGGTGCATTTAAAAAATTTAAATCCTCATTTGACAGGTTTGGTAGTTTAACACAATCCAGGAATTCCTTAATTGATTTGACATTTCTTTTCAACGTGATGCCATTGCTGATAGCATGAAATGGGAAGGGTTTTTTCCTGCTTATACTCCCTGGGCCAATGCTGTTCCAGAGGTTTCGGCACTGCCTCACATAGATATCGTGACATTTTAAACTGAACTGCCTTTGAGAAAGGGTGTCAATTAATACTCGAAACACATCAGGTTTCTGCACAGCATTCATTGTGATTTTAATATGATCTAAATTTTATATAAGTTTTATTATATTCAGAGTGGACCTGCCTTTTAAAGTCTTTTCCTGCAATATTCCATTTCACTGGATTTGTCCACCAGTGACTCGGGCACCCACCTGAAAAATATTCTGGCATCCCATGTACTTATTAGGTGGTGAGCATACTTTTTTCATACTCTTATACTCCTGACATTTTGTCACCCATTGCCTCCAGCCAGTGAAAGAGCAGTAACTCTCGCTTCCTCTAGATGTATATGGTTCTTCGGAAGGTGGCACTGATTAGTCAGAGGGAACGTGTGGCATAACAACATTTATCGATCCCTGAGAATGGCAGTGCCAAGACCTCTGGAATGACACTGAGTAAAAGTCTTGATATTCTAAAGGGGCAGACATAGGAATTGAGAAGGGGGTTGTCTGAGTAGTGGACAACTCCTTTAAGTAATACCATCTATCGGCTGCACACGTGTTTAATGAATAGACTTACCTATCGTTAAGTTTTTGTTAATTTGAATTTTATAATCTAAACTTTAGTTTTGCTCCTAAGATTTTCATTGGGGTGTACTCATTCCGGCAACGTGATCTTGAATTAATTTGTTAGGAAAAGTAATTTTTGGGGTGTGCAAAATACCAAATCTTGCTTGCAATCATTTGCCTACGTTTGTTGGAGTATCTTGTAGTATGGTATCCCATAGAAAATGTTCATTCTGAAAGGAAACTATAAAGTTACCTTTACACGCAGCAACTTTTCTAGGAATTTCACTGGCAACTTACTGGTTGCAGTGAAATCATGGAGACATTGTTCTATCTTGTTGCTGTGTACAAATGGAATAATGTCTCCATGATTTCACTGCAACCAGTAAGTTGCCAGTGAAATTCCTAGAAAAGTTGCCACGTGTAAAGGTACCCTAAGGGTATGTGCACATCTGACGTTTCTGCATCTTTGCAGACCGTCCTAAAACCGGTGGAGAATGGCAGAAACTGAGTTTTCTGACCTCAGCAGTGTCCATGGTTTTTTTTAGCGTTTTTTGAGCTTTTTCCGACCGTTTTATAGCGTTTATACAGCGTTTTGTCAGTGGTTTTCTGGCGGTTTTTCTTAGCGTTTTTAGGCCGGTTTTTTTGGGCACTTGTAAGCTGGAACCGCTGGAAAAACGCTCAAAACAAGTCACTATCTTTGAAAACCGGTGGAAAACCGGTGAAAAAACTGAAAACGACCAGAAAAAAAACGTTCTAATGAAGACAGCGTTTTCTAAACTCCATTGAGTATCATGTTAATCCAGCCGGCGGCTAGGATTAACATAAATTAACATAAAACTGAGCGGAAAACGCAGACGGAAACCGGTAAAAAGCAGCCCACAAAACGACTGATGTGCACATACCCTAAAGGTTTTCTGACAAATGTGTTTTGGTGTACTCATTTATGTTGAGCTCTGTTCAGTTTTCCTGTTTCATTTGTATTACATGATAAAGAATAAACAAAAAAAAGTGCCAGATGTCAATCAAAAAATAAATGACCGAGCATGGGGTAACTGGAAAAAACTGAATTACCGTATGTAAGTTTTTGTTCTTTATTTTATTTTTTTTTAACAGGAGTTTCTTTAAAGCCTTCTCATTAATTGGGGAAACTCAGGAAAGGGAGAGAGTATTAATCCACTTCTCCAATAGATACTTTCAATGCAATCCAAATACAATATTTTCTCCAGGTATGTAATATCCTAATATTGGATTGGTGTGTTTCTATCATATTTGATACCTGTAACCAGTGTTTTAATTGAATGCTTGCTAATATTATATTGTTTCCGTCTTTAACGTGAACTTGTCACCAGATTTGGGTGTTTTACACTAAGGCTACATTCACACACAGCATTTTTGCTGAATATGTTTAGGATCAGTTTTTCTGCTGCAAAAACGGATCAGCTTTTAAAAAAAACGGATTCCCTATTCACACTGCATTTTTGATCTGTTTTATGCCGCGTTTTTTAGGTGCTGCATTTTTTTTTATTTACAATGGTTTCGTTTGGGAAAAGCGGATTAGAAAAACGCCACACAAATTGACATGCTCCTTTTTTGTGAGGATTCGTTTTTGGGCTCACAAGACATTGTGTCTGAATGTCAAATTTTTAAATGCATTGGCATTGCTGGGATGCCCACAGTCACTGCAAATCACTGCAAAAAACAGATCCTCAAAAAATGTAGTAAAAACGCTGTGTTTGAATATAGCCTAAAATTGCCCCCTTCAGCAGCACCTATTTTGCATTCTAAGAAGGAGGCTATTATGCCCTGACTGCCCCTGTACACCAAATAAATAAGTTTTAAAAACTTCCCACCCTGTGTTCTAATTACTTATTTCCGGTCCAATGGGTTTCGTTGCAGCTCGGTCCGTCCTGCCTCTCCTCTCCTTCCTTCCCGCCTCTCCTCGCCATCTGTCCCACCTCTCCTCGCTGGCCTTCCCACCTCTCTTCGCTGTCCGTCCCGTCTCATCTCACCGCCCAACAAACTTTTCTTCTGAGTGATACCTGAATCGCATGCCTGTGCAGAGACTTCTCCAGATCGCGCAGGTGCATTGTGCGCTGCACTTCTGTGGGCAGAGCCTAAACTTCATCTATGCATGCGCGATCCGCTGAGGTCTCTGCACATGCGCAAGATTTCACCCTGGCTCTCAGGATGACATCTTATGCATCATTCACCTAACCGGGTGAAATATCACGTTTGGGCAATGACCTCAGCAATTTGTGCATTCGTTGTTGAATTTTAGAATCTGCCTGCAGCAGGGCAGAGAACAGTGCGCCTGGGTAATCTGGAGAAGCCTCTGTACAGGCGCGTGATTCGGGTATCCCTCAGAAGAAGAGGCGGGACGGATGGTGAGGAGAGGTGGGATGGACTGCGAGGAGAGGCGGGATCGACTGAGCTGCAATGAAACCCATCGGACCATAAACAGGTCATTCTAATACAGGGCGGGGAAGTTTTTAAAACTTATTTATTTGGTGTACAGGGCCGGTGAGGGCATAATAGCCTCCTTCTTAGATTGCATCATAAATGCTGCTGAAGGGGGCACTTTTTAATACCCCAAGATCTAGTGAGCATTACTTTTTAAAGGTGCTTAGGAAACTTTACTCAAAACGTCATAGTGAACCTGCTGGGATTAGCTTACTAGCTAGGCCCATTCATTATTTTTCTCTGGTCTGTGAAATACAACTCTCCAAAGTACTTTTGTAAATGATTGGTCTTAAACAAACAGGAAATAACATTTCTCCATGTTCCTGCGCCTTACAGGAGATACTGCCCAAATAATTACCCGTTCATCACATAGTGCAGCAGCTACTGGTTGGAGCGGCCCCATTATCTCCTGCCCTTTGTATTCACACTGCACATAATACTGTTATTACTGAGAAACCGGCTTCATTGTAGTTGCTCACTTCTGCACTTTGACCAGAAATAAGTGCACATTTTCTAAATGGGAGAAGAGCAATCTAAAATTGACAATATTACTCTGTCTGCACCACATGTTGGTTTGTGTTCAGCATATTCGTCTACAAATCTTCCAACCTGCAGAGAAAATGTAAGTCCCAATTGTACTAAACAGTCGTATACACTGCCAATAGGCTGCTATGTCTCAAAGATACTGCCATACTTGGTTTATTGTACGCTCCAAGTGTAGTCTTGGGCAACCTTGTACCTTTATATACGTAGTGTATACGACTGTTTACTACAATTGGGATTAACATTTTCTCTGCAGGTGGTAAGATCAAAAACCACCCAAGAGGGAGATGCCATAAATGCTTCAGTACTCCAAAACAGGTTGACGACATCACATCAATACAAATAATTGCTGCAGTCCGGTTAGGGATGGTCTGACCTATAGGTCACATTTGGCAGCATCTTTTTATACTTCTGTGTTGTACTGTTCCTCTCTTATTCCTCCTAGAAATGTATGAATAAATTAAATCGAACCTGGCAACATGGATAAGTTTATTCGCTCCATTGTGGCTGTAATGTATGTTCTCTGGAGTTTGAGTAAACACACTTTTTAATGGTGGCCAAGGTCAGTATGATCAGGATGACTAGTTCAAGGCTGGTTCCCATCGGCTTTTTCCTGCCCTGTTTCCCCAGACTGACAGTTACCGCTTCAATTGGATCCCTTTCTCTAATTCTGGCTGGCCGAGGTTCAGTCACCCAGCCAATTTAAAGTAAAGACACTGCAAAAACAATAAGAGGCGAATTACGGTCTATCCGGGGAGGTAAAAGGGTCCACCAATATCTAATAGTCTCACCTGGCATGGTTGTGAGAAGCCACCACCACTATCAAGGCATTAAACCGGCTGTTTCAGAACCCCAAAGGTAGTAATCTACGTGGAGCAAATAGAGGGTTAAACCCGTGCCACCGCAATATGTGATTTTGTGTCCTGAGGAAGGAGAAATCGCTCTCTGAAACGCGTTGACGTTAATATAATCACACATATTGGATTCCTTGCGGTGGCGCAGCTTTAAACCTCGCTTTGCTCCAAGTGGATTACCCACCCAATATATTCATACATCTTGGGAGAAATGGCAAAACGAAGAGCTAGGAATAAAGAACATCCAGAATTGTAATTCAAAATAATACAATGGTTTTACTATACAAGATATGTCAGCAGAAGACTTTTTCCAAGGCATATATTTTTACAATAACATATATATTTCCATATTTCACAGATGGCATCCACTGTCTTACCTGTGCAATTATGCTTCTCAATACCGATTTACATGGACATGTAAGTATTTGTATGAATAATGCAACATTGCGGCTTCAAACATAAGAATATTAATTCTTCAGACACAAGACAAAACACAAGCAGCTGTACTGTCAGCTGCCTAGAGACTGTCTGGAAGGGAAAGCACTTGTGATATGATAGCAGATATGTAATTGCACTCAGAAATATCAGGAAATTGTGAGGATAAAGCTGTATTTTAATACATGCCTTTCATAACAGAACTTGGAGATTCAGTGCCCCTTCTTACTCCTTCCATTTATTGCTCTAATAACGAGGAGCAAATTCCCCTGATCCCAGAATATGGGTCATGTGTGTGGTCGAAGATGAAGGAGGAAGAAGGCTGGGTCCAGGCAATGTCTTCAGTCCCTGTGCTCAATGGATAGCACACTGGTCCAATAATCACTAGTGAGCCTCTGCACACCAATGAAAAGTCACAGCATCGCTAGTGTAGTCCGATTGACTCTCCAAAATAGGGTATATCAGTAATGGTAGCTGGTGAGCTTCACATTGCGCCAGTCACATATGCGGACATGGCTTAAAGTGAACCTGCCAGCAGATTTGGCTATTTTAAACTAAAAGTTTCTAAACCGGGAACAGACCACAAATATGTGTTATGCATGCCCCTGGCAATAGCATGACTATTGCGTGCAACCTCACTCAATACAAATGTATGTATAAGCTGTGGCAGTCTAGTGGGTGCAGCCTTGCTCCATTTACTTGTATTGAGTGAGGCCGTGCCCACTATCAGGTTCTGGTCGGGAACATGTATACTGCATAATTGCAGTCTAACGCTGGCTTAGGCCCCTTTCACATCAGTGTTTCTTTTTCAATTGCGGCAGATCTGGCAGATTTACAGCATCTTCTGCATCTGCCGCTTAACGGCTGCACTTGCGGCTCACTTTCAGCAAGCCCCATGCGTTGTCTATGGGGCTTGTTGTTGGGTGCGGTTCTGCCGGATGCGATAGATCCAGCACTTGCTGTGTCCAAAAAAAAAAATGCTGCTAACTGCGATTTTGTTTCGTGGCCGCAATTGCCGATTTGCCGCATCCGGCAGAACCGCACTTGCTGCACCCGACCGCAAGCCCCATAGCCAATGCATGGGGCTTGCTGAAAGTGCGCCGCAAGTGTGGCTGTTAAGTCGGATCTGCTGCAATTTAAAGAAAAAAAGCTACTATGAAAAGGGTCTTAGAAACCGGCGAATCCTTGCAGCGCACAGTGCGGGTGATGGAAGGATCCATAAGGGTCCAGTCACACTTTGCGACGTTCCAGTGATCCCGACAAAGATATGACCTGGTAAGGATCGCTGGAACATTGCTACGTGGTCGCTGGTGAGATGTCAAAAGTCAGATCTACTCAACGACGCAGCAATGATACGGCGACCCGTATAATCGCCTCAGCGGTTGTTGGGACCCTGTCACACAGCAGCTAGTCTGACGACTCGGACCTACGTGGCTGAGTTCTGAGTCGCCAACAAGGTCCAGGCCATTCCGACATGATCGGTGATGTCACAGCGGGGGCCTGGTCGCTGCTACGTGTCAAACATAGTGAGATCACTGACAAGGTCGCTGTTTGTTGCGTCACAAAACCTGTAACAAACCAGCGATCTCACTAGCGATCTCGCTAGGTGTGACGGGGGCTTAAGTGTGCAGTCATGAAGAGTGACTGCAAAATTAGCATTTCAGACCGGACAACCGCTTTATTACAGCCTCCTAAACCCAGCCTTAATAAACATGAATGTAAGGAATCACTGCAGAGCACGAAGCAAAGCTAATCATCTCGCCTGTCTATGCCATTATTGCATACCATTAACTACACCATTATCTGTATATTTTTTTGGTTGCGTCTCATGATCTGTAAGGGTAGCCTTTATTTTTTACCCTTTTACGAGTGCACGGTTCTGTACATGGTGGCCATGTTTGCATGCCGTCTTGGAGCTTTTTCCCCATTTTCTCTTCTTTTCTGCAACATTAGAAAACAGGTGAGGAATACAAGATAAATGAACTAATATGGTATCTTACTTTTTTTTCCTTCATCCTTATGGTTGTCTTTTTGGACATCTTGTGTTACTTTAATCTCTAGGTGGTAAGTTGAACATTTTTATATCTAGCAATATGTTTGTCTTCCATACAATGCTCATGCCATGTAATCATTTCCTGTAATAACATGTAACGATTGTCTAAACATATATGCATGTACATGGATGTAATACTATGAGTGTTATGCAAGTTTACAGGAATTGGTTGCTCACAATCGACAGTTATTGCCTATCCCTAAAATAACACTAAATGTCTGATCTCCTGGGATCCCACTAATGGGACCTCCGGAGTCTTACAAGGGTCCTGTGCCCCAGCTGTGCAGTGAAGAGGGTTTAGGAGTCAAGCATGCTCCAACTCAAGTTAATTTCCTTTGTCCTAATTAGAGCCATTCAGCCTTTGGGGAAATTACTGTTCAAGCTTTTTTTCTAATATTGTCTTCTAGTTATTATTTGAGCGACAATAATTCTTATACTATTTATGGAATTTGCTATGTACAACTTATTTTCTGTGTTTTTTTAGTCCTCTTTTTGGTTCATAGGTTTTTTTTTTGCACATACTGCATGATATGTCCATTACCATATTGATGTTAAAATGTATTGCATTCTTATATATGCAAATTATCTCTTCAGAGAGCAAGAAGACTTGAACTCTAGTGCCACCTCTTGGAAGTAGCAATTCTAAAAGTTAAAGGGAACCTGTCAGGTGGTTTATGCCCCCCAGCTATCACTGTCTGTACCTGTTGCTTTATAATAGCAGTCTAATCATCCCTGTCTGAGCTCATAGTGTAATGTTATAGGGGGAAAAAAAGCATTTATACACTTAGGCCGGTTTCACATTGTGATTTTTGTGCTGTCCGTGGGATCTGAGTTTTTGCAGGATCCCCCGGACAGCCACGGATGCACACGGATCCTTGCAATCGAATGGCAAATAGCCATCTGATCCGATTCTATGCATGATCCGTGTCGATCCTGTGGTGCCCAGTCTCTCCGTGCTCCTGCCTCCTCCATCTTCTTCCCTCCACTATTCTATTCTGTCCCCCTGCTCCTCTATCCTGGTCTAATCCCTATCCTGTCCCCTGTTCTCTTCCCTGTGTGTTTAAAAAAAGAAAAACTCCTCCTGGAGGTTACATCACCTTGTCACCGGCTCCCAGGATGCAACACCATCTGGGCAGAAGGACTATTAACCTGCCAGACAGTCTACCTCCTCCAAGGTATACACTAACTCACTAACTGCCTCATTCACACAAGAAAATGTAAGTGTATAAATGCTTTTCTTTCACCTTTCACATTACACTCTGAGCTCAGACAGGGATGATTAGAATAGTATTTTAAAGCTACAGGTACAGACAGTGATAACTGGGGTGTATGGCATAAACTAACTGACAGGTTCCCTTTAATATTGATCCTTTAACGAGTCTTGCCATATGACTTGGGATAAATGCCAAACCCGAAACTCAATTTGTTTCAGGGCATTGCCTTTTGTGAGTGCAAAGTATGATATCTGATTTAGCTAGGTGAGGGACTAAGATCTGGTATCTAAGGGGTGAGGTGTCTCCTTATGGAGAGTGATATGTCAGGTCTAGCATACCAATATGAGGAGACTTATGGTATGTGCCAACAATCAGGATTAGCATTAGGATTAGTTGGATGCAGCATATTTTCACTGCTTTCATAGTGTAGTGCATGAGATTGATAAAAATCCTATGTCCATTGTGCTTCTTTTTAACACTGCATAAACTAAACTGTGGTGCGGGTTTCTAATCCGCTGCATATTCATTTTTTGTGCGGTGATGCTTGAATCTCTCCTGGGTTGGAGAGTGCAGAGAAAATATGGTGCATCCCGAGCACTACATAACCTTGATCATGGGGCACGTACCTGCTTGATTCTCCTATGCAAGAGAGTGCAGCGGACATAGCGAAAATACACTGCATCCAGAATGCCACGTAACCCTGATTGTGGGCCCATACACTAAGGGAACTCACACCACAGCTTAGTTACATAGTGTTAAAGGGAAGCTGTCAGGTCTCCTGGGCCCCTAGAACCATGAGCAGTTCTGCATGCATATCTCTAATCCATGCCTCACAGTCCCAGCATGTACCAGCATACATAAACCGATCTTTAGAAAAAGTATTTCTAAAGATCATTTATGGTATGCTAATTAGGGATTTGACTGTTCGAGGGGACGTTAGTTCCCTGACTAGTCAGCCCGCATAGCATGTTATTCTGCCCCTGTGTCATCCAAATAGCTATATTAAGTAGCGTGTGTGCATGACTGTGTGTACCAGACCATTCGGCATCTCTGTCGCCATGTGTATGCACCCTCAACTTTAGAAAGGCTCACTGCACATGAACGAAAGTCGTCCATACTTCTGGTTGTGCACAAGAATCTAAAGCCAGAAGTACATCCCAGCTTTAGAGAGGCATAGTGCACATGATCGGAAAAGCATGCGCAATCATGTGCGGTGAGCATCTCTGATGCGTAGGGGTGCGTACACCTAGAGACAATGCTCAATGGTGAGGGATACTCAGCCGTGTGCACACTCTGCTTAAAATAGTGATTGTGATGACGAAGCTATACAAAGCATGTGTGATAACATGCTATGTGGGCTAACTAATCTGGGAACTAATCACTGCCATCATTAGCATATCATAAACGATCTTTAGAAATACTATTTCTTCTGAAGATCGGTTTATGTATGCTACTTCACTATCAGGCAGGTGTTTCAGATATGCACGGAGAACTGCTCGTGGTTCTGGGTGCTCAGGGGACCTGACAGATTCCCTTTACAAAGAATCACAGTGGGTATGGGATTTCTGTTAATCCCATTCATTGTGCTTGTGCTGTACAACACAGCGTTTTGAAGCCAATGAAATACGCTATATCCAAAAGCTAGTAATCTTGATCATGGGCATGTACTCTTAACCACTGTACAATGCACTTCTGGGAAAATATCTTTTCAGAGAGGAAGAGAGTTGGAATTCTAGGGCCATCTATTGGAAGTAGCAATTCTAAAAGTGAGTATCAACCCTTTTAATGAGCCTTGTCATATGAATTGGGATTAATAAAAAAAACAAAATCTTAATTTGCAGACATGGTGTTTCTGCTTATTGCCCTAGCATATCACTCTCCATAAGAAGGCACCTTACTTTTTAGATTCCAGCCTTAGGCTTTGTGCCTAGTGTGTGTGTTTGTACTGTGTTTCTGCAGCAAAAACGCAGCACCCACAACTTTAACAGTAAAGTCTGTGATTTACAAAAAGCTGTGCACACGTGCGTTTGTGGGTGCTGCGTCTTTGCTACAGAAATCACTTGTGTTTGTAAAAGTCCCTGTCAATTAACATGCCTATTTGTGGGCTGCTTTTTCCCTATTGACTCCATTTTAAACCCCCCAAAAAAGCATCAAACGGATTGGTATTCCCACAGTCCATTTGGGATGTTTTTTCCTGCGACTTCCACAGGAAAACGCAATACTCGCCCTCCTTGGCAATTAAATTGTGATCCTGGTGATTTCTTCCTCCGTGCACCCGCATAAACTGCACAATTGACTTACAGGATCTGTCTCATGTGACTGCCATGTGTCTTGGGGGCCTCTGGGGGGCGTCTGTCACTTGTGATGTATGTATTTGGTGCGGAGCAGGCCGCTTGTCTAATAGTTGGACATGACCAATAGGCTGAGCTCTGACACTGTCTCTCACATAGACCTGTGTGGCTGATGCCCTGTTGGTAATCTTGTGTCTATATACACCAATAGTCTCCTTTCTGTTAGCATGGTTGGCTGCAGGTGCTACAATCGCCCCCATGCTTAGGTTGCAGTAGATTGAGCATCGGTGTTCAGATACATGTTGTTGCCTCTCAGAGGAGCCAGCAGCCTCCTGCTTGGCGCAATGGATATTTGAAGTGGCTAAATTTTGGTGAGTTTTTTTGGTCTGACACTAACCCACAGTAGATAGATCCCTCCAAGACTGTTGGAACACAAATATTGATGGTATGGTGTGGTATATGGGGTACAAAGATAGTTGGGCCTTTCTTCATCAATGGAAACTTCATATCAATGCCTCTTGATATGTGAATCATGTAACAATTTCAGATATCCATTGGCATTGAGGTTTCCATTGATGAGAATGGCCCAACTATCTTTGTACCCCATATACCACACCATACCATCAATTTTTGTGTTCCAACAGTCTTAAGGTACCTTTACACCGGCAACTTTTCTAGGAATTCCCCTGGCAACTTACTGGTTGCAGTGAAATCATGGACACATTGTTCCATTTGTACATGGAAACAAGATAGAACAATGTGTCCATGATTTCACTGCAACCAGTAAGTTGCCAGTGAAATTCCTAGAAAAGTTGCCGCAAGTAAAGGTACCTTTAGAGGGATCTATCCCCTGTGGGTTAGTGTCAGACCAATAGCGGTGGTTTTGTTTGTTAACTTCACCATTCACAAAAAAGTTTGCCTCATCACTCATGTGAAGGCAATTGTCTATGCTGTGAAGATACGAGATGTGCAGCATCTGAAACAACGGATACTGGAAGCCTGAGCATTTCTTCTGCGGTGTTACTATCAGTGTGTCAAGAGTAGGAGAAGAGGGTTGCATTGACAATCCAACTCAATGGGCAGCACTTTGAGCACATTTTAGAAGTGGTCAAAACTTGTAAATAACTCATGAAAGAATAAAGTTACGTTAAAACCAAGCTCACCGTTATGTTTCTTATGAAATTCTCAATAGGTTTGAGTCACATGACCCTCTTCCCATAGAAAAAAATTAAAGTTGGATCCAAAATGGCCGACTTCAAAATGGCCGCCATGGTCACGACCCATCTGGAAAAGTTTCCTTCTCCCATATACAAATGTGCCACAAACAGGAAGTTGATATCAACAACCATTCCATTTTATTTAGGATGCATCCATATAAATGGCCCACCCTGTATAACCAGGTTGATCAGGGTTTTAAAACCCAGAAAACCCCTTTAACAATTTTATTTTAGCCTTTCTTCTTGAAGAACTATATACAAAACAAAAAAAGTGAAGTTTGTAAATGGGTTTGGCAATCTGATAATTCAGATTATTAGTTAATTCCCCAGCTTCATTTTAAGCTTGGAATAAATACATTTTTGTATTCGGAACCCCCCACTAGCATTACCACCTAATAGAGACTTGGTTTAGATCCACATAAAGCAATCTGTAATTCTTACGTAACATTATAGTCTGGCTGGGTGTGATGATTGTTTTGCCCAGGATATTCCTGCAGACTGAAATCTAGTGGCTGTATCTACTGTAAAAGTGACAGGTCTTGCTGCTGTTGCTTTGCTCTAGGACCCTCTAACAAGACCCTAGGGAATTCTAGATGGAAACATTTGCCATTATGGCTATCTGTCGGTATATAAGTGCAAGCTGCATACCCCATGTATGAAATACCAGGCTAGCCACATGGCCCAATATATAAAGTGATATTCTGACTCTAGTGCTTAAAACCCCCCCAAATACATTCTACCCCCTTCCTTGGCTCCCACACCGTGCTGATGTCCTCCATTGCAGTGGCCAGCAGCTGATGTTGGTATGCCTGCTCTGGCGATCCATGACTTCACTGCCATGCACCTCCAGTCACGGGGCACACTCAAGATTCTGTTTATAATGCATTGCAGGGACTCAACGGATTTCTGTGCTTCAAGGCAATTCAGCTGGATGTGCGTGTTCAGGTGCACATCCAGCTGAAATATGTATTTTGGTGTGCAGGCCCCCTCCACACCCGGGCCTGGTTGTGACCTCTGTGACCATAATCATTACGCCTTGCTGCCAGAGAGTCACCTAACATATTTACTGCCTGAGACAAAAACTAAAATGGAGTCCCACCCCTTTCACTACTCAAATAGGATTTACAATAATCCCATATACACAGTTTGCTCTAGAAAAAATGCCCCATATATGGGAACTTTTGATTCAGATCTTGGCTAGATATCACACTTTATAAGGTTAAGCTTAAAATTTAGTAACATTCAATGATAACTCCTTGGCTAGACTGAAAGTAGAGTCATTTGCCCACGCTGCGGATTTACCCCATATTTTGCAGCATTTTTGCTGCAATTCCACAGCGCAGCAGCTTTCCTGCAAAGTGTATGGGAAATTCGAAGTGTTGTGCCAATGCTCCGTTCACAGCAGGATCCACAGAGGAACGCACTGCCAACTGTGAGTAGGGTGTCGTGAAACAGTTAATCTCGGGTCACAGCTCACGTCACAGCAGCTGACCTCAGTTGAACCCGAATGTGATGTCATCCTGCTCACAGATGGCAGTGAGTTTCTCAGTGGTTTCCGCAGTGAATGGACGTCGCTCTGGATCGTCATTTACGTCATAGGCTTTTGATGGGGGTAATAAAGATGACAACCAGGGATGTGTTTGTTTTCTTTTTTCCAAAGAAATGATTTTTATCTGTGTGGTGTATTTTTTACTATTAACTTAGTGGTTCATAATGGTCGGGTCTAACATTGGCCCGATATTATGAACCCACGGCTTGGTGCCAGCAGGCAATATTCAGCTGGCATTCATTCCTTATTACCCAGTCTGCCAACACAACAGGGCAACTGGAAGAGTTGGGTAAAGCTCCAGAAAAAGGTGTTATGAAATAATGCGCCAGTTTCTAGGGCACCTGCGGGCTGCAATTCATGGCTTGGGGGGCCCAAAAGTCTTGCTCCCCCAACCCCCACCACCCACCCACCCCCTGCTGATAATGCCAACCCTCAGCTACCTAGTTTTATCTGGTTGGCAACCAAAAATACACCAAAGCCCCTCGCCATTTTTTTTTTTTTTTTTTTTATATTTCTTTATAGGGGTCATTCCATGTCAAGTGATCCAAAAATGAATATTTTTTTTCCCTGACGTCCTCAGATTTTTTTAAATTTTTTTTCTATATGAAGAACAACTTTATCTAATTACAAAAAAAAAGTTTTGAATTTTTTTCTTTATCAGTTAATTTTTTACAGATTTTTAAAGTTTTAAAAAAGTGCGAATTTTGGCCTGGTATGGCTTTACATTTTCTATCATATCTCGGGCTAGAAATAAGATAGAGAAACAAAATAAACACCAATCTACTCAGAACTGTGCAGGCTTTCACCAGATATGTCACAAGAGGATCTTTGTTAATATTTTACCCATGTGATCGCAAGCGCAAAACTTTAAAACGCATTTCTGAAAAATCGGCGCGCTTTAAATATTTCAAAAACTGCCCATGTGTCTGCTATGCTCTTAGCCACATCTGTACCAAATTTCAAGTTGGGATCGCAATGGGATCATATTTTAACATATTTTACTAGTAATAGCGTCAATGGGTCAATCCATATCAAGTGATCTAAATATGAATATTTTTTTTTACCTGACGTCTTTAGATTTTTTTTTTTTTTTTCCCTTATGAAGTACTACTTTAGTTAATTACAAATTAAAAGTTTGGAATTTTTTTCTTCATCAGTTAATTTTTTACAGATTTTTAAAGTTTAAAAAAAGGGTGAATTTTGGCCTGGTATGACTTTACATTTTTTTATCTCAGGCTAGAAATAAGATAATGAAGTGGGAGAGGCATCATTTTACTCAGAACGGTAACAGCTTTCATTTGAGATGTTACAAGACTATGTTTCTTTATATCAAATTCAAACTATTGACGGGCAATTGTGAAAAAATGACTGATTGTGTTCTTGGTGATTTTTGAATTGACACTATAATAGTTAAATATTTTGCACTTAGGTCCAATGAATGCGTCCATGGGGTCAAGCTGGGACAGAGTCATCACAAATTAGCCTTATTTGCAGATGACCTGCTACTTTACATCTCCCAGCCCCTGGTCTCCATCCCTTCGGTCTTAATGGAGTTTGAACGGTTCGGACAATTGAACAACTTTAAAGTGAATTGCTCCAAAACCGAGGCACTCAATATTTCTTTGCCTGGAGAATTGGTTTCTCATCTATCTAAACAGTTCCCATTTAAATGGAAAGTAGAAGCCATTAAGTACTTGGGAGTCCTTATACCAAAAGATCTTAAACAAATATTAAATTTAAATTATCAACCCCTTTTGACTAACGCGGAATCGGCATTTACCTCCTATAGACAATTAAAGCTATCCTGGTTCGGGAGAATAAACGTAGTCAAGATGGATGTCTTACCCCGACTCTTATATACTTTTCAGACAGTTCCTGTTCTATTGGATAGAGGCTTCCTCTCCAAAATGCAATCTATGATCCTTAGATTTGTCTGGGGGGGCAAGAGGTCCAGATTGCGAATGAATATCCTATCCTTGCCCAAGACCAGAGGAGGGGTTGAATTACCCAACATATGAGTGTACTTTGTGGCTTCCTCTCTTGTTAGAGCTCTAGATTGGCATTAACATGCGTCCTCCAAGAAATGGATAGGGGTGGAGCAAGAGGGTTTGGGGATTCCGCTGAAACACCTGCTTTGGATTTCCCCTAAAGACTCCACAGACCTAGTACCTTTGACAGACATGACCAGAAACACCTTGAAGGTATGGCACCTAGTGACGAAAACCCTCCGCTTAAACGACAAACTTAGCCCTTTGACTCCCCTTTTTTCCAACCCATCTTTCCCACCCAGATTTGACAGGCAGAGATTTTTATGTTGGCGGATTGTGCATGACACCCGAGTAGGACAGACTCTGTCCAGTGGTGGTTTGCCCCCGATGGCAGAGCTACAACTCAAAGAACCTACGAGACCTCTTAAGTGATTCGAATTTCTCCAATACAGAGCATACTTATGTTCAGCTGACCACTCTTGCAGGGTAAGATTGACGCCCAACGTATTGGAGAGGTTATTCCAACTGGAGGCTCCACCGAGGCGCAAAATATCAGTTCTATACCAGGCCTTAGGGTCCATGAGAGAGCAGGGTACCCTTTACTTCCAACGTGCTTGGGAGAGGGAATTGGGGTGTAGCATTTCAGAAGCTAATTGGCAGAAATGCTTTATATTTACTCACTCACTAGCTAGCGCTTGTTCTGCACAAGAAAGAAGCTATAAGCTGCTCACTAGATGGTACTTGTGCCCGACGACACTCCGGAACATGTTCCCTGGAACCCCTGATACCTGCTGGCGCTGTGGGGAAGAGAAGGGTACAATGATAAACATTTGGTGGAGTTGTGGGGAAATCCGGCGGTTCTGGTCTGAGGTTTTCAATGCATACGCCCGGATAACAGGTAAACAAGCCGAATGCTGCCCAGAATCGGCAATGTTATCCATTTTTCCAGGTCCTATTGGGCTACAGAAGAGGGATATTCTCCGCTTTTGCATCTCGGCTGCTCGTGCTGTGATCCCGAGGTTCTGGAAATCAAGCCGGGCTCCATCTCTACTTGATTGGTTCAAAGAATTGATGGACATATATCGAATGGAGGAGCTCGCAGCTGATGCGTCAGGATCTCGGAACAAATTCTTAGGGATTTGGGTTGAATGGATTCTTTTTCACGACTCTGCAGAATTTAGGGGTATCTTTTCCAGCACAGATAATATGGCTCGACCTCTGGCTGATGGGGAGCCAGTGGGATGAGTACCCTTTCTCCTTCCCATACCTCACCCGTCCCCCCCCTCCTTTTTTTCTTTTTTTCTTACGTGGCTTTTCTTTCCCAGTATAACTTTTTCTAATGGTTTTTGTTTCTTTTCTCTCTCTCTTCTTTTCTATCTCTCTTTTCTTCCCATCTGATACATTCAGTCTATGTTTTTCCTTTCTACACCTATACCTTCAGAATTCTAGTGAACATTAGACAGGTATCGGAAACTCTGAGCTGTGAGTAGATCATTAATATTTCGGCCTTCCTTTCCGGTACACCAGTCGATAGACTATTCCAACTAGGCCTCAACGGGTAATGACCCACTTACGTCGTCAACCTGTTAGAAGGGGCCAAGTGATAAAAATCATTCTGCTGGGGCTGCTTGTCCCCTTGACATCAGAACATCTCAAAACCCTGAGAAAGGTTGTATACTTGAGTGTTTGGAATTATATTTAGATTGTAGTATATATTGCACCAGAGATAAGCGCAAAAGTAAATTTGCAGCTTATCTTAAAGTTACTAATAACTTTGTGAATTCTCTTTTTGTATATTTTATATGTCTCAAGATTTTGTTAAAAGATTGAATGTATGTCTTTCATATGTTTTTTCAAAATTTAATAAAAATGAGATTAACCATAGTTAAATATTTTAAAATATGATCCCATCACGATCCCAACTTGAAATTTGGTACAGATGTGGCTAAGAGCATAAAAGACACATGGGCAGTTTTGGAAAATTTTTATTAAAACGTTTTTTCGGAAATGCGTTTCAAAATGTTGCGTTTGCATTCGCATGGGTAAAAAATTAAAATTAACAAATATACTCTTGTGACATATCTGGTGAAAGCCTGGACAGTTCTGAGTAGAATGGTGTTTATTTTGTTTCTCTATCTTATTTCTAGCCCGAGATAAAAAAATGTAAAGTCATACCAGGCCAAAATTCACCCTTTTTTAAACTTTAAAAATCTGTAAAAAATTAACTGATGAAGAAAAAAATTCCAAACTTTTAATTTGTAATTAACTAAAGTAGTACTTCATAAAGGAAAAAAAAGAAAAAAATCTAAAGACGTCAGGTAAAAAAAAAATATTCATATTTAGATCACTTGATATGGAATGACCCATTGACGCTATTAATAGTAAAATATGTTAAAATATGATCCCATTGCGATCCCAACTTGAAATTTGGTACAGATGTGGCTAAGAGCAAAGCAGACATATGGGCAGTTTTTGAAATATTTAAAGCGCGCCGATTTTTCGGAAATACGTTTTAAAGTTTTGCGCTTGCGATCACATGGGTAAAATATTAACAAAGATCCTCTTGTGACATATCTGGTGAAAGCCTGTATAGTTCTGAGTAGATTGGTGTTTATTTTGTATCTCTATCTTATTCCTAGCCTGAGTTATGAGGAGAAATGTAAAGGCAGGCAACAGCGAAATTCACACTTTTTCCGAACTTTGAAAATCATTTAAAAAAAAAAAAAATTTTTTTTTAAATTTTTCTCTTCACATTTTGCATTGTCTGACATGCTATTATCAAATAACAAAATCTCAAAAGAATTAAAAATATAGAGGTAATAATCATTGGTTCACTTGACATGGAATGACCCATAGGGGACTTGTCAGCTGCTTTATGCCCTCCTATCTATCACTATGTGCACCTGCAGTTTCATAGTACTATTTTAATCATCCCTGTCCGAGCTAAAAGTGTAATGTTAAAGGCGAAAAAAAGCATTTATACACTTGCATTTTCTGAGGCAGTGACTATCCCTTGGAGGATGTAATCACTCTGGCAGGTTAATAGCCAACTCACTATTAACTTCTCTGTATAAAGGACCTGTATGGTGTAATGATCATGTGACCAGAGTGGGCGGATCTAAGCAAGCAAAATCATTATGTGCTATGAAGACTTAGCTCCGCCTATTGTAATCACATGGTTGTGACATCACACAGGCCATACAGCATCTTATAAAATTCGGCTGAATTGTTAACTATTAACCTGCCACACTGCCTCAGAAAACGTAAGAGTATAAATGTTTTTTTTCACTTTTCACATTACACTATGAGCTCAGACAGGGATGATTAGAATAATATTATAAAGCTACAGGTACAGACAGTGATAGCTGGGGAGGCATAAACAGTCTGACAGGTTCCCTTTAAGAGACCTTGTTACCTGGTTTTTGCTACTTCATCTCAGAGCAACAAAATGTAGGAAGCCTGTGAAATAGTTAAATAGACTGTGGAGCAAGCTGTGGTTAGTTATGTTTCCAGCAGATGCACTGCAGTCCCTATCTGGAAAATTGGAGTTCTTTTGTTGAATCTGCCCCACGTTTGTCCACCCTTCCATGTGTTTATATTAGTAGTAAGACTAGTGTCCTCCTGGTCTGCTGACTAGTCAGGGCATGTTCATGGTCAGCCAGGCTCTAGGCTTGAGATCGTGCATAGGTGAATGACTCGTTTAGGGAACTCAGGGATCAACCACAGATGCGTTAGGTGGTAACCCCTTTCACTATCTCCAGGGCCTTCCTTTACATCTTTCTTGGTTTACTGCTCCTGTTGCGCCACGCACTAGGCATTCCCTCACGTGACACTAAGCTGTTAATCAGTGCTGGGGCCAGGGTTGGTCTGTTATGCACGTGGGCAGGTACTCCGGCAGTGTTCATCTTCTGCTGATAAAACACTTATGGCCACTTTATACGTCCCAACATCGTTTCGATATTGTATACAACGGCACGGGAGCGCGCACTTTTTTGGCTGAAATCCAAGATCACATAGGCGATGTCACACAGGGAGATATCGGCAGGCAACACAACTGCGATGTATACGCCCCCTTGTACGAGCGACCCAGGGAACGACCATTTAACATGGGAGTGGATAGGGGAAGTTGTTCTCCAAATAGTTGTTGGGCTATCACACAGCACGATCCTGCCAGATCGTCCATTCAATATCGGGCAGTTGGAGAGCCTGCACAATTCCCCACCGATACCGTTATGGCATCGTTCATGCATCGAATTGGTCACTTACACCATACAACACACGAACGATATCGGGGCCAACGCACGAACCACGTGACTTTTTATCGGAGTTGGACAACGATATCGGGACGTGTAAAGTGGCCATTAATGTTTTCAAACAACAGCACACTGCCTAGTAAGTGACCCAGCTGTGAAATTAGTGCCCCTTTCTCATGCTGCTCTCGGATTGTAGCGCTAAAGCCTGCTGACAGATTCCCTTTTAATGTCTATAATTATATGACTAAAAACTATAATTTGATATCTTTAATTTTAGCCTTCATGTTGTATTCATTGTGTTTTTTCCCCTTGGTATACACAGTACGTACTTACTCGAGCAGCTCTGTTTTCCTCTTGGGAGGCAGTTGTCAGCAGTTTTTCCTATCTCAATTAATGGTAATGTTGTACCCCTTCCCCACTACCTAAGGCCACCACAATGCTGTTTACTTCTATCCAGAGACTTGAAAAACGAGCAGTTGTCATTTTCTGCCCAGAGATTGTGTACCAATGTACAAGATGTATAAGAGATTTGTATGCAGCGCATTCTGTATCTAAGGATTATGCCCTGTTCTAATATGACTGCTCCTGGCAGACTTCGCTTTCAGGCCAATTTGTTAGTGTGCTACGTACATGGGAGAGAACGCCTTGGCGTGTGCTCATTAATACAAATGTGCAGATGATCGTAGGAAGGTGTAAGATGATTAGAGTGGTAACCTGCTGTCAGAGAAGGGACTCCAGTCACCATTATCTTGGATGATGTTCATTAATTCATGAAGGCTGGAAATACTATGAAGCTGACATTTTCTATATACAGGATCAACTGCAACATTGGCTATGGATGAATATATATAGAAGTCGTATCATTAGTACCTGTAAATCCATGGGCTCTCTATCGCATGCTGTTGTGTATACCTACTGCTATCTATATTCATACAGACCTTCCCTCCTATAGTAGAGAAGGCTCTTATCATGCTTTCACAGTTCACCACTTGGGGGCAGCAATGTTCTGTAGTTGGTACTGGTAAAAAAGCGATAAAAACTTGGCATTTTTAAGGATGCTCCAGCTATTTGTAAAATGACATGCTTTTTTCTCTGACTCTCGCCTCATAAACATAGATCTCAAAAATGTGCTCGGAAGCTATATCCATTCATGGGAGAAGGAATGGATGGCTAGAGAACATACAGTATTGTGCTGTGCACCTGGGCTGGGAATGGTTTCCTATCCTAGAGGATAGGCTTTCAGAGGCAGCACTTGATAGGATTCTTGTGACGGCCTGTGGGCATGCTTTATAATATTTGATGTTAAATGCACATCAATTACAGAATCAAGACAAAACACAGGTTATCAATCACAAAGCAGCCTAAATTGCCTGCCCTTTAAAGGTTATTCCATTTATTAAAAAATCGGTGTAAATAAAACTAGTGTATGTTATTCATCAGTGTATTAATTGGATAATTGCTTGGCTCCTTGCCCCACTGCCTACAAAATATCTCTTCTTTATACCGAGATGTGTGCTGTCTTGTACAAGCTTGCTGTTCTTCAGCCTAGTGCAGAGGAATATGGTGTTCTTCACCCTAGTGCAGGAGGAATATGGAGTTCATCAGCCTAGTGCAGGGGAATATGGAGTTCTTCAGTCTAGTGCAGAGGAATATGGTGTTCTTCACCCTAGTGCAGGAGGAATATGGAGTTCATCAGCCTAGTGCAGGAGGAATATGGAGTTCATCAGCCTAGTGCAGGGGAATATGGAGTTCATCACCTAGTGCAGGGGAATATGGAGTTCTTCAGTCTAGTGCAGAGGAATATGGTGTTCTTCACCCTAGTGCAGGAGGAATATGGAGTTCTTCAGTCTAGTGCAGGGGAATATGGAGTTCATCAGCCTAGTGCAGGAGGAATATGGAGTTCATCAGCCTAGTGCAGGAGGAATATGGAGTTCATCAGCCTAGTGCAGGGGAATATGGAGTTCATCAGCCTAGTGCAGGGGAATATGGAGTTCATCAGCCTAGTGCAGGGGAATATGGAGTTCTTCAGTCTAGTGCAGAGGAATATGGTGTTCTTCACCCTAGTGCAGGAGGAATATGGAGTTCTTCAGTCTAGTGCAGGGGAATATGGAGTTCTTCAGTCTAGTGCAGAGGAATATGGAGTTCTTCACCCTAGTGCAGGAGGAATATGGAGTTCATCAGCCTAGTGCAGGGGAATATGGAGTTCTTCAGCCCTAGTGCAGGAGGAATATGGAGTTCATCAGCCTAGTGCAGGGGAATATGGAGTTCATCAGCCTAGTGCAGGGGAATATGGAGTTCTTCAGTCTAGTGCAGAGGAATATGGTGTTCTTCACCCTAGTGCAGGAGGAATATGGAGTTCATCAGCCTAGTGCAGGGGAATATGGAGTTCTTCAGCATAGTGCAGAGGAATATGGAGTTCATCAGTCTAGTGCAGGAGGAATATGGAGTTCATCAGCCTAGTGCAGGGGAATATGGAGTTCATCAGTCTAGTGCAGGAGGAATATGGAGTTCATCAGTCTAGTGCAGGAGGAATATGGAGTTCTTCAGTCTAGTGCAGGAGGAATATGGAGTTCTTCAGTCTAATGCAGGAGGAATATGGAGTTCTTCAGTTTAGTGCAGGAGGAATATGGAGTTCTTCAGTCTAGTGCAGGAGGAATATGGAGTTCTTCAGCCCTAGTGCAGGAGCAATATGGAGATCTTCAGCCATAGTGCAGGAGGAATATGGAGTTCTTCAGTTTAGTGCAGGAGGAATATGGAGTTCTTCAGTCTAGTGCAGAGGAATATGGAGTTCTTCAGTCTAGTGCAGGAGGAATATGGAGTTCTTCAGCTAGTGCAGGAGCAATATGGAGTTCTTCAGTCTAGTGCAGGGGAATATGGAGTTCTTCAGCCTAGTGCAGGAGGAATATGGAGTTCTTCAGTCTAGTGCAGGAGGAATATGGAGTTCATCAGTCTACTGCAGGGGAATATGGAGTTCTTCAGCCTAGTGCAGAGGAATATGGAGTTCTTCAGTCTAGTGCAGGAGGAATATGGAGTTCTTCAGCCCAAGTGCAGGAGAATATGGAGATCTTCAGCCATAGTGCAGGAGGAATATGGAGTTCTTCAGTCTAGTGCAGGAGGAATATGGAGTTCTTCAGCCTAATGCAGGGGAATATGGAGTTCTTCAGTCTTGTGCAGGAGGAATATGGAGTTCTTCAGCTAATGCAGGAGGGAATATGGAGTTCTTCAGTCTAGTGCAGGTGGAATATGGAGTTCTTCAGTCTAGTGCAGGAGGAATATGGAGTTCTTCAGCCTAATGCAGGGGAATATGGAGTTCTTCAGTCTAGTGCAGGAGGAATATGGAGTTCTTCAGCCTAGTGCAGGGGAATATGGAGTTCTTCAGCTAGTGCAGGAGGAATATGGAGTTCTTCAGCCTAGTGCAGGAGCAATATGGAGTTCTTCAGCCCTAGTGCAGGGGGAATATGGAGTTCTTCAGCCCTAGTGCAGGAGCAATATGGAGTTCTTCAGCCTAGTGCAGGAGCAATATGGAGTTCTTCAGCTCTAGTGCAGGGGAATATGGAGTTCTTCAGCCTAGTGCAGGAGGAATATGGAGTTCTTCAGTCTAGTGCAGGAGGAATATGGAGTTCATCAGTCTAGTGCAGGGGAATATGGAGTTCTTCAGCCTAGTGCAGGAGGAATATGGAGTTCTTCAGTCTAGTGCAGGAGGAATATGGAGTTCTTCAGCCTAGTGCAGGAGAATATGGAAGTTTCAGCCTAGTGCAGGAGGAATATGAGTTCTTCAGTCTAGTGCAGGAGGAATATGGAGTTCTTCAGCCTAATGCAGGGGAATATGGAGTTCTTCAGTCTTAGTGCAGGAGGAATATGGAGTTCTTCAGCCTAGTGCAGGAGCAATATGGAGTTCTTCAGTCTAGTGCAGGGGAATATGGAGTTCTTCAGCCTAGTGCAGGAGGAATATGGAGTTCTTCAGTCTAGTGCAGGAGGAATATGGAGTTCTTCAGTCTAGTGCAGGGGAATATGGAGTTCTTCAGCCTAGTGCAGGAGGAATATGGAGTTCTTCAGTCTAGTGCAGGAGGAATATGGAGTTCTCAGCCCTAGTGCAGGGAATATGGAGATTCTTCAGCCATAGTGCAGGAGGAATATGGAGTTCTTCAGTCTAGTGCAGGAGGAATATGGAGTTCTTCAGCCTAAGTGCAGGGGAATATGGAGTTCTTCAGTCTTGTGCAGGAGGAATATGGAGTTTCTTCAGCCTAATGCAGGGGAATATGGAGTTCTTCAGTCTAGTGCAGGGGAATATGGAGTTCTTCAGTCTAGTGCAGGAGGAATATGGAGTTCTTCAGCCTAATGCAGGGGGAATATGGAGTTCTTCAGTCTAGTGCAGGAGGAATATGGAGTTCTTCAGCCCTAGTGCAGGGGAATATGGAGTTCTTCAGTCTAGTGCAGGAGGAATATGGAGTTCTTCAGCCCTAGTGCAGGAGCAATATGGAGTTCTTCAGCCCTAGTGCAGGGGAATATGGAGTTCTTCAGCCCTAGTGCAGGAGCAATATGGAGTTCTTCAGCCCTAGTGCAGGAGGAATATGGAGTTCTTCAGCCCTAGTGCAGGAGCAATATGGAGATTCTTCAGTCTAGTGCAGGAGGAATATGGAGTTCTTCAGCCCTAGTGCAGGAGGAATATGGAGTTCTTCAGTCTAGTGCAGGAGGAATATGGAGTTCTTCAGCCCTAGTGCAGGAGCAATATGGAGTTCTTCAGCCTAGTGCAGGAGGAATATGGAGTTCTTCAGTCTAGTGCAGGAGGAATATGGAGTTCTTCAGTCTAGTGCAGGAGGAATATGGAGTTCTTCAGTGTTTTGCAGGAGGAATATGGAGTTCTTCAGCCTAATGCAGGGGGAATATGGAGTTCTTCAGTCTAGTGCAGGTGGAATATGGAGTTCTTCAGTCTAGTGCAGGAGGAATATGGAGTTCTTCAGCCTAATGCAGGGGGAATATGGAGTTCTTCAGTCTAGTGCAGGAGGAATATGGAGTTCTTCAGCCCTAGTGCAGGTGGAATATGGAGTTCTTCAGTCTAGTGCAGGAGGAATATGGAGTTCTTCAGCCCTAGTGCAGGAGCAATATGGAGTTTTTCAGCCTAGTGCAGGAGGAATATGGAGTTCTTCAGCCTAGTGCAGGGGAATATGGAGTTAAAAAAGAGCTGCCTATTTCCACATTTTTGTTGTTTCGATTGTAGTTTTTTTTTAATAGTCCTACTGATTTGGGCACTTCCTAATGCTATACAAGTAGGACAACATGGTGTGTGATAAAGTCACCAGCAAGCCAATTAGGCATCAAAGACCACAAACACAATGTCTGGAGAAAGGCATGATCTCATGACTATTTCCTTGTTTCTGCTTCATTGTCTGGGCAGTATTATAGATCATATTTATATTTTTTCCATTTTTAGGCTAGGTTCACATGAGAGTACTCAAAAAAATCATCCTACAATAAAACAGACAATATTTATCTCAATTATCATCCCTATGGCATCCGTTTTATTAAAATAAACAAGATTAAATACAGTTTCTTGTGGTAAAGAATTGCTGTGAATCCATAACAATTGTTAATTGTCTTTTCACGTGGAATCTGATTTATTTCTTTTGCCTTACACAAAGACTTGAATAGGATAATCACATCCAGAAGAAAAGCTGTAATTTTTTTACGAGTGGATTTGGTCTATGATAAAAAAAACACCCATGTTCACATGTTCAGTTTTAGGTCACGTTTTTCACATTAGTTTTTGTAAGCCAAAACCAGGAGTGGATGAAAAATACCAAAGTGGTGACGTCTTTCTATTAGGCCACGTTGAATATTTGGTGCGTTTTTACCTTACTTTTTGTAGCCAAAACCACTAGTGGAACAATTAGAGGAAAAGTATCATAGAAACACGTCACCACTTCTGTATTCATCACCCACTGCTGGTTTTGACTTGCTCATACTGATGCGAAAAACTGACCAAAAACTGAACATGTAAATGTAACCTAACACTGGAGTGATAGCACTTGGGCCAAATATAGGAACTTGGCGTTGTTATTGGTATTGTATACATCCTGGATAGTGTGTTTTACAAAAAATCACCAAATAGGACATACAATTCAGAAAAAAAAATCACCAAAAATTAGCCATGTTAAATATCCATTGCATCTAGCATGAGGCTGCTAGCTCCACTGAGAAGCAGCACCAGTATCTGAATACCGGTGCTCAATCTCCTGCAACCTAAGCAATGGGGGCGGTTGTGGCACCTGCGACCAACCATGCTATGGAGGAGGTGATTGGTGGTATTGGTAGACACAAGGTTA
Organism: Allobates femoralis; assembly: GCA_033576535.1. Taxonomy (NCBI): domain Eukaryota; kingdom Metazoa; phylum Chordata; class Amphibia; order Anura; family Aromobatidae; genus Allobates; species Allobates femoralis. The sequence continues at coordinate 330,038,749 of JARQOC010000003.1, forward strand.
CCATTGGGCGTCAGTCACACTGGTATATATGATGCATAGTGTCAGACTGCAGCCTATTGCAGGAGATTGAGCACCGGTATTCACACACTTGTGTTGTCTCTCAGAGGAGCTGGCAGCCTCCTGCTAGGTGCAATGGATATTTAACATGGCTATTTTTTGGTGAGTTTTTTTCTACATTCTGTATAGGCATAGCTTAACCTATTTGTTATTGTACTAATCTACACTATTAATTCTGTCATTGTGATCTCTTACGTTTATTGCTATCTTAACTATTTTTGTTTGTAGCTCTACATTTTGGTATATAAGGTGACATTTTATATGACTATTCTCCATAAAAAATTATGGAGACCAAGGATTTGATGACCAGCTGGTTGTATCTTTTATTGTATTTACATTTTTGTTGTTTACTAAGTTATTTTTGATAGATTAATTATTGCGTGTATGTTTTGGCTGCCTTTGATGTTTTCTAGTGCCTTTATCACACACCCTCTGATTCTAGCTGACATAGATTCTGTCTAATAAGTGTATGAGAAGAAGGAAGAAGAATACACAAGAAGAGCGCTCAGATCAGGAATATACAAAGTGTAGTATTATTTATTATTGGTGTACACAAGATATAAACATAAAAAAAAACACAAAGACACTATGCCCCAAACCATTTCAATTACACATTTTTTTTTTTGGGGGGGAGTTAGTGACAGGACTGCTTAATTGATATCTGGAGCCATACCACTTGGCAACTCCACAATTTGTAAATTGACATGGTTTTGGGCATAGTGGCTCTATGTGTTGTTTTTTAGATGTTTTTATCTCATGTGCACCAATAAACATATATTCCTGAACTGAGTGCTCCTCTTGTGTACCACACACTTTTTTCTTCCTTATTCTCTTATGGTCTACTAAGTTGGGTTGGAGCACCCTTGAATTATTGAGGTTATACGTCCTCTTTTCTATATTGCCTAATAAGTGTATGTCACAGCATTTTTTACAATCTAGTGAAGACTGCCCTTCAGTGGCATAACATGAAGCTCATGGGTCCCAATGCAAAAGCTTCAGCGGGACCCCCAAGTATTACAAGTGTTTAACAGCATTGGTCTTTTCATATGTGCTAAAGGGACTTTTTTGACCCCCTAGGCTCCAGGACCCTGGTACAATTGCAACCCCTGCACCTATTTTAATTATGCCCCTGTTGACCCCATCTTTGATATTATAATGCACTTATGATGCATCACTACTGTATTTTCATGCAGGATGCTGTGTATAAAGCAATAAGAATGAAGAGCCTGTAGAAAAAAAGCTCTCCTTCACTTTAAAGGGAATCTGTCAGCAAGTTTTTGCTATGTACTCTGAGAACAGCATGATGTAGGGGCTAAGAACCTGAATCCAGGGATGTCATTTGATGGGCTACATACTGTCATTTTGATGAAAATCTCCATTTTCTGTCATGCAGATCTCTGAATGCTGAGCTATTTTTTGGTACTTGAATAGACGATACAAGAAGGAAGGACGTTATTGTCAAAAAGAGACATCACTCACATAGTAATGCTCTTAGTGAGATTTCTTTCATCCAACTGAAAACATGTGCATCACATACATAAGTGCTTCGGGCGTATAGTAGACATTGGTCCTTTCTCAGGCTGCTGTTGCATTTGAGCTCAGTGGCATACAATCATGCCTACATTGTGTGCAAATACTATACAACCAGTAGTAAAAAAAAGTGATATCTGTCAGAATGTAACTTCCAATTATTATTCATCTTTTATAGCGCCATTTATCCCTTGGCGCTTTCATGTGAAAAGGGCATACATAGACAAGTACAATAAATATGAGCAATACAGAGCACACACAAGTGCAGAAGGAGAGGAGACCCTGCCCAGAAGGGCTCACAGTCTACAAGGGATGGGTGAGGATACACTAGGAGAGGGTAGAGCTGGACGTGTTTTGGTTCAGTAGACTGAGGATCACTGCAGGTTGTAGGCTTGTCAGAAGAGGTGGGTCTTCATGTTCCTTTTGAAGTTTTCCACGGTGGGCGAGAGTCTGATGTGAGAGTTCCAGGGTATGGGAGAGGCACGGAAGAAATCTTATTTGCGGTTGTGGGAAAAAGAGACGAGAGGAGTAAAGGAGATCTTGAGAGGCTCAAAGGTTGCGTGTAGGTAAGTACCAGGAGACCATGTCACAGATGTATGGAGGAGACAGGCTGTGGATGGCTTTGAATGTCATAGGGTTTTGAACTGGAGCCTCTGGACAATAGGAAGCCAGTGAAGGGATTGACAGAGAGGAGAGGCTGGGGAATAGCGGGGAGACAGGTGGATTAGTCGGGCAGCACAATTTAGGATAGAGTGCTAGAGGGTAGATCAGAGAGTAGCAGGATGCAATAGTCGAGGCGGGAGATGATTAGGGTGTGCACAAGTGTTTTTGCAGTTTCTTGGTCAAGGACTGTACGGATCGGGGAAATATTTTTGAGTTGGAGTCGGCAGGAGGTGACACGGGCTTGGATATGTGGATGGAAAGAGAGGGCAGAGTCGAGGCTCAGCCTGAGGCACTGAGCATGCGGAACTGGGGAAAGTGAGCAGTCATTGATTTTGATGGATAGGTCTGGTGGACGGGTAGAGTGAGATTATGAATTTTGTTTTGTCCATGTGTAGCAGAAAATAAAGATGAAATAGCGGACAGACATTGTGGGATTTTGGTTAGTAAGGAGTTGATGTCAGGTCCAGAGAGGTAGATATACGTGTCATCAGCATAGACACGATCCTGAAGACCGTGAGATTCAATGAGCTGTCCCAGGCTGAAGGTGTAGATGGAGAAGAGTAGGGGTCCTAGAACTGAGCCTTGGGGAACACTTGACTGACAGGGGGCGAGGTGAGGAAGTGGTATGGGAGATGAAGACACTGAATGTCTGGTCTATTAGATACGATGAGATCCAGGATAGGGCCAAGTCTGTGATGCCAAGACATGATAGAATCTGTAACAAGATGGAATGGTCCACAGTGTCAAAGGCAGAAGACAGGTCTAGGAGGAGGAGGTCAGAGTAGTGTCGCTTGCTCTTGGTGGTTAGTAGGTCATTGGTGACTTTAGTTAGAGCAGTTTCAGTTGAGTAATACAGTTGGAAGCCAGATTGTAACCGGTCAAAGAGGGAGCAGGAGGAGAGGTGGGAGGACAGTTCAAGATTGACATGCTGTTCCAGCAGTTTTGAGGCATAAGGGAGAAGTGATATCTGGCGATAGTGACAGAGAGTGAGTCAAGGGAGGGCTTTTTAAAGATGGGGTGATTGAGGCATGTTTGAAGGATAAGATAAATACACCATTTGTAAGTAAAAGGTTGAAGGGATGTGTTAGGGTTAGGGTACCATCACATGGTGCGATGGCACCGGAGATGGCGGCGACGACGGGCGGGAGCGCGCGCACGTTTTTGGCGCCCCGCCAGCGTCGCCATCCCCCATTTACATGGGACGATGCCCCGGCGATCTGACAGGCGGCATCGCCGCTTGGGTTTCTAAGAACCCCAGCGGCGATGCCTTAACATGGGAGCCTATGGCTCCCATCACCTGGCAGATCGCCGTCAGCCGTTTACATGGGGCGATGTGTACACATCGCCCCAGAGTGGTCGCCTGGTTTCAGATCTCTGCTCTGAAACTAGGCGACCACTAAAAGGCGTCGCCATCGCCTATTTACATTAGGCAATGCAGGAGCGATATCGGTGCCGATAGGCCATGCCCCTGCATCGCCTAAGAAATCGGCGATGCCGTTGCCACGTGTGACGGTACCCTTAGGGTATAGACTGTGGCAAGGTTGGGGATGAGGTGGTACGGGAGCGGGTCAAGCGTACAAGTGGTGAGATGTGATGTTGAAAGAAGGGAGGAGAGCTGATCTTCTATCATGGTGGAAATGCTGATTTTGGAAGAAATGGGCTGAGCGGTTATGGGGAGGGGCATAGGGGGCTGCGGGCCAAAACTTTGTCTGATGTTATCAATCTTCTGCTTAAAGAAAGAGGCAAAGTCTTCAGCAGAAATGAGAGGAGAGGGAGGAGGTGCTGGGGGACAGAGGAGAGAATTGAAAGTATTGAAAAGCTGTTTAGGGTTGTGAGACAAGGAGTATAAGATAAAATAGGAAGGGGGAACAAGAGGCGCAATAGTGCCCTATCACTCAGACACTAAGAGATGAGAGGTATATTGTCAAAACCACTCACCTATTCCAGTTGTGATGACCCACAACTGGCTTGAAGGCATATAATCAATACCGGCTGCTGCAGGACCTCCACCAACCACTCGCACGTGGGAAGACTCTCAGGAAGCTGGGAAAAGGTGTGTGACAGTCCGCGCCACCGGGTACCAAAGAAATCACCTGGGATGCAGGAAGTTATTTCAAGCTTTGTCTTTATTCTCCAACATGTTTCAGCGCTCCACCTGGCGCCTTCCTCAGGGATAACCTGAGGAAGGCGCCAGGTGGAGCGCTGAAACATGTTGGAGAATAAAGACAAAGCTTGAAATAACTTCCTGCATCCCAGGTGATTTCTTTGGTACCCGGTGGCGCGGACTGTCACACACCTTTTCCCAGCTTCCGAAGGAGTATAAGAGAGATAAGAAGTAAGTTTGTTTTGCGGCAGTGAGCGTGGACTTGAAGTTGGCAAGGGACTGCTTGTATGCGACAAAGTGCTCAGCAGAACGGGATCTCTTCCATGTCCGCTCAGCTACCATGGAGGCCCGTCTCAGTTCTTTGGTCAGGCAGGTCAGCCTGTTGATTGTACGAGTTTTGCTGTGTGTGAGGGGGTGGCCGAATTGAGCGCTGCTGTTATTGTGGTGTTATAGAAAGTTTCACGTAAGGAAGCTATGTCTGTAAGAGGGAGAAGGGACTCAGAGAATGAGTGTAAATTAAGGTGTTTGAGGTTTCTGTGAGGATGGTTGAGTGTGTGGAGTGGCTGTTGCACATTAGGAGAGGGAAGTGAAAGTCAGTAGGTTGTGGTCAGACAGGCAGAGGGTTGAGTTAGAGAGTTTAGTAAGGGAGCAGAGGCAGGTGAAGATAAGGTCCAGCGTGTGGTCATCTTTGTGAGTGGCTGTGGAGGACCATTGAGTGAGGCCAAAGGTGGCAGTCAGTGATTAAACGTTTAGAGGCAGCTAAGGTGGAAATGTTAATGGGGATGTTGAAGTCACCCATAATGATAGTCGAGATGTCAGCAGAAAGGAAATGAATTAGCCAGGTGGTGAAGTGGTTGAGAAAGGTGGAGATGGCTAGCTCTGGGGGTCAGTAGATGACAGCCAGCTGGAGGTTGGAGGGGGAGTAGATGCGGACTGAGTGCACCTCAAACGAGGGAAGAGTAGCGGAGGGTGGTAGTGGAATTGGGGTGAAGGAGCAGTTAGCAGTTATTGCACAGGAGCAAGCCAACTCATCTACCACGCTTGATGTTGGGGTGAGAGGTGTGAGAGAGCTTGAATCTGCCATAAGAAAGTGCAGCTAGAGAGGCTGTGTCAGAGTGGGTGAGCCAGGTTTCAATAATGCTCAGGAAGGAGACTTTGTTAGTGATAAAGAAGTCATGGATATATGATAGTTTGTTGCAGACAGAGCATGCGTTCCACAGTGCTCCAGGTAGGGAGACCGGGGGAGCAGGGGCTGGCTGAATGGGTATGAGGTATCAGAGTTGCGAAAACTTTTAGAGGATCATGGCAGGGTGTTAGAATTGAATGTGGAGATGTGCTGAGGAGGGCCAGAATTTTGGGGATATGTCACCAGCAATGAGGAGCAGCAGACAGAGTGTTAGAAGTGGGAGCAGGATAGGACATGATGTGGCCGTGTGTGTCTGGAGAAAAAGGATTATATGTGGAGGAACAGTTCTGAGGAGGAGGTGAGATGGCTGGGGAGGATGGAGGGAGAGAGAGATGATTAGCTCCTTACTAGGTGTAGGGATTAGAGAAGTTAGTAAGAAATGAAGTAGTATGGGGGAGAAAGTTAACAGAAACATAGTAGTGACTTTCTATCCCATTACCTTGCAGTCCAATTCGAGTCTAATTCAAAGTTTTGCACTTCGAAAACTGCACTTGGAAAAATGCTTGAGAAAAAATGCATGGATCAGACTCATGGTTCTGAATATATCTTCAGCTAAGGGCAATCAGGTGTGAATGAGGGGGTGGATGGGTATGGACTGACCAACTACTGAGAGTTAAACACAGGTCATAAATGAGAGGGAGCAGTTGGAGTGACCAGCCAAATATATGCCAGAATAATCATGAGGAATGAAACAAAACATGGAAATGATAGCTAAGAAAATAGTAAAAGAGATAGATTATATGCACTTAACACAGACCGTCAGAAGCCAGGGAAAGCTGGGCATATTCAAAGCGTACCTGTGGGAAGAGGAAACAACTCGATTAGATCATACAGATGGTGATGATGATGATAACAATGCAGCAGAGATGATGGTGAGGAATGGCCAAATGCATCATAGAATTCGAGTCTAATTCAAAGTTTTGCACTTAGAAAACTGCACTTGGAAAAATGCATGGATCAGAGTAGAGTCTGGATCAGACTCATGGTTATGAATATATCATCAGCTAAAGGCAATCAGGTGTATCACTTTTTTAACCCCGTAAGGACTAGGGTATTTTTTTTTTCTGACTTTATTTCTCCTTCGACATAGTTGTATGAGGCGTGATATTTTTTGTAGTATGAGTTGTAGTTTTTATTTACACTTTTATTTTAGCATATTTTCTACTGAAAAAAAGAAAACAGAAAAAAAATCCTATTGTGGTGAAATAAAAAATCCCTCAAAATTCTTCAATTTTTGGAGTGTCAGCCAGCAATAGACATCACAACATCATATGTCCATAAAAGAAGTCTGCCAGCATGTTCCACCACCTACAAAATTGCTTTTTTGGCATGTAGCCACTTGAACCATAATGCAATCTATACCTCTACTCATGTAATTCATTGTGTCATTTATTTACTGAATAAACAATGTTTTTTTTCTTGTGCAAATGACGGTTTATTGCTCTGGACGTGCCAATCCACTTCCTGAGCCTCGGCCTCCCTGGCTCTTTTCTCCATCTAGCAATACCTTTTTCTTTTTTTTTTTTTAAATATATTTATAAAATTTTACATAAAGGACAAAACAAGCATTCTATAGGGCCAAACACGTGCCCTCAACAATGCCCTAACCACCGGGCATACAAATTTAACAGTATAGTTATGAAATAAAAAAGAAATACATATACAAAAGAATGAAAACAAAGAAAGAAAAAAATAATGGATTAATGACATTCATTTCCCCATATAGTAAATGGTTGTGATAAGTAATTTATATCCGTAAGTGCTGCAATTGTCAATTGGCTCATGTTTGTACTATTTCCATACCTGGTGTACAATGCAGGTCGGGGGGAGGGAGAGAAAGAGGCCCAGATTCCTCTTGCATCTCTGAAGAGTGGGGAGGGGATCACAGAGTACCCCATTTCCTCACCCCTCCCCATGTACACACAATTAACCAAGGTTCCCATATTTTACAATACCTTTTTCTGGCTGACATCTCAGTGGTGTAATCTAGCCAGTGACCCGTCCAACAAATAAAACAAGGTGGCTGGAGTTGGAGCAGAGACTCGGGAAGAGCTTTGCATACCCAAAACAATAAAATTCACTAATAAGAAATAAAACATTGTTTTTTTCCAGAAATTTAGCAAGGACTGCATACGTTTGGGTATAGATTGCTTTATATTATTATTTATTTATATAGCACCATTAATTCCATGGTGCTGTACATGAGAAGGGGTTACATACAAAATTATAGATATAGTTTACAATTAACAATGACAGACTGGTACAGAGGGGAGAGGACCTTGTCCTTGTGGACTTTCATTCTTCGGGAACGGGATAATGAGAAAGAGACAGAAGGTCGAAGGGTGCGGCAGCACTGGTGGTGGTGGAGAGGCGGGAGCTCTGGTGGTGGTGGTGAGGCGGGAGCTTTGATGGTGGTGGTGAGGTGGCAGCTCTGGTGGTGGTGATGAGGCGGCAGAATGGTCATTGCAGGCTGTAAGCTTTCCTGAAGAGATGGGTTTTCAGGTTCCATCTGAAGGATCTGAGTCTGGTGGATAATTGGACATGAATTCCAGAGGATGGGGAATACTCAGGAGAAGTCTGGGGGCAGTTATGTAAGGAACGATTAAGGACTACATGCAGTTTGGGGAGGGGTAATATAAGAGGACAGATATCTTTAAAATCAATCAATGGCTTTGAACTGTTCACAAAAATTGCCCTTCAAATAGTGTGATTTGAATTATCAGGGAAGATCATCTCAATGTTATTATTCACTTGTAGTAGAAAGCTGTGAATAAAAAAAAGCGCAACAGGGCTTTACCCAACAAAATTGAGGACGAAAAACAGAGCTAATCGCTTCCCTTATGGGGTTGTGAACCCCTCTGGACGAAAAACAGGCTAATCACTTCCTTATGGGTTGTGAGACACAACCAATATAAAACCATATGGGACGAAAACAACAATGCTCTAGGTTGAGCAACATAACATATGGACGAAAAACAGAGCTATCGCTTCTATGGGGTTGTGAGACACAACCAATATAAAACCATATGGGACGAAAAACAGAGCTAATCACTTCCCTTATGGGGTTGTGAGACACAACCAATATTAAACCATATGGCAGCTACCGCAGGAAACACCTATACAAGCCAGGAATATAGGAACCAGATAAAGGAGTTGATAAAATCTGCTCTTGCTATTGATTGAAGGGGTGAAGAACAAAATAAACAGTGGTTTGTTCTACGCGTTTCTATGCGTGTCCCTGCTTCTTCATCAGGAAATCCACCAATTACAACATAAGGCAACAGTGCGGTTTAAATGGATCTGCAGTATTCAAAGAGTATGTGGAGGAACTGATATTACAATGTGGGCTTTAGAAGAAGATATCTATATATCTCTTCTTCTATAGCCCACATTGGAATATCGGTTCCTCTACATATTTTTACTCTATCAGTGAGTTATATCCCCGGTTTCACTCTTATCTTGTATTTTTTTTTTTCTTTTCAATTAATTTATGTTGTTAGGCAATGTATATTAATTAAATAAATGTATTTTATGTGAAGTTATTTTACCCTGTCACTGTCCATCCGCCCCTTGTAACTCTTAACTCTGACTTGTGTCATGTGTTTGCTCTTATTAAACTATACTGTTGCCTTTTGTTGTAATTGGTGGATTTCCTGATGAAGAAGCAGGGAGACACTTTGAAACACGTAGAATAAACCACTGGTTCTTAATCTTATTTGTTCTGGACCTTTTCAATTGACCGCTGCGCAGATTTTATCCACTCCTTTATCTATTATTTAAACTTAAAACTACATATGGGAATTTGCAAATGTTATGCCAGAAGAATTATAAGGATGAGAGATGTTTTCAGAAAAGGCCATCAGTCCAGCCTCAGGTACTGTGTCCATCCATGTAATACCGCCAGTACACAGGCTTGTCCTGTCTTTATGCTTTTTCATTGCTCCCCAGCATCTCTCTGCTCACCCCCTCACTGTGTCAGTAGGAGCTTCCATGACAGCACTGTCTCACTGATTGTGTCCCCGCTGAGGAGCTTCGTTCCTAGCCATGTACACAACTTCCCTGCTGTGGAACTGTCAGATGACTAATATAGAGGAGAGACGAAAGATATTACCTTGGGCCCCAGGCATCCGACTACAATGGAAATGCTCTAATTTGTCAATGTATGGGAAAGACATGCATCTGGAAAAACTATATACTAATACTATTCTTGCATAGTTTGCCTTTCACGATAGTGATCAGAAATGAAAGAACATGCCTTCATAATAAACTTTCACCTTTAACTGTGCCATTATAGAATGACTACAATGTGATAATTCAAATCCAATCTGACATGTAGGTGTTTAATGCATCGGTGCATCCACACAATTGAAGAAAGGTGTATATGTGACATGGTGACCTTTCAATTTTTGACAGATAAGTTTACGCCTTTCCTTCCCCGATATTCATTGGACACCTTCTCCTTTCACCCTTCATACAAATCTCTTCCTTTAATTATTAATGGCCACTCTGCTGCCTCTACATGCACTTGACCTTGGGTCATGCACTATTAATTCACGCACTAGTACTCCTATGTCGGTTTTACATATATCTCTTGTTTCAGGTGTAGGAGTCTATATGCAGGGTTATATTACGTGTTACAAGTATCCCATTATGTTGCTGTCATAGTGCAGTATGTCTCTTCTGTAATATATGAATAGTCTTCGTCTTAATTCCCAAAAGTCCCCCAAATCTTTCATTGTTCAATGAAGATAAACTCCAATTTAGATGTCAATGATTTTTCTCATACATAAGAAGATGGACCATTTTTATTCAGTGTTTTAGATGACATTTCCACCAGTGTTTGGTCCATGTGTCAGTTTTGCCATCAAGGTTTTTATCCGTAATTTTCTTGGATTAATAAATATATTGCAAAACGTCCCCACTCTTTGCATACAGATTGGACATGGATGACCATGATTTTCATAGACTGACTGTTCAAACATTGTGTTTTTCCGACATTATGATGCAAAAAACACAGCATTTTATTGTCCTAGCAAACTGAATGAGGTTTCAGAAATCTCATGCACATGTTGATTATTTCTTCCTTGCCGACTTGAATTAGTTTTACATCTGTAGGATGTCAATTCTTACATCGTTTTCACCCATACCAATGAATGGGAAACAATGTGTGAAAAAAAAAAGCATAAAAAAAGTTTTTCTTATTCATTGTTTTTCCTGCTCAGAGACAAATTTGGTGCGGAAATGTTTGCAGCGAATACTTAATGTGTTTATATACCCAAGGACTGGGATCAACAATTGACTTGTGAAACAAAAGTAAAAATGAATGTGAATAGAACCATAGGATTTAATGGGTGCATATTTTATCACTAAAAATCACAAATAAATACCGTACTTGATTTACTAACATCTAAATAGGGCCTTAAACCTCTCAGTACAATCATGCTGACCAACACACGGGCAGCATGAGTCAGTCTGGTTGGACTATGGCATTCAGTATGTCTTTCCTCCGAAATGCTCCGGTGTGTCAAAAGGTACCGTTACACACTTGAATTTTGAAACGATCTCACTAACAATCTCATGGGCGTTAGGACATCATTTTGAGATCGTTGGTGAGATGTCACACGTATAGATATCGTGGACAACGCACCAACGATGTAGCGAGCAGCTATCGTTAGCACAATCCAGCGAATGATACTTGTTCACTGATGTCAATGGACGAAGTCATTAACGACATCGTTATTGCGGTGTCACACAGAACAATGCAGCAGGTTGGCTGATCGACAATCCAACGATTTATCGTAGTTGTATCTCGGTGTAACACGAAACAACGTCCTAACGATGTCATTTCAACGACTCCAAACCCGTGACGTTTCAGCGATATCGTTCACAATCTCGTACCGTGTAATGGTACCTAAAGAACAGTTTAATGAATTCCACAGAGACTTCTCCTCCTAAGGCTTTATTTAATTGATAGCTCTCTATTGTAAGGAGAAGGAAGTATATGCTTGGCTCACTGTCAGAGTTGGTACTCTGAAGTAAGAAACAGTCCAGTAGAATATATAAACTTGAGCACACAACGTTGAGTAAGATAAAAAATGAGACCTATGGAATCCTTCCGATTTTTTTTTTTTTAATTCATTGTGAAGAATCATGGGAAAATGGAAAAGGGTCTCTACATGTAAATGTAAATAACGGGACCTATAGAATTCTTCTGATTTGTTCTTACTCATTGTTGTATGCCCAAGTTTATTTATACTACTGTATGTAGGAGGGATCATGAGTGGGAGGAGAAACTGGCCTAGTGCAGTGCAGTGCTAGACTAGTCTGATCCTTCTCTGGTCCCCGCTGAATCTTTAACCCCCTTTTTTTCTGAAGTACCGGACATTTCAAACTAAAACATACTTAGCTGCAGTCATACAGCCTGTGGCTTGGGCAGAATGAATCGACAGGTTCCCTTTAAGACGACTTGAACTTCGATATATCAACTAGTCATTGGGCCATATTGAATCTTTAGAGATGTTAGACATTTTGTTCTTCATAATCATTGCACAGTAATTAAAAAAATGTGATTTGCCAGCAAACGAGTGTCAATTAAATGACCCTAGGGCATCCAGTGTCTAACAAAAAAAAACTTGCATTTTCTTGTGGTGAAGACTCAGCTGCCATCCAACAGGTTTAATTATAGGCATCTTGAGAACACAAGTCATGCAGCAATAACAAAACAAATCATCAAGATGCCTTCTAAGGCATCTTGGTTGGCTCATTCTGAGAGAAAATAATTAGTGATTACCTGGAAAACAATGACATGCTTGATTCCTTAAGAAGAGGATGAGGCAGCAATCCCCCGTGGCTTTTACCAAAATAAAGATTGCTTCATCAATAGACCATAATGTATATGTTAATAATTCTAGATTATTCTGCAAATACTCAAAACGCAACCAAAATATATGACTTGCTCTGTTTTTTGTTAGGGTTGCGAATTGTGATTACAGCCAATTGTGATACATTCGTACAGCATGTAGAAAATTGTTAGGATCTTCTTATTCTGGGCCGGTGTATATATTTGGTTTGACCCTTATATTTTTTTGTTACAAGGCACTAGAAAACAGGAACAGCTTGTTGCACAATCCCGTTGTTGAGTAGTGACCTGTTTAGACTTCCTTGACCCCCATAGACACTGACGATCCGCTACAGCCTGATTATATGTGCTTGGACTGATCAGAAATACAAGATGGCCAAGTGCTTTGTTCTGACCAAAATACCCAGTTTTTGAAAATCTCACAAGCAGAAATGTGGTGAAGTTTGCTTCTAGGACCTGAGTAATTTTTACACCACAGGTGACACTTTTGTAGCGTTAACTGTAATTTTAGCCATCATTTAGCCATTGTTGCTGGTCCTTGCAGGGCACCATAAATACAATAGTTTTCCTAATGAAATATATTTTCAGTCTTATTATAGCATGTAATGATAGCTGATGTCAAGACCTAAACTAACTATAATTAATCTGCAATCTCTATTAACTGCTCTGCAGTCGTGTTATATGAGTTTATTTCTGTTTTATACCTTAAGGGTTAATGTCAGTAGCTCTGGATCTGCAGTATTAGGCTACAGCCTCACTAGCATTGTGACCTCTGTCATGGGGGCGGTACGTCAAAGAGCAGGATTTTGGCAGCAGTAACGAAGTGTCACCGTAGTGTAACGCTGCCAATAGAGTCCTATGGATGATGGACTCTATGGCACGTGCAAATGCTGGCATGTAAGTGCCGGTGTATGAAATCTCGCACTGTTTTGTAGTGCACAGGAAAATGCGACAAGGAGCATTTTCCTGTGCGCTATGAAATAGCGCGAGATTTCAAACTCCGTAACTTATGTGCTGGCGTTTGCATGCGCTATGGCTTCCATCACCCATAGGACTCTATTGGCAGCATTACACTACGGTAACGCTGCGTTAATACTGCCGGAATTCGGGTCTTTGGCGAACCCCCTTGACAGAGGTCACAATGCTAGTATGGCCCTAGTCTTAGCTGTCCATGGTATTAGCTAGCTGTGGCTCTCCAGTAATAGTGAGCTGCTGCTATGTGTGTCAGGTAATGCAGCTGTCCACTCCCCCCGCGTTTAAGTAATCCCATGACCAATCACCTGGTGCCGTTGAAAGAGGTCAGTCTCTACTCTGACTGTGAGTTGTTTGGATGCAGTGCAGCAATATACCTCTGCTGAAGCCTTCCAGAAGTCATTGCCTTTGAGAGAGTCATCTTGTGGGGAATTGCTTTTTGTCTCCCAATCCTTTGGTGGGGGGTTTTAGCCCAGGGCTGGTCAGGTGGAGGGCAAGGGTGGCGGCTCAGACATCCTCACCTTTAGAGGTAATTCTAGGAGTGCGTTGAAAACATTGGACTGCACTCAGATGACATAATTGAGTAATTTTGTTTTTCATCTTCTATTCACTGTGTGCTTCGATTTTCTCATCAGAAAGTATCGGACCACACTAACATGATCAAATGTTTCACCAAAGTGTCATTTGCATAATTGTCCAGATTCTCGCATATGGTACAAGTTACCACCATCACTCCTTGCCCAAACAATGCAGAGCTGGCTGTTAATGGGCCAGGGAGTGATTACAGCACACTTACTATAAATTGAGTGGTGACTGTAATGGCTTCCTGTACCATCCTGATGACTGGAAGCTAGTGGCTGCAAGGAAAGTAAAACGTCATCTTTACTTGTACCCACTGCTCCAAAAAGGCTGCCAAACATGACTTAAACAGGACTTGCCCATTTTATGTTGTTACTATACCTTTCCCCACCAATTGACCACCATTTCTGTCCATAAAATGACTGTTGTGGTAGAACATGTGACCAAACTAACCAATTAGCTCCTGTATTTCCATTTGTGTGGGCTGGTGGACTGATCTGGTCACATGCTTCTCAACTATTAGTGCTGATCTGTTTGTGAGGAAAGCTGCAGTAACAAAATAAATTGGCCAACCCCTTTAAATAAATTCACCTACCTCATCAGGTGTAAGAGATTTTTTTTTATAATGTAATCAGTATGTATTAAAGGGGTATTCACATATTATTAACATGCTTCAGTTGGTTAGGCCTCCTGCGCACATCCTTTTTTGAGGGACACCACAGGTACCCATTATAATCTATGATTCTCTTCACATGTCGTGTGTTTTTACAAACATAAGAAGATATGTCTGTTGTTTTTTCTGGCAGCACAGATAATAAGTGCCAAAACAAGTCCATGAAAAACACGTACAGCACGCGGTTGGCATCTGTCTTACAAAGTATGAGAGAAGCTTTGTAATATATTTACTGTTAATCCATCCGTGAAAGTCTGTGATGACACACTGATGGTAAAAATGGACACAAGGACGTCACACTGATGACATCTCGTACATGTTTTAACATTGACATGTGAAGGAGGACTTAGCAAAGAATTAGCCAAATTTCAATTGACTTGCTTTTCTTTCATTCTTTTATTCTCCTGCAATGAGAACTTTTTTTCTTATATAGTGTACTGCTTGCTTGTAAGGAGTTTGAGTGTGCACTGCTCTACATTCCAGGAGAGAGGTGTTAGCTTTTAACATCCCAGTTAGCTCTCTGCAGCGCATTGATTTATATCCAGCAGTTAACTGTTGACTTCCCCACCACCCTCTAAGCTTCTGATCGATCTGCTGTTAGAAATCTTGCAAAGCAGCAGCTTGCACCAAGGGCTGCTTTCACAGCACTTCTCTGTAGTCAAACCACTGATAGCTAAGGCTACATTCACATACTCAGTTTTTGGTCAGTTTTTCACATCGGTTTTTGAAGCCAAAACCAGGAGTGGATGAAAACTACCGAAGTGGTGATGTCTTTCTATTAGGCCACGTTCACATGTTGAGTATTTGGTCAGTATTTTCCATCAGTATTTACATGCCAAACCCAGGAGTGGATCAAAAAGTATAATAGACAGACATCACCACTTCTGTATTTATCACCCACTGCTGGTTTTGGCTTACAAAACTGATGTGAAAAACTGACCAAAAACTGAACATGTGAACATAGCCTGTGTTACTGCAGAACTTGTTCAGAGTGCCCTGCCAAGTAAGGATCCTTCATAGTTGTGAACTCCTCATGGGACAACTTGAGAAAAACCTTTTAAAGGAAACTGTCAGAGCCACTTTACACACACCAGCTTATCTGTCCAACTTCTGACCAACTTACTGTTGCAGTGAAATCATGGACACATTGCTCCATTTTGTGGCTGTGTACAAATGGAACAATGTGTCCATGATTTCACTGCAACCAGTAAGTTGTTCAGAAGTTGGACAGATAAGCTGGTGTGTGTAAAGTGGGCATCAGCCTAATTTTGCAGTGTAAAGAAAAGACATGGCTGTAATGACACTGTAATTGTCCCTTTACACGCGGCCACAGGAAGGTAGAACAGGCAGGCATCGGACACAATTGTGCCTGTTGCCTTGAAAAGACCACGATGTGGCAGCGTGTAATTCAGGACTTTCCTTCCGGGTGTCTTCCCTGAAGGAAGAAAAGTCCTGAATTACACGCTAGCCACATCGAGGTCTTTTCAAGGCAACAGGCACAATTGTGTCCGATGCCTGCCGGTTTCTACCTTCATATGGCCGCGTGTAAAGGGACCATAAGACTGATTCAATTAACACCTTTTGTTAAAAAATCTACTTTGTTGTTCTTCTTTAACCACCATTTAAAATTTTCTGCTAATTAGATTTTGGTGCATAGTGCACTGTGTCATCTCCTCCCTTTCTCTCAACTGGCTTGGATTTGAAATGACTGGCCTCCTCTATTTGACATCTAAAACCCCCGTCACACATAACGAGATTGTTAGCGAGATCATTGTAACATCACAGGTTCTGTGACGTAACCGCGATCTCGCTAACTATCTCGTTATGTGTGACACTTAGCAGCGATCAGGCCCCTGCTGTGAGATTGCTGATCATTACAAAGTGCTCTGGGTCATTTTTTGGTCGTTGCGCTCCCGCTGGGAACGCTGCATCGCTGTGTTTGAAAGGGACAAGACCAATGATCTCAATGCTATGCCCAAGAGTGACAATTCCCAACGACTCTGTATCATTCCGGATCGTTGCTGAGTCGCTGGTGAGATCTGACTGTTTGACATCTCACCAGCGTCCACATAGCGACGCACCAACGATCCCTACAGGATCGTTATCGTTGTCGGGATCGCTGTTGCGTCATTGTGTGTGACGGGACCTTAAGCAGTGACCTGTCAGTCACAAACCCAAGGCAGGTGAAGGGGGCTGGCTGTGGAATCACAGATGAATAGAAGACCCAGTGTACAGTCCAACACCCCTGTGCACTGAAATCTAATTAGCAGAAAACTTCAAATGGTGATTACAGAAGAACAATAAAGTGAATTTCTTTACTAAAGGTATACATATAATTAGTATTACAGCCATGTCTTAACATTACAAAATCGTGTGGTGGGTTCTCTTTCACAATGAACAGTACATAAAGTTTAGCTTCTATAATCTGCTACCAAACCTCCACTGTTTGCAGTACAATTATAGAATGATCTTGAAAGGATTTTGCTTTGTGGAAGATTGACATGATTTGAGTTTGATAGTTTGTATAGAGTATGCCCCAAATCCACCTGTAACATTATTAGTTCCCCTGAAAGAAAACCATGTTGCAGATTATGTAGTGAAAATGGTAAGAGTACTCATGTTCTTAGAAGTCTTCTCCTAGAAATAATGCCCTTAATTGTAGCAGCTATTAAATTTAAATCAAACCTTCCAAATTACTTTGTACTTTGTATGATATCTCAAATCATTTATTGTTTACGGTAACATTATAAATTATTAGTTCTACACAGGATATATAAATCTAGTAGATTATTGAACTCTCTTTTGACATGCATTTTTACGATGGTTATAAATAAGTCTAATAGCTTGTGAATGACTATTGACTGTATTCAGGAAGGAAATGTGAGTTCTTTATTGTAGCGAGTGTTTGCGTTGTGTATGTGGAGGATCTATAGGCCCCATACTCCTTTATTTTGTCTAATATGTAGATGTGCCCCCAGAGAGAATGATCCATTTGAACAGCTGATCATTTCATTTTTTGTTGAGATGAGCTGCCCCTAGTGGAAACAGGTTGCGGCCTCCTGTTCAGAACACAGAATCACTTGGAAGAGCAAATGTTCTCGTGTAAGGTGGAGTTTGAGAGATAGCTGCTGGTCAAATGGTTGGGACATTCCATCGTTTTGTCCGACTGTTATTTATTGTGTTTGGGGTCCCTAAGACAAAGTGCTCTGTGGAATCATTTCCTGCATTTCCTTAAAGTCTAGGTTCACATTGTATTTGACCCTACGGTCAGTGACTCCATCAGGAACGAATCTCCGAACACTCGTAAAACAGTATTCAGGCCTATGCACCAATGGGGCCATTGACTATATTTGTCGAACTTAAGGCCACGTCACACGCTTCAATATTGTTAACGATCGCACGAGCGATCTCCAGTGAACGAGATCGTTCGGACAATCTTTCGAGATCGTTGGTGAGATGTCACACGTCTAGGTATCGTGAGCGAGGCGCCAACGATGTGGCAAGCAGCTATCGTTCGCACAACCCAGGAACGATACTTGTTCAATGTTGTGAATAAGCGAAGTCGTTCACAAGATCGTTATCACGATGTCACACACAACGATGCAGCAGGTTCAACGTTAGTTAATTGAACGACAAACGATGGATTTGAGGTCAGGATCTCAAATCTGTGATGAGCGACCAAATGATTTTTCACCGCAAGATCGCTCGGTTACACGCAACGACGCACAAACGTTATCGTTTAAGCGATTAAAAAACGTGATGTTTCAACGATCTTGTTAACAATATTGAAGCATGTGACATGGCCTTTAAGGCCACGTCACACGCTTTAATATCGTGAACGATGTTGTTAGCAATCTCATTCACGCGCGATCGCTAACAACATTGTTCAGATCACTGGTGAGCTGTCACACAGGCAGACTCACCAGCGATCAGGACCAACGAGAGCGCTGGTAACCAAGTTACACATCGGGTTACTCACTTAGTAATCCGATGTGTACCATGGTTACCATCTCCCAGCATAGGCTGTGCTGCTGGGAGATCGTTCATTGCGGTGTCACACAGCACGATCCTGCAGGTTGAAGGATTGTTCATCTCCAGATTTGAGAACATGTATACAAATCTGGGTAGAACGATCCATTAAAGGATCACACAATTTGGCTGGTGACATCGCGGTGTTGCATGCTACGATGTCATTCCGACATCGTTTGTGCGTCACCAAACACGTGACTTTTGAACGATGTTGTGAACGATATTGAAGCGTGTGACGTGGTCTTTAGAATCACATTATGTGCATCATTTTCAGCCATGGGCATCAAGATTGAGTCAGGCATGTCTGACTGCCTTAGCCAGGTATGTACAGCCAGTAGTAGAGCATGACTGAGCACACTGTGACTGTGTGTGCATCATTATAGCCAATGGTCTTGTTGGCACATACGTCCAAATCCTGTTTTGCTGTAGTGCAGACATAATCCCCGATGGAACGATAGGGCCAAACACTCTGTGAACTCAGGCTAACTTTAGCATAGATTCCCATTTATCAGTCAACACACTTTTGGCTTCCATCTGAATTGTACGTGTTAGCACTTTCCTATGCAGAGGGTAAACCACATACATACTATTTTTTTTGTAATGGCTTACAATTGTGGATCTGTCATACATCTAATCTATGTCCATCTGCTGAAATTATACAGCTACAAGTGCAGTATGTACCCAGCCTTGGGACTCATGAAGATGTTTGTGTAAATTGGTCTGATCTTGGACTGCAATACACGGACTGTCTGCCTGTTTGCTGACTGTAGTGTGACAGCCTCATATATTTCAACATGGCTGTCATGCTCGGATCAGGTGACGCACAGCCATACTGGGTATTGTGGTCCGAGATTGGATCGATTTGTACGAACATGTACATGAGTCCTTACGTAGATACATATTTTGTAGTACTACCAGATATCATTTTGCACATGTCCAGTATATGATACCTTCTTCAGGAGAGTATAACAAATAGTAATATGTCCTCTCCAGGTAAGGACATCATTTGTTATGACCATACTGAATTTACAGTTAAAGGGTTATTCCCATCTCCAAGATTCTATTCTAATATGTAAAAAGTATAATAATAATAGCAAATACCTTCAATTAGAAATGTAGTATGGTTTTCCTGATAAGCAATGTCTTTTCCTCATGTACAGGGCATTGCAGGACCTTAGTTATGCATGGTTACAAGCAACTGACTTTCCCTATATGCGTGGCTATAACCATGGATACATAAAGTGCCTGCACATGAGGAAAAGACATTGCTTATCAGGAGAACTATAGTACTTTTGTAAGCCTGCTTTCACATCTGCGGTAAAGTTTAATTGTCAGCAGATCCGGCAGATGAGCCGCATCTGCCACATAACGGCCGACTTGTGGCACCGATTCGGCAAGCCCCATTCATTCTCTATGGGGTTTGTGGTCGGGTGTGGCAAGTGCGGTATTGCCGAATCCGGCAGATCTGGCAGTGCGGCCTGGCAAAGAAACCGCTGCTAGCAGCATTTATTTTGCTGTACCGCAAGTGCCGGATTCTGCAATGCCGCATCCGACCGCAAGTCCCATAGAGAATGAATGGGGCTTGCCGTATCGGTGCCGCAAGTCATCCGTTACGTGGCAGATACGGCGACATTACACCTTACTGCAGATGTTAAAGCACCCTAATTGAAGGTATTTGCAAATATAATTATTATTGCACCTACTACATATTGGGATGAGATCTTGGAGATGGGTCTACCCCTTTAAATAAAACAATAAACTTCACAGAACATAGTCGTTGTATAGCATATAGAACTTAGCTTTATAGCTTATATAGGGGTACTATATGACACTGACATGCCAAGTAAAGTGTTTTCTAGTAGTTGTGTGACTTCAGAATTTGGTATGATTTTATTTCATCACTCTTCTCTTGATGAATGTTTCTTGTTGACAGATATGTTTTCCCAAGCATAGCATTTTGGCACATGTCACAGAACTGAAGTGTATCTAATGATTTATTACAGGCATAGGTTTGATTAGTCAAGGCCAGGTCATCTGTCTTGTTCAGTAGTAAACTACCATCTTGGAGAAAGATGTGATTGTAATTTTTATGAATGTGATAGCACAGAGACATCTTAAATAATGGCGGCAAACACTAAGTTTTACAATGTCCATGTTTCTTCGATGTCGTACTGTCTTGCAGATCAGTATACCACATGAGGACAGCAGCTGTAGTGGCACGTGAATGTTTGCTTGTTTGCCCTTCTGTCCACATAAGGCTTCCGAGCTGTCTTCTCACATTTGTTTGAGTTGCCCTTGATACAGGTCTCATTGCACATGTACTAACTATATATATGTTTTAACACCAGTCATACTTTCAGGCAGTCCATTTCATATCTGTCTAAATCATTGCTTTGGTCACATTTTAATTAATTTGGGAAGAAGGCCATATATCATTTGTAATGCATGACCTTCCATTTTTCAGAATATTGGAAAGAAGATGAGCTGTCAGGAATTCATTGCCAATCTTCAAGGGGTGAATGAAGGCACAGATTTCCCACGGGGGCTTCTCAAGGTCAGTTCTACTATTGTCAAGTTTCCTATTTTAGTGCTGTAATGGTTATGTTATGACGTGATAATGACATTCTGTCAACAATAAGATGAACCGCCCCACTTTCCTCCAAAATTTTGGAGGGAATAATGTGTCTTATAGTGTGAAAAATAGTGAATTTTTTCTATTAAATGATTATCACTTTACTACCATTTGTTGGTTCGGTCAAAAGCATACAAAAATATATAAGAAAATCAAACATCAGATTTGGTCAGATTATCACTTGCCCTTTCAGTATCTTTCACATGTCATCCACCCTTGTAGGGAGGGGCGACAAAGTGTACTAAAGCTGGTTTCACGCTGCGGTCAGATCAGGTCAGGTCAGGTTTGTGTTTCAAAACCAGGAGAGGAACTTGCAGAGAAAAAGTATAATTGAAAGATTGACACCTGTTCTAGGTTTTGGAGACACTCCTAGTTTTGAAACACAAAACCTGACCTGACCTGATCTGACCGCAGTGTGAAACCAGCCTTAGAGATCAGTCAGCAGCTCCACTTAAGAAACAGTATCAGAAAAAATACCAATTATTTAATTAAGGTTTTTATGTTAAATTTATTTAGTAAAAAAAAACATTGTAATGTGTTTTTTTTTAATTTGCAATCTTTATTGTAAAAAAAGTAAATAAAAAACTGTTAAATTTGGCCTATTTTAGACTCAAACTTTGTTGTTTACAGAAGAAGTCTCACTATCGTCAGAGATGGGATTAGGCCTCGCTCCCACTAGCATATCAATAATTGCTCCTATACGTATCCCAAAAAGTGAGACAAGTATCATTGTATTTGCTATTGTGTTGTCATCCGTATACAATACTGTTTTTTTTTTGGTTTTTTTTTGTCATCAGAATGCTCTATGTACATTCTTACTAATTTCACAAATAGTAAAGCTATCAAATCTAAACATACAGATAGACAGAGCACAGAGGGAAGAAGACAGCAAAGGGGAGAAAGAGCAGACAGGGGAAGAACACAGCACAGGGGTGGAGAGACCATGGAAGGAAGAGAGACAGCTCAAAGGAGAAAACACAGAGAGGAGAAGTCTGCATGGGGAGATGGCTGCTGCCACTGAGCCTGCCTCTATCGCGACGTTACCTCTCTCTTGATGCGATAGAGCCTTGTGAGACATGCCAGCGCTATAGCACGTGGCTGGCATGACTCACGTGACCGGCGGTAATGTGGGATTGCTAAACCCTGCAGCATGCACAGGGTAAGTGCAGGTTGGCTCGGTAGCAGCACACACGGGGTTAACTGCTGCTGCTGAAAGCTGAGGTTTGTGTGAAGGAGTAATTACAAAATTTACTGGATTGCACCTGTGAGGAGAGCCAGTTTTCCACAAGCCTGCAAAGGTGCAGGACCAAGAGATGGGTCTGAGAGCCTGGATGAGACACTGCAGAGCTGCAGTGTGAGAGGTACTGTTTGAACCTCTCTGTGTGAGGTTGCTGGGAGCAGCAGAGGAGTTCTATGTGAACACAGCTCACATCACAGTGAGTAATGAGACGTGTGAATACTGCCCTGGGACACTTTAGGGAGAAGTGTACCTCAACCTGTACAGGAATCTATTCATTGTTATATACGGTCTATGGAAGATATATGGACATTTATGTTGAAGCTGAAGGAAAGCCTCATGTTTGTGTTATGGAGCACGGTTTAAGAAGTTTGGAATAAACCGGATACACTTTTGTAAAGAATCCATTGCCGTGTGCGTCAATTCTGCTGCCAAGCGTGTCCTCCAGGGTGCGCTACCTCACAGCCTCCATCTAGTTTCTAATAAATTGGTGAAAGAGGGACAGTCTCTTGTTTTTCATGCTTTTTGTCTTTCAGGGTATGTGCATATGATCTGGAGACACTGTGTCCTGGACACAATGTCTCTTTTCCTGCGGGGAAGCTGGTGAACTCTGCAGATGAACGCAGCTGCTCATGTCCACAGTTAGTGTTAGGTCATTTGCGGCTTTTTCCTGCATTCATCTGCCTAACTCTGCATCAATAAATTGTCATGTTTACAGTCGGGAAGCCGTTCCACGTGTCAGATTACGCTGTGGAGAAAACAGGCACAGTGAACCCAGGATTTTTCTAAATCCCATCCACTGTGCTTGTATTCTACAATGCCGCGTAACATGCTATGTCCAAAACGCTGCAAACATTGATCGTAGGAACCTGCCCTTAGGTTTCCTTCCCTAGACCACTTTGGATTCCTTCGACTACATAGGGCCTATATGTTTTTTATTTTTTAAGAAATTAGTGAACCAAGGAAAGTGTCGAGGAGTGTTTTTTAGAATAAAGTAGTTTTGTTTGTTTTTTTTCTTTTGACATACTATATTAGTAATGAGGGTGTCTGATAGACACATGCCCACTATTAACACCGGAGCTTGATGCCCGCTAACACTACACAGCTGACATCAATCCTAAAAATCATTGTCCTGATTGCCACCACACCAGGGCAACTGGGAAGAGCCGATGCAATACACCAGAAATTGCGCATGTTATGTGATGCGCCACTGCTGTGGAGACTGCTGGTTTCTGTTTTATGTTGAAAAGGGCCCATTGGTATCACTTACATTGCTTTCATTACCACCCCCTGATGACTATTCGTATAAAAAATATATACATAATGAAAAACTCTCCAAATACTCATTGTGAGAACGTAGCTTTAAATCTGGATTTATGTTCAGCCATTTACTAGAAAATTATGAAAATCTGGGAGTCCTCAGTGGTTGATACCTTTTAATGGCTAACTGAAAAGATAGTAATAAAAAACAAGCTTTCAAGCTACTCAGGTCTCTTCATTATTTTAATATTTTTCTATCTACTGGCTAAAACGGTACAAAAATATACTCAGTCATTTACTGTACCCATCAATAGACTTTAACATACAATCATGACATGTTATATTGGTTTTCATAGCTGAAATGTGAATCTCTTAGCTGTAACAAACCATAAATTGCATGTTATAAAGGGTAAGCTGCCAACTAAATTAGCTTTACAGCTCTTTACTCATGCATGTGGCCACTTCCATAGTATAGTTCATGCAAAACATTGAGATTGACACTCAGGCTATTAGGCAGGGTGGATTTTATTTAAATCTAACTGATTTAAATCCCGATTTAAATCCCGATTTAAATCACTACTCAGTAAGGCTTGATTTAAATCAGTGATTTAAATCAAAGTTTCTACCTAAACTAGTTCTTGCTACTTTAACATGCAAGTAGATTAAGATTTTTAGAATCACTTTTTATATTACTTTTTTCTCCCCAGTTTAATGGGTTAATGGGTTAATCATTCACATTTGGACACCACTGTTCTGTTGTACTTAGGAAGGAGAAAAATAATCCTGACCTTAATAACAATTTAAATAGATTTATTCAACTGAAACAATAACAACATTACATCATAAGTTATTTGCTTAAACAAACATCCATGTTTGTTAACTAATTTGGTTAAACAAAATATATATATATTTTAAGAAACTTAGACTGTCAGCCCAGCCGACACATGAAAAACTTACATACTACTGTCCCTGCTGTCCTCTGTAGCTCACTTGTCGTCATCTTCATCATCATCTTCTTCTTTGTTCCTATTCATAATCTGGAAAAGAAAAACAAGCTTTCCTGCTTTATTGGGTCCCAACCGATTTCTCAATTTAGAATGAATGAGTCCAAAGGAAGAGAATATTCTTTCAACGCCTGCAGAAGAAGCTACTGCTGTTAAAAGTGAAATCATTACTTGAAGAGTCTCTAAATCCAAGCGCTTAAGTGACTTCCACCAGTTTACTGGTGTGACCTTCCTTAAAATATCTTCAGCAATAATGGTTGAATGGTTCCCCCTTAGCTCTGAAGTTTATTATAGTTGGCATTAAAGATGGATGATTGCTGGATACCCATGTCATAGCTAACTCCTCTTCCTCAGCACTTAGGTTTTGACCCTGATATTGGATATTGACAATATTTGCCAAAAAATGAGCTGGAGTCAGTGCTTGTCCCATTCGTTTGTTTACTGCTTGTAATTTAATTCTGTCCATGTGTAGTTCTGTTTTTAAGTCTTCACTCAGTTCCTTCCAAATTTCAACAGCATCCGCAATAAAACAGCTATTTTTCTGTATTTTGTTTAAAGCTTGAGAGATGGGTTTCAGGAAGCTCAGCATATGTTCAACATTTCTCTTAAGCCCAATGTTGAGGATTTTGGCCGTGACAGTGCCATCTATTTTGTCTCGATTTTCTTCACAAAGTGTCATCAGAATAGGCCAGTTTTTGATATACTGCTCAAAACAGTCCACCACAGAGTTCCATCTAACATCTTGTGGGAGCGTTAGCTTGGTTCCACCCATCCTTTTCAGAGCTGCTGCAGCAAAATGATTATTACGGAAGTATTTAGCAATTTCAACAACATTAGCCTTTATTTCTGGAACACTTAAGTCTTTGGCTAAGAGGTGCAGCAAATGAGCACTGCAACCATATGTTATTAGCAGCTTTGTATTCTCTACCTGCTCTTCTAAATCTCTTCTCATCTTGGATACAATTGCAGCATTGTCAGTGACCAAACTGCGTACTAGACATTTGAAATTTTGTTCACATGTCGTTATAGCTTTTACTGCCACTTCTTGTAAGTATTCTGCTGTGTGTGCATTTCCTGACGTATCAGTTGTTTGTGCAAAGAAGAGTTTACCTTCTTCTGTTGTTATAAAAGCATATACAATAGGATCATTGTGGACATTACTCCACCCATCAATACTTAGGTTAACAATTTTACCCTCCAGAGCTGTTGCACATTGCTCCATTTCTCTGTCATACACTTGATCCAGCAGTTTCCCTGCAACATCAGCTCTGCTGGGTGGACTGTATC
Source organism: Allobates femoralis (assembly GCA_033576535.1). Taxonomy (NCBI): domain Eukaryota; kingdom Metazoa; phylum Chordata; class Amphibia; order Anura; family Aromobatidae; genus Allobates; species Allobates femoralis. The sequence continues at coordinate 330,064,821 of JARQOC010000003.1, forward strand.
CTGGTCTCAGTGACTGAACCATATTAATGAAATGTGGGTTCTCAGTCAGACAGAAAGAAGAGTTTGTTGCATAAATAAACTGGGCAATTTTTTCATCAATCAACTCTTTTTCTAATCTGCTAGTTCTTATCACAAACCTATCTATGGTGGTTCCAGGAGGTAAAGGTTTTTTCTTCCTTTTGGGTGATGGTGATATGTGGCTGTGGGTGTCTGATAATGATGCTGCTGCTAATGAAGCACTATCCTGGATGGATAATTCTGAAACTGTAGAACAGGATGATGGGGATCTTGGAGGTGGATAGTTTCCAGAATCCATGAATTCCCCTAAACAAAAAAAAGTCAATGCTGTTATTTTATTGTTTATTATACAATTTCTGCTTATTGTACACAACACATCACTGCCTCTGCCCCTTGTTTTTCTTCATAACTGTACCAAATTACAGTAACATGCAGTAATAATAAGAAATATAATTTTTCTAACACATGACAGTTCAGTCTTTAGAAATAGGATTCAATAAAAATGTTTACCAACCTGAAGATCCTGCCTGTTCAGAAGTGTTTCTTTGGTCATCTTCATCACCGCACTTCTCATGATGTTGCCTCATTCGCGCCACCAGGCCTTGCATCTCTTTGTTGCATCGTTTGCATTTTGCACGCATGCCTGCCTTACCGATAGGCGAAGGAGCTTCATTAAAATATTCCCAAACTGGGTCTCTTTTACGGCCTGCTGCCATTATAAGGAAAAAATGTAATAAACCTCAGATCGTACACACAAACAGATCCAGACTTGTCTGTCTGTGGCTATGCTACAGTATTGTGCTCAAAGTTTCACTTTCATTTTCTTGTCTGCTTGCCCTTCCTCCTCCTCACACTTAGATTCACATTCTTCTTGTATTGTGCAGATCTATTCCACTCCAAACAATCAGAAACATATTGTCTAACTTCTTGGACTTGGCACTGAAGGGGTTGATTCTGTATTCATAGGTTTGTAGAACAATAGGATTAAGGTCTTCTTCTCAACTCTGTTCATGTTGTAACGTTTTTGCCGTGAAGAAGAGGCTGGGACCTCTGCGGAGTCAAATTCAGTTTTGAGAACTGCGTAAGTAAAGCGAGCGTCTGTGATAATATAGGAGAGAAACTGCCCACTAATCCTACAGAAACCTCTGGAAGAGCATGGCATTGTGAATGTTACACATATACAGCCTTTATTCTACTGAGTTAAACAACTCAGCTTTATCTCATGATGGAAGAACCTTTGGATGGTAAAATATTTTCCTCAAAAAGCAGTTTATTGAAAAAAATCCGAATTAAATCAAAAAAATCCGATTTAAATCAAAAAAATCCGATTTTTTTGATTTTTTAAAAAAAACATTGATTTTTATCCACCCTGCTATTAGGGCTGTTACTCCTGGAAAGGCAAATGCAAAAACAATGGTATTAAAACGCTTCATTTGTAACATGTATTTTTCTTTATTTTTTTTTAGTGTTGGGAGATTTTCCTTATTAATAAATGCACTTCTTAGGTTACAATTCAAAAGCATGAGGTAGGGCAGGGGTGGGGAACCTTTTTTTTACTAAGGGCCATTTAGAAATTTCTACCATCCTTTGGGGGCCGCACAAAATTATCAGTTTGAAATTTACCCTTTTCTGTTTGGTTAAACAATCATCTCACTCCTACTATTTTGGAGCTGCTTCTCTTTGGCATGGCTGTGATGTTAGGGGATATTGATTATGCTTCACAACTGCTTTTCCAGGTTTTCTAGGGCCATAGACATCACAGGAGAGGCTGGGAGCATATACCTCACTGGGAAGGCTGAGGCTGGAGCATAGAGATCACTGGGGAGCTGGATTAAAGAACAGGCAGTTGGCAAAATGCGGCTGCCAACCCAAGCACTGCAGTCCCCAGGAATCTGCCCGAGGGCCACAAGCGGCCCTGGGGCCTGAGGTTCCCCACCCCTGATGGTAGTAGGTCAATAGTACCTGAATAATTACTTCTTTTGAGGAGTAGCAAAGTAAACAAAACATTTTTTCCAGGTGATTTGTTGCACTTACCTTCTGAGGTTGCACCAATGATAAAATGGTCCCCTTTACTCTTTTGGACTCTTAATAATTATCTTAGTGCAAACATTATTACTTTATCCTATTGTGTTATATGGGTAAATTGAGATCTGAAGCAAATCCCACTAGTTGAAATTTTGGTAATTTACTAATCTGAAGCAAAGTCCAAAATTCTTCGGAATTACAGAATCATCTCTCCCTCCATGGGCGCGGAATAGCCGTTATGACACGATTAGCGTCATATCCGGCTCTCATGACGTCATACACCCATGTACACCTCGCGATGCGCATTGCGCATCCGTGAGGTTACTTTACAGCAGCTTAACTGTGATGAGCTGCCGTAAATTAACCTCGCGCATGCGCAATGCGAGGTGTACGTGGGTGTACGAAGTCATGAGAGCCGGATATGATGCGAATAGCGTCATAACGGCTATTCCGCGCCCATGGAGGAGAAGATGATGATCAATAAGGATTATCACGCCCAGCAGGGCGTGAATAATTACAGTATAGGTGTTGGAGAGAAGCCACAGGAACGCCCTGTGCGACTTCTCAAAATCTCAGAAGCCCCAGATCCGGAGGTAATAAAAGCACTTTTCTAAACTTCACAAATACACTATTTTTACAGAAAAGGATCGCTAGATTAGCATACTCAGGGTGCAGGGACAGGTATTAACAGGCTGGGGGTCATTTTTAGGGGTCAGGTTCCCTTTAAGCAGTTACATATAATGGCTTTTAGACAGTTTGTGATGCTGTTTAGATATTTTATTTTTTTCAAAGCATATTTGAAAAGTTCACTATAACGTATCCATTTGGATATATATAGAAATAGCAGTAAACACTGTCTTGGCAACCACGATTATCAGAAGAACTTATTTTGACTCTGACATATTCTGTTCCTTTGCTTCCACTGGATTTTGCACTTTGAAGAGTAGCTGTCGTTTTAGGCGACTTTTCAGAAAACGTTGTCATATGTCTATATACATGAGGAATGACAGTTTCTCAATATTGCTTGACTTGTAAGTTTTCAACACATTTCCCTGCAGTTTATATCTCTACCTTTAAAGGGAACCTGCCAGGTCCTTTTTTGTTTTTAAAGAGGATCTGACAACCCCCTCTTGGATTGCAATCTAAATGCAGCACTGAATGCAGCATGTCTGCTGCATTCAGGCAAGGGGTCCTCCATGTGAGAGAGGCAGGGGGCAGGAATGGCCCCCGTGGATAGAGCTGACTCAAGACCCAGGGAATGCCCTCCTGACTCCAAAGCTGTGAGTTTTCCTAAAGCTATATCTCGGGGTACAGAGCAGCCAGCCACATGGGAACCCCTTGACTGAATGCAGCATACATGCTGCATTCAGTGCTGCATTTAGATTGCAATCCAGGAGGGGGGGTGACAGGTCCTCTTTAAGTCATCCCAATGTTATTTAGATCATGCATTGTGCATCATTAACCTGGTTTAAAGAAAATCCATGTATGTATCATAAAAAAGTATATTAGATTCTTAGCTGTTTGCATTATTTACTTTCACAAAACAATCATGGGGTGTTATTCAGCTGGCAACAGTCACTGCCGTCATGCAGTCATTAAAACGTAGTCACGCCCCTGCATTGTAATATATTCACATCACTTACTGCAGAAATACACATTCTGTGGAAGGACCTGTCTGTGGTGATGTCACGACCATGTGACCGTAATGGGTGGAGCGAAGTCCAGAGAGTATTTGGACATGAGGCCCATTACGGTTACATAGTCGTGACATCACCCCAGGTCCTTAAGCACCTGCAAAAACCTTCAATAATCAATGTCCATATATTACACTGCAGGGGGGATTACTTAGTTAAAAAGCTGCAGAACAGAAGTGGATTGACCTGACTGGTTCCAGCTGATGTATCCACCCTGGTGTCTGTTTATGCAGGTACATAATTCACACATCTAATCATCTAAAGTGCTTTTTTTAGTAAATACATGGATTTTTTAAACCAGGTTAGTGATGCACAGTGCATGATCTAAATAATTTTGGGGGCATTTAAAAGAAAAAAGGACATGACAGTTCCCTTTAAGCTGTTTATGAGCTTGTGGGTGGAAACTAGCTGTTACGATGGCTCCCATACACAGCACACTTAGACATGAGAGATTCCTGATACCCTGTTTTTCTGCAGCATTTGTTTAGAAGCAGCAGCAGCATCAAGCACATCATGAATCAGTACAGATCAGTGTTGCTGTGAATTCAGCACTGGGGTGAAGTGAACAATTTCTAGAAAGTAATAGCACCATCCTTGTGTGCCTTTACTGCTCTGCCTTACACTTCTCTTTTAATTCCTCAGTGAGCTTTCAGTTGATTTTGTTTTGATTAAGGCAGCTCTTACCATTTTGTCAGAGTAAATGAGTAGTTCAGGAGAAGAAGCATTGCAGGATGAAGCGCAGGTCTCTGATACCATATATGATATTTAAAAGTTTGTCATATTTGCTTGAACTATTGGTTTAGTTGCATATGCTGACATGACACTGACCAATTCATTTCCCCACTACACCTACTTAAAAATACTTTTCAATTACCTGCAAGGAAACCAAATATAGAATAGATGAGGGGGTGATGTGATATTCTTAATTTTACGACCGATCAATCAAAGTTTTTTGATTAATTTGGCTCTAAGCATACTTTGGCATTCTTTGGCCACTGTGTAAAATCTGTGACAGATCCTTTTAAAGTCCTATTATAAGACTCAGTAGCTGATTTATGGCCCTGATCATTCAGACATTGCACAAATTTCATTTTTTTCATGGGGTTTTGGGACGAGGGATAAGTGTGTAAGCATTTTAATTTGGGTAATAATAAAAATTTTATTTTTATAGCACCAACATATTCTTCAGCACTTTACAATTAATCAGTCATGTACAGAGAATAAGGAGATTACACAATAGCACAGAGCTCAACATGTATAAGAGCAGTGAGGACCCTGCCCGGTAGCACGTTTTTGTGAAGTGTAAAGGAAATGGTCCATAGTTTTCTAAATATTTTAAAAATATAAACCTCAAATTGTGTTGAGCATTTGTATTCAGCCCTCCATAGTCAATACTTTGTAGGACATCGTTTCCTGCAATTACTGCTGCAAGTCTTTTCGCAGTATGTCTCTACCAGCTTTACCCATCTAGAAGCTGACATTTTTGCCCATTTTTCTTTGCAACATATCTTTATTCAGTGAGATTGGATGGAGAGAGTTTGTGAACAGCAATTTTCAAATCTTGTGACAGATTTGCATTGGGATTTTGGTCTGGACTGTGACTGAGCCATTCACACACATGAATAGTTTTTGATACAAACCATTCCATTGCAGCCCTGGTAGTATGTTTAGGGACATTGTCCTCCGTGAAGGTGAACGTATGCCCCAGTCTCAATTGTTTGCAGACTCTGAACAGGTTTTCCTCCAGCATTGCCTTGAATATACACTGTGTGCAGAATTATTAGGCAAGTTGTATTTTAGATGATTATTTTTATTATGGATCAACAACTATGTTCTCAATCAACCCAAAAGACTCATAAATATCAAAGCTTAATATTTTTGGAAGTTGGAGTGTTTTTTTTTTTCAGATTTGGCTATCTTAGGTGGCCGTCACACGCTACAATATCGTGAGCGATATTGTAAGCGATCACGTGCACGCGCGATCGCTAACAATATCGCTCACATCGCTGGTGAGATGTCACACAGACAGACTCACCAGCGATGTGGGACAGCGAAATCGCTGGTAACTATGGTACACATCAGGTTACTAGGCGCCGCGCGGCGCTTAGTAACCCGACGTTTACCATAGATACCATCTCCCAGCATAGGCTCTGCCGCTGGGAGATCGTTCATCGTGGTATTATACACCACGATGAAGCAGATTGAACAAGCGATTATCGCTTGATATGAGCTCCGGCTCCCATATCTGCGATGTAACGATCAAGCGATTTTACATTGTAAAATCGCTTGATTGCACGCAGCGATGCACAAACGATATCGCTTAAGCGATCAAAAAAGCAGATCACTTAAACGATATCGTTCGCAATATTGAACCGTGTGACGGCCGCCTTAGGAGGATATCTGTTTGTGCAGTTAACTATTACTTTGCAGAATTATTAGGCAACTTAATAAAAACCAAATATATTCCCATCTCACTTGTTTATTTTCACCAGGTAAACTAATATAACTGCACAAAATTTAGGAAGAAACATTTCTGACATGCAAAAACAAAACAGCTAAAAAATTAGTGACCAATATATCCACATTTCTTTATGATGACACTCAACAGCCTTCCATCCATAGATTCTGTCAGTTGCTTGATCTGCTTATGATCAACATTGTGTGCAGCAGCCACCACAGCCTCCCTGACACTGTTCCGAGAGGTGTATTGTTTTCCCTCCCTGTAGATCTCACATTTTAGGAGGGACCACAGCTTCTCCATGGGGTTCAGATCAGGTGAACAAGGGGGCCCTGTCATTATTTTTTCTTCTTTTAGACCTTTACCAGCCAGCCACGCAGTGGAGGAGTTGGGTGCATGTGATGGAGCATTGTCCTGCATGAAAATCATGTTTTTCTTGAACGATACCAACTTCTTCCTCTACCACTGCTTGAAGAAGTTGTCTTCCAGAAACTGGCAGTGGGTTCGGGAGTTGAGCTTCACTCCATCCTCAACCCGAAAAGGTCCCACAAGTTCATCTTTGATGATACCAGCCCATACCAGTACCCCACCTAGATCTTGCTGGCGTCTGAGTTGGAGAGGAGCCCTCTGGCCCATCAAGAGTCACTCTCATTTCATCAGTCTATACAACCTTTGAAAAATCAGTCTTAAGATATTTCTTGGCCCAATCTTGCCGTTTTTATCTTGTTTCTTGTTCAAAGGTGGTTGTCTTTCAGCCTTTCTTACCTTGGTCATGTCCCTGAGTATAGCACACCTTGTGCTTTTTGTTACTCCAGTAACGTTGCAGCTCTGAAATATGGCAAAACTGGTGGCAGATGGCATCTTGGCAGCTTCACGCTTGATTTTCCTCAATTCATGGGCAGTTATTTTGCGCCTTTTTTGCCCAACACGCTTCTTGCAACCCTGTTGGCTATTTGCCATAAAACGCTTGATTGTTCGGTGATCACGCGTCAAAAGTTTGGCAATTTCAAGACTGCTGCATCCCTCTGCAAGACATCTCACAATTTTGGACTTTTCAGAGCTCGTCAAATCTCTCTTCTTAGCCATTTTGCCTAAGGAAAGACATTTGCCTAATAATTAAGCGCACCTTATATAGGGTGTTGATGTCATTACACCACACCCCTCCTCATTACAGAGATGCACATCACCTGATTTACTTAATTGGTAGTTGGCTCTCAAGAATATACAGCTTGAAGTAGGACATGCATATAAAGTATCATGTGATCAAAATACTCATTTGCCTAATAATTATTAGAATTATAATTCTGCACGCAGTGCACCTTCTTCAATCTTCCCATTAGTACTGACCAGTCTTCCCTTGCAAAAGAAAAGCATCACCACAGCATGATACTGCCACTACCATTTTTGACGGTGGGGGTGGTATTTTCAATTTGATATGCAGTATTAGTTTTCTTCTGCACAGTGTTTTGCATTTAGACCAAAAAGTTCCACTTAGCTCATCTGACTAGAGAACCTTCTTCCACATGCTGGCTGTATCCCCTATGGGTGTTTTTTTAGTATGCTTTTAAAAATGTCTTTCTTCTTGCCGCTCTTCAATAAAGGCCATATTTGGGACATAAATAACTAAGGCCGCGGTCAGATGGCCGGATAACACACATGACAATTGCATCAAAAAGCCTGGATTGGCATAGGCTCTCCTGACCTGAGCGTGACAGCTTCATGTGTTTTTATGCAGCTGCTTGAGTCAGGGAAGCCGAGGGTCAGTCTGGGCATTTTGATCTGATCGTCATCTGTGTCATACGGTCATCTGACTCTAGCCTAATAATTCTGTGGACAAATTCTCCCTCCTGAGCAGTGGATCTCTGCAGTTCCTCCAAAGTGACCATGTGCCTGCTGGCTGCTTCCATAATTAGTGCTCTCCTTGCTTGGAATGTCATGGTGGACTGCCATGTATTCTTAGGTATACAATTGTGACATACTCCTTCCATATTTAGATGATGGATTCAACAGTGTTTCATGAGATGTCCAGAGCTTGGGATATTTTTTATAACCTAACCCTGTTTTACTGTTTTTCACAACATTATCCGTGACCAGTGTGGTTTCTTGGTTTTCATGTTGCTGTTTGATCCTTAATGTTCTCAAATATAGCTCTGAGGCCTTCACAGAACATCTGTAATTGTACTGTTAATAAATTACACACTGGTGAACTCAATTTGCTTATTAGGGGATTTCTGGAGTCAATTGGTTGCTCAAGATTTTATTTAACGGCATCAGAAGTCATGGAGCTAAATACAAATGTACGTCGCATTTTCCAGATGAATATTTTTTAACTACCGTATATACTCGTGTATAAGCCGACCCGTGTATAAGCCGACCCCCCTACTTTTGCCCCAAAAACCTGGGAAAACCTATTGACTCGTGTATAAGCCGAGGGTGGACCCCAGCACAGGTATACAGCCCCCAGCAGTGTAGTATACAGCAGCCTCCCCAGTGGTAATATACAGCAGTCTCCCCCTGTGGTAGTATACAGCAGTCTCCCCCTGTGGTAGTATACAGCAGTCTACCCCTGTGGTAGTATACAGCAGTCTACCCCTGTGGTAGTATACAGCAGTCTACCCCTGTGGTAGTATACAGCAGTCTCCCTCTGCGGTAGTATACAGCAGCCTCCCCCTGTGGTAGTAAACAGCAGCCTCCCCCTGTGGTAGTATACAGCAGCCTCCCCCTGTGGTAGTATACAGCAGTCTCCCCCTGTGGTAGTATACAGCAGCCTTCCCCTGTGGTAGTATACAGCAGCCTCCCCCTGTGGTAGTATACAGCAGTCTACCCCTGTGGTAGTATACAGCAGTCTCCCTCTGCGGTAGTATACAGCAGCCTCCCCCTGTGGTAGTAAACAGCAGCCTCCCCCTGTGGTAGTATACAGCAGTCTCCCCCTGTGGTAGTATACAGCAGCCTTCCCCTGTGGTAGTATACAGCAGCCTCCCCCTGTGGTAGTATACAGCAGCCTCCCCCTGTGGTAGTATACAGCAGCCTCCCCCTGTGGTAGTATACAGCAGCCTCCCCTGTGGTAGTATACAGCAGCCTCCCCCTGTGGTAGTATACAGCAGCCTCCCCAGTGGTAGTATACAGCAGCCTCCCCTGTGGTAGTATACAGCAGCCTCCCTAGTGGTTTATACAGGCCCCTGCTCTCCCCCCCCCCATGGTATATACAGACCCCCGCTCCCCCCCCCGATTTATATACAGACCCCCGCTCCCCCCCTCGTGGTATATACAGGCCCCCACTCCCCCCAGTAGTATATACAGGCCCCCACTCCCCCCCTCGTGGTATATACATGCCCCCACTCCCCCAGTAGTATATACAGGCCCCCCGCAGTAAATACAGGCCCCCCCGCTCCCCCCCTCGTGGTATATACAGGCCCCCACTCCCCCAGTAGTATATACAGGCCCCCCGCGGTAAATACAGGCCCCCCGCTCCCCCCCTCGTGGTATATACAGGCCCCCACTCCCCCAGTAGTATATACAGGCCCCCGCGGTAAATACAGGCCCCCCCGCTCCCCCCCTCGTGGTATATACAGGCCCCCACTCCCCCAGTAGTATATACAGGTCCCCCGCGGTAAATACAGGCCCCCCCCGTTTCCCCCCCGTGGTATATACATGCCCCCGGTAGATGCCGCACACCTGTAAAAGAATCGCTTTCATACTTACCCTCCTCACTGTCATCGCGCGTCCTCCATCCAGTCTCCTTCCTGCTTCTACCCGGTCATGTGACCGCGCAGAAACAATGACGTCATTGTGGATGCGCCGGCCGCCTGGTAGAAGCGGGAATGAGACCGGAGGAGCGCGATGACAGTGAGGAGGGTAAGTATGAAAGCGATTCTTTTACAGGTGTGCGGCATCTACCGGGGGCATGTATATACCACGGGGGGGAAACGGGGGGGGGCCTGTATTTACCGCGGGGGGCCTGTATATACTACTGGGGGAGTGGGGGCCTGTATATTCCACGAGGGGGGGGAGCGGGGGTCTTTATATACAACGGGGGGAGAGCGGGGATCTGTATATACCACGGGGGGGAGCGGGGGCCTGTATTTACCACGGGGGGGGGGAGCGGGGGCCTGTATTTACCACGGCGGGGGGAGGGCAATGTAATATGCACAGCTCCCCCTGCCGCTGATGGACAGGGGGATGCAGTGCATATTGCATTGCACTAATGAGCGGCCCCACGTGACCGGGCGCTCATATTACAGCCTCCCCCCGCCTGCTCCAGCCCCCGGACACCGGCCCCCCCCACACTCAGCCGTATAGTGACTCGTGTATAAGCCGAGGGGGGGACTTTTCAGCACATTTTTTGTGCTGAAAAACTCGGCTTATACACGAGTATATACGGTATTTGGGAAACTATATATAATTTCCTTTAAACCTCACAAATACTTGCTACATTGTGCTGATACATCACATAAAATTCCCATATAATACATTTACGTTTGTGGGTGTAGCGTGAAAACAATGTGGAAACGTTCTTGGGCTATGAATACTTTTTCAAGGCACTATATGTGTCACCTATATTTAACATATGACATTAAAATTGTATGAACACTATAAGTAGCATCCTACTTTTGGTGAATATGCTATTTTTATTACATTGAGTCATTTGCTTATGTTTGTTTTTTTGTCCATACGATTTCACTATGATTAAAATCATTACTAAGTTTTTCTACATGAAATTTGATATGTAAACCTTGTGCCCATTCAATTTGTATTTTGATGTAGCAGGGCTTTACTTTTCGATGATTATGTGAACATGGTGCCTTTGTCATGCAGATTCTGCTCTGTATCTTCCTGGTAAAAGCGCTCCATAAAATGAACATAATACACAGCAATGTCATATCGACATTGCTGTCCACATGTTTCATTTTATGTTACTCATTTCAACTGGTTTAGAAACTCTGAAATGCTTAGAAGAATTTACCTGTCCATACTTTGGGAGGCTGTGTAGTGGAAAGTACGGTATATAGTAAATGATGCCGTAGGAACAATGGCAATACCGCCAATGCAGCCAATTTAGAAAGGAGGCTGCCAGGGGTTTCCTGAAGAGACTTTTCCAGGGTAAACTTTATGGGTGAGTGGGGGCCAAAAAGACACTGTGTGCTCAAACTCTAAACGTGGTTTGACTTTGCTTTATTGTAGACAGATAGATAATGAATAGCTGTCATCCTAACTGATCAGCTCCTCTTTTGTAATGGTAAGCCATGTATTCAGGGCGTAGTTATTGTCTCGTGAGATTGTTGCACTGTTCCACATGAAGCAGCCTCAGTTTATGCCAAATATGCCAGATGATTTTTACTTGTGTCCTTAACATAAACTAGCAACCTTGAGATTTTATAACCCAGCATTAATAATTAAATTGTTAAAATCCATATTATGTGACAAAGAACTCCCTGGGGATGTGCATGCTGCATACAACTCCTCAATCTATTTTCTTCTACATTTGGATGAGGTTAGAACCGTGGATTATGAGCAGAGCAACCTATTACGTTGGCTATAAGTGCATTTTCCTTTGAAATAAAGATGGAGAGCTGTTTCATTACTGCATAGGCAAATTAGATACTGTAAGTGGGTAGGGTGACACATATTTTGGGACATAATCAGTTTTGCTAATTTATTTAGTGCCCTTCAGGCCACTATGACTTGTCTGTTTTGGTTAATGTGTTGCATCAGTTCTTGTAAGCTAAAACCAGGAGAGGTAACCTTCAGAGAGAAAAAATATAATGGAAAGATCCTTATTTCTTCCATGTTTTGGAGTCACTTAGCTTACAAATACTGATGCGCATAACATTGCTCTTTTGAATGCATTCCTGTTGTTTTTTGCTTGATAGCACTCGCCATTCCTTAAAGGTCGTTTCCAGACAAAATCATCTATTATATAATTGCGAATGCTGCGAGTGCCCCTTTGTCGTCATGTGGATACGAACGAAGCATTGGCCGCGCAGCGGCCATTGCGAGCCGGCGAGTCGCTATGCCCGCGCAGCGGGCATGGCGAGTCGAAGCATTGGCCGCGAAGCGGCCATTGCGAGTCGCTCTAAGGCGACTCGCTATGCCCGCGCAGCGGGCATGGCGAGTCGCCTTAGCAGCGCGAAGCATTGGCCGCGAAGCGGCCATTGCGAGTCAGAGACTCGCTCTGCTAGAATCCCGATGCATTGTGCATCGGGCACCCATCTAGTGTTTACATATGTATCTATTTGTTTCCTTAGTTTTGCTCTTTGCTCAACATATTCTGATATGTGGTTGGTGAGAAATTACCAGCTTTAAAAAGAAAAAAAAATTGTGATATACTCTCATGAGAAGTGTATGCATGCTCTTCTGTGCGGCCACCCATTGGTTGGAATGTAAGTTAAACCCTGTTTGGGGCTATGTTATAATATTGTATCAAATTACTTTTGTGAGGGATTGGAGTCCTTCACTAAATTCAAGAGGTATTAGGAATCTAAAGGTGGAATCAATGTTCAAGATCACTAAACCTGGAAAATAGAGAATGGTTATAAGGGTGCTTTCACATCTGCGTTTTTCGTAATTCGCGGCAGATGCGGTGAAAAAACCGCATCTGCCGCGTTTACCGCATAACCGTTCCACTTGCGGCGCGGTTGCGGTTTTTTCTATGCAAAGTATAGGCATACTTGCGGCAGGTGCGGCAAGTGCGGTTTTGCACTTGCGGCAGGTGCGGCCGCGAAAAAAACCGCGACTTACTGCGGTTTTTTTCGCGGCCGCACCTGCCGCAAGTGCAAAACCGCACTTGCCGCACCTGCCGCAAGTATGCCTATACTTTGCATAGAAAAAACCGCAACCGCGCCGCAAGTGGAACGGTTTATGCGGTAAACGCGGCAGATGCGGTTTTTTTCACCGCATCTGCCGCGAATTACGAAAAACGCAGATGTGAAAGCACCCTAAGGAGCGATTCTTGCGCAGAATACCTGTTTTGTTGTACATTAGAGAGATAACCAATTTACTAATATAGACACAGTGTAAGGGCTCATGCACTCAACCTTTTAATTGGATGTGTGCTATCCAGGGTTTGGATGTATAGCACTTGTACTAGTGTTATTCACTGAACAGTAGTCCAAGGAAAAAATAGGTGACATGTTCGATTTTGATTCAAGTGTGGGGTTAACATCTGCAATGCAAATCTTTGGGTCTGTGGAAAACATTAGACCGCACTCGAAAGACATCCGAGTGCACTCCAATTTTCACAGACTGCATGAATAGAGAATAATAATATTCTTTATTATTCTCCACCTTCAAGAAAATTGAATTCTACTCTGATCAAACTCTAGCCAGAGTCTGGTTAGCATAAAGGGACTATTTTTCTTGGATGGAGAGAGAACAATTGGTTACCCTGCCTTGAGCTTAAAGTGTACCTACCAAAATCATGTTACTGCCTTTTTAACTTGGAAACATGGGCAGAGAATCTCTTAAGGTTATTTTTTATACAAGTGTTTTTTTTTATGCACTGAACTGTCCCCAAGCACCTTGTGAAGTGCCACACTCTATAGACTAGGTCAGATTCGAATTTACGTGGATGGATGGTGGATCTTGTCATTTTGAAATGAACACGTAAAAAAAAATAATCAATGTGCTGACTCATGTAAGGGATCTCTACTGACAGATGAATCTGAGGAGATAAAGATCAGGCAGTTCAACTCCCCAAACCTTATAGGGTATCGTTACACGGTTCCACATTGCAGCGATGTCGGAAGCAATACCGCGGGTGCGCTCCTGCTGCAGGCCCCATAGAGAATGAATGGTGATTGCCGCAAGTGTGCTGAAAGTGCAGCCGTTCCGCGGCAGATGTGGTAAATCTGCTGCAAATACGCTGATGTGAAAGGGGCCTAAGACTGGCAATACTCTGGGAAAAACAGCAGAGCTAAAACGCTGAGCAATTACAGGAGATAGGGGACACCTGCAAAAACCTAGCACCTCCCAGATTGAGATTGGGCGACTGAGGTGTCAGTCAGAACACCAACAGCCCAGCATATCCCTGCTCCAGATAGGATGACTAAACGGTCAATAACCCAGCCCAGCACACCCTGTATGCAGAGCAGAGAAATCGTGACTCAAACTTTACTATCAAATCTGTTCAATTTAATTGAATGTATCATAATCTGAGTGTAAGGGCCCTAGGAATGCTCGATTCCTGTTTAAATGGTGAAATGATTTTTACATTTCCTTAAAACTCATTGTTCTAGACAGCACACATTGTTCTATGTAAACGATAATTGTTCTATATACTAAAAGATTATTTTATCGTTTTTTGTACACGCTCCGTTGGCTTGTCTGATTTAACACTAGAACTACTGAGGTAGTCATTTTGACTACTTTGCGCTATGTATTTCTATGTAGGTGTCACAAGTGCAGTAGTTCTAGTGTTAAATGACCACTAAAGCAGCCAATTACTGTCCAGCTCTTTTTTAGCTGATTTGCTGCAGTAGGCTGCCAGTCTAGTCTCCCCTTGCACTGGTTTGATATTGTACTTTTCCTAAGTAACGTTTTGTTAGAATTATTGTAATACGGTTTGTGTTTTATTATTAAAATTCAGCTCTACCATAGAAGCTGCTATACAAATGTATATATTTGATATCTAATATACCTAGCCTACTATTATTATTTGAAATCTGCAATCTTAAAATGATGGTGATATTAGGCTAATGGCGCCAAAGACAGGTGGTTTTAGGAAAAACATGTAATTACGAGAACATTTATGATAATGTATGATTGAATTATGACTATTTTAATTGAAGTAAATCATCCCCTTAAAGAGGAAGGTTTTTGCTAGACTGGCTAAGAGCAGTATGATATAGGGGCAGAGACCCTGCTTTCCACGATGTGTCACTTACTAGGCAACTTACTTCACTTTTGATAAAACCTCTGTTTTATCAGATTTACCAGTTCTCTGAACGCTGAGCTCTGTATAACCCCACCTACACCATGATTTTTCTGGTCTCAGTGTACACTGTGTATAGGCAGGAAACTGACATTCAGTGGTGGGGGCGTACTCATACAGAGCTCATGAATATGATAGCCTACATGGCAGCAGGTTTATTAGTCCATTAGTCCTTTAGTGATAATCTCCTGCTGATAAATCAGTGATTTTTTTCAAAACTACAGAAAGCAGTCAAGTACATCTCTGAAATCAGGGTCCCTATGTTCATTATGTTGCTCGCAGATTAGAGAGCGAAAACCTGGTGACAAATTCTTTTGTTAATTAATTTAATGAGTAGTGAGAATACCATTTTTCAGTATAATTTTGTGTTGTCTCAAAAAGGTCTACTATCAGCTTCAATTCTTACGTTTTGGTTATTGTATATAGGAAGAAAGTGGTTGAGACTGTGCTGCTGTCTCACAGAAGGAGTCGATGCAGTATTCAAATCTGGTTTATTCAGTTTATTAGTCACGCGTTTTGAAGTCATATTTTGCTTATTGTGGAATATTTTTCCGTCTGCTTAAATCTCTTTTTTTTCTGGTCTTAGGACCTCTTCCCATCAGCGGTAATCGCTAATCGCGGCAGTGTGGTGAAAAAACTGCAACTGCTGCAGTTACTGTATAACGGCCGCACTTGCGGTTCACTTGCAGCAAACCCCATGCAATGTCTATGAGGCTTGCGGTAAGTGTGCGGCAAGTGCGGTTTCGGCACTTGCGGCAGATGCGGCCGCGAAAAAAATGCGGCTGACCGCGTTTTTTTCGTGGATGCATCTGCCACATGTGCCGAAACCGCAACTATACCGCACTTGCCACAGTGAACCGCAAGTGCTGCCATTATGCGGTAACCGCGCAGTTGCGTTTTTTTCACCGCAACTGCCGCGATCAGCTCTTTACCGTGATGTGAAAGGGGCCTAAGTCATATTTTTGCCAGACACAATAATCTTGTTCTGAAATACATCTTCTGTCCTTACGATCCCACATAAGAGATAGAAGAGCTGATAAAACTGACTGTTCAGAAAACAATCGCCTTTTCCCAGCTCCTTTCTAGCATTTGTTCTTGTGTGAAGGCATCACCTTCTGTTAAGGTTATGGAGAAACCATCTTCCATTGTGCTTAGACAGTAACTCACAGGTTCCGGGGAGAGTTTGCTTCCTGCTTCAGAATAATGTTAGCTGGCAGATTCTCATTAATGTACTGCCAGAGGAAGGCCAGCGATAGCAGATCTGCAGAGAAGATGATACAGTCCTAAACCTTGCAGTAGTTTAATGAAAGCTGTCAGTTAATAGTCTGCCTAAATGGTATTATTGATGCCTTGGAAAAGAATAACTAGGGACCACACTATTATACATTTTTCTGAACCCTGACTGCTTAAAAAAAGAACAGTAAAGAATATTTGCTTTTTTTATTCGCAAAACAAGAAGAGGTAATGTTTGATTATAGAAGAGAACATATGTCATTCTCTTCACTTACGTGGATGGTCATGCAACATTTAATATTCAGTGAAACAAGATACAGTCTTAAAATTGTTCACTCTCTGACAGAAGTTATGTCGCTTATCCATTTTATGTAAATAAAAATTTATAACCTGACGTTAAATTCATCCATTGGTTTTATGAATTACTCTTTTGAAAGCTGAAACCCTCCGAAATGTGGTTTAGCTTAAGAAAATAAATTGGCATCAATGCTGGAAATATTGATCATTTAATGAACACAGAATGGTCAGATTTTGGCAAGGCAAAAGTTTTGTCGCCCACAAAAAGTAATGTGATATTCAAACAAATAACTTAGAATACAAATATATGTTGCATAACATTGGTGAATGACGTTGTGGTGCTATTAGTCATATTTAATATTTTGTGTGACTTCCATGAGCTTGAATGACTGCAGGCCCTGCGGTTCAATAATGATTCATACAATTTATTAATGAAGTCATCAAGAATAGCAAAGAATGCAGTCTTACATGCCTCACAGAGTTCATCTAGATTATTTGGTTTTGTCTTCCAAGCTTCCTCTTTCATCCTACCCCAAACATGCTCAATGATGTTCATGTCTGTGACTGGGCTGGCCAGTCCTTGAGCGCCTTAATCTTTTTTTGCCTGGAGTAACTTTATAGATGTATGAGATGGGCACCATCCTGCTGCAGAATTTGACCCCTTTTGTGATTTGGAATATAAGAGGTAGTTAATACATTTTGATATTTTAGGCTATTGATATTGCCTTCCACATTGCATATGTTTTGCACACCCCCATACTGATTGTAACCCCAGACCATAATCTTTCCACTACCAAATGTAACTGTTTTCTGGGCGTATTTTGAATCCATACGGGCTCCAGTAGGTCTCCTGCAGTATTTGCGACGGCTGTAGTGTAATTCTATTGAAGATTCATCAGAGAAATCCACCTTCTGCCACTTTTCCAGCATCCATCTGTTTAGCAGGCTGTTGAACTTTGCAAATACCACACAGTTTTTTATTTGCCTTTTGTTTAGTGCTGGCCCCTAGGCACTGATTCGACCATTTCGAGACAGAATCCTACAAATCGTTCTAGTTGACACATGGACTTGAGGTGACCAGGCCTGTTGGAACTCTGATGTAGTGTAAGAGGGGCTTACTTTGGATTTTCTAACCAACAAACTTTCCTCCTGATCAGTTGTCTAGCTGAGTCTGCCAGACCTGAGTTTGCCAAACACATCTCCAGTCTCTTCAATTTTTTTTTAATTCTTTGTACTTGACGCTGAGACATATTAAAGGTGCCAGCCACCTCTGCAGTGGATCTGGTCTTCAGCCTCTTGATAATCAAGGCTTTGGTCGCAGGGTGGATTTTTGGCATGTTGTCAGAGCTCAAGTTGCAGTTCAAGTGAAGGTCTGGGGTGCTGAGTTTCTTTTTAGACACACCCACTAATTAACCGATCGTTTACTCAGCACAGGTGAAGATGTAAACTAGGATTGGGTGAATTATATGACCAGGCTACAAAACTTTTTTCTTGCTAAAATCTGACCATTCTGTGTTAATTAAAGTGATCCTGACCTCACAAATTGCGTCCCCATGCTGTTTAAACCTGTCCCTGCAGCACCTTAAGTGCTTCCTAGACCTCTCTTTTTCTCTAAATATCGATTTGGCAAAGTTTATAAAATCATCTTACATACCATGGAATCTGCGGCTTCTCAGAATTTGAGAAGCTGCAAAAGGCGTGCCTGCTTGCCGCTCCCCGCCTTCATGATTATTCATGCCCCGCTGGGCGCGCTGCAGAGAGTGGAGCCGCGTCCTCTCCTGCGATGGGCGGAATTCCCGGTATGACGAAAATCTCATCATATCCGGGTTTACTACGTCCGTACACCCATTTGGGTGCACTCGTGACTTTGTGCTGCGAATGCGCATGCGCTAAGTCTGTTCTAGCCAGTTATGGGTGTACTGACGTAGTAAACCCGGATATGACGAGATTTTAATCATACCGGGAATACCCTAAAACTTTGCCAAATCGATATTTAGAGAGAAAGGGATTTCTAGGAAGCACTTAAGGTGCTGCAGGGACAGGTTTAAACAGCATGGGACGCAATTTGTGAGGTCAGGATCACTTTAAATGATCAATATTTCTGCATTGACAATTTATTTTCTTAACCTAAACCAAATTTCGGAGGGTTTCAGCTTTCCAAAGAGTAATTTATACAACCAATGGATGAATTTAATGTCAGGTTATAAGCTTTTATTTACATAACATGGATAAGCGACATAACTTCTGTCAGGGACTGTACATTAAACCAAGAGTGGCTGAATTACTTACTTTGAAAATCCATGTAAAAATGGCTTGTCTGATTCGTTTTATAATGACTTTTTGATACTGTTTCTCTTTTGATATTATAGGGGTTTTCCAGATTTAGAAAAGTAAAAGTGATGTAAAACAACAATGGGAGATAATTCTTACCCACCCCCATTCCAGCTTGGGCTTCCCGTTTCTGCTCCATATATGTTTTGAGTGCAGTTGTGATATGAGCTGGGGACAAGAGGTCGCTGCCGGAGCGGTGTAGGGCGAGCACTAATTGGCTTTGTTAGGTTACGTCAGTGCTATCATTTGGGATCCACGTTTCGAAAAGCAGAAGCCCTTTTAGGACGGAGATACACGATGCGAGACACATGGGAGTTCTTTGCACAAGTCTCACGTGCCTCACCTGGAACGGTCGTCGCCTCTCTGGACAGGAGCGTGTCAGCTGCATAGAAACACATGCAGCTGATGCGCTCCTGTCCAGAGAGCTGTCGGAGGTGCTGGGTGAGGCATGTGAGACTTATGCAAGTATCTTACATCATGTGTGTCTTGCCTAAAAGTGAGCAATTTATGACCTCCACTTTGACTGAACGCATAACATGATTATTTTAATACCAGGCAAAAATAGTTTGAAAAAGGAAAGGATCATCAATCTATTCTGGCACAGGCTTTCAGAAAAAGTAGAAAAGCCTCATCAGGTCCAAATGATATTTTCAAAATTTCAAGTACCGTATATACTCTCGTATAAGCCGAGTTTTTCAGCCCAAAATTTGGGCTGAAAAGTCCCCCCTCGGCTTATACGCGAGTATATAAAAAATACCGCAGCAGCCCCGGAGGTATACAGGCCCCCCATCAAGTTCCAGGGCCCCCCCCCTTGCGCGCCAGCCTGTATAATAAAATCATATTTACCAGTGTCCTGTCGCGCCGTCCGCAGCTGCCGACAACGCGATCCCCGGCTTCATTCCGCGTCTTCCGCACTTCCTGTAGTCGCGGGCAATGACGTCATTGCCCGCGACCACAGGAAGTCGGAAGCCGGAAGACGCGGATTGAAGCCCGGGATCGCGTGTCGGCAGCTGCGGACGGCGCGACAGGACATTGGTAAGTATGATTTTACTGTACAGGCTGGCGCGCAAGGGGGGGGGCCCTGGAACTTGATGGGGGCCTGTATACCTCCGGGGCTGCGGCTGTATACAGCCCCGGGGCTGCGGCTGTATACAGCCCTGGGCTGCTGCTGCTGTATACTACCTAAGGGCTGCTGTATATACCTCTGGGGCTGCATATGGGGCTGTATATGGGGCTGCATATACCTCTGGGGCTGCATATACCTCTGGGGCTGCATATACCTCTGGGGCTGTATATACCTCTGGGGCTGTATATACCTCTGGGGCTGTATATACCTCTGGGGCTGCATATACCTCTGGGCCTGTATATACCTCTGGGACTGCATATACCTCTGGGGCTGCATATACCTCTGGGGCTGCTGTATACTACCACTGGGGCTGCTGCTGTATACTACCACTGGGGAGGCTGCTGTATACCTGTGCTGGAGTCCACCCTCGGCTTATACGCGAGTCAATAAGTTTTCCCAGTTTTTGGGGGCAAAAGTAGGGGATCGGCTTATACACGGGTCGGCTTATACACGAGTATATACGGTAACTTTCAAGTGAATTGCTGTGTTTTACTGATTCGCTGCTATAATATCCACAAAAAGACTTTTAGATCAGTCCATGCAAATCACAGATGATTTATTTTGTCAGCACATTTCAGAGCCACCACGGGCTCCTTCATCAGGACAAACCATGCATCATGCAATCTGTGCAGTGCTTGCTTTGGTGATATGAATTCTGTAAAGTATCAATCTTCATACCATTTATAGTAATTATATGTAAGGATTGTGAACTGTGCAACTGTATTATATCAGGTCAGCTGGTAAAAGGTGTGTTTGTACAAAGTAAAATAATAACACAAGTATCCAAATCTGAATGCAGTTTACATCTTTATTGTTTTAAAAAGTCTTAAAATAGTGTTCAAAGGTGTGTATGTGGTAAGTGGCTTAACTAGAGTCCGATGGGCTCCGGTGCAAACTTTGGACCTCCCCACCTCCCCTGCATGTTGGTCAGATGTACAGACCTTGTAGCATACTAAATCCATACTTGTTGCGCCGCCTCCCCATCATGTAGTAATGTAGTGCTTAATATACTGTTAGGTCCAGAAATATTTGTACAGTGATGCACTTCCAGCTGAAATAGGCTCTGCTGTCAACAGACCCCCTTCCACTCCCACACAGACCCAGCCATGGTCATACCCTCTGCGACTGCGATTGTTATACCACTTTATATGTTTTTTACTTGACATTGTTCATCTTACTGTTATGGCGGCTTTAAGTCCTACCCCATGCAGCTTCAAGGTTGCAAGTGGGTTGTCAGGCAAGATGTATTGCCTTATGCTCCAGTTCTAGGCTATGGTGTGTCATTGTGACTGTGGGGCAAGATGTATTACCTTATGCTCCAGTTCTAGGCTATGGTGTGTCATTGTGACTGTGGGGCAAGATGTATTACCTTATGCTCCAGTTCTAGGCTATGGTGTGTCATTGTGACTGTGGGGCAAGATGTATTACCTTATGCTCCAGTTCTAGGCTATGATGTGTCATTGTGACTGTGTTCAGATGTTGTTTGTACTCTGTTTCACTTCATCGGTAAATCTCTTGTCTATTTCGATCGCCCCTCCTCAGTAAGGGCTCATACTTTGTACATGACTGAGTAAAGCTAACAATACAAGTTTAGATTAGGTTTAGCAAAAAATACATTTATTCCTAAAATGGACAACAAAGTGAGTTCATAGACAACATCGTGATCACTGCTTATGTTGGTGGTATTGTCACTATAACGCTATAATTAAAGCATGTATCACATGATAATTCCGATACACAGTCATACCGAGCCTTTTGTGTTTTCTTTTATGCCTCGATTGATGATTCACATTGCCTCAAACAAAAAGTTTGTTCTCTGAGAGATGGATAAATCTGCTGCAACCTAACCATGATTTGTTATGTCCATGTCTGAACTTTCTCCTACGTCACCCGCCTCTAGGCGATGTTAGAAATTGACTTCCAGAAATCACGCATTACAGGTTTGACATAGATTTATAAACCGCGTTAATCTGTGTGTAAAAGCTACAAAGAGACTGTCATTTTATTTTACTTTTGAAGGATTAGTTGAGCCCCTTTCCCCTTTTTTTTCCTTTCCTTCTCCTCTTCGGGTTGTTTCTAGTGGAGACTGGGACCTTATTTGCTCAGATGTAATGCACTAATTTGTATTTTTGTGCAAAAAAACTAAAAAACCCATTACACTGCTCCTCTCATACAGTTCTACTATTGAAGGTGTCAGTTCAGCCATCCCTTTTTTTTTGCTGTAGATGAGATTGTGGCCTCATAGATACAGTACTCTGGCATTAGAAACCCATCCATCCACAGCAGCAGGTTACTGTGTGATTGGCGGCTTCTCGAGAATTGTCTAATTATTGATTAGTATTCAGCAGAAACTGTGTGGATTCACAGGGATGGTAATTTAAGGTTAGCATTGGAATGAATTACCGGGATGTGTAAGGAAATTAGGCTTATTTAGGGTAAATTGGAAATTAATATCCTGAAAGCCAAAGTTGCCTCTCGTTTTCCTGATGACAGACTGTTATTCTTTTATAGCATTTATTTATGGCAAAATCTGAAAAATAACTGATATATAAAAGCACATTAATATATACTTGTGCTTTACACCCTGGCCCTTGCTCGCAGGGCATTCAGTTCATTGCGGTATGTATTTAGCGTCTGAATTCTTGTATTGACAGGTTGCAGGGGCTGAATATACGGTATATGCAATTATTATTTCATAGCTCTGATTCTGCTGCTCACGTTAATGGCATACCTCCGCCTCTGCGTGGGAATGCTACCTTTAAAAAACATTTTATAATTACAAATAATTTAAATTCCAAGGGAGCGCTTTTTAACATACATCTACAACTTATTGTAATGTAAAAGAGATTAAGAGCCGGGCTCCCTAGGCGGAGGCTTTTGTTGCCGGAGAAGACGCATAAATATGTCATTTTGGATCTTTTCATTTACATTGTAGATGAGACACACATGCTTGTCGCTTTAAAAAAAAAACTTAGGCTTTTGGATCGTCTTGAACAGGGAAAAATCTCTAATTCGCTGCCACATTCTCTTTAGTCCTGCTGACATATTACTCCCACTGTGTGGGCATAGTTGAATGTTAAAAAAATATATTCTTTCATCTTCCACCCACTTAGCTGCACAGCGTTTAGATTCCTACATTGCTGTAGTGTGAAAGGGAAATTGTACTGAAGCTTAAATACTGCTCAGTAATTTACAGCTCTTTGATTATAAATTCATTATTGGCAATGTTTGTCCATAGTTTACTCCAGTATCTTTAATTCAGTATATTATATTTGCCAATTGAATAAATATAGATGTTCCGAACATAAAATGTATGTGCACAAATGAATACCATGCCCTCCATGTGCACCATTTTCAGCTGACTTACCACCAGCAGGTAACTAAAGGCCCCGTTAAACGGTGAAACATCAACGGCAACTCGGGGGCATTGCCATTTTGAAGCGACATCGCTGAAGAGTTGCCCCGTGTAACAGGGTGATATCAACGATGATAGTTGATTCAGCAACATTGCCTGGTTTCAATGTCCTGAAACCTGGCGATGTTGCTGAGGCGATCTGCCTGAATCGCCCTGTCTGACAACGCAAAGTTGCAAGCAACTTCCCCCATTGAGTCCAATGTCAAGAATCAGCAGCGAACACTGGTAGCGATAGTTGCTTTCAACATTGCCGCTACGTTGCTGGCGATGTCTCCTTGTCTGACAGCTCACCAGGGATCTTGGCCAGCGGCCAAAATCGTGCGCGCTCCCGTCAGTTGCCGGCGCTGTTGCCGAAGATGTTTCCACGTGTGACGGTACCTTTAGGGTTAGTCCCATCAACCGTGTTATTGTGACCAATTTATTTTACTACCGTAGATTGCTTTCTCTTTGAATATGCAAATTGCCTCTAGAAGAGGACTATTGGAAACAGCAACCCTAAAAGTCAATATCGACTCATTAACAAGTCTTGCCATATGATTTAGGATAAAAGCAAACCAGAACAGAACCTCAATTTGCAGACATACCTTTTGGGGTGGTATTCCTCCTCAGTGAAAAGTATGAAATCTGATTTGGCCGTATGAGAGGCTTCTGACTGGGGTCTAAGGTGTAATGTTTCTCCTTTTGGAGAGTAATAAAAAGGGAAATGGAGCGCACATAGAGTAATTTCCTTTTGTACAAATAACTTCAGTGCCCCCCTTTAGTGGAAGGACTCACCTGATTTGGTTGTGCAAGTCACAACCAACTAACTCCGCTCTCTCTTATGGTCGCAGCAGGTGCCCAGCAAGAGTAAGGATCCAAAGGGTTAACAGAAAGTGCTGGGTTTCAAAGATCCACCGCGCTGACCTCCAGTGAAGACAAACAGAGTGATGTATAAAACTCTGTTTAATGGGTAATTTGCCTACCGGTTTCGTGATTTCAGTTATCACTTCATCAGGGCATGATGAAGTGATAACTGAAATCACGAAACCGGTAGGCAAATTACCCATTAAACAGAGTTTTATACATCACTCTGTTTGTCTTCACTGGAGGTCAGCGCGGTGGATCTTTGAAACCCAGCACTTTCTGTTAACCCTTTGGATCCTTTTGGAGAGTGACATACCTGATGTGCAAGTGTAAGGGTGGCTTCACATTAGCGTTCCCCTCCGCAGCTTTCTGCGGAGGGGAATCGCCATGTGTGCGCAGCGGCCGCCAGCTTCTATCTTTATAATGGGAGCGCACGGTGCTGTGCTTGACTGCGCATGACCGTGCACACCCATTCACTCCCATATGTGATCTGTGCGCAGGCGTTTGCCTGCGCACAAATCACACAGTCTCGTCCGCACCAGGGACGCGACATGTTGCATTCCTGGTGCGGACGAGAGTGTGTGATCTGTGCGCAGGCATCCGCCTGCACACAGATCACATATGGGAGTGAATGGGTGCGCACGGTCATGCGCTGTCAAGCACAGCACCGTGCGCTCCCATTATAAAGATAGGAGCTGGCAGCCACTGCGGTCACATTGCGGATCCCCTCCGCAGAACGCTGCGGAGGGGTTCGCAAATGTGAACCCAGCCTTAGGAGGCTTATATGCCATACAATGTTCCTCTGTGAAAATAAATATGCAAATTGCCTCTTTAGAGACAAAGAAGTATGGAAATCTAGTGCCATCTTTTGGAAGTAGCAATCCCGACAGTCATTATCGACTCTTGCCATATGACTTAGGATAAAAAGCCAAACCAGAATCTCAATTTTCACACACTTGTTTCAGGGTGTTGCCCACAGTCATTGTAAAGCAGGAGATCTGGTTTTGCTGTATGACAGGCTTCGGACTAGGATCTAAAGAGTAATGTTTTCCCCTGAGAAAATTAATTTCACAGCAGAGTGTTTATTCCATGGCTTAGAAGTTTCTTAGGGTATGTGCACACATTAATTATATGGTTGGAGAAATTTCTGCACCATGTCTACATCTCTCAACGGGAAAAACACACATTTTTACCACGTTTTTAGTGCATTTTTATAGCGTTTTTGACTGTGATGAAGAACCGATGAAAGAATTGACATGCTGCAGATTATTTTCTGGACCTCATCTGCAAGTCAGAAATAAGTCATGACTACACGACACTTTAGGATTGTCATTTACTATTTTTTTACACCAGGGAATCCCAAATGAAGGTTTTTTTTACCCATTGCTTATCATTAATTTGTTAAAGTACTCACATTATCCCATGTAGTCCAAAATTTAAATCTTTATTGTTATCTTTACAAAAAAGCGATTGAGACATATACAAATTTTGGGATGTGGAGTTTATACAACAAAATATACGTCAATACATATAATACATACAGTCGCCAGGTGCAGAAGGACTAACAGACATAAAACCACACATGATCTCCCTTTCAGATTCAGGTTACAAAAATCAATCTGGGTGAGGTTTTTATTGGTGCCCAATAATTGTGCAGTTCACACTGACCCGTCGATAGAACCAGGTGATCATTATAGAAGACACTCATCTCTACAGACAGGTGGATTTAAAGGGAATCTGTCACCAGGTTTTTGTAACCTAATCTGAGAATAGCATAATGTAGGACCCGAGATCCTGATTTCAGTGATGTGTCACTTACTGGGCTGCTCAGTGTAGTTTTGATGAAATCACTGTTTAATCAGCTGGAGATTATCGTTAGCAGTTTACTTGGCCTGCTGCCAGATAGTCTGGCATATTCACAGACTGCTAAATCTGCAACAGAGAAAACACTAATATTATCTAAATGACAGAAAGCAGCTCAGTAAGTGAAACAACGCTGGAATCAGGGTCTCTCTTTCTACATTATGCTGCTCTCAGATGTAATGGCAAAAACCTGGTGACAGGTTCCCTTTAAATCATATAGAATGTGGATCTGTATGGGTTGCAGGTAGCTCTATGAGCAAAAAATCCCCACCCACTGTTTCTTCCACTAAATCTATACAACCCACAAAGCTAATTCTGAAGATGCTGTTCCCCTGATTGTCAGTGACTGGTCTGTTTAAATTGAGGTGAGCTGTTGTTATCCCTCACAGCACACTGTACAGGCCCCAATGGAAGCAAGTCCAATAACGAAGGGTGAGTGATAATACCATCTTTAATATGGGGCATGTATAGTGTGCCTTAGACTCTGTTAGCACTGTCGTATTATGAGGGTCCTATTTGTTTTTTTAGATTACCAGATTATTGTATTCTGTAGAGCTATTCTTTCCTGTTATAATATATGGACAATCAATGGTTCCATAATACTTGTCTGTAATATCACCTGTAATAATGGAAGTCATATCTCATTGTGAATGCAATCTAAAACCTAAATAAATATATCATGACAGATTCTATTATCCGTTATTCACATCTGCGATATGGCTTCGTATGATGGTTCAAAACAGACCTTGTTAACTCAAAATGGGTGTCATCATGGTTTTGACAGCTAGGAGATCTTTGCATTTTTATAGCAGAAACTCGCACGGAAGGTCTGAAAGGGCTGTCAATGGCAGATGTGATCATAGCCTAAAAAGTGATGTGAACATAGCCTAAAACTGATATAAACTTATGAAGTGTAATTCATGTTAAAATAAATAGAATGTGTCAAATGATCATTCATTACCACTGTATTTTATTCTTCAGCCAAAAATCTACTGCAAAACGTGTCTGAATCTATCCTAAGGACTCTTTCCTAGCAGCTTCATGGTTTATCACTGTATATAATGCATACATTGCATATGAAGTTTAGAAACATCTGTATCATATTTCTTTCCATTTATATTCTGGTATAGACATCAGATGCATAGCTTTCTTTAGTTAGGGCCATTTAGCATTTTCTTGGACCGAACCCTGATCTCAACCCTAAAGGCATTGCCTAAAAATTGAGATTGACAAAGTTTGTCGCTTCAGTTTGTGTAGTGTCAATTTGTATTAACTCTAGAATGTTATGAAAAGTGGTCAGACGAATAGTGAAAATTTCTAAATTATTCCGTGTCATAAAAATTAACTTATATCATAAGAAATCAATTTCTAGTGAATTTTAGCCCTGCCATAAAATGACCTGCTTATATAATTTCAGCAATCTAGTTGTTAGCCCAGAAGTGTGAAGGAGGACAAAGCAGCTGATGTCTGTCATACTGACTAAATTATAAGACCAAGGCTGCTCATTAGTTAGCACTGTAAGGGCGGCTTCACACTGCGGTGTGATCCGGTCCGGGACTGTCAGGGATGAACCTGACAGCCCAGGACTGGATCAGCACACAGAACTGGAGTGCTAATTTGCCCTCCGGTCCGGTGTGCAGCCGCACGCAGCTGCAGCCACTGATAGGTCAAGACTGCGGCGCTGCGGTCCTGACCTATCAGCAGCGGGAGCTGCATGCGGCTACACACCGGACCGGAGGGCAAATTAGCACTCCAGTTCTGTGTGCTGATCCAGTCCTGGGCTGTCAGGTTCATCCCTGACAGCCCCAGACCGGATCACACCCCCAGTGTGAAGCCACCTTTACTTTGCAGTGCTGGGTGCCCGAGGTTCAAATCCCACCAAGGACAACATCTGCAAGGATGTTCTCCCTGTGTTTGCGTGGGTCTCAGCTGGTTACTTTGATTTCCTCCCACACTACCAAAACATTCTGATAGGGAATTTTGATTGTGAGCCCAATAGAGAACCACATGATGATGATGTCTGTAAGGCGCTATGTAATTAATGATGCTATGTACGTGACTAAAATAAATCAGAGCAGATTGGTTGCTTTAAAGGGAATCTGTTACCATGGTAAACATCCTTTACATGTGGATATAAGGTTAGTCTGTAGGTAAATCGCATTACAATGCTTCCTGGCCTCTTTACTGAAAGCGGCTGCTGGGAAAACATGAACTTCTTTCCTCCTGGGAGCTACCGGCCTCAGTCATGGGGACATGCATGGAGTGGCCACAATCATTGCTCACAGTACCTCTAAGCATACTGGGAGCTGCCCGTGTAACCACAGCACTGTTTGACAGCTCACTGTGCACAGGTGCTTCAGAGTCTATATTTTCTCCTGGCAGCTATACTTTCAGTAAGGCAACTGGACAGCATTGTAAAGTTATTTGCCTGCAGATAAACCCTATGTTTGAGGGTAAGTATCATTTTCCAAGGGGAGAGCTTCCCTTTCAATGGGCGCTGGTGCTTGAGATCATTGTCCTTCTTTGTTAACCATGGTTATCTCCAAGGAATTGCTCTCAAATACTTTTATATATATATATATTGACAAAGTGGCACGTGCAACATCAAGCAACCAATATGGCCACTGAATTACTGAACAGACAATTTTTAGTATCCAAGGTAGAATGCTGCTATTAAAAAGTAACCCATGGACATATACTTTCATAATTGGCGGGTCGATCTACAAAAAGCTGCTGAAATGTATGCACTCATTCTGACCCACAGGAGGGACTTCAACTTGGTAAATGCATCTGCTCTTTATCTGCTCTTTAAGTTAAAGATTTTTTTATTCCCATCACTTTCCCTTATCAAAGGATCCCATAAAAATACTTAGGATATATTCTCATGTTTGACATGAGTGTATCATGAAAATGAAAATCTAAACTCTACCTTTGTTTTCTACATAATCCAGAATGCAATCACGTCCCAGTTCATATACCATCCCCAGCTGTACTTTTATACACTTGTACTTTATGAACTTTTTATCCTAACTTGCTGCTAGAGCTCACAAAATATCAAACTGTCATTAATTGGTTACAAATACGACACCTAAAAGCAGGGCCGTATTTGGAGTTCCTGCTGCCCTAGGCACTCTCCGTGGCCTGCCGCCCCCCCCCCCCCCGTCACAGCTCCTCCCCCCCATTGTGGCCCCTCCCCCTGTCACGGTGCCTCCCCCCTGTTGAAGCCCCTCCTCCCGTCATGGCTCCTCCCCCGTTGCAGCCCCTCCCCCATCACGGACAATCTTCCCATCAGTCGCAGTCTTCCCCCCCAAGCTTTGTGTAGCTTCTACCCCCACATTTCATCATGTAGTACATATAAAAGGTTTGTCCAACCACACTCCAGAGACATACTGACAGGATGTTTAAATTGTGAGCCCCAACGGGGACAGTGTTAATGATGTATGTAAAATGCTGTGGAGTTCATAGTGTAATATAAGTGCAAAAAATATTATTCTTAAGATGATGTCACAATACCGGGATCAGAGGATCTTGTATTTCAAGGTCAGGGGCTCTCTGATGCCGTGTTGCTGTCTGCCTCGCTGTCGTCCTCTTTTGACACTGCAGTGTGGTGGATAAGAGAGCATTAACTGGTTAATAACAAGAAGTATGGAGTGTACTAACAGCCATAAATCCTCCCCATACCATGTCCAGCAGACATTGTAGGATTACTATATGGATTTTATTATTAGGGTACGGACACACTGGCGTGAAACTTGGATGAGTGCAATGTGTGATTTCATCTCATTGCACTCGGACCAATGTTAATCAATCTCTGAGAGCAGATTGTCGAGTGTCGGACACTTTTTTCTCAGCCAGATTCAGGATGAGAAAAAAGTCGCAACATTCTGCGACAGTCTGCGATTCACGACCGAGACTCACCAATGCAAGTCTATGGGTCTGACAAAATCAC
The DNA here is from genome assembly GCA_033576535.1 of Allobates femoralis. Taxonomy (NCBI): domain Eukaryota; kingdom Metazoa; phylum Chordata; class Amphibia; order Anura; family Aromobatidae; genus Allobates; species Allobates femoralis. The sequence goes on from JARQOC010000003.1 coordinate 330,095,002, forward strand.
GGACCGCACACTGACAGCACACGGACCACCCGAGAGGCATCAGTTTTTATTTCACTGATACATTATCATTCTGTAACTGAGAACACTTTAAAATGTTCCTGTAAATGATTCTACAGTAATAGCTGCTGAGGAAAGAACAGATTGCACACGGATGTGATCTGAGAGAAATGTTGGCCACTCGCACAGCAGTTGCCAAATGGACCAAAAACCGATGACACTCATCCGACTCTCCTGGATGAGAAACAGACCGATTGTAAGGCGGCGGGAGACAGTGTACCACCGTGTCCTCAGCTCCGTGCTGTGCATACAGTATACCACCATGTCCTCAGCTCCGTGCTGTGCACAGTGTACCACCGTGTCCTCAGCTCCGTGCTGTGCAGTGTACCACCATGTCCTCAGCTCCGTGCTGTGCACAGACAGTGTACCACCATGTCCTCAGCTCCGTGCTGTGCACAGACAGTGTACCACCATGTCCTCAGCTCCGTGCTGTGCAGTGTACCACCATGTCCTCAGCTCCGTGCTGTGCACAGACAGTGTGCCACCATGTCCCCAGCTCTGTGCTGTGCACAGTGTACCACCATGTCCTCAGCTCTGTGCTGTGCACAGTGTACCACCATGTCCTCAGCTCTGTGCTGTGCACAGTGTACCACCATGTCCTCAGCTCTGTGCTGTGCACAGTGTACCACCATGTCCTCAGCTCTGTGCTGTGTACCACCATCTCCCCAGCTCTATGCTGTGCACAGACAGTGTACGGTACACTGTCTGTGCCCAGCACGAAGCTGAGGACATGATGGTACACTGTGCACAGCACGGAGCTGAGGACATCCCAGAAGAGACAGACAGACCACAGACCACAGACGGGCGGCGGGACAACACTGAGCCCACCTGGAAGAACAACAACACCCAGCACCCAACACACTGCCCAGAAATCATATAGGACAGGCAGGCAGGAGAACTACAACTCCTGGCATGCCACACCCTGCAAACTCAGGAAGGTGGCGGCAGCTGCATGGAGGCAGACACACGGTACAGCCGCCATTATCACCATACACAGCGCCAGCCACAGCCTCAGTCCTCATGCACCCCCATCCTTCTTTCCTCTGTCCCTCCTGCTGCTCCTGTCCTCCTGCACCTCCGCCCTCCTCTCCTCTGCCCCTCCTCCTGCTCCTCTATCCTCCTGCACCCCGTCCTCCTCTCCTACCCCTCCTGCTGCGCCTCTATCCTCCTACTCCCCCCCCTGCTCTCCTCTGCCCCTCCTGCACCCCCCCTGCTCTCCTCTGCCCCTCCTGCACCCCCCCTGCTCTCCTCTGCCCCTCCTGCACCCCCCCTGCTCTCCTCTGCCCCTCCTGCACCCCCGTCCTCCTGCACCCCCGTCCTCCTCTGTCCTCATGCACCCCGTCCTCCTGCACCCCCATCCTCCTGCACCCCCATCCTCCTGCACCCCCATCCTCCTGCACCCCCATCCTCCTCTGTCCTCCTGCACCCCCATCTTCCTCTTCTGTCCCTCCTGCTGCTCCTCTATCCTCCTACTCCCCTCCTTCTCCTCTCCTCTGCCCCTCCTGCACCCCCGTCCTCCTCTCCTCTATCCTCCTGCAACCCCGTCCTCCTCTCCTCTGTCCTCCTGCACCCCCGTCCTCCTCTCCTCTGTCCTCCTGCACCCCCGTCCTCCTCTCCTCTGTCCTCCTGCACCCCCGTCCTCCTCTCCTCTGTCCTCCTGCACCCCCGTCCTCCTCTCCTCTGTCCTCCTGCACCCCCATCCTCCTCTGTCCCTCCTGCACCCCCGTCCTCCTCTGTCCCTCCTGCACCCCCGTCCTCCTCTCCTCTGTCCCTCCTGCTTCCCCCGTCCTCCTCTCCTCTGTCCCTCCTGAACCCCCGTCCTCCTCTGTCCCTCCTGAACCCCCGTCCTCCTCTGTCCCTCCTGAACCCCCGTCCTCCTCTGTCCCTCCTGAACCCCCGTCCTCCTCTGTCCCTCCTGAACCCCCGTCCTCCTCTGTCCCTCCTGAACCCCCGTCCTCCTCTGTCCCTCCTGAACCCCCGTCCTCCTCTGTCCCTCCTGAACCCCCGTCCTCCTCTGTCCCTCCTGAACCCCCGTCCTCCTCTGCCCCTCCTGAACCCCCGTCCTCCTCTGCCCCTCCTGAACCCCCGTCCTCCTCTGCCCCTCCTGAACCCCCGTCCTCCTCTGCCCCTCCTGAACCCCCGTCCTCCTCTGTCCCTCCTGCACCCCGTCCTCCTCTGTCCCTCCTGCACCCCCGTCCTCCTCTGTCCCTCCTGCACCCCCGTCCTCCTCTCCCCTGTCCCTCCTGCTGCTTGGCTGTCCTCCTGCACCCCGTCCTCCTTTCCTCTGTCCCTCCTGCTGCTTGGCTGTCCTCCTGCACCCCGTCCTCCTCTCCTCTGTCCCTCCTGCTGCTCCTCTTGCACCCCCGTCCTCCTCTCCCCTGTCCCTCCTGCTGCTTGGCTGTCCTCCTGCACCCTGTCCTCCTCTCCTCTGTCCCTCCTGCTGCTCCTCTTGCACCCCCGTCCTCCTCTCCCCTGTCGTTCCTGCTGCTTGGCTGTCCTTCTGCACCCCAGTCCTCCTCTCCTCTGTCCCTCCTGCTGCTCCTCTGTCCTTCTGCACCCCAGTCCTCCTCTCCTCTGTCACTCCTGCTGCTCCTCTTTCCTCTCCTCCTGTCCCCTTGTTTCTGGCCCCCTGCCCCTCTGTCCTCTTCTTCTCTGTCCCCCTGTTTCTGTCCTTCTGCCCCTCTGTCCCCCTGTTTCTGTCCTCTTCTCCTAGGACCCCTGCTCCTTTCTCCTCTTCTCCTCTGTCCCTTGCACAGTTCCCTCACACTTTCCTCACCTGGTGCTGGCTGCAGACATTGGCGGGCTCCCTCTGAGCAGTGATGCGCCAGCCGCACCATCCTCCAAGTGCCTTCGGCTGCTTCCCCCGTTTCCGTGAGTCTGGAGTGGGCGGCTGGGTGCCGTGCAGGAGCCGCCGGAGCCGCCAGAGCCGCCGGCGCCATCAGCGCAGTACTTGGGCACACGGGAGAGGAGGGAACAGAGCGGGAACTTCAAGTTTCCCCTCCGTTGCGGGCCCCTCCTTCTCCCTCGTCTCTTCCGGGTCTTCACTGAGGTGGGTGGGCGGGAAGGCAGGAGGGGCGGCAGGCGGGGCGGCCCTGATGATGAAGGGAAGGGGGGGGGTATGGGGGCGGGGCTTGCGACCCGGCTGGCCCGGAGTCGGAAAAAAAAAAAAAAAAAAAAAAAAAAAAAAAAGAGAACACGCTGAGACGCCGCCCCCTATGAGAATGGCCCCGCCCTAGGCACGTGCCTACGAGTGCCTAATGGGAAATACGGCCCTGCCTAAAAGCTCCTAGATATTTTTGCGTGAGCCAATTCTTACCTGGTAGTGGTGAAGGAAAATGACTCACTTCCAGGTCCTTCAGACTTAGCTTTTCTAAATGTGAAGTGCGTTAATTCATTAAACACGTTACACAAATAAATTTACATCCCAATGTTTTCCTGGAGTATTCAGTAATGACATATTGGCTTCATCAACCCAATCTTCTTGTTGGATTTTTGGAATCAGGAGGTCATTGCATCAACATTTTCCAAAACTGCTAAATGCCTCCCACAAAATTCTTCATTAAGGTTCTCCACCTGTCTGGAGACACTGCTTCAATTAGGCCCTTTCATATCAGTGTTTTTGCTGATTTGCGGCAGATCTGGCAGATTTTTAACGCATCTGCATCTGTCGCATAACGGCAATACTTCATTCATTCTCTGTGGGACTTGCGGCAGATACAGCAAATGCAGTTTTGCTGCAATCCGGCAACTAGCAGCGTTTTTTTTTTCCCACGCCGCAAGTACCGATCTGCCAGATCCGGCAAACCGCACTTGCCGCACCTGCTGCAAGTCCCATAGAGAGCGAATGGGGTCTTGCCGCAAGTCGTCCGTTACGCGTTAGATGAGGTAAAACTGCCGGATTTACTGCAAATCGGCAAACACGCTGATTTGTAAGGGGCCTTAGAGCAGTCCCTTTGCAGTTGGAGACCTTGATCTTTAGGCATTGACTGCCAAGTCTTTTTCATTAAAAGACTATTTGTAATGACTGATTGGTTAATGGCTCACTCACACCACTGTGTAAATCAGAAAAGAGCTATCCCATTTTTTTTTTATTGAATAGCACTCAGACTAATGTTATTCAATGGGACTGTGCTGATGACTCATTTTTTTCACTTACAAAATCTGTCTGTGAACAAAAATCGCATGTGTGTGAGAAAAAAAATTAGATGCCTTATAGATAGCGATGAGCGAGTACCGCAATAATTGGACTCGCTATACTCGCAACAAGTAGGTCCCGGTACTGGTTGCGACTATAGCGAGTCCAATGCTAATGAATGGGCAGGCGAGTACTTACGCAGTGTATCTATATAAACACTGCGAAAGTGCACTAAAAGTGAATAAAAGTTGTCAGAAAATAAAAAAAAATCATACTCGCCTATCCGATGCCTGCATCGGACCGGCAAAGAAGACATCCGATCACCGACAAGGACATGTGAGTCTCACAGCCAATCCGATGGCTGGTAGCGATTTGGCCAATCAGATGGCCAGACGTCACAAACCACCTGATCGCTACCATCCACCTGATTGGCCAGATTGCCAGGTCATTGGCCAGATTGCCAGGTCCTGAACGTGCATCAATCAGGTGGCTGGTAGCGTTCAGGTGGTTTGTAACGTCTGGCCATCTGAGTGGCCAAATCGCTACCAGCAATTTGATTGGCTGTGAGACTCACAGGTCCTTGTCGTTGATCAGATGTCTTCTTTGCCGGTCCCGGTGAAGGCGTCGGATAGGTGAGTATGATTTTCTTTTTTTTTTTTTCTTTAACAACTTTTATTCACTTTTAGTGCACTTTCACAGTGTATATATAGATACACTGCGAAAGTAAAAGGACTACTCGCTACTCCCAAGTAATCATAAGAGACTCAGGGAGTAGCGAGTAGCCCGAATATCGTTACTATTCGGCGAGTACCGAATAGTAACGATTCTACTCGCTCATCCCTACTTATGGAGCCATAGTAGGATAGATTACAACTTTGTAGCATAGAGAACTGTAAATGGTCCTGTAAATGATAATAGCTGCTAAGAAAAATAATAATTGGATTGCATACAAACCGTACATGGATGAGAAGTGAGAAAACTATCGTCCCAATTTTCTGGATGAAAATCGGACCGATTTTTTTTTTCTACTGTCGTGTGACTCTTGCCTAAGTAAACATATATATGCTTTTTTTTAAAAATCCCTTCACACTGAGCTTTCCTTTACTACCTGCAGTTAAGCCCCCAAAAAGGAGGCGCAGTGAGAGTAAGGCCACATGCACACATTGAGTATTTGGTGAGTTGTGTGTAAACCAAATCCAGGAGTGGAACAATCAAAGGAAAAGTATAAGAGAAAAATGTGTCACCATACCTGTATTTTTACCCACTCCTAGTTTTGGCTTACACATAATGAGGTAAGAAACTCACCAAATGCTCAAGGTGTGGACGTGGCCTAACACATAGCTGAAGGATGAGACTACACAGGCTTTATTTGTAGTTGCCATAGAGATGCTCAGGCCTGGATAGAAGCCATGTGTATGTGTGTTTGTATATCTAATATATAAAGCTGAATGTGTGTATGTGTGTATGTATGTCCGGGATTGGCATCTACACCATTGCAACTACAGCCACAAAATTTTGCACAGTCACACATCTGGACCCCGAGAGCGTCATAGACTATGTTGTGAGGCGAAATTTTAACCCCACGCATTCCAATTCACCAAACAATTTTGGCCCTATCTACATGATGGAGAGAAGCTACCAGTTGACAGTTGTGAATGAGAGGGGCTTAATGACAGCACCAAAAACTAACAGCATATACCAGCATATAGTCACTAAGGTGGGGCCCTGACATGGAATATTCACCACGCACCCGAACACAAACACACACACCACAAAGAGACACACACAACACAGACCACCCCCCACAGGGACACACACACATATACACCTTATAGGGACACATGCACTCACTCCACAGGGACACACACACCGCAAGGACATACACACATACACACCCCACAGGGACACAAAGGCCCCATAGGGATGGACACACGCCACAGAGACACTCCTCCCCTCACAAGGACACACACCACAGGGACACCCCTCCCCCCAAAAGGACACACACCACAGGGACCACCCCACAGGGACACACGCACACCACTGAGACACACAGACACCCCAGGGACACACACACACCCCAGGGACACACACACCACACAGACAGACACAGATGTGCACAAATCACCTCACACACACTCGCCTCATACGTCTGGTATCTTTAATTTCCAAAAATAAACATCTGATTAAAAACAGCCAATGTGCAACACATGTGCCATATAGGGAATTAAGGCAGATGTCAGTCACATGAGCTGTCTATTATGTGTATGTGTGAGGTAACATATACTGCCTGGCCGGGGGGAGGGTTTACCGTTGGCTGGAGATTTATTAGGCTGCCTATAGCAACCAATCACAGCTCAGCTTCTATCTTCTTACAGGTCATTAATATGACATATACAAATTCTATTTTGTTATAGCTAACAGCAGTACGGCTATAATATATATATTATATATATTACTGTTAGAAGACTTGTAAAGTTGTTTTTTTAAGACATACTGGTGCAATACAAATGGTTAATTCTAAGCCTTTTATCAGTTTGTATTGCTTAATCGTATATCTTATAAAAGGAGCTAAATAGATAACCCATGGATATGTTCCACAAAGAGATGTGCAGATATTCATAATCTTAAACTTGGGTATATTATACATTAATATATTTCTGTAAGAGAGAATGGTGTGTTGTCATAAAAGAACATTTTTACCATGGAGTGTGTTACATTACTGTAACGTACCAGCACTGGTAAATTGAAGTAAAGGCAGATGTCCACTGACTAGACTTTCTAATTGATATTTAATTTTTTAGTAACATATAGCAGACAATGGCATTTTAAATGACTGTGGACAAGGGAGACTCGTTTGTTGAAATGGATAGCATTGTATATATTAAGGAAACCTTGTAGTAACAGGTTGAAAACGCAGCTCCTATCTATTCAATCAGGCTGGTCTCACATTACCATGGCTCTTGATATTTGATTGAACATGTTTTTTTTTTTACTTTGATGCGTTTAGCCTTCAACAGGGCACGACTGCTTCTGTGTCTACCGCTGATAATTAAAATTAAATGTAGAGCGCCAAACTCCATCTGTTCTCAAGACCTTGCTGTGATCTCTGCCGCTGTAAAGAGAAAGATAGAATATACTTCAGTTGATGACTTTTTTTTTTATTTTATTGCCACTTGGCTAAAAATGAAATACTCTAAATATAGTTTTGCATATGGACTCCAAACTATGTATGACACGTTGAATTCTTCATGCCATGGAAGGGAAGATGAAGTAATTATATTTGGCTGACCACGCCAAGTTCTACTGTTCTTTTAAAGTGTCTGTCAATTATGTACAATATGTTAAATAATATATACAAAAGTTTTTATTACAGAGTTCTACAGTTTTAATTAAATGTCTACTAACCAGCTCATTGTCTTATAGATGTAAGGATAAGATGCTCCTATGAATGAAACTTGTATTAACATGTTATATTTGGGAAGAAAAACTTTCTGTGAAGTGAGTTCATGATAAAACTAGGCTAAGTTGAGTGAAATGGAGTCTTAAGGGAATCTGTCAATCTGCAGCCTAATAAGCTTCTAAAGCTGCCCGGACGCTGCACTAAAATCCTGATAAACGAGAGGAAATGAACTTTATTCCTCCCAGCAGCCTCAGGACGTCAGTCAGAGAGATGTGCCTGACACAGCTTTCGTCATTGTATGGTAAGAGGCAGATGTAACCACGTCTTTGCACTGATTGACAGCCAGCTAGGTACTGATTCTATATGCAGCTGTCAATGTTGGGACCCATTTAAAGCCCACCACTCACTATGTACTGAGCAGTGACTGAAAGCCTGTGGCTGCCAAAAAGAAAATTAATTTCCTTCCAGGAGCCAGGTTTTTAGTGCAGGTTCACAACATTATGAAACTGCAGATTAATCCCGTATCTGCAAGTTATTAGTATTTTGGACATAGCAAGTTCTGTCATCCCATAAGTAAAGAATGAACACATTTTATTCAAAATGTTCATTATGCTATGTTTTTGTTTGTATGTGGATGTGTTATTACAAATGCACAAGATACATAAGTGCAACTAGATTGGTGCAGATTAGACCTTGAAGTCTCCCATTCACATGGAGCAGTTGCTAATGTGCTCTGCTATTCCATTTAATGTTTATGGGACCACTAAAGATAGCTGAGTACAGGAGTCAGCTAGCTCCAGCAGCATTATATAGAGTGAGTTGAGCAGTTGCATAACCCATGCTTAACCGCCACACCATTTTTGTTGTTGGTGGCGATCTCAGCTGTTGGACCCCAACTGATCTATTAATTATATTGTGATAGATGTAACTTACTTTACCTGGAATACTCTTTTAAACCCTTCCTAACATAAAACATTCTGATGCATCCAATATCACCTACCCCATGTATAATGCAAAAAGAAGAGGGGGGGGGGGACAAGAGGCGCAATAGTGCCCTTATCACTAGACACTAGCTTGTGTTAAGGTGAGAAAAGTGAACCACTCAGCTATTCCAGTTGTGAGACCCACAACTGGTTTGTAGACTTGTTTGGATAAATATCCTGATGGCTGCTGCTGGACTTCCACCGGTCTCACAAACGTGAAGACGAAACCAGAAGCTTAGAGAAGAGAGGTGTACCACAGTCCGCGCTGCCAAGTTACTCACATCAAAGAAAACGAGTAGACGATGTCCAGTTCAATCCTTCTTTATTCTCCTACGCGTTTCGGCGCCTAGCCTGGCACCTTCATCAGGGATATCCCTGATGAAGGTGCCAGGCTAGGCGCCGAAACGTGTAGGAGAATAAAGAAGGATTGAACTGGACATCGTCTACTCGTTTTCTTTGATGTGAGTGAACTTGGCAGCGCGGACTGTGGTACACCTCTCTTCCCTAAGCTTCATGTATGATGCAGACTCTGCAACTAAGCCTGTCTCATTCCCAGCAGCCTATGGCTGTGCTAAACAGCCATCTTATGCTGTTGCTGTTAACCCCTTGAATGGCACTGTGATTTTCTGACCGCAGCAGCACTCAATCTAGGTCAAAGTAACCTAATAGAATTTAAAACAAATAGTAAAAAAAAAAATATATATAAAATCCAAATCACCCTCTTTTTCCCTCACTAAAAAAAACACTTACATCAAATAAACATACTGTTTTGAATATATAATAATACACTTTGTGTAAATGTCTGGCCTGTCTAAGTATAAAGCAAATTGAGCTTGTGAAAGAAAGGGAGGGAAAAAAAAGGAAAGCGCAAAGACAATAATTTGCCTTGTTGGGAGGGAGCTAACCAAGATGTTTTGTTCGACATTGTACCTCCATCATTTTGCTCAGTTTTCCAGCAGTTTTTCTGATTGTAGAAAGCACTTTTCCAAATAAGCTAGTAGGAAATTGTGTTTTCAGAACCTTCGTAGGGACAGCTCCTCACACAACCTCTGCTGTTATCTGGTGGCAAATTGAACATTATATTCCCCCTATAATGTTCAATTTGCCACCAGACATTTTGTTTGTCCGCTATTAGGGGCAAATACACTTGCTTGTCTGAATTCAGCTCAAATCTTATATTAATTAAGGAAGACCTGTCACCCCCCCTTCCCCCCTCTGGTGCTATGGTAACTGAATGCAGCACTGAATGCACCGTGTCTGCTGCATTCAGGGAAGAGGTCTTTCATGTCTCTAGCACCCCTGTATGTTGTTAAAAAGATTTTATAAAATGTACAGATAAGGAGTTCGGAGAGACTTACTCAGTAATGAGTCATCGCTGTTGCTGGTGTCCTCCCCACCACCAGCCCTCTCTGTGCCTCCTTCAGCCCTCTCTTGTTCAGCCTCCTGTATGTGTCATCGCTGCTGCTGGTGTCCTCCCCGCCTCCAGCCCTCTCTGTGCCTCCTTCAGCCCTCTCTTGTTCAGCCTCTGTATGTGTCATCGCTGCTGCTGATGTCCTCCCGCCTCAGCCCTCTCTTGTTCAGCCTCTGTATGTGTCACGGCTGCTGCTGTGTCCTCCCCGCCTCAGCCCTCTCTTGTTCAGCTCTGTATGTGTCATCGCTGCTGCTGGTGTCCTCCTGCCTCCAGCCTCAGCAATGACACATACAGGAGGCGACAAGAGAGGGCTGGAGGAGGGAGGACACCAGCAGCAGCGATGACACATACAGGAGGCTGAACAAGAGAGGACTGCCGGGAGAGCAGACACATAAAGGAGGCTGAACAAGAAGTGGCACAGAGAGGGCTGGAGGCGGGGAGGACACCAGCCAGAGCGATGACAGGCAGAAACTATCAACACCACAGGTCTTGCAGCTTTTTTAAAGAATGAGCATGTCAATTATTTTCTGCGTTTTTGATATAGTTTTTATTGCAAATCTGCAGCAAAAATGCTGGAACCAAAAGTGCAGTAATAATGCAGCAAAAACATGGTAAAATGCAGCAAATCCGCAGGAAATAATGCAGCAAACCTCCTGCCAAGAAATCAGAAGAAAAAGAAACTGCTTAGGAATTGCTTGGATTTGAAGTTTCAAAAATCAAACTGTGTAGACTTAACCTTAAAGGTAACCAAGCTTAAATAATGTTGATTTATTGTAGTTTGTTTTTAGTAGTTTTACTTGGCATGGTCCAGTTCTGATGTTTCAGCTTATTTTACAGTTTGAACACAGACTGTCTATACATGGCTGTGCTTACTCTCAAGATAAGCTTAGTGCTTCTGACTTTTCTTTTGAGTAACACGGGGCTTAGAGCCTGGGGCTGATCAAAACTACTAAACCGTACCTACAATATCAGTTTTTTGTACAGTTTAGTTGACCTTTGAACAGTTACCGTAATTTCAGAAAACTTTGCATAAATCCACAGAACAAATTAAAAAAAGATGTTTAACATGTATGATCAAATAAATCTGCTTCTTACTTTCCTTATGAGCATCATCTTTCCTTCTCCAGGGATCCTGAACTCATCATCCAGTCTAGACAGCCTGAACACAACAGTAAAGTGTCAAGTTATGGTGGCCCCCAACAGCCCTCCCACACAGTATGATGACCCCCCAAAGCTCTCCCACACAGTGTGATAACCCCAAAGCCTTCCCAAACATATGATGATGACTTCCCACAGCCCTCCCACACACAGTATGGTGACCAGCACATCCCTCCCACACATAGTATGAAAACCTCCCACAGCCCTCCCATACATACCGTACTATGATGACCTCCCACAGCCCTCCCACACACAGTATGGTGACCAGCACATCCCTCCCACACATAGTATGAGGACCTCCCACAGCCCTCCCACACACAGCATGATGACCCCTCACAGCCCTCCCACACACAGTATGGTGACCAGCACAGCCCTCCCACACAAGGAAAGATTGCCCCACAGCTCACTCCCCTCTCAGTATTGGCCAACACAGACCCTCAATCAGTATGGTGGCCTGACATTTACTGAAAATAAGCAATACTTAAATACTGGTGTTCCCCTACCACACTAATCAGGAAAGTGCCATGTGAGGACTCCACACAGCAGGTGTCTCAGATGCCAAGCACAGGCTACATGGTGGATCAAGGATCCTTTTCAAATGTATCCCCATCTTGAGGCTGTGGATACTGCTGAAATTGTGATGACCAGTGAGTGAGTCCATAGCAGCCTCATGTTCTACTACTATTCAACCTCAGAAAATATAATTTTTATTTTCTTTTCTTTACTAAATTTCCATTTACATGTTTTCAGAAGAATCTTTGTATAGTTTAGTACTTTGCTTCCTCATGATTGAAGGGAATTTTTCAGCAGGGTTTTGTTATGTAATCCTAGGACAGCATGAAGTTTGGGTTGGACCTTAATTGCAATGATGTGTCACTTATTAGGTTGTGGGCTGTTGTTTTCAATACAATAAGTGTTTTCTCAGCAGGAGATTACCTCTTCTTACAGCACGCCCCCAGCACTGATTAGCAGTTTACTGTCAATATACAATGCACACAAAAAGCTGCTAATCACGGGTGCGGGCAGGGTCAGCTTTCTGAGCTTTCCTAAATGTTACATCTAAAAACTCTAATTGTATCACAACTGCTGCACCCATTAAAGTAAGTCATACATCATTGGCATCAGGGTCTCTTTCCCTATATTATGCCGTTCTAAATTGAGGTAGCAAAACATTATAAGAGAACCTGCCATGTGATTCATGCTGTTGAAACTGTAATCAACATGAGACAGAGTCGCGCTACATGATTGCCTCCAGGTATATTTTTCTCTGAATTCTTTGGTGGTTCAGAGAAAATACACTTTAAAGATCCTGCAATAGTTGGTGCCTAAAATTGTCCAGTGCGGCCACTAGCCAACTCTTTACAGTGCCACTGCAGGTTGAGAGACCTATCAATCACCCGCAGCAGCACTTAGTAGCGTATACCTTCTCTGAAATGCATAAACATTGCCAGAGAAAATAGACCTAGTTGTAGTGATACATCAATGCTCCTATTCATGATTCCTGTGATTTCTGGAACATGAAACATAAGACAGGTTTCCTTTGTAGTTGTAATTGATTTCTAGCTTTATCCATATATCTCGAGCCGCATTTTCTTTCTGCTATGCAATAACAGTGGTTGGATCATAAAACTTTGGATAATTTTAAATTTGTGTTAACTCTGGATAAAGATAAGATGGGATGGATGTTGGTTAGTAGGAACTCTTGTCTGTTCCAGGGCAAAATGTGCTTCTAATTTGTAGTGACAAATGTCCACATTGAGCTTGTCATGTGCATTGTTTTGTTTTCTCTAAATGTCATCTTTGGTCTAATAAATTAAAGCGTTTGTCCGCTATTTTTTGCCAGATGTGCAGCTTGAGGAATCCTAACAGGATGTACAATCATAGGTCATGTGGTCCCACTCCCTGCTCAAAGCAGGATTCACTAAATAACCCCAGACAGTTAGGCTACGTTCACACATTTGCGTATTTTGTTGCGCATTTTTGCCGCGTTTTTCGGCCGCGCAAAAAAGCACAACAAAATACGCTGAGGCTTTCACACACTGCGCTTTCTTTACCCCAGAAAGCGCAGGTGATGTCAAAGAGGGGAGGAAGAATCCTGCTTCCTCCTCCCCTCTGTGACAGCTGTGACAGCCCCATTAAATTTTGCAGTGTAATAATATACCCTGCGAAATCTAAATTAAACAAAGCCCAAATGTATGTAAAATAAAAAAAGAATGAAATACTTACCTCTCTGACGCCTTTTCCCGGTGTCTGGTGCCGAAGACAGGCGATGTGTGTCTTCCAAGAGCCTGCCGTGATGTCAGAGGGGCGTTCCCGGCGCTGATTGGCCGCTCGCGGACATGTGATATGTATCACATGACCGCAAGTGGCCAATCAGCGCCGGGAACGCCCCTTGACATCACGGCAGGTCCTGACAGCATTACACATCGCCTGGCGTCGGCACCAGACACCGGGAAAAGGCATCGGAGTATTTCATTCATTTTTATTGTACATACATTTGGCTTTGTTTAATTTAGATTTCGCAGTATATATTAATACACTGCGAAATCTAATGGGCGGTCACAGAGGGAGGAAAGAAGCAGGATTCTTCCTCCCCTCTGTGACATCAGAAGGAGAAAACACAGGAGCAGCTGCGTAAAGAATTGACATCTCAATTCTTTACGCAACTGGGCTCTCTGCCATAAAAAGCACTGCATATTTTTACGCAGTGTCTGCACGGCAAAGTGAATTTCCCATTCACTTTGCTGGCAGATACAAAACACATTGCGTATTTTGAAAAGTGCGCGTAAAAAAGTGCACAAAAATACGCAATGTGTGAACGTAGCCATATAGAATCATAGAAGGGTATAGTTGGAAGAGGGACCTCCTGGGTCATATGGTCTAACCCCCTGCTCAAAGCAGGATTCACTAAATCATCTCAGACAGATATAGAATCATAGAATGGTAGAGTTTAAAGGGACCTCCTGGGTCATGTGGTCCAACCCCCTTCTCAAAGCAGGATTCACTAAATCATCCCAGACAGATATAGAATCATTGAATGGTAGAGTTGGGGGGATCTTGTGGATCATCTGGTCCATCCCCCTGCTCAAAGCTGGATTCACTAAATCATCCCAGACAGATATACAGTAGAATCATAGAATTGTAGAGTTGGAAGGGATCTTCTGGTAATGATACACCTTTAGGATTTGCCTCTGTGATTTGCATACTTACAGTCACACTAGAGACTTTGCCACTTGCCAAAACATTAGATAAGAGTAGGCAAATCCCAAGGGTATTTACATTAACACCTTTAGAAGGCTGTACATCATGCTGAAAATTTACTCTGGGGCAGTCAACTCTTTTAATATGAAACCACATATTAAAACAAGGGGTAAAAAGTTGCAAAGTTAACGTTTATATGACAGACATTAATATCTCAGCGTTTAGAATAATAAGCAGCGCTTTCCACCTACACAGTACTCACATGACAGCTGATATACAGTACACAGTTAACAGAGAGATGAGAACAAGGTCTTGGAAATAAATAAGAATGAAGACTGAGAACAATGGGCTGTATACTTCTGAATTCTGTTCACGTTAGAGCTGTATTTCCATTGAAGATAGTCCTAAATGGGCGTTCTTAAAAACACTTGTTCATGATTATCTTGCAACTGTAAAACGCACATTCATTGGGTGAAATTATCTTTTGTTTTGGGCAAAAAGTCATCATTCTCGGCAGTGCGTCATCCTGTGTAACCTTGGCATCCTGTGTGCACTGAGCAATCTATTATGGATCATGCAATATTTATCTTTTATTCCATTTTGTGTATTATTCGCTATTAAATGAAAGCTGACCGTTAAAGGTTTAACGATTGTTAGTCTTATTGCCGCCAGTTGGTCTGTAAAAACAAACCATTAGTCTTAGGGCTAGTTATTATGTAGCAAAATGGCTCCTGATTTTTCTTCTGAAAATATGCAACAGACTACGGTAAAAGAAAAGTGGATGAGATATCAACGAATCCAATCTTCAGGGTAGGCCATTTATATAGGTGCACCTAAATAAAATGGTAATGGTTGGTGATATCAAATTCCTGTTTGTGGCACATTAGTATATGGGAGGGGGAAAACTTTTCCAGATGGGTGGTGACTATGGTGGCCATTTTGAAGTTGGCCATTTTAGATCCAACTTTTTTTTTTTCAATGGGAAGAGGGTCATTCACACATCACACCTATTGAGAATTTAATAAGAAAAACAATGGTGTCTGTGCAACCGGAGCTGCACAGACTGGAGGGGGCGGGGTATTCTCATGTTTTATTAATGGGAGTTGTGGAAAGAGCTGAACTCTCCTCTAGACCTAATATTAACCAACAGGCCAGACTGCATGTCAAATACACGAGTTGTGGGTCACTTGGGTAATAGTGATCACAAAATAATACGTTTTCATGTATGCTTTAATAAGATGTACAGTAGAGGGACTACAAGGACACTAAACTTCAGGAAGGCAAATTTACAACAGTTGAGAGATGATCTTAGTGCAATAAACTGAAACCATGTCCTGAGACATAAAAGCACACAAAGCAAATGGGAGACGTTTATTAGATCATGAATAGGACCTGTGCACAATATATACCCTATGGAAATAAACATGCAAGAAATAGGAGGAAACCACTATGGGTAGATAGAGCTGTATGGGGTGCAATAAGAGACAAATAGAAAGCATTTAGAGAATTAAGTCAAGTAGGTAGTGATAAGGCATTAAATGATTATGGAAAATTGAAATAAATTCTGGAAAAAGCAAATCAAGGTAGCAAAGATTTAAACACAGAGACTCATTGCCAGAGAAAGTAAAAATAATACAAAAATATTCTTTAACTACATAAATAGTAAGAAACTAAAAAAAAATGATAATGGTGACCCCCTTAAAAATAGTCTGGGTGAAATGGTGGATGAGGATAAGGAAAAAGCCAATATGCTCAATTACTTTTTTCAACAGTGTTTACACAAGAAAATCCCATGACGCACAACATGATCAGTGATAATGAAAATTCTCCATTAATGTCACCTGCGTAACCCAGCAGGAAGTACGAAGCCATCTATAAATCACTAAAATTGACAAGTCCCAGGATCTGTACCACAGAACAGGCGCATAGCAAATGTGGTGCCAATATTCAAAAAGGGGACAAAAACTGATATTGAAAATTATAGGCCAGTAAGCTTAACCTCTGCTGTTGGTAAAATCCTTGAGGGTTTTCTAATAGATACTACCCTGTTTCCACAAAAATAGGACCTGTGGGGGGATACTTTGCATGGGTATATTTGGGGCTGCAAGGGGATGGTGGAGATATTGGTGGCCGCATGGGAATTTTAAATTTTTGGGGTTAGATGATGGCAAAATTAGACATCCCCTGAAAATAAAACATAGTGCATTTTTGGCGCAAAAAGTTAAAGAAAAGGGTGTCTTACTTTCGGGGAAACAGGGTATACTGGAATATCTGAAGAAGAATAACCTCATGACACACTATCAACATGGGTTGACGAGGGACTGTTCTGTTATGTATATGGACTTTTCAAAAGCTTTTGATACGAGTGCCACACAAAAGGTTGATACAAAAATTGAGGACAATGGGGATAGGGGAAAATATGTGTAACTGGGTTAAGAACTGGCTCAGTGATGCGAAATAAATGGTGGTTATTAATGGAACCGACTCGTTACTGGGTAACAGTTAACAGTGGGGAACCACAGAAGTCAGTATTGGGCCCTCTTCTTTTTAACATATATTTATTAATTCACTTGTAGGGGGCATACAGAGTTAAATTTCAGTATTTGAATATGAAACTAAACTCTGCAAGGTAATCAATACAGAGGAGGGCATTTTTATATTACAGGAGGATTTATGTAAACTAGAAGCTTGGGCTGAGAAATGCCAATTGAAATTGAACTTTAATGGGGAGAAATGTAAGGTCATGCACTTAGGCAAAGGAAATAAAATGTACAGTGATGTGCTTAATCATAAAACACTGAGCAAAACTCACTGAAAGGACCTGAGTGCGTGGGTGGACGACAAACTCGCATTTAGTGGCCAGTGTCAGGCAGCTGCTACAAAGGCAAATAAAATAATGGGATGCATTAAAAGAGGCATAGATCCACATGAGGAGAACATAGTTCTACCTGTATACAAGTCACTAGTGCGACCACACTTAAATTATTGTGTACAATTCTGGAGATAAGACATAGCTCAACTAGAACGGGTGCAGAGAAGAATGACCAAGGTTATTACAGGACTGGGGGAGGTCTGCAGTATCAAAACAGGTTATTAAACTTGTGGTTATTTAGTTTGGAAAAATAAAGGCTTAGGGGTGATCTTATTACAATGCACAATGTACTGGCCACTATGAGGGAACAGTACAAAGACATTTCTAATGCTCTTTTTACTCTTAGGCCTGAAACTGGGACACTGGGGCATCCTCTACATCTGGGTGAAAGATGGTTTACTTATAGGCACGGATATGGATTCTTTACTGTAAGGGTACCTTTACATGTCGCAACATTGCATGCAATTTCACTTGCAACTTACTTATTGCAGTGAAATCATGGACACATTGTTCCATTTTGTTGCCGTGTACAAATGTAACAATGTGTCCATGATTTCACTGCAACCAGTAAGTTGCAAGTGAAATTGCATGCAATGTTGCGACGTGTAATGGTACCCTAAAGGGGCCGTCACACACGTCAATATCGCGTGCAATATCGCTGCTGCACGTGACGTTGCAGCGATATTGACGCGTGTGACAGGGCGCATCAACCAGCGATAAATCGCTTACTGCAGCCTGGCAGCGGGAGCAAGACATTGTGAAAACGATATTTAAATCATTTCCACAATGTCGCTGGTCCTCTGATCGCTGGTGAGTCTGCCTGTGTGACAGCTCACCAGTGATCAGCTGCCAACGTCGCCAGTGATCAGATCGCTGACGACATTGACGTGTGTGACGGGGCCTTTAGAGTAGTGAGACTATGGAACTCTATGCTGTATGATGTTGTAATGAGTGATTCACTACTAAAATTTAAGAAGGGCCTGGATGCCTTTCTTGAAAAATATAATATTACAGGTTATATACACCCTCTGACAGAAGTTGTCTCTTATCCATGTTATGTAAATAAAAGCTTATAACCTTGACGTTAAATTCATCCACTGGTTGTATAAATTACTCTTTTGAAATCTGAAACCCTCCAAAATATAGTTTAGGTTAAGAAAATAAATTGGCATCAATGCTGAAATATTGATCATTAAATGAATACAGAATGGTCAGATTTTGGCAAGACAAAAGTTTTGTCGCCGGGTCATATAATGCAACCAATCCTAGTTTACATCCTCACCTGTGCTCAGTAAATGATCGGTTAATTAGTGGGTGTGTATAAAAAGAAACCCATCACCCCAGAGTTTCACTTCAACTGCAACTTGAGCTCTGTCAACATGCCAAAAATCCACCCTGCAACCAAAGCCTTGATTATCAAGAGGCTGAAGACCAGATCCACTGCAGAGGTGGCTGTCACCTTTAATGTGTCTCTGTGTCAAGTACAAAGAATTAAAAAAGATTTCAAGAGACTAAAGATGTGTTTGACAAGTTCAGGTCTGGCAGACCCCACAAGACAACTGCTCAGGAGGAACATTTGTTGGTTAGAAAATCCAAAGCAAGTCCCTCTTCCACTGCAGCAGAGCTCCAACAGGCCTGGTCATCTAAAGTCCCCTGTGTCAACTAGAACAGGTTGTAGGATTTTTTTTTTTTTTTTTTGTGAGTCAGTCTTTTGGTGGTGTGAACAATGTCTTTCTCTGATGAATATTCAGTATAATTACACTACAGCCACCGCAAATACTGCAGGAGACCTACTGGAACCCGTATGGATCCAAAATACACCCAGAAGACAGTTCACTATGGGGGTGTGCGAAACAGAGTTTCAATAGCCTAACACAGTGATGGCGAACTCCAGGCCTCGAGTGCCGCACACAGTCCAGGTTTTCAGGATTTCCTTAGAGTTTGACAGTTGGTCATTTGATTGCCAACTGTCAAATGCAATGGAAAACCTGAAAACCTGGATTGTGTGCGGCACTCGAGGCCTGGAGTTCGCCATCACTGGCCTAACATATCAAGAAGTATTAGCTACCTCTTATATTCCAAATCATGAAAGGGGTCAAATTCTGCATGAGGATGGTGCTCCATCTCATACATCCATCTCTAAAACAAAGTTCCTCCAGGCAAAAAAGATCAAGGTGCTCAAGGACTGGCCAGCCCAGTCACCAGACAGGAACATCATTGAGCATGTTTGGGGTAGGATGAAAGAGGAAGCTTGGAAGACAAAACCAAAGAATCTAGATGAACTCTGAGAGGCATGTAAGACTGCATTCTTTGCTATTCCTGATGACTTCATTAATAAATTGTATGAATAATTGTTGAACCGCATGGATGCAGTCCTTCAAGCTCATGGAAGTCACACAAAATATTAAATATAACTAATAGCACCACAACTTCACTCACCAATGTTATGCAACATATATTTATATTTAAGTTAATTATTTGATTGAAAATCACGTTACTTTCTGTGGGCGACAAAACTTTTGTCTTGCCAAAATCTGACCATTCTGTGTTCATTAAATGATCAATATTTCAGCATTGATGCCAATTTATTTTCTTAACCTAAACCTCATTTCGGAGGGTTTCAGCTTTCAAAAGAGTAATTCATAAAACCAATGGATGAATTTAACGTCGGGTTATAAGCTTTTATTTACATAACATGGATAAGCAACATAAATTCTGCCAGAGACTGTATACTAGATTCTTTGATAGGGCGTTGAGCCAGAGAACTAGTCTGATTGCCATATGTGGAGTCAGGAAGGAATTTTTTTCTCCAATATGAGTTTAGTGTTGCCACATGGGTTTGTTTTTGCCTTCCTCTGGATTAACATGTTAGGCTATGGGTTGAACTAGATGGACTAGTCTACCTTCAACCTTAAAAACTATGAAACTATGAATTTTAACCAATTCTGCAAAGATATTCTTATGGCATAATCTAAGAATATGCCAAAAGCGTGTAAAATGTCAGTACCTTTTTAAATTATGTATGTCATAACCACTATATTATGGATTGTAAATGGATTTTTTTTTAAAGGGACATTTTGACGTTCAATCCTTTTTAAACCAACAAGCAATAGAAATACGTTTGTGTGCCATGTTAAAGTTTACGAGCTGTCAAGAATGAGATTTGATGTGAATAAGAATGACGGACACATTGTTTTGTCCACTCAATGTAGATGTCCAAACAGTGCAGCTGTGAACATCAAAATGATTGCAGGCAAGAAATAGGATGCCCTGTTACCTGCCTTTTCTTCATGGTTTGTGAACTGCCTCTTTCAGCAACTAAAACAAAAGGTAGAGTTTCTAATCCACCTGAAGTAATGGTTGTTTTGTTGCACTGGGCATGTCAATCATCCAAGCAGGAAAAAACGATTTCTATTTGCAAGTCTCATCGACATGGTGAAAAAAAGCATGTACAGAAAAAGATTCATATTTTCAGTGCACGGTTTCCATGGATTTGTACAAGATTGTAACCAGGCTTTCAGAAAGTAGGAAATTAGCGCAATATGACCTTTGTTTGCTGCTGCATTTATCTAGAATTCCAGGGATTAGTACTTGTTTAACTCCTTAAATGCTCTACCACATTTGTTCTAATGGGTAGCTACTATCTTCTAGTCGCACTGTTGCTAAGCAGATGTCCAGCACTTCCCAGCTTTCAAATCAAGTCAGTAAATTTATGACTGACAGGTTGTATCTCTCTGTTAATCAACATACACTGTGTGCACAATGATTAGGGGAAACGTTCCTTCTTAAGGCCCTGTCACACATAAAGAGATCGCTAACGAGATCGCTATTGGGATCGCTGTTGCGTCACGAAATTCGTGACGCAACAGTGAGTCGATCTGTGTGACACACACCAACGATCTGGCCCCTGCTGTGAGATTGTTGATCGTTATGGGGCCGTCACACGGTCAATATCGCATGCACGATCACTGCTGCACGTGACGTTGCAGCGATATTGACACATGTGACAGGGCACATCAACCAGCGATAAATCGCTGGTTGATGGTCGCCAGGTTTTAGAACCTGTTCTAAAACCTGACGACGGTTGCCCTGGAGGATACGCAGCATCGCTGCGTGTGACACCTGGAGACGCGATCAGCCAGCTCCCAGCGCCTCTCAGGAAGCGCTGGGAGCTGGTATCCAGGGTAAACTGCGGGTAACTAGGCAGTGCGCGCTGCCTAGATACCCATGTATACCTTAGTTACCAGCCTTCTCCGCTCACCGGCTATTATCCAAGGTACACAGCGGGTCCCTAGTTACCCGCTATGTACCTTAGATACCAGCCGGTGAGCGGAGAAGGCTGGTAACTAAGGTATACATCGGGTATCTAGGCAGCGCGCGCTGCCTAGTTACCCGCAGTTCACCCTGGATATCAGCCTGCAGACATCGTGGAAACGATATAAAAATAATTTCCACGATGCCGCTGGTAAAATGATCGCTGGTGAGTCTGCCTGTGTGACAGCTCACCAGCGATCATCCGTCAATGTCGTCAGTGATCAGATCGCTGACGACATTGACGCGTGTTACGGCCCCAATACACACTGCTCTGGGTCATTCTTGTGTCGTGCTCCCGCTGGGAATGCTACATCGTTGTGTTTGACAAAGATAATGAGCAACAATCTCATTCTGGATTTTCACATCGCTGGTAAGATGCCTGTTTGACATCTTACCAGTGATGTGTAAACGACGCACCAGCGATCTCTGCACATCGGGATCGGCGCTGATGCGTCGTTATGTGAGACTGGGCCTTTAGACCCTCTTTGACCATATCATCCTTTTTATGCAGATTTTCTAACTCAAAGCTGTCTATACTGAAGCTATCAGGTGGTGTGTAATTGTGCTATTAGGGTGGATTTAGCCTAAGGATACAACATTCTTTATCAAGGTGTGCAGAAATATTAAACTATTTGTTTTTCTTAGGGAAAATTGGCAAAAAAAAGGGATTTATCGACTGTGAAAAGCCAAAAATTGTAAAAAGTCTTACAGAGGGATGTAAAACTCTTGGGCTGCATGCACATGATCAGTGTTTGCAGCGTTATGGATGCAGCGTGTTAGCGTTTCGACCATAATGCTACATTGTAGAGTACAAGCACAGTGGATGGGATTTCTAGAAATCTCATGACCCACAGTGCTTCTTTCTTCTGCTGAGGAATCGGTAGCGATCTCCAGCGGGTGACTGCAGGGAAAAGCCACCCTGCACCGAATGCATATCATGGGCACAGGGCGGCTGCTTCACTGCGGAGATAACCGGCTTCCCTCAGTCCGGAGACACTATGGACTCTTCAGGGTGGTTTCAGTTCTGGAATATGTCAGCACTGCAGTGTAATGGGTTCTTTATTGCTTCACATTTAATTCTTCTCAAATCTTTGCCAGTTAATGTGCATCTTTTTTACTCAACATAGTTTTTGTAACTTTGTTGACTATTTGCAAGAAAACTTTTGATGGTTCTGTGATTACACTAGAACATCTTAGCAGTGTTAAGATTGTTACATGTCTCAGTAAGACCTGTAACAATTTTTGTCTTTTCAGACTTTTCTCCCATTTTGCCTGAGAAAAACAAACAGCCTAAGTTCACATCTACATGTTGAGTGTTTGGTGAGTTTTCTACCTCAGTATTTGGAAGCCAAAACCAGGAGTGGGTGATAAATCCAGAAGTGGTGACGTGTTTCTATTACACTGGGGAAAATTTGAAAAAAATTTCTGTTGAGTTAGGTTTTTGAGCTGATTTATACTAAAATTGGCATGCTGATTCCAAAAATGTAGTCAGTTTTTTTCTAGCACGTCAAGTTTTTCCTCCACAACTTACATGCCAGAGAAGCACAATTGCACTGATATCTGTAATAAGACTTGTTATCTGATTACAATTCGACTCATATAGAGCTATATGATATATGATAGTGTTAAAAAACACATTTGTCATGCCTATTTCTTATATATTTCATTTTTTGTTCATATTTGTACTATTTAAAAAAAAAAAAAAAACACTTTTTAGGTACAGTAGTTTACATATTTTTGAGAAGACAAAAATCCTATAGTTCAAAAACTTGATGTGATAGAGAAAAACTGAGATCATTTCTGGATTCAGCATCCAAAAATTAATTAAGAACAGTTGTCTGACCTAACTCCTAAAAAATTGTGTTCCCCAGTGTTATACTTTTCCTATGATTGTTCCACTACTGGTTTTTGCTTACACATACCAAGGTAAAAAAAAAACTCACTAAATACTCAACGATTGCATGTGCCTAATAATTGTGCACACCTTCATAGAGGGTGGTGCTATTGTTAGGCCTCACTCTTTCTCTTTTATAAATACACATCACCTGACATGCTTCATCCAATAGCATTCAAGTTTATACAGCTTGGAGGGGGGAAATCTGCATAAAAATGATGATATAGGATAGAAATACTCGTGTAATAATTGTGCCCACAGTGTAGGTGCCACTCTACATCATGTAAACCCACTATTTTAACTAGAATACAAAAGGTTGTTTCTGCCATGCAAACATATTAATGTAATATTTTTTGTTGTCTCAGTGATTATTGTATATGTTCTATTTTTTCCCTTTATATATATTTGTGTTCTTATTTCTCCTACAATGGAAGACATTTTTTCCCCATGCGACAATGTCGCATTATAGTGAATACAGTTTATTGATTTTTGGCACAGTCAGCCTCAGAGCTCCACAGCAACATGTTCAGATTTATTTGCGGTGCTCGTAGAGTCACTATAGCCCCTTTTTCTTCAGGGAAATATTGAAAATGCCATAATCCCTGGATTTGAACACTCTTAGTGAGCCTTAGAATCTTTTCAGTAGCACTGCTACTAGAAGAGCAGGAATGGGACTGAAATTCAGCCTTGACTTTTAAAGATACACCGGACCTTACAAAACCCCACACCCAATTCACCACATGGGATCTCTATTCCAAATATTATCCTGCTTCACATTGGAGAAAATCAAGATTTACTGCAAGACCAATAGTAAAAATACTACTATATAAGAATAAATACTGCCATGCCAGGAGTATATACAGTAATACTATCAACACATAATAACTTGATGGGATAATGCCACCATAGCAGATATAAAAACTTAGTAGTAAAATTAAAGTGACATTTATTTGCAGAGCCCTTATTAATGTATGTGACTTTAACACTAGTGCTCCTCTTTCATAGTGATAAAATGATGGTAATAATACCACCATACTAATCATTAACTGAAGCTACTATACACAAACTGATATCTACCATTACCATACACTGTATGGTATTATCTGAAAGGGGTACGTCACACACAGCGATATCGCTAGCGATATAGCTGAAATCAGCGACCTCGCCAGCGATATCGCTGTGTGTGAAAAGCAGCAGTGATGGGGCCCCTACTGTGAGGTCGCTGATCATTACACAACAATCAGGACCATTTTTTGCTCGTTGGTCTCCCGCTGTGCAGCACTTGACGGCGGGAGACCAATGAGCGCTGGTCCTGAGAATGCAGGTAGCCGGCGCAGGCAGCAGCACCGCCACCAGCCACAGCGGCGTGCACCTGGCCGCGCAGTGCACTCTGGGACATGTAGTTATAAGACTACATGTTTCAGTGTGCACTGCGCAGCCGGGTTCACAGCGCGCCCGATGTGTAACCAGGGTACACATCGGGTAACTAAGCACAGCTAGCTTGTTAGCTGCCTGGATACACAAGTTATGGATGGAATTTTATGATCAACAAGCCAAAAGATGCACGCTAGCATACGATGATCAGATTCCTGTCATCTTGAATTATTGAAGATTCCAGTCACTCATATTATTTTTTTTTGCAAATTACTATTTTGGATATGTTGACAGGGTAGTGTGAAGAATTTTATGCTGACCTACTCTTAAGGTGCCTTACAGCAATCTAATCCAAGACCCTCATTGGCATGTTAGAAAAATGTAATCTGTATTTTTACCTATTTGGCATCTATTTAATAACCAGCAGTTAAACTTACGAGAACAAATATAGTTTCCTATATTAAAGTATTTCAATATATCCATAAAATCAGATGCTATATGGATAATCCATATGGGATCTGATTTTTTTTTTTGCTCACCCATAGACACTTGAGACACTAGTGCATGCTGCAATTTTTTTTTTTTCAAGAGGACATTTAACTAATGGGAAAAAAGTAATTTGAAGAACCTAATAAATTATATTGAATCTACTATCTGTTTATTTCACAGTCTATAATCAGACAGAAAATATAGTCATGTGAATTTAGCCATTGTCTGTGCATATATGTATTCTGAATATGTCATAAGCTGCTTCTAGAGTCTGATCCTTGTTTACCTTAACACTATCAATCTAGGGAGGACCTTGAGGGTATGTGCACACGATCCGGAGGCAATGCGTCCTGCTTGCGTCCTGCCTCCGGACCCGAGGGAAGCCTTGGGTGAGCGCAGCTGCTCTGCTCCCACAATCTGCATTCGTGCAGGGTGGCTTTTCCCTGAATTCACCCGCTAGGGATCGCTTCCGACTCCGCAGCAATAGATGAACATGCGGCGGTGATGCGGAAATGCGACAATTGCACCTCAGCTAAAATAACACTGCTTGGGGAGAAGAACAGTGGGCATGTGATTTCTAGAAATACCTTCCACTTTGCTTGGACAACACAACATAATGTTATGGACGCAGCGCAAATGCACCTTTTTCGTCGATAACGCTGCTAACCTTGGTCGTATGCATATACTCTGAAGCTTCAATACACACTGCATGTTTAGCCAAAATTAGCAGGTGTGGCTGAGGTTCATTAACTGTGGTTAGGGGCCTTTAATCTTTAAAATTAATCAATACTAAAGTCATGTTCATTTTTTAGGCCAATTTAATAATATAAGCTGTCCATAAGTCATGTTACAAATAATGTTTGCTTTTTACAATTAATAGATCTCAAAGTATATGCTTTAGATTCACATAAAGGCTGGTAATGGACACTGACACTAGAGCGCATATACCTTCACCTGCCTTTCTCTATTACCACCCACTCCTACTTTCCGATTGAGATTAGATTCACACTACCGTTTTCTCCACATTTGAGAAAAACTTTGATTACTTTGATCAGAATATCATCAGTTTTTCGTCTATATATTGTCTGTCTGGGAAAATAGGACTGCACTCGGATGTCATCTGAGTGATGTCCAATTTGTTTTTCAGTGGCAGCCTTTAGTAGGTTAGTGATATCCAACTTGAAAAATCGTTCATCCGCATTGCCCCATTGAATAAAATTGGTCCGGGTGTGATGTGTTTTTTAACAGATAGCAAAATTGTCTGCAGGAGCCCTCATAATGAGAAGCAAGCTCATACTTCCACTTCTAGTTGTAATTCTGATGCTGATGTATAGTTTCCTGGACTCTTTCCAATTATGTAATGTAAATAATTGACATTAGTCTTTCTGGAAGGTTGGAGTGCAGGGACTCTTCAGATAATAGCTGACATCTTACAAGGCAAAAGTAAGTTCATTTTCATATGAATATGGAAATAACTGGAATGCCTTGGCCAATACTCAAAAGTAAAGAGGTAGGATCAGAGGCTATTAATAAGAGATGGTGTTTTGCCATTTACTTGATTTATTTAACGTGCCCAACCACAGGCAGCAATCAAAGATCAATTGCAATTGCAGTCAGTTATGTTTTACTTTGAAATGTGGCATATTAGAAAACTTAGACTGGGGACTACAGTGAAGGAAATAATTATTTCATCCCTTGCTGATTTTGTAAATTTGGCCACTGATATAGACATGAACAGTCTATGATTTAAGGGTAGGTTGATTTAAAAAGTAAGAGAACATCAAAAATAAAATATAGAAAATCACATTGTCTAAATGATATAAATGTATTTGCATTTTGCAGAGAGAAATAAGTATTTGATTTCTCTGGCAAACAAGACTTATTACTTGGTGGCAAAACTCTTGTTGGCAATCACAGCAGTCATATGTTTTTTGTAGTTGATGATGAGGTTTGTGCATGTGTCAGAAGGAATTTTGGTCCACTCCTCTTTGCAGATCATCTCTAAATCTTTAAGATTTTGAGGCTGTTGCTTGGCAACTTGGAGCTTCAGCTCCCTCCATAAATTTACTATGGGAAGAAGGTCTGGAGACTGGCTAGATCACTCAATGTCGACCTTAATGTGCTTTTCTTTGAGCCACTCCTTTGTTGCCTTGGCAGTATGTTTTGGGTCATTGTCGTGCTGGTAAAGGGGGCTTGAAGCGCACCACACAATGGCTCAACAATCATAAGAAGGAGGGGGGTGCTCACCAAGCCAGAAAGCAGCAATAACAAAATAGCAGCATATCCAAATTTGTTATGTTGTTTTGCTGGAAGACCCAGCCACAACCCATTTTTAATATCCTGGCGAGGGGAAGGAGGTTGTCACTGAGAATTTTATGGTACATGGCTCCATCCATTGTCCCATTGATGCGGTGAAGTAGTCCTGTGCCTTAGCAGAGAAATTCTTCCAAAACATAATGTTTCCACTGCCATTCTTGACTGTGGGGACGTGTTGTTTGGATCATAGCTAGCATTTCTCTTCCTCCAAACACGGCAACTTGAGTTAATGACAAATAGCTCAATTTTTGTCTCATCTGCCCACAGCACCTTCTCCCAATCACTCTCAGAATCACCAAGGTGTTCATTGGCAACATACAGATGGGCCTGCACATGTGCCTTCTTGAGCAGTGAGACTTTGCAGGCACTGCAGGATTTGAATTCGTTACAACGTAATGTGTTACCAATGGTTTTCTTGATACAGTGGTCCTAGCTGCTTTGATGTCATTACTGAGTTTGTTCACACATTATTTAGTTCAGAAATTTCTGCTTTGTTTCTTCATATCCTGACAGGAAAAGCACAGCGGCAAAACGCACATTTTTGCCACTGTATTTGTTGAGATTTTTTGCATTCTTTAGGGTTTGTGAAATATGCAGCAAAAACTCTGAAAGAATCTTACATTCTGCAGATTTAAATCAGCACCAATTCTGAAAGTCAAAAATAGTGAACTTGTGCATGAGATTTCAGGATTCTGATTCATGTTAGGCTGGTTTCACACTACGGATTATTCAGATCCGATGCTGACCGATCAAAATCGGACAGCATCGGATCCGAATTTGGCCCCATGCAGCCCTATGGCATCGGACCGAATCGGATGTGCACTAGAATGCCATCCGATTTGGTCCGATCCGATCCTGCTCCGTTTTTGCACCGAAAATAAAATCTGACAGAATCGGATCGGATCAAATCGGATGCCATTTAGTGCACATCCATCTGACCCGATCCCTATAACATGGGGCCCTATGGAGAAGGGTCCGAGGAAACATCTGATGTCTCCTTGGACCCGATTTTACTGTACTGAGCATGCTCAGTACAGTAAAACTGCTCCTAACTGGGAGCACAAGGGTTAAAAAAAAAAAAAAGTTTATGCTCACCTCCTCCCGAGCCCCCGCCGTCTCCCGCTGTCTTCCTGGTGGCTCCCGGTGGCTCCCGCAGGCTCCCGGTGTCAGCAGAAGGTCTCCTTCTGCTGTTCAGGACCTGCGGTGATGTCACAGTCATGTGACCGCGGGTTACCATGGTGGAACCCGCGGTCACGTGACTGTGACATCACCGCAGGTCCTGAACCTTCTGCTGACATCGGGAGCCTGCGGAGAGCCACCGGGAGCCTCCAGGAAGACGGCGGGAGACGGTGGGGGCTCGGGGGGAGGTGAGCATAAACTTTTTTTTTTTTTCTTTTTTTCAGCCCGGAGGCTACGATTTAATGCCGGAATCGGATGCCTATTTGGTATCCGATTCCAGGCATCAGAAGGGAGCTGATGCTGTCCGATTTATATCGGACAGCATCGGCTCCCTAAAAATCGTAATGTGAAAGTAGCCTAACTGGCATCAGTGAACCCCTTCAGGTTTTGTGACAAATCTGCACCAAAAAATGCATAAAATACGCAAAAAAAAACCCGCAACATTTGCAAACAGCCTAATATGTGTACAACCTTGATGTTTTAAGCCATTGTGCAGTAATGTTAATTGATTATACATACATAAATGGGGACTTTTAAGCCATAAATAGCTTCTAATTTAAAGGGGTATTCCCATTTCCAAGATCCTTTCCCAATATATAGTAGGTGTAATAATTATAATAGCAAATCCTTCCAATTAGAAATGTAGCATAGTTCTCCTGATAAGCAATATCTCCTATCCCATATGCAGGAAATTGCAGCTTAGGTAGCCATGGTTATGACCCGCTCAGATAGTTACAGTTAGTTGCTCATGGTAGTATCTATGGATACCTATGTTGCAATGCCCTGCTCATGAAGTAAGAGACATGGCAATATCAGGAAAACCGTACTACATTTATAATTAGAGATATGCTAATATAATTATTATTACACCTACTACATATTGTGGTCGGATCTTGAAGATGGAAATACCCGTTTTTCTCAATAATATTAGAATTGATAGGTAAACTTCACAATTTGAACACTAGCTGATCATACAAAGTTCGCATTTCATGGTAGACAACAGTACAATTAAATAACAAAAATGTTTGTTTCTATGGAAACAGAATAACTAGGGCATTTAAGAGCCGAGCAACCGACACACATGAGATTTTATTACAAATCTATAATGTCTAGTTAACGTATGTCATGAAAAGACTACTTAGGCTTATTTACTGAACATTTTTATTATATTTGAGGCTCTGTGCGCACCAGTAAAAACTGTGAGTAACATTTAGAAAATTTCACAGGCTTTTTCTTTGTATAGATGGGGACTAGAATCTGGTGCAAATAATTACTTTATGTGGAATAGAAAAAACACTATTTTAGGCCCCTTTCACATCAGCGGTTTTCGCTGATCGCGGCAGATGCGGTGAAGAAACCGCAACTGCCGCGATTACTGCATAACGGCTGCACTTGCGGTTCACTTGCGGCAAGCCCCATACAATGTCTATGGGGCTTGCGGTAAGTGTGCGGTAAG
Organism: Allobates femoralis; assembly: GCA_033576535.1. NCBI lineage: Eukaryota > Metazoa > Chordata > Amphibia > Anura > Aromobatidae > Allobates > Allobates femoralis. The sequence goes on from JARQOC010000003.1 coordinate 330,125,241, forward strand.
TGCAGTTTTGGCAGGTGCGGCCGCGAAAAAAAAACTGCGGTATGCCGCGTTTTTTTCGCGGCCGCACCTGCCGCAAGTGCCGATACCGCACTTGCCGCACCTGCCGCAAGCCCCTAGACATTGTATGGGCTTGCCACAAGTGAAGCGCAAGTGCAGCCGTTATGCAGTAATCGCGGCAGTTGCAGTTTTTTCACCGCAATTGCCGCGATCAGCGAAAACCGCTGATGTGAAAGCACCGTTAGGCCCCTTTCACATCAGCGTTTTTTTGAAATCGTGGCAGATGCGGTGAAAAAAACGCATCTGCCGCGATTACTGCATACCGGCTGCACTTGCGGCACGGTTGTGGCACAGTTGCGGCAAGCCCCATACAGTGTATAGGCGGGCTTGCGGCAGATGCGGCAAGTGCGGTTTTGGCACTTGCAACAGGTGCGGCCGCGAAAAAAACGCGGCTGACCGGAGTTTTTTTCGCGGCCACACCTGCCGCAAGTGCCAAAACCGCACTTGCTGCACCTGCCGCAAGCCCGCCTATACATTGTATGGGGCTTGCCGCAACCGTGCCGCAAGTGCAGCCGGTATGCGGTAATCGCGGCAGATGCGTTTTTTTCACCGCATCTGCCGCGATTTCAAAAAAACGCTAATGTGAAAGGGGGCCTTAAACATTTTTCCTATCCCACTCAAATTCCAGCTTGGCTGTTGGCCAGACTTAAAAGGCCATCAGCAAAGGCTATCTGTAGAGTTTTATTTCTACATATTATCTTTGCTACTAAACTGTCCGTTTCTTCTTTTGTTAACAGCAGCACTCCACCATCTTTTATTTTATTGCCCCGCTGTAATGGTGCTTTAAATCTAAGTTACCTGCCCCCTGTCTTATACTCTCCTTCTGGTGGTGTCATCCTCTGTCCCCGTCGCTCCGGACAGTCTCCTGTGGGTTGTAACCTGCCAACAGCTCCAATGTTTCATAAAGCGCACCACAGGTCACAACTCAATACATCTCTATGACAGCTTGATTCTGGCCTCAGTCTTCCTCTTGTAGAGATTTATTGAGCTCTGGTGACATAACTTTTGGCCGATCAGAAGTTATGGGCACAAGATGGCGCCGCGGCATCGGAGTGATGCTGAAAACATATGAATACGCTGGCAGGGGAGTATCAGACCTGGGCAAGGGCATTACATTTAAAGCACCTCCCCGACACTGAGAAGAAATGCTGGATTGGTGCTTTAAGCAATAGGAAAATATTAAAAATACATAAAGCCTACTGGGACTATGAAGAGAAAGTTATTACTGTGTTTCCCCGATAATAAGCCACCCTCGATAATAAGCCATAGTGGGGGGTAGAGGAGGGGCGGCTAATATAAGCCATACCCCGAAAATAAGCCATAGTAAACTGTCCATGGGGAAAATATAAGCCATGGTACCTTTTTATATGCATCGCCGCTGCCTCGGTCTCCTCTGTCCCTGCTGTCCCCGCTGTCCTCCGGGGTCTGTGTTGTCCTCCTCTGCCCTCATGTGCAGCCACTGGTGGCCCCGAGTGCATGGGGTTAATTTTCTGTGTGCCCCCCGCTCGGCCTGACGTCACCGCTGCCCCTGCAGGAGCTCTGATTGGCTAAGCAGCTCCCCAGCATCTCGAGCGCTGATTGGGTCAGCAGCTCGAGTGCTGATTGGCCCAGACGCTCCTGCAAGACGAAACAGCCACACCTGCACCTTGCACCGCGGAGAAATCCATTAGGGGAAGCCACCATTACGAAGTAAGGAAATCACAAAATGTACCGTAATGTTTCCTTGCTCTACTGGGGGCTGTAACCTTCTGGGCTGTGTGGGATACTGTACTGTAAGGGCCTGTGACCCTCTGGGCTGTGTGGGATACTGTACTGTAAGGGCCTGTGACCCTCTGGGCTGTGTGGGATACCGTACTGTAAGGGCCTGTGACCCTCTGGGCTGTGTGGGATACTGTACTGTAAGGGCCTGTGACCCTCTGGGCTGTGTGGCATACTGTACTGTAAGGGCCTGTGACCCTCTGGGCTGTGTGGGATACTGTACTGTAAGGGCCTGTGACCCACTGGGCTGTGTGGGATACTGTACTGTAAGGGCCTGTGAAAATCGTAATTTTTTTTTTCTAATATAAGCCATACCCTGAAACTAAGCCATAGTGGGACTTTTGGGGGTAAAAAGAATATAAGACACTGGCTTATATTGGGGGAAACATGGTATTGACTTTACATCTTGCATGACCTATAAGAAGACTTCTTAGCATATAGTTGACACTTGTTACTCCTTTTGCATAGCACCCGTCTAGACCTTTTGTGTGTTTGCTTGTATTACCTGGTGATGGTCTGTTTTTTACATATCTCTAAAAGTTATACATTAATGCTTTGCTCTCCTTATCCAACTATGTCAGTAAATTGGATCACACTGTTTTGGGGAAATATATTCTATTTCCAGTTTCTTAATGAATGATTTGTCTTCCTTGATTAGAATAATTTATACATTTTTCCCAGTGATGTGGGATTACATACATGGAGACAGATAGGACTCTGCGGCAGTTCTTCATATGCTTCTATTGTAAACTGATAATATTGCAACCAGTTTTCAATTGAACATTTAAAAAAACAAAAATCTGTCATCAGAATATCACTAAGAAAAACCAAAAATTTGTTGCGCCACACTGTGCAAATTAGCCGAAGCAAGGGGTTATATTAATATGTCACTCACCTTTTCTAGTTGCGCCCCCTGCACAACTAGGTTGATGATTTGAGGTGAGAATTAACCGCAGGCATAAATCCGTTGCTACGTGTAGAGAAGCTTTTCCTTATGGAACTTCAATGTCTCTCCCAGAGATCACGAGCCCAGGGAAGGGCAGCTCCTCTGTGTTGACCAAATCCTGTCCCAGAGCTGCTCTCAAACCACACTCCCCAAAGGGAGGATTTGAGCACGATATGGAGTAAAAAGGTATGATAAAATGAGCGCTAGGGACAGAAACAGGCACTGGGCTCTTATCGAATATTACCTTTCAAATTTATTGTGAACAGTAGATGTTATAGGTCTCCTCGCCACAACATGTTTCGACACTAAAGGTGTCTTTCTCAAGTGGATGTGACATCCACTTGAGAAAGACACCTTTAGTGTCGAAACATGTTGTGGCGAGGAGACCTATAACATCTACTGTTCACAATAAATTTGAAAGGTAATATTCGATAAGAGCCCAGTGCCTGTTTCTGTCCCTAGCGCTCATTTTATCATACCTTTTTACTCCATATCGTGATCAGAATATCACTAGAATTCTGTAGAACCCACCCACACTACTCAATGGCAGCTTTGTGCACAGTATAAACAGAAAACTGCCAATCAGTGGTGTGGGCAGGGTTACACAGAGCTCAGCATTCAGAGAACTGTTAAATTTTCTACAGATAAAACTGGTATCAAAACTGCAACAAGCAGCCTGGTAAGTAGTACATCACTGGAAATATGTCTCTGCCACTATATTGCAAGTTTCCAACCATTCACACCTTGAGAGTCACATTCAATTCTGAGATATGGTTTTAGCCATATCCATTACAGCCACCCTCTCCCATCGTAGTGTCACCGAGAACCCCAATAATTGGTGTAATGACCGCTAATGTTTTAACACTCTGTTCCACTCTACCTTGTAGGCACTACACTTACATCCTGGGGTTGTCACATGAGGTATCAGGAAGTACCTTGCTTACTGTGCCAGGGAATGGAAGGAAATCTCTAAATCTTGGGAAGGGGCAGATGGTGACCCCTCGACAAACCTCCTGCTGGCTTCCCTGACTACTTCCGTGACCACTCCTAGATAGGTTCCACACCTATGTGCCAAGCAGGATACCTGGCCCTGGCTAACCCTGATCTTGGGCCCTAGGTATGGAATGGATAGGATGAGCGCTTACTCAACACCGCTAAACACTAAAGAACACATGGGAGGCATGCAATAAAGATACACCATTACTAGATATCAGCTGCCAGCTCCAAAAGCAACAGAAAGGACAGCACCCAGTAGTAAAGCCCCCGTCACACATAGCGAGATCGCTGTTGCTTCACAGGTTTTGTGCCGCAACTGCGACCTCGCCAGCGATCTTGCTATGTTTGACACGTAGCAGCAACTGGGTCCCCGCTGTGACATCGCCGATCGTGTTGGAATCGTTCAAATGAAAAAAGGTGATATTGTATCAGCGCTCAAGAACCACCCAGGACTCCGCTCTGTGAATAATTACCTCTAGGCTTTATTATTTCAGTATAAAGCCTAGAGGTAATTATTCACAGAGCGGAGTCCTGGGTGGTTCTTGAGCGCTGATACAATATCACCTTTTTTCATTTGAATGGCTACAATACTTCCCTGCGGGAAGCGTGTTGTTCAGCAGCTCGGCTCACAGGACCTGCCTTCGTCATATCACCACTCCTCCTCAGCTGTCACGTGGACCGGACGCCGGCGGACTACGTGAACTACAATCCCCTCGGCTCCAGGACGGTGTGGAGACCCTACGGGGTTTGATCCTAGTCTACCAACCAGTTGTGCGGTCGGCACAACTGGACCAGGTGAGCAGGGGGGCTGCATAATCGACCCCACGTTCTTAATCCAGCAGTGTGGCGCAACCTGTATTTTTCTTTTATAGATCGTGTTGGAATGGCCTGGACCATTTTTTGATCATCGGGTTTCCGCTGGGCAGCATGCATCGGTGTGTTTGACACCTTAATAACGACCTCGTTGGCGACTCTGAACTCAGCCACGTAGGTCTGAGTCATCAGACTAGCTGGTGTGTGACAGGGTCCCAACGACCGCCGAGGTCTTATATATGGGTCCCGTATTGTTGCTGCATCGTTCAGTAGATCTGACTGACATCTCACCAGCTACCACTTAGCGACATTCCAGCGATCCTTACCAGGTCGTATTGTTAAGATAATATAAGAATGAACTATCACCGACAACTAGTATTAGGCCATGTGCCTATTTAAAGGGAGGTGGGTGTGTTCACAGACTGCTACAAACAAACCAGCACTACCAGCAGGGGAAGCTGACATTAACATTCGCTGCTATGAGAGAAAATAACATGTTTAAAATCCACAGCTCCAAAGCTGTTACCTGTCTCCTACTAACTCGTAACAGGGGTTCTCACTTTACCCTAATTTGAAATTCTCTCACTTTCACCATACTATTGCATCCAACTGCAGCACCCTTGTAACTAAGAGTATCATCTCCAGTTTACCACTTTTATCCTCCCCCAACCAGTATATAGACATCCAGATCTTCATAGCTGTTTGCTAGAGCTGGTGTTAATGCACTGAGTTGGCAGACTGCCACGAGCCACACATCATGGGCACGTGAGCCGCAAGCTGCAGAAACATTTAAATGGTTGGTATTTTTTTCATCACAGTTTTTTCTTTTAATGTCATCAAACCTTTTTTCTTTACTATATGACATTGGCTTTTGGCATATATGTAGGAGCTGTACCTCTAGTTCATAAATGTGTGAGTCACATCAAAGATACCATTATTATTTAGTTACGAGGAAATCTCTTGTTTTGGGTGTCATTACATTCAGTAATTCATGGCATGTACTTAAATTTTTTCACACCTTTTTATCGCATTTTGGGCTATTATTTTGTTTATATAATGACATGGTGTAATTTGTCATCTGTTTTTGATTTTAGGTTATTAATCAGTGGTTTTATTTGCCTAACCCTAAAACCTTCTAAGAACCAGATATTTTCTGTTTATTATATTCTGATACGTAAAACTATAACATTGAAAAATGGTGTACTTAAATTTTGTCATGACTGAATATACTGGAAGCAATAATTATAATATAAAGATATGTACCCGATGTTCCTTTGTGTTTTGTGAAAAATAACATGAATTGGAAAGATAACTGGCACAGTGTCCATTTTTTGTCTGCAGTCTTGAAAGCATTCATTCTCATGGAGCCCGCCACAATTATTACAATCTTTTCCGATAACAAAATTTGAGAGATTAAATTTCTTATGAGGAGGAAGCAGTGAAGTGAGCTGTTAATGACGAACAGAATCTTACATGAAAGTGCATTGAATTTTCGCGAGCACTGCAGCATGTTGTCACCAGGCGGAGGGAGGTGTTATGGCTCCTGGCAGCTCAGTTATTAGTGATCAGCCTAGCATACAGATTGCACATTGACTCCTGCAGGAAACTGTTGGTTTGGTTAATTCAGACTGCACGTACGGTTAGAGTAATAGGGCTCAAGCTGCAGGGCTTCCCGTTTTAAAATTTGATTATCTGATGGGAACACTGAGAACTGCTTCAACTGCTTTAGTGGTCCGTCAGAGAAACATTGAGTCCAGTAGCAGAATTCTAAAAGTGCTATAAATTTCTGAATCACTTTAGAAAAAAAAAAAGTTAGATCCATAAAATAGAATGTTTATCAGTCATAAATACTTATTAAAGCAAGACGAGAATCCAGCTCCACGGACATAAAAATCTACTTCATTGGTACATGTTAAAATTCCAAATGACTATATTGGCTTTGAGCAATATAAAACACTGATGCATTTCTGGTGCATCAAGCATATTTAGTCACTAGTGATGAGCGAGCACTAAAACGCTCGAGTGTTCAGTACTCAGATCAAGCATGTCAGATACTCAGACGGGCTCGATTCCAGTATCGAGTATAAAGGATGTCAATGGGAAACTCAAACATTTTTCCGAAAGACTCTATCAGGAGGGTTGGGGAGGCATGAAAAACACTGACATGGTTGGAAACCGCTTTTAAATAGGAATGGGAACAGCATGGAGAAGATGCCTGAATGCATCTCTGACTTCCAGATCACTTCTCAGAACAAGATTGTCAGATCATTAGGGTATATGCACACATTGAGTATTTGGTTGTAAAAGTTTCTGCACCATTTCACATCTCTTCACAGGAAAAACACAAGGGCAAAAACATGCATTTTACACATTTTTGATGCATGTTTGTACGAGTTATTCACCTGCATTTTTCTAGCATTTCTTGGACACCAACGAATGACATAGAGCAGTGTTCTCCAACTAGAATCCTCAAGAGCCACCAACAGTACATGTTTTCAGGATTTCCTTTGTATATTTCTTTAGACAAGGCTCCGCTCATCCCTAATGATAACAGAATTATAAATGCACATGGGGGCCTGAATTTATGTTAAAAAATTTAGGCACAACTCGGAGATTCAATTAAATCTTGTGACTTTTGGCAACTTAATGCTGGTTTCTCCCAACTGTGACAAAATTGGCTGGATGGGACGCGGTGGGGTGTAAGATGCCATAGCTCATCTACATTATTATAAGCTGTGGTTTTCCCTAGGCCAGAAATCTCACTCTAGTCAGTAGCACACGGAGGCGGGAACCACTCAAGTGCACCCGATTCACGAAGAGACGTGCAACCCTTCATGAGTAGGGAGCATCTGACTTGAGGACGCCACCTTATCAAGAATGGTGTGAACAACGCCAGTTTTGATAAATATGACCCAAAGTTTTCCTTGACAGAAACCTAAAAATGGTAGTATGAACAAAGCCTAAAGTAAATATTACTTGGTATTTATATAGAAGATCTTCTCTTGGTTGAATCCCAGTTCTCCAATTTAGAAGATGGTTAATGCAGCGAAACTTTGGTGTTTCCTTCAGTTTTACAGTACCCATGCACTAGCATGTCTGCCTTATCTACTCCATAGTTACTGTCTTACAAAGAAATGCTTTTATAATTAAGGCTTTAATATGCATTTAAACACATTGATGATCTGCATGATAAATACTGACTGACTGTACTTGTGCTTTAAATGGAACCTGTCAGCTTGTTTATGATCCCAAACCTATCAATACCTATCCCTGCAGCTTTCAACTACATCCCTAATAATCACTATCTTACCTAAATGTGTCTTGTAATCATGGAGAAAACTAATTTAATAACTTACATTTTCCCCCATTCTGAGGGTGTTCTTAGACCTCTGGGCGATGAGTGGGTGTCTCTCCAGGTCCATTCTTCCCACTCACTCCGTGCTATGATGCCCTTGCAGGCGTGATAATTAATTCAGAAGTGCAGTCCCGAGTTTCAAATTTGGTGGGCGGTTTCTTCTGAGTATGACACCGCTGTGCATCATCTCCTGTCCTGCAGAGTGTGGGGGTATATTGGTTATACTGGCCGGCTCCAGAGCATGTGCAGTACACATTCCGAAGCCAGCCCATAGCTCGATAATCCCCCACAATGATACCACGGAGTGAGGGGGAAGGTAGTGGACCTGGAGAGACCACCCACACGTCTAGGAACGACCTCAGAACTCTGGAAAATGTAAGTTATTGAATCAGTTTTCTCAATGATTATAGGACACATTTAGGTCAGACATGGATGGTTAGGGATGTTGTAGGAAGCTGGAGGGACAGTTAGGTATAGGTTTAGGGGCATAAACTAGCTGACAGGTTCCCCTTTAAAGTTCTGTTAATCTTTACTTAAGATAATTGATTTAAAGGGGTTTTCCTATAAACTAAATTATTTTTATTCAATAGGTTTTGAAATAATAACAGCTTTGACTATGGAATGTGCTTAAAAAAAATGTTCCTGTTCTGAGATAATCTTATATGTGTCCCTGCTATGTACAGTGTAATGGCCGAGTCTGACCGTAAAAGTATTCAAACATTATAGCAAGGGTCACAAATTATTCTTTATTTGAGGTAAAACCTTTTTAAAAACAGGAAGGGAAATGTTTTCCCTCACATAAAGAATCAACTGTGATCCACTGTTGTAATGTCTGTATAATCTTTTGTGTCTTCCTCTGCCCAAGAGATGTGGTATGATCAGACCATATCCCTGTTGGTCAGACATAGCCATTACACAGTACATAGCAGGGACACACATGAGTTTATCTCAGCACAGGAGATGTGGTATGATCAGACCATGTCCCTGTATGGTCAGACACATCCATTACACAGTACATATCAGGGATACATATATAAGATTATCTCAACACAGGAGATGTGGTATGATCAGACCATGCCCTGTATGATCAGACATAGCCATTACACAGCAACAGCAGGGACACATATGAGTTTATCTCAGCACAGGAGATGTGGTATGATCAGACCATGTCCCTATTGGTCAGACACAGCCATTACACCTTACATAGCAGGGACACATATATAAGATAATTCAGCACAGGAGATGTGGTATTATCAGACTATGTCCCCATACGGTCAGACTCGGCCAGTACACAGATCATAGCAGGGACACATATATGAGATTAATCCAAACAATAAGGGTGTGCTACGATCCATGCTGCTGGATGTAGGGAATGATCAAAAAACTGGTATATAAGATTGTTGCTTCATTACTTCTCTTCGCGTTTCGGGGCTGTCCCAGCCCCTTCCTCAGGAGTACATACACCACAGTACCCGAAGCGCGTAGAGAAGTAATGAAGCACCAATCTTATATACCAAGTTTTGTGATCCTTCCCTACATCCAGCAGCGCGGATCGTAGCACACCCTGGTCCTTTGGATTTATCTGCATGTTGTTCTTTTGTGGAACGGTGGATCCTGCGGCAGCTGTTCTTGAGCATATAATTCGGTTGTGGGACTCACAACCGCACCAGGTGAGCAGTACCTCATTTTTGAAACATCTGGTATCCAAGAGATAAGACCCTATTGTGCCCTTGTCTGCACTTGATAGGTTTACATATATGAGATTATCTCAGTACAGAAACATTTTTTTAAACACATCCAATTGTGGAAATTATTATTATTCCAAGATCTATTGAGTAACATGAACTTTAAAATTAACTCTGCGGGAAACCCCCTTTAAGTCATACTGCATTATAGGTCTGCATGCAACAAACCTTTTAGCTCTGCAGAGCGTTTAAATGATTTTAATAAAATGAAGAGCGTGGTTATGTATTCTTTCAGGAATGGCTTGCTTATCTTACCCAGCAGATAGAACAATAGAAAAGTCTGCAATCATGCTGAAGACTGCAACACATTATTTTATCTGCATTTTTAATATTTCAGGAATAAGTAACCTGTGACTGGCAATTCATACAAAGATATCTTTGAAATTTGACCTTGAAAGTACTTTTTCATCATCTATTGAAAAAGGAAATGACTTGGGTTGATTTGTTATAACTTTGTAATCAACTGTATGTCAATTTTGTATCCTATTCGAAATCCCTTTGCAGGGATGCCTCTTGTTTTTTTTTTTTTCTATTTAGAAAAGTACCACCGCTCCAGTGTTTTTTCTTTTCTTTTCACTGCTGGAGTGACCTTTAAATCTAAGCCACCTGCATCTAGTTTTCTAGTCACCCTCTGGCTTCTTCAACTGTTATTGGTGCTGCTTCGGTCAGTTTTCTTTAGCTCATGACCTGCTGGCTACTCCAGTGTTTCATGTTGCATGTCGGAGGTTACAACTCAATACATGTCTATGGGAACCTCGTTCTGGTCTCATGCTGGCTTTCATGGACTTGTATTGAGAGCTTGTGACTTAAAGAATAACCGCCATTTACATTTTTATTCAGCAATAACATAGAGAAAGTGATTTTAATATACTTTAAAATATACATCATTAGAAAATTCTTGTTGAAAACCATTCATAAACCTTCCACAAGGTGTCCCCACTGCACTTTGTGTGAAGCAGACATAGGGTTATCAGTCATATCCATCTTCACACTGAATACGGGTATGTAACCATATAAGGGAGGGGGGTGGACTATACTCCTGACTGCAGCTGCTGAGGAAACAATGTATCAAATCACACAGTTGCTAAACAATGTCAGCATGTCAGGATCACTGCAAACTTCTCTTTCCTCATCACAAGCTTCTCTTATCCGGCATATGGCTCCAACAGCCGTAATATGGCTCTGCTAACCCCTTCACAATTCACAATTTCTGTTAACTCCTTCTCTGCTATCACATTGCACTGCTCACTATCAGCTGCTGGCCATGCCCACACAGCCATAAAATGCAGTTTTTAAAAGAGCTCAGAAAAATGTGAGAAAATAAGTTATATGGCTAAAAAAGCATTTTCTTAGCTGCTATGTGACTCATCATTAACAACCAGTGTAGTATTTTTTTTTTTCAATGAAATGACATTTACATTTTAACTTCTAAGGCCCAGCCAGTCAGAAGTTGAGGTAAAAAAATTCATTGATTCCATAGATACACTACTTGTGTAGACTTAAAAGAGGTTTTCTAGATCTAAAATATTCACAGTCTGAAGCAGCTAGAGGGTTGAAAACAGTGAACCATGGGCCACAGTATGCACTATGCCAACCAATGTCTCCATTTACTACAGTTGAAACCAGACATTTACAAACACTATATCAGGGGTGGGGAACTCCAGTCCTTGAGGGCCACAAACAGTTCAGGTTTTCACGATTTCCTTAGTATTGCACAGGGATTGGAATCATCACCAGTGCAAGTGATTATGTTATCACCTGTGCAATACTAAGGAAATCCTGCACTGTTTGCGGCCCTTGAGGACTGGAGTTCCCCACCCTGCACTATATAAAAAGACACATGCAGATTTTTCTATCTGACATGAAATCAGAATAAACCTTTGCTATTTTAGATCAATTAGGATTAACATAATTATTAATATTGACCAAATGCTGGAATAATGATACTATGTGGAGGCTTTTTTATTAGTTTCTGCAAAATCACAAGTTTATATAGATTTCATTAGTATTTGGTACCATTGCCCTTAAACTGTTTGACTTGGGTCAAATGTTTTGGCTAGCCTTCCACAAGTTTCTCACAATAGTTGGTAGGAATATGGGCCCATTCCTCCGGACAGAACTGGTGTAATTGAGTCATGTTTGTAGGTCGCCTTACTTGCACTTGCCTTTTCAGCTTTGCCCATAACATTTCGATAGGATTGAGTTCAGGGCTTTGTGATGGCCACCCCCACATTGACTTTGTTATCCATAAGCCACTTTGTAACCATTTTGGCTGTATGCTTCGGGTTATTGTCCATTTGGAAGTCCCATTTCCGTTCAAGCTTTAACTTCTTGGCTGATGTCTTGAGATGTTACTTCAGTATTGCCACATAATTTTCTTTCCTCACTTTGCAATCTATTTTGTGAAGTGCACCAGTCTCTCCTGTGATAGAAATAATCTTCTCAGTTTCTTCGTTCGATAAACTCCATAGACTGCGTCTTCAGAACCAAAAGTGGGTTTTATTCGGGTAGGAAAAAATACAGAGTTCTACGGCAAAAGCAGTAACAGGCACAGGAATCTGAATGACAGGCGCGGAAGCCACAGGTGTCACACTCAAGATGGATTCAGAATAATGGCTCCCCGTCTCTTGGACGGGGCGTGTCTTTATATCAATTTTCTCCATAGAGAATCATTGTAACTAATGATTCTCTATGGAAGAAGGTTTACGTCACCTGTCATAAGTGATCTCTTCATATTACTTACAACATATATTGACATGAAGAAGCACATTAATTTCATTACTAACTACATACAAATTATCTCATAATAGCCTTTTTGGGACCAAGCACAAATCATAACTTATTGACATTAATCAGCTCTGTTCTTGATTATAAGAAACGTCATATTAGCCTTGAGGGATAGAATACACCACAAAAAATAAGACAAATTCAGAACTGGCTTATGAACTGATTATAAATTTTGCTAAATGATCAGACCAAATCTAATTAACGTGTATCTGTTTTCTTATACAGGTTAGGTCATTGCTTGTAGTTAGAAGACATGACATTTATATTTCTACTAACAGAGAAAGTTTCAATAGTTATATTTTCAAGCTTAAACTGAAACTCTTACACAAGACAAAATGGCTGACAGAGGCCTTGGTACCCATGGCCTCCGTCTAACAAATCCCTCTGTTGTACTTATGGTAATTTGGTAATTTACCCTGAAGTACAAATTGGCATATGAGTCTAGTCCTAATTCTCATATATGGTATTGAGGGAATACATAATTTCGTACACTGTCTGGTCAGTAGGAGTGTTGGGAGGGACTGAAGGTACCCTTGGAAGAAGGGCCCTAACAATAGGTGTACAACCTACAAGTGAGCGTGGTCTGGGAGTAAGTACCCTACCCGCACCAGATCTCCGGTATGGTCTGATAAAAGTAGTACTATGTGTTATTACACGGGCCTGAAAGTTATTTAGTTCCTCAACATGAGCCAGATTCTTTTTTGAAAAACTTTTAGACTTTTAAGTTACTACCTATTAAACACATATAGGAAAAAACAAACAAAGTAGCAAAAAAATCTACAGTAAATATCACCAACGTAAGAGTTCTTAAGTATTAATGAGTCCCGTTACAATCTTTCAAAAAAAGAAAAAATTCAAAAATTTTCTTTGCTCCATGGCTCCTAAGGTCCTATTCACAGTTCAAGTGTGGGCAAATAGTCCTAAAAAGAAGCAAAAAACACAACAAAACAAAAAAATCATCACAGAAGTGAAAAAACATAAAGTGTCCAAGTCCCAAGTCCCACAACAGTCTCTGAGTCTTTTGATCCGTGGCTCTCGATCTTGTTCTGTTCCTTCGGAGCTTCCACTGTCTTCCCCCTCGATCACACTGTCTGGGTCCCACTGGATGGTGTGAGATGTCATCTTTAGGAAAACAGGCGGATTCATGGATCCCGATCCAATAGGGGACCTGAAAAATAAAATAAAAGCGCAGTATCAGTTCTCACCAGCATCACTAGGATTCTCAACTGGCAATATAACAAAAGCTTGATCAATATGAACAATTTTAACACCTTTTGTCTCTTGGCTTGCTAATCCTTAGCACTCCCAAAACAGTTGGGCCTATCACCTGTGTGATAACAAATGGGCCTTTGTAATTGGAATCCCACGGTCCTTTTTTTTCTAAGATTCTTAACCATGAGCTAAGCTCCCACAACAAATTTGGACTCATATAAATTCCTGTTGACTCTGAGGCTACAGCTCTTATTGCCAGGCAAGTGGGACATGATTTGTCTCACTAAGTGAGGTCCATTGTCATTTTCAATTAATTTTGGGAAGCCCCAGTGTGAAAACACATCTTTCCACAAGAGGAGGCCGTTGTTTGTGGCTGGCAGGGCCTCAACCCATTTTGAGAAAACATCAACAATGACCAAGGCATACCTGAATCCTCCCTCTGCTGGAGGGAATGGACCAATGAAGTCAATTTGAATCGACTACCATGGACCATCAGCCACTCTGGGGATGGCACATTTTTCCTTTGTACTAGCTGTAAGAGCGCTTCTGGTTCTGGCTGAACAAAGACTGAATGATTAAATTTAATCAGAGACTTAATCATTATAGTTGGGATATATGGTAACAATTTGTCATCAACCCTTTTGTAATACAGATATTGTCCTTTATCAATGGGTATTGATTCATGGGAGTTAAATAAAGATGCATCACCTTGTTCTCTCTGTGCCTTTAAGAGGTCGTGGAACTGAGATGCGTAAGGGAGGGGCTCCTCCCGGACTCTTCGCGTGACAGCAGAGATAGTAGCCTGTGGATATCTGTCAACGCCCATCAGGGCGGCTTCTTTGGCTGCGGAATCTACATATGCATTGCCAACGATGTGGGGGTCAGGTGTGATCTTTTGATGTCCTTTGATTTTACAGAAGGACCATAAATTTGGAAATTCTTTGCCTCTCTGCACAATTTGCTTGAAAATATCTGCATGCTGAAGCGGCTTGTTCTGGGAGTTTACCATCTTCCTCTGTGCCCATACATTGAAATACAATGTCAGAGAGGAGACAACGTAAGCACTGTCGCTGAAAATATCATGGGGTCAATACACAAAAGAATGACTTGCAAAGCTGCCTCTAATTCAGCCCGCTGGGCGGAAAAATGTCCAGGAAGCTTATATTGCAATAAATTCTCGTTGTCAGGGAACCACAAAGCGTAACCTGTGACGTATTTGCCATCATGCCAATATCGGGCCCCATCTATGTATACACAGGGGACAGTGGTTTGAAAGTCTGCACGGAAGGGGGTGGGGGCGACATGAGTCTGTTCAATTTGGCAATCATGAGACTGACCTGCATATTGCAGCATTTGTGCTAAGTGATATTTATCTCCCACTTCTACCTGCAAATCCCTAGTCTAAAAGTCAACAATCCATTGGGCCATTCTCTGAAAATTCACACCCCAAGCATTGCCTGTAAGCAGTGTTTTTAAGGTTACATGGGGTTCTGCAGAATCAAGGTGAAAAGCTAATTAAAGTGCATGTTTTAAATTTTCAAAAGCCTGCAGGGCATCTCCCTCTATTGTGATCGTGGTAAACTCATTCTCAATACCTTTTAGGAGATGTACAAAGGTTTAGCAAAGCAAGCAAAATCCTCAATAAATTCTCTGGAAAAATTCACAAGACCCAGAAACTTTCTGAGTTCCGTGATATTGATTTGGCACAGGTACAGCCTGAATGAATGTCCCCTCTTTTGAAACTGACACATTCAAACATTTAACCTCTGGTTGCATTCAGCTGTACTCTATCCCGACTCACATTTAATATTGAGCTGCACAATGCATCACAAATATTAAACTAAATCTCTTTGTGTTCAGTTTCATCAACAATTTGAGTCCATAAATTTTAAATCAAGAAATCATTGACATATTGCAAGACTTTGTCTCCGTACCCCAGGGGTTCCGATACCTGTGCCAACACCTGGTGGAAATAAATTGGACTAGAATAAAAACCCTTGGGGCAGGCGTGTGAACAGGTACTGGACATTTTCTAAGGTAAATGCCAAACGGAGAGCCGACTCAGGTGTAATAGGTACACAGAAAAAGCCATTTGCAATATTCAAACAAGACAAAAAAAAAAAAAAAAAAAAACTGACATTCACTCCTCAGCAGTGACATCACTTCAGGGACCGAGATGTGTTGCTGAGGGGTGTATTTGTTTACAAGTCTTAAATTCATGACCATGCGATAGCTACCATCCTCCTTTGTTTTACAGGCAGGATTGGGCTATTGCACGGGGCGTTGCCTCGTACAATCACGCCCTGTTGTTCCAATTCACTGACAGCAATCCTTATGTAAGGAATTGCTTCCTCAGGAATACAGTATTGGCGCTGAAAGGGTGGTAGACGGTCGCTGTCAATCTTAATTAAAATTTGCATCAGTCCGCAACCTGTACATTTTGAAACCCATAAATGAGAAAAAGATTGCACTAATTCATGTTTCAAAGCAGTGTCATCAACATTTATCTCAGGCATGTCATCATCATTATCAACTGAGCACAAACTAGCAACGGTTAATTTATGACTGTGACATTTTCAACTCTGCAGCATCCATAATAACTGAACAAACAATAGTTCCTTTGTCACGCCATAAGACCTTATTACACAAATCAACAATGATACCCATGGCTGACAACACATTTGACCCATTAATAAAAAACTTTAATTGCGGACTGATCCAAAGTTCACACCGAATGCTCGCCTGTATACAGGAGCCCTCAAATCCCACTAAAGTTGTGGTGTCTGGCAGCCCGGGGGGAGCTGCAATTTGTGTTCTGTTACTAAACAGAGGCTCCTGTTATCAGTTAAAAAAAATCTTCCCAATTTTTGGTACCCTCTATCCTCCCCTCTGACATAAGGTCAGTCCATCTAGGCCTAGGGATAATTTTGCCAAGAGGCACAGGGGAACAGGGGGTGGGGTTCAAAGCATCAATCAGTACCGGCAGTAGGAAGCCCAAAAAAATTCACCAACCTCACCAGAGGCAATTCTACGGCCCACTGCTGTCACCTCCGAGCCGGACAGATCGCTTGAAAGAGCCACTTCCTCGTCCCCCCCAGCTCCTGAATCAGTGGAGCATAAGGGTGGGAGGAAATCCTCCCGGAGGAGGGTGAGCTCTCCTCACAGCATGGATCCGTCTGCTGGGATGGACAAGGGTCGCATAATTGGATGACGGGGCAAAAGGCTCCCGTAAAACAGGGTTAACTATCTGAGGACCATTGTACTGCTGGCACGGTTTGGGGCCGTTAACCGCTGGCTGTCCAGGGTTCTTAATAGCAGGATTTGGAGCACTGGCTCCCTCATACGGATCTCGGGACATTGTAGAGGTGCACCTGTGGATCATCCCTGGGAGCTAAATGGGAACACTGACGTCTAAGATACCCTGATTGCCCACAAGGATAACATACAAGAGGACCCATGGAGTTCCGAGGGGTTTCTGCCGACTGGGACCAGCCCGCTTTCGGCAGTTGATTATAACCCCAGGAAGTCCTGGTCTCCTGTACACAGCAGATGCCATTCAGGCAGGGCGATATGCAAAAACATTTGTATCATCGCCCTTAGTCTAGGATGGCATTTTCCCTAACAATGGTTACCAATGCCCTAATTTTGTCCTCCACAAATTTAGCATTATGTAAAATCCCTAACTTGCAAAACCTTTCCAAGTATTCTCTACAATCTATTCCATCAGATCATAATCATCTTTCTGATCTATTCTATCAAAAAATACTTATCAAACGTTACACACCAGGCAGCCCATCTTCTAATTCTAAGATAATTTATTTTCCTGATTCTAAAGGATTCTAACCATGGATGGATTTTTCTTCCTCCTTTCTGTCTGCCTGCAGCACATGTATCTCATACCCCTCCCTTTGTGATACTACTACTCCCATCATTGTA
The DNA here is from genome assembly GCA_033576535.1 of Allobates femoralis. Classification (NCBI taxonomy): domain Eukaryota; kingdom Metazoa; phylum Chordata; class Amphibia; order Anura; family Aromobatidae; genus Allobates; species Allobates femoralis. Next base: position 330,142,846 of record JARQOC010000003.1, read on the forward strand.
TCAGTAGCTGCTGTGTTCTCTCCATACACTGCTCCGCTGCCCCTCCCTGTGTAACTACATTAACGTACTGTCTTTGAAGCTATCACTATCCTGATCTGAGCTATAACTAACTTACACAAAGCCGCTATTCGGCTGCCCTTTCTGCTAATAATTTTTTTCTTGTCAAGATGTCTACTTTCTTCTGTGAACCACTGCATACAATTTAACCAAGTGGTTCAGCATTAACCCCTTCTAGCTATGGGGTTTCAGCGTGCCTGTCAGTCTGTTTCCTTAGCCACTCCATTGCAGTGGAAACACAAGGACATTTATAAACTGCTTTTAGTATCAACTTAATGCAATTTACAGGCAAAAGTTAGATACTCACACCTCTGTAATGGAAGACACGTGTCGGCTTTGGTCAACCAAAAGAGGTCCAGCCGTATGATCAGCCTCACTCGTTACGTTGCCACACGTCTCCTTCTCCGTACCCTCGGCGTTAATCACGTCCTTGTCTTACTCACGTAGAGGCACTGTAGTCTTGGTTACTTCAGGGTAGATAGGAGCGCAAACGAGAGATTCTCAGCGGCTGATTTCCTTAATGCGATTTCACGTGATGCATCACGCCTTTTTAGCAATAAAGGCAAAAAAAGAGAAAGAAAAGTCCATTCCTCACCCTCTCACCACTTTGGTTCACAGCTTTACTTGCAGGAATCTTCTAGGTTCTTCAGAAAGGATGTGGGATCATCTCCCCCCTTTCCACCGGGCTGTAGCTCGCCATTCGATAGAAATAATTTCTTTCAATTAGTTCTTTCGATAAACTCCATAGACTGCGTCTTCAGAACCAAAATGGGTTTTATTCGGGTAGGAAAAAATACAGAGTTCTACGGCAAAAGCAGTAACAGGCACAGGAATCTGAATGACAGGCGCGGAAGCCACAGGTGTCACACTCAAGATGGATTCAGAATAATGGCTCCCCGTCTCTTGGACGGGGCGTGTCTTTATATCAATTTTCTCCATAGAGAATCATTGTAACTAATGATTCTCTATGGAAGAAGGTTTACGTCACCTGTCATAAGTGATCTCTTCATATTACTTACAACATATATTGACATGAAGAAGCACATTAATTTCATTACTAACTACATACAAATTATCTCATAATAGCCTTTTTGGGACCAAGCACAAATCATAACTTATTGACATTAATCAGCTCTGTTCTTGATTATAAGAAACGTCATATTAGCCTTGAGGGATAGAATACACCACAAAAAATAAGACAAATTCAGAACTGGCTTATGAACTGATTATAAATTTTGCTAAATGATCAGACCAAATCTAATTAACGTGTATCTGTTTTCTTATACAGGTTAGGTCATTGCTTGTAGCTAGAAGACATGACATTTATATTTCTACTAACAGAGAAAGTTTCAATAGTTATATTTTCAAGCTTAAACTGAAACTCTTACACAAGACAAAATGGCTGACAGAGGCCTTGGTACCCATGGCCTCCGTCTAACATCCTGCAGCAAAGCAACATGATGCTGCCACCCCCATGTTTCACTGTTGGGATGGTGTCCATAGGCCTCCAAGCTTCTCTCTCTTTCCTCCAAGCGAATCACTTAGGGGCCCCCTTGGTGAGAAGGGGGGGTGCTAGTGGTGCCGGCCGGGTGAGAAGTGGGGGGGGGGGGTGCCAGCCGGGTGAGAAGCGGGGGGGGGGGGGGTTGCTAGTGGTGCCGGCCGGGTGAGAAGCGCACGATTACCTGCTTTGCCTCTCCCAGCTTTTGGAGAAGCGGGCACTGCTGTGCGGCTGCAGGAAGTGATCACTGTCACTTCAAGTCCTCCCTCAGCTCCTCTTCCGGCGCTATCGCGGTCGCAGCAGGCGGCTGGGGGCACAGGCAGCAGGGCCCCCCGGGGCTGCGACCGCGGTAGTTACGCCGCTACCTGTGTGCATTTGCAAAAATTAATCTGCCATTTTTCTTTTTCTTTTGGAGTAATGATTTCTTCCTAGCAGAGTGGCCTTTCAGCCCATGTTGATACAGTACTCGTTTCACTCTGGATGATGACACAATCTTACCAGCTTCCGCCATCATCTTCACAAGGACTTTTTCTTTTGTTCTTGGGTTGATATACATATGTCGGACCAAAGCACGTTCATTTCTGGGACAAATAACCCGTCTCCTTCCTGAGTAGTATGATGGCTGAACATTCCCATCTTGTTTGTACTTGGGTATAATTGTTTATACAGATGAACAAAGCACCTTGAGGTATCAGGAAATTGCGCCAAGGATGAACAAGATTTGTTCAAGTCCACAATTCTCTTCCTGATGTATTGGCTGATTTCTTTAAACTTTCCCATGATGCTACACAAAGAAGCAGTGTGTTTCCATTGTACATTAAAATACATCCACAGGTGTGTCTCTGATTATCTCAGATACTGCCAAATAAACCAGAAGTTTCCAATCATGACATTATCATATCACCTGTCCCAAATTGTTTAAAGGCATAGTATTCTTAGTGTATGTAAACTTGTAACTTTGCAGAACGTAATAAAAAGGCCTTAAAACATTCTCATTATTCTGCATTTGGCATGTATAAATAATTATGGTAATCCTAACTGACCTAAAATGGGAAAGGTTTATTCTGATTTCATGTCAGATAGTGAGAAAATCATGTATATGTGTCTTTTTATATAGTGTATGTAAACTTCTGGTGTCAAGGTGTACATGGTCTTAATGTGTATCAGAGGCTGTGTGGGGCTTTAATGTATATACAGTAGGAGGCTATATGGAGCTCATAAAGTTTATTTAAGTCTATTTGAGGCTCATAAAGTGTAATGTTTATAGGGAGCTATGCGTAGGCTGATACAGTTTAGAGGCGTTGTGAAAGCTTAAAATGTATATAGGAGGCTATATTAGGCTCATGCTGTGTATAGAAAGCTATGTAGAGCATATGATGTATATAGGTAGCTATATTAGTCTCATGCTGTATTTAGGAAGCTACGGTCTGTGGGTCTTATAATGAATATAGGGGTTATGTGGAGGCTCATAAAGAATAGAGTTGGCTATTTGGAGCTCATACTGTATATAGGAGTATATAGAAGGGTATGGGGGCTTATAATATATATATATATAGGAGACTATATGAGGCTCATGCTGTATTTAGGAGGCTATGTGGGGCTCATGCTGGATATAGAAGGCTGTGCGGGGCTCTTAATGTGTTAAGCAGGGCTAAAATGGACACCAACTCCACAACCATGGCCGTGAAGTCATTAAGCTAAAAAACTGACTCCTCAATTTCCCTGAATCCGACTCCACCCAAAATGGACAATGATTCCACGACTCCGACTCCACAGCCTTGGTGTAAAGCAATCTATGTGGGGCTTTTAATGTATTTATGAGGCTATGTCGGGCTCATAATGCATATAGGAGGCTATGTGAAGCTCATAATGTATATAGAAAGCTATGTGGTGCTTATAGGGTGTATAGGAGGCTATGTGGGGGCTCATGCAGTATTGAGGCTCTGTGGGGACCCATACTGTTTGTAGGGGGGTTATGTAGGAGCTCATACTGTATATAGCAAAGCATTCACTGATCTCAGGGAGACGAGTCCAAGAAAAAACTGCGGGCAGCTAGCTAAAGCGCTCAACACAGTGAATTCCTAGGCACATTGCCACCTGGGAATTATGAATATGCAAATAGAGTCTGTGCAGCCTCGGTTAGGAGTCTCTAACACAAGACTAGCCAGTTATCCCTCCAGGGAAGGACCCAGCCAAGGGGTGGCTACTTGCGGAGAACACCATAACCACCGTATTAAGTGGCTCTTTCAGTCAATATCCAGCTCTTTTGCAAGATTAGAGATATGACAAGGGAATCATCTGAACAGTGAATCTGCTTGGTTGCCATACACAGTAGTGTATGGCAACCAACCTGGCATTATAGGGTGTTAAATAAATAATTATTAAAAAAAAAAAAACACGTGGGGCTTCGCAGCCGAAGAAAGCAGGCAAACTGCGAGCTGCCACCCTCAGCTGCCTAATTTCCCCTTGGCTGGCAAAAATAATGCGTGGGCTCCGCCCTATTTTCAAGTCCCAGCCAAGGTAAAACTAGGCAGCTGAGGGCTGGTATTCTCAGCAGGGTGAGGGTCCATTGTTATAGGCCCCCCACTAAAGAATAGCAGCCCGCAGCCGCCCCTGAAAATGGTGCATTAATAATAAGCGCCATTTCCAGGTGCCTTACCGGGCTCTTCCAGCGGCCCTGGTGGCGGTGGCACGCTGAGCATTAAAGGAGTTAATACCAGCTTTGTTTTTTCAGCTGGCATTAAGCCCGAGATTCTTAATGTCAGGCCAAGTTTGACCCGGCCATTAAGAATCTCCACTAAAGGGTTAAAAAAGACACCACACAGAGAAAAAATTCTTTATTAAAAATAAAGAGATATACACCATTAGGGACTCTATCTTTATTACCACCACACATCCCTCCAACGATCCAAGTCTTCTCTCTTCTTTCTTCTCTCTTCTGTTTTCCTTCTTCTTGTTGAACTGATTCAACACTGCTTCATCACACAGCAGGGGGCGGAAGTGCACTTCCTGTGCTGTGTGATGAGTCAGTGAAGCTGTGGGCATTAAGCGGTGATGTCACCGCTGGCGCCGTTGCTATAGTAACAAAATTATCGGTTACTATAGCAACGCTAAGCATCGTCAACATCACAGCGGCTTATGAAAGAGCCGACTCATAAGCGGCAGAATTTAACTCCCTGCTTACCGATCAGTGCAGCGCCGGTAAGCAGGGAGTTAACTGTGCTGTGACCGCGACTGCAATATAGCAGCAACGGTCACAGCACAGTTAACTCCCTGCTTACTGGCGCTGCAGTGATTGGTAAGCAGGGAGTTAAATTCTGCCGCTTATGAATGATTCGTCAGTATAGCAGCCGCGGTGTGCCTTCAGCCTTAGTCCAGTAATCCCCTTCAGTGCATGCAGCTTTTCGAAGTAATCACTATACTGAAGTGCAAAGGTTAAAGGGATCCTGTCACCCCCAAAACACCTCCTAAGGTATTAAAAGCTGTCCCGAGAGCATATTAACACTTACCCTACACTCCTTTTACCTCCTAAATGCACATAGTCAAAGTGAATAAAAACGTTATTATAGTACCTCATTACTGATGATAATGAGTGACTATGGTATTCATAGTCACTCATCCAGGCTGCCCCTCTTCATCATATCACGCCTGAATAGGCGTGATCTACATCACAGATTCAAATTCGCGCCTCCCCACTCTCCTATTCCGTCCGGGCTTCAGTGTGGGGGCTGTATGACGCGATCCGCGTCATTCCCGGTGCCGGGTGACGTATTTACACCCGCGCCGCGCTGTCAGCTTCAAAATGGGCACTGCGCATGCGCAGTGCGGGACTTGAAGCTAACAGCGGCGCGGGTGTAAATACGTCACCCGGCACCGGGAATGACGCGGATCGCGTCATACAGCCCCCACACTGAAGCCCGGACGGAATAGGAGAGCGGGGAGGCGCGAATTTGAATCTGTGATGTAGATCACGCCTATTCAGGCGTGATATGATGAAGAGGGGCAGCCTGGATGAGTGACTATGAATACCATAGTCACTCATTATCATCAGTAATGAGGTACTATAATAACGTTTTTATTCACTTTGACTATGTGCATTTAGGAGGTAAAAGGAGTGTAGGGTAAGTGTTAATATGCTCTAGGGACAGCTTTTAATAGGTTTAGAGGTGTTTTGGGGGTGACAAGATCCCTTTAACACATGAGATGTAGGTCTGAAAGCTCTGAAAACTATGATTGGATGAAGGATGTCTAGAAGGGAGATGGGGAATCAGAAGTGCCAAAATATATGTAATTGCATATGTGTTTTTAAAGGGCATCTGTCACAGGATCAACCCTTCTGCACCATTTAAATGGACATGCAGGTTATAGCAATTGAATAAAATGATACATTGATATCTGTGATCCAAAGTCTTATTTCAAAGAAATACATGCTTTAGTTACAGTGGGAAAAATAAGTATTTGATACACTGCCGATTTTGCAAGTTTTCCCACCTGCAATGGAGCAGTCTAATTTTCTAAAAAAATATCCAGAAAATAGCATTGTATGATTTTTACATAATTAATTTGCATTTTATTGCATAAAACAAGTATTTGATACAATAGAAAAACAGAACTATATATTTTGTGCAGAAATCTTTGTCTACAATTACAGATGTCAGATGCTTCTTGTAGTTCCTGACCACATTTGCACATACTGCAGCAGGGATTTTGGTCTACTCCTCTATACAGATTGTGTCCAGATCTTTCAGGTTTGGGCAGCATTAAGTTTCAGCTCCCTCAAAGATGTTCTATTGGGTTCAGGTCCAGAGACTGGCTAGGCCACTCCAAGACATTGAAATGCTTCTTACTGAGCCACTCCTTAGTTGCCTGTGCTGTGTGTTTGGAAGACCCTGCCATTACCCATCTTCAATGCTCTAAGACTGGTTTCAGCCCAAATTTTGGGCTGAAAAACTCGGCTTATACGCGAGTATATACGGTATATTTATACACAGTGTACAGTGACTACATTTATTTTCAGAGGGCACAGTGACTAGTTATATATTCATGAGACATTGTGTTTAATTGTATAGATTTAGTAGTCCTAGTGGCTAGTCATTTATGGAAGTGGCACAATGTAGGATCATTTATATTCAGAGCCCTGGGGCTTGATTTGTGTTCAGGGGTAAAGTGAGATGAAGTTTTTTAATTCCAAGGCACGTTCTGCAGCACATTTTTATGTCATTTATGTGTAATATGGATATTGGTATTGAGAGGCACAGCGTGGGGTATTATTTTTAATTTTAGTAACAATAATAATAATGTGTTTAATTTATATGGGACTTATTTTAGAGATTTCTTCTTAAACAGTTGTGGAAAAATGAAAGGTGTACTGCAATAGTTGCTGTTGTCAGCAAGACCAGACTTAATATACATGTGACCCACAGTTTATCATTAATATCAGTGTCACAGATCCTACCTAAAATAGATTATGTCATTATTTATCGGTGTCCTAGATATACAACCATTAAAAATATGAGTGGAGCAGCATGGGATAGACTTTTGTAGGTGGCCTATAGTTGTCGTATCAATCTACTCACTGCTTGGTTGTGTTCCCTGAAGAGAACAAAGCCAAACAGAAATGGAGGTGCAAAGTGCCCAGTAGAGTGCTTCTTCCTCCTTATATTGATCATTGGTGGTCTCCGCACACATGCATCCATCTAGTGACTTTGACAAGCCATATACACTATATGGTGCATATAACTTATTAATATAGAATCAGTTATCCATTAATAACCTTTAATGAATTATTCATATTCAGTACCGCATATAACACAATGCATTTTAACCCCTTCACCATTCAGCAATTTTCCATTTTTGTACTTTTGATTTTCCCTCCCCATCTTCCTAACTTTTTATTATTTCGTAAATGAGGGCCTGTTTGTTGTGGAAAATGAGAAAAAAATTAAAGTGCGGTAAAATTGCAAAAAAAAAAAAAAAATTTAATTCTGCAATTTTTTTTTTCTTTTTACCATGGTAAATATATTGTAAAACCGACCTGGCAGAATGATTCTCCAGGTGAGTATGAGTATGATGATGCCAAAAATGTGTACGGTTTGTTTTTTGTTTTGTTCTTTTTCAATTTAAGTAGTGAAAAAATGTCAGAAGTTTGTAAAAAAAAAAAAAAATTTTTTGCTTTTGGCATCATTTTCCGAGAACTGTAGTATTTCTATCTTTCGGAATCCGTGGCTAAGTGTTGGCTTCTTTTTTGAGATCTGAGCTGACCTTTTTACTCATACCATTTTTCGGTAGATTCATTATTTTATTCACTTCTTATTGCAATGTTCTGGCGCTTTGAATTTTGTGTCGTTACTCTGATTACAGATAAAATTAATTTATTTTATATTTTGGTACATGGGGCACTTCTGAACACAGCGACCAAATATGTGTATTTTGTTATTGTTTTATTTTCAATGGGGCAAAAGGGCGGTGAGGTGAAGATTTGTTTTCTTTTTTCATATTTTTTAAAAGTTTTATTATTTTACTTTTTATTGTATTTTCTAGTCTCCTTAGGTAACTTGAAGCTGCAGTCATCCGATCACTTGTGCTGTACAAAGCAGTGCAACAGCGCTCCTAGCCAATCTCTGACAGTGGGAGTCAACTTTTTAACAACTGCGGATGGGTCTCTAATCCGCTTGTGGCTGTTAGAGGCACTTGTCAGCTGATGAGACCAGCTGACATGTGCAGGTAAAGATGCAGGCTTGGCATGCAAGCCCGCATCAAAACTACGTCAAAGGGCGTGAAGGGGTTAGGCAATATAAACTTGGATTTTATTTTTCCCTTAAGGATTTAAGCTCAGAGGCTATTGATGGTTAATTTATCCTGGTTGTTTACAATTCATACCTCCCTTCCTGGAAATTTGTAACTATGGTTACAATTTTCTACTTACTTTAACAATGACAAGTGTTAACATGTACTCCTTTGGAGGATGAAATGTTATGTACAGCATGTTTTAACATTTCCTGTGGCAAAATAAAATATTTTCTGAAATTCGGCCTTTAAGACCACATATCACTTAAAGAGAATCTGTCGCCTTTTGAGGTTTTGAGTTATTCATATGGGCATACAGGTTGTATACAGCTGAAATCAGTCATACCTGTATGTCTTCTGGATGATGGCTTGGTCAGTAAAAATCATCTTTTAAAGCTTTGGCCTTCCTGGCTATGGGGCATATGGTGTCCGGAAGATAAGACTGCCTTCGGTCTTCATTATGCAACCTCTCTCCTCCCCATTCTTTTCTTTAGTGTACCTATGATGTTGGGTGCAAGGTGAACGGCCATACATCCTGCACTTGTGCATTCTGCATATGTCTCTCCACTGCACTGTTCCGCCCTTCTGTTGTTTCTAACACGACACTTAAAACTCTGGCAGGTGTGCACATCAAAATTGAAGACAGTGCCCATAGAAGGGCAGAACGGTGCAGGGTAGAGGCAGCAGGCAGATGCCCAGGTGTGGAATTTCTGGCTGCACACATACAGGGATGCCAAGGAAGAAAAGGGGAGGAGAAATCTTATATAATGAAGGCCGGGGGCGGTCTTATATTCCGGGGCAGCACATAGCCTGGAAGATCAAATCTATAAAAGATGGCTTTTACTGACTAAACCATCATCCAGAAGACATACAGGTGACTGCTTTCAGCTGTATACAACCTGTATGATCATATTAATAACTCAAAACCTCAAAATATTGACAGATTCCCTTTAAAGGAGAACTCCATTGTCTGTATATTTTTATTTATTTTTAACTTTTCATTGTAAAAAAACCTGTTAAAAATGAATTGTCTGCGGACCTGTAAAATCTTAAACTGTCTAGAGATGTAATTGATCAACCATACTTAACTTCATATCCTGAACTGTTCCTTTGTGTTAAAAGACGACCTGTCACTAGGCCAAAAGAGGCTAGTTTTTCTTCTTATTTTACTCCCACTGCTCCCCTGAATATTCAATGTGTAGTTTTTTCATCTGCCATACTGTTACAGAGACATAGGCATTTTTTCTTAGCGCTAATTTGTATGGCAGTTACTAAGGCGGTGTGTCTCACAGGGTTCTCTGTGGCATGTCTTTAGGCTGCTCTTCATTCTTACACTGTGAACCACGGCCATTTGGTCAATAAAATCGAGCACTAAATTAAAGGTACACATCCCTGGAATCACATGTCAGACAATACCAAAAACAAAATACTAAGAGGAGCAGTGATAATAAAAAATAGCATAAAGTGGATTTTTAAGACCTGGTGACAGGTTCTCTTTGAGCCTATACCAATGTAAAAATGCTTTAGGTACATTAAGTAAAATTGCAAAATATGTGTGTCTGCTGCTTCAGAGCATTGTAATCCACGCCAGATACCCTCATGGACATGGTGACATTGCACCTCTGTTTGACCTCTGCATTGTACTGAGTTGTAATACAGCACCGATTGACATCTGTGGGACTCCGTACCTAGATGTGCCCACCACTCCATCTATTCACTGAGTGGAGGAGGTATTTTCTTAGCACACCATATGGCACTGTGTCTGTGGCTTCTTACTGCAGCGCGACAGGAACTCCCTGTGCTGCTGTACAGCCTCCTGCATGTATGCTTTCATATATTTTTGCAAATATATACAATATTATATATATATATATATATATATATATGTATATATATATATACCGTATATATATAATAATCCTTGTAGTAGAAAAGCTGTTTTTGCCATTAATTTGACAGCTAACTAGCCTGCATATTATTTTCATGTGTATCTCCAATTCTTCTGTTTAGAAACTGAATAATGTCTTTTGTGTTTCTTGCTACTAACCTTCCTGGACTTCTATAGGCAGCTCTTAGCGATCACATTTTCTAGCACTGTAAGACATGCCTGTCCTTGGACCGATGAACATAGTCACGTGCAGAAGCTTCCAATTATGTGGCAGAATTATTAAGTAATATATAGTCAATGGCCTAGTGACAGCAGCCATAAATCAGACATGTGAGTCCATTAACAGTGTCACTAGTCCGTAAAAATCATTATGCAGTAAACAAATGCCATCTACTCCAATCAGATATATAGTTTGGTGAAGCCATACAAATGTTATTTCCAGTTTATTTATTTTTTGCTCATTTCTTTTTTCTTGGATACTATACCTTTCTGTCCTTAAAGTTCACAGGTTGCCCATTGTCAATTATACCAAATGCACGGTCACCTCATTGATTAAAGTGGTCTCCTATGATCACGCAATCTATTCCAAAATACATTTTTAGCTATTAGTTTGACTATTGGAGAGTTGTCCTGTTGGGAAAACTTCATCAGCTAACTGTTAGTGCTATGACATCTGTAAAGTAATGACATACATGATAATGTATTATTATTATAGCTCTTTTATATTGGCAGTCTATCGAGATCTATTAGTATTATTTTTCTAAAGGAAATGCCACCTTAGCCACCAGGACTACTATGCATACACATGACTGTTCCACTCCACCACCAAAAGTGTAGGTTGAGACCTTATTAGTTATTGAGGCCAGGTATACTCACAGTTGAAATCTGAAGTTTACATACATTATAAATAGACATGCATGCATGTTTTTCTCACTATCTGACATGAAATCAGAATAAACCTTTCCCGTTTTCGGTCAGTTAAGATTACCATCATTTTTAATATTTGCCAAAAGCCAGAAAAATGAAGAGAGAGAAAATGTATTAAGGCATTTATTACTTTCTGCAAAGTCACAAGTTTCATTAGTATTTGATACTATTGCCCTTAAATTGTTTGACTTGACTTTGTGATGGCCACTCCAAAACATTGACTTTGTTGTGGCTGATTTCTTTACACTTTCCCATGATGCTACACAAAGAAGCAGTGTGTTTCATGTGTGCATTAAAATACATCCACAGATGTGTCTCTAATTAACTCAGATGTCAATAAACCTATCAGAAGCTTCCAAACACATGACATCATCATGTGAGCTGTCCCAAATTGTTTAAAGGAATGGCATTCTTAGTGTATGTAAACTTGTGACTTGGCAGAAAGTAATAAAAATGTCTTAAAACATTTCTCTCTCGGCATTTGACAAATAAATATAATTATGGTAATCCTTACCTAAAGTGGGAAAGGTTTATTCTGATTTCATGTCAGAGAGAGAGATAAACTTGCATATGTTTCTTTTTTATAGTGTATGTTAACGTCTGGTTTCAACTATATATCCACACCTAAACAGCGGACTGCTTATTCTACACAACCTATTCTAAATTTGTGGGTTTGATTTATACTTAGTAGAAAAGTATAAAATGAAATATAAAGGATAATGTCCGCTGGCCAAAATTAAGAGACACACTAAAGCCTAGTCATGTAGATGACGAACAGATTGCATTGCCTCTTACCGGTAACATCTGGGAAGCATTATGAAATAGTTCAAGATACCTTACCTGCAATATATACTGTCTACCTTGACATCAAAAAGAAGCACTACAGTCTAAGCATAAAACTTATTAAATGTTAAAAAAAAATGTGTTTACATTTAATATACATACGATTAGATATTTCTATCAGATATAAATGATTACATCGAGGACATTATATATGCAATGACTTGTACAGTGTAATTTCATTGAGACATGTTACCATGGAGCTGCTGTCATATAAAAGTCAGCGTTCATGTTTCCCATGACTTGTAAAACTCATCCTGTTGATTAAACAAGTGCCATTTGTGGTTTTGTTTTTTGTTAGGGTGGGAATAAACCCCTTAGCGACAAAGACCAATTTTTTTTAAATCTGACTGCTTCTTTGGTGATGCTGAGGTTTTTAGCATCACATTGTACTTTTTGTTTGTGGTTAAACTCCTCTATGTATTCAGAACTGCTGAGGTCTCTGCACAAGTGCATGATTTCTCCCCAGTTCTCTGGATGACACCTTAGATGAGTGTTGAGGTACCGTCACACGCGGCAATATTGCTAGGCAATTTCACTGGCAATTTACTGGTTGCAGTGAAATTATGGACACATTGCTCCATTTTGTGGCTGTGTACAATGGAACAATGTGTCCATTATTTCACTGCAACCAGCAAATTGCCAGTGAAATTGCATACAATGTTGCGACGTGTAACGGTACCTTTACGCTCTGCTCAGTAGGGCAGAGCGCCTTTGTGAGCTGCAGAAGAGGATGACAGACGCCGCGGACAGGCTCTGCAGTCAAGCCTATCAAATTGGATTCAATTATAATACAGGGTGGGAGAGTTTTAAAAGTTATTTATTTGGTGTATAGGGGCAGTCAGGGCAAATTACTCACTTTCATAGAATCCAGTATAGGTTCTGCTGAAGGTGGTGCTTTTAGTTTAAAATCCAAACATCTGGGGAAAGGTTCACTATAAAATAGAGTGGAATAAAAAATGATGTTTTTACACTAAAATATTGCCATCAATTTAACAGGCAACCCACACTGGCCAACCAATATTTAACCTTGGATTGGCATGGAAACCGTCAGGACTACAAGATTGTAATCACAGGGTGCTAATGGGAGATATAGACCACCTCCCTCTGTTTATCATGTACATGCTGTTGTTGCTATTGACAGCAGCATACAAAGGGGTAAAAAGGCTATAATCAGTGCTAACACCGATTGTTGGTGATGCATCAGGCTGTCCACTACAGTAAACATAATACTATTATTACTTAGGTCAGTAAAAATTTTTATTGGCAGACGTAAAGGGGTCAAACATGAAATGTAAAGTTTATTTTTTTTTTTTTTTCACAGTGCTAATAAAATACATTGTAGTCTAGTTCCGATCACTGCCATTTTTTCTATGGACATAACAGTCTGTATGGTAGAAAATCATTCATGTGAATCCTAGATTTAGTAAATAATGTTAATAATGGTTCCTATCAATCTTCCAAATCGGATGTACTGTGTGTAGGACAAAATTCCAGGAAGTTGTTTTATCTCCAATTAATTTTGTTCCCAATAACCCCAAATACTTTGATTTACTGAGTGTCTGCAAATAAGAACAATTTTCAACTCGAGCAGAAAGATTGTGTGGAATTTATTTTCTGTCCAGGCTGTCAACAAGCTGCAAACTGCGATAAATGGTGTCTTGTAGCTAGCTGGTAGGATTCAGGGTCAACAGGGGGGGAAAGTCAGGAAAAAGGGAGAATTAGATTTTTCCAAGGTTGAATTTGCTCTTCTTAATTCAGACAATTAAATTATAAAACATAATAACTACAGATCTTTTTACATGGATCTACCGGCGGTGCTAAACAACCATCGGTAAATGATGCGCACTGAGAGATCTGTAATAGATCCCTCAGTGCACATAGACGGCCATAGCACTCGACAGCTTGAGTCCAGTTTACACAGGGCTATGTGCTGCCGAGAAAGATGATTTCTTTTTAATCAGTTATTTATCTTGAAATAATATTAAAAACGCTCATGATAATCTTTCCATGTACATGTACAGTACAGACCAAATATTTGGACACACCTTCTCATTCAAAAAGTTTTCTGTATTTTCATGACTATGAAAACTGTAGATTCACATTGAAGGCATCAAAACTATGAATTAACACATGTGGAATTATATACTCAACAAAAAAGTGTGAATCAACTGAAAATATGTCTTATATTCTAGGTTCTTCAAAGTAGCCACCTTTTCCTTTGATTACTGCTTTGCTCACTCTTGGCATTCTCTTGATGAGTTTCATGAGGTAGTCACCGGAATTGGTTTTCACTTCACAGGTGTGCCCTGTCAGGTTTAATAAGTGGGATTTCTTGCATTATAAATGGGGTTGGGACCATCTGAATAGACTGTTAGCTGCTTTTTTCTAGACAAAAAACAAATTCTAAGTAAAGAAAAACAAGTGACCATCATTACTTTAAGAAATGTAGGTCAGTCAGTCCGTAAAATTGGAAAAAATTTGAAAGTGTCCCCAAGTGCAGTTGCAAAAACCATCAAGCGCTACAAAGAAACTGGCTCACTTGAGGATCGCCCCAGGAAAGGAAGACCAAGAGTCACCTCTGCTGCGGAGGATAAGTTCATCCGAGTCACCAGCCTCAGAAATCGCAGGTTAATAGCAGCTCAGATTAAAGATCAGGTCAATGCCACACGGAGTTCTAGCAGCAGACACATCGCTACAACAACTGTTAAGAGGAAACTTTGTGCAGCAGGCCTTCATGGTAAAATAGCTGCTAGGAAGCCACTCTTTAGGACAGGCAACAAGCAGAAGAAACTTATTTGTGCTAAAGAACACAAGGAATGGACATTAGACCAGTGGAAATCTGTGCTTTGATCTGATGAGTCCAAATTAGAGATCTTTGGTTCCAACCACTGTGTCTTTGTGCGACGCAGAAAAGGTGAATGGATGGACTGTACATGCCTGGTTCCCACCGTGAAGCATGGAGGAGGAGGTGTGACGGTGTGGGGGTGCTTTGCTGTGACACTGTTGGGGATTTATTCAAAATTAAAGGCATACTGAACCAGCATGACTACCACAGCATCTTGCAGCGGCATGCTATTCCATTCGAATTGCGTTTAGTTGGACCATCATTTATTTTTCAACAGGACAATGACCCCCAAACACACCTCCAGGCTGTGTAAGGGCTATTTGACCAAGAAGGAGAGTGATGGGGTGCTACGCCATATGACCCGGCCTCCACAGTCACCAGACCTGAACCCAATCGAGATGGTTTGGGGTGAGCTGTACCGCAGAGTGAAGGCAAAAGGGCCAACAAGTGCTAAGCGTCTCTGGGAACTCCTTCAAGACTGTTGGAAGACCATTTCCGGTGACTACCTTTTGAAGCTCATCACAAGAATGCCAAGAGTATGCAAAGCAGTAATCAAAGCAAAAGGTGGCTACTTTTAAGAACCTAGAATATAAGACATATTTTCAGTTGTTTCACACTTTTTTGTTAAGTATATAATTCCACATGTGTTAATTCATAGTTTGGATGCCTTCAGTGTCAATCTACAATTTTCATAGTCATGAAAATAAAGAAAACTATTTGAATGAGAAGGTGTGTCCAAACTTTTGGTCTGTACTCTACCTTAAGAGCTTAACCACAAATATGTCATTGATTCTATTTTTATGTTTTCTGATATATATGACAGGATTATAAATAAACTTTCATCCAGGCACAATGCCACGTCTGTCCATGTGTTATGTCTGGCATTGCAGCTCAGTTCTATTAAAGTCAATATGAAGAAATTATAGTTGTTTGGTAAAAGTAAAGAATTGAAGACAGTTGAAGTAGTCCATAGTTTGCCTCAGGCTGGTTTCACATTGCGATTGTTTGCAATCCATGGCTGTCCGTTGTAAAACAGACAGCTACAGATCAGATTTGGCCCCATGTATGCCTATGGGCAATGGATCTGCATGGATTTGTCCTTAATGAGATCCGATTCTGTCCACTTTTTTGCTGTACCCAAAATCGGACACTGCTCAGGGCACTGCGGACCAAATCGGACACAATCGAATCTGACATGATTGGCAGCCATTAACATGGGGGCCTATGGAGCAAGGGTCCGAGAAAACACAGGATCATTTCTCGGATCCGATTTTAGTGTACTGGGCATGCTCAGTACACTAAAACTGCTCTGTTCCAGTTTAATTTCACTTCCGCAATGTATACAATAACTAAAACAAGTGTTAAAAAATAAATAAGTAAATCCTCACCTCTCTGGCGTGTGTCCTGCGATGCACGCCCTCTATCTCCGTGCTTAAGGGCCTGGTGGGGCGGGGCTACCCGATCAGCTGATGGGTCACATGACCGCATCGGCTGAGCGGTTTAAACCTGCTGCCCGCCAAAACCGATCGACGGGTGCGTGCAGTCATGTGACTGATCAGCTGATCAGATAGCCCCGCCTCACCAGGTCCTTAAGCTCTGATAATTGGCGCGCATCGCAGGACACACATCGGAGAGGTGAGGCTCTTTTTCTTTTTAACCCTTGCTTCACTCCCGCATTGTATGTATATACATTGCACGAGTGAAAGTGCCCCGCTTTCCTGCGCTTTGCAGGCTCGGGATTATCTGTGTCCGGATCCGTGAAAATCACGGACCTGGACACAGAAATGGCATCCAGAAGTCACATCCCATCCAGTCCTTTCCTGTCCGTGGGGTGCTGCAAAAAACAGGATCCCCACAGGCAGCAAAATAACGCAATGTAAAGCCAGCCCCACTCAGCCTCGCTACCATTCTGAGCTGTAGACTCAATGTTTAAAGGGAATCTGTAATCAGGTTTTTGCTTCCTCATTCAAGAGCAGCATGATATTGGCAAAGAGATCCTGAATCCAACAATGTATTAATTAGATAAACAGGTGCAGCAGTTCTGACACAGAGTTTTTACATTTAGTAATGCAGCAAAGCTGAAAAAGCTGCACCCTACCAGACCAGAAACTTTATATACTATATCAATATCTGAGCTGCTAATCCCAGCAGGGAGCATGCCAGAATAGATGACCTCTCTCTGACCTAGTCTAGCAATGCTAATCTCCTGAAGCTAAAACAAATATTACAGGTAAACAACAGCACACACTGTGATAAGAGAGGCATCACTGAACTCTTTGTTAACCCTTACAGCATGTTTTCTTCAGATTACATAGCAAAAATCTTCTGTCAGATTCCCTTAAATATCAGCAATGGCAGAACCTCTTTACTGTAAATATTTTGGACTTGTTTTTACAGTCCGTTTTGTAATTTAAATGATATATGTCTCCTTGGATTTCATGAGAGCATCTACCTTTATTCCTGACTGCCATAAAAAATTAATACAGCCAGGCTGCTTTAACATACAGCTGTACGCTGCCCTCACTCCTCATGGAGGCTGCTGAATTCATGTCTGCACCTTCACAGCCTTAAAGTTGTAAATCACCTCTGAATAACAGCACTTGTTGATTTTGCCTGGTAGTGTTCGCTTACCCACCTATGTACTGTTAGATTAGTTATCTGGATAATTTTGGAGGGTTTACGATTTTGCATAGTTTTAATGTAATAGGTCTAACCTGATCTAATAGCAGTCAAGTCTAATTTTTTTACTTGCCTTATTGATAAGAGGAAGAATTGTAAAGAACTCTATAAAACCTGCAAAAATATTTTAAATTTGCTATAGTAAAACGTTGGTAAATACGGTCCACTGTCAAACCAATTGGGATTTAAAAGCACATTACAAATTCAATTGATGTTGAGGTGCAGTGCCGGAGATTTGGGGAGATTCTGAGCCGGTTAGGAGAAAAAAAGGACCTACAAATCGTTTTGGATGAAAGGATAAGCTGTGGAGAGTAGTTTGGAGAAGTCAATTCAGCAAGACAAGACACAGTACCTGCTCACTAAAGATGATGTATAATCTCGACAGTTCCACAAAAAATAGAAACTTGGAAAAAAACAGAAGGAATATTACTTGTTTATTTGGTGAAGCATTATGATCTTTATTACTTCTTAAGAATTTAGATTATTTACGTAGCATGTTGCTCATTTCTGTGGACATCATCCTGTACTTGTGACTTTGATAACTGAAATTTTTCGGTTGCACTAGTCCATAGTTCCACTATGGTTGCCTGTATTCTTCAGAATGGTACCTATTTGTAGGCTGCATGTCAGTTGTATATGTCTGTCTATTGCTATGGTGTCCACTACTGAATTAATATACGTATTCCAAGTGTCACCATCTCTGTTATGTTAAGTTATGGACAACATAGCAATTCATAGATGAACACTATGGGCCTAGGAAAGACCCAGCGACTTGTTTTGATTGTTGTGGTTTCTTAATTCTCGCGTAAAGGCGCAAATTATAGCTCACAGGCAGCATTTTCAATTCTCATATCTCCATTGATTTCAGAAT
This sequence comes from Allobates femoralis, assembly GCA_033576535.1. Classification (NCBI taxonomy): domain Eukaryota; kingdom Metazoa; phylum Chordata; class Amphibia; order Anura; family Aromobatidae; genus Allobates; species Allobates femoralis. Next base: position 330,161,240 of record JARQOC010000003.1, read on the forward strand.
TGAGACTCACTTTTGCAAGGGAAATATTTTTTTGGAGTCCTCCCTGGTTCTTCTGTGGTTTCTTTTGTTTTGCATTGCACTCTTAGGGTTAAAATTGAAAATGACAGGAAAACAAAGAGCCCATCATGTAACCTTCTAGACCACCACTAAAGGGTGTCGAGCTGATTGTCTATACAGTTGTATTAAGTTACTTCCTCTTCAGTTTTTATCTTGTGGACATGTTGCGGTCTCACATAACATGGATAGGATTTAAAGCTCCTTTGCTTTCCCTTCTGCTTTCTGATGGAGTAGAAATTGACAGACTGTTCAGGGATTTTATTTTCAGTGTCTCAGTGCAGACACCGATCTGGCAACACAAGAGTTATAATAGTGTTATTTGGATTGCAATTAATTACTTGCCTGGGTAACTGCCATTGCCTTCTGCATGTAGATTTAGGTGTATGTGTGTGTGTGTAAGAGACAAAAGAGGGGGAGTGGAGAAGAGGCTGGGTTTCATTTTTTTTCTAACTTACAGCCAGTGACGTGAGATATGCCTGGAACGATCAGGCAGAATGAAAACAGTAGATTTGAAGATGCTGGCACAAGCAGCCTTGTGCATCTTAAGCTAATGCTGATCATCCTTGCATTGGAAGCTGCCCATGTAGAGTTCGTTTAGAGGGGTCTCCTAAATAACTAATTTGCTAAGGAGTAAATTGTGCCTTTTTGCACCTCTTTATTTTCCTGCACCTAAGCTTTCCTATTTCCAAGCTGAACCTTTGGAAATGATTGGAGTTAACAGTGTCCAAAGCACCAGCAAGGTGCGGGTGAGAGCCACAGGCTCTGTGAAGTATGCCCGAGAGGAATCTGTCCGGCGTCAGTCCCACAGGTCCAAATCCCTAAAAATCTCCCATTCATCTGAATTCTCAACTGGACATGTCAAAGAGAGCAAGGTATAGTAACTTGCACGTCTACCACTTCGGAATTGTCAGCATGCCTTGTATTAAATGAATGGATCAATTTGGTGCATTCTTTTTTATAAATTATGACGACGAATATGTAGATCTGGACATGGGTAATTTAAGTAGTTGAGAATATTAATGCTAATGTGTGCAAAACGGGTTTTAATTGTTAATATTGCAATAGCCATTATTACCAATATACATGAAGGAAAGACACGTCTTTAGCTTTCTCACCACGTTCGATCGATTTCTGCATGTGCGATACTACAGAGCTTTATATGGGTCGTCTCCACCAATGCTTGGTCCATTAGTTTTACTACCAAAATACTAATTAGTGTATGTCATAGCGGGGAGCACATAATTATGGTATATTGTTAGCATCAATAGAACAATATTTTCTCTCATGTGAATGCAAGTAATTAAAACCAAAGTAGTCGTTGATAAAATGAATACGAAATCTGTTAATTATGTCAGTGAGACACAGAGCAGTGCGGGAGGAGGTGGGGGGTCTCTGGCGTGGAGATGCTGCATGTGCAGACAGAATGGTGAATCTTTTTCATGGGGGTATCCGAATAGTCCTGCATCTATTATGATCACAACTGTGCACTAAGCAAACAATGGGCATGTTAACAAGCATCTAATTAGGGTGAGAAGTGTATACAGGGATATGTTAATAAGACGTAACATCATGAGGAGCTAGTTGAGGCATTACAGCCTGTCGGTATACTGTTTGCAGACTAGGGTTACTCCCTTTTATTTAATGCAGTAATTCATGCAATTAATTAAACAACTTATGAATTAATATAATGTTGATTTTTGATATGGTGTGCAAATGAACATATAATTGGTTGTTATTCATTAGAAATGAGTTTGCTTCATGATGTGCTGTTGAAAACGTCTCTTGTTATAGGAGATGGTTAATACCTAGAAAAACGAAGGCACTGGATCATCAATTTGAATAATGTGGTTATTTGTACTAACAAGATAATGCAGTTGACTCACCTACCCCTAGGTTGTTGTGCTTGTTAAAAGCTGCCTTTTGCAAAGGTCACCAACATTCTTTTTTTTTTTGAGCATCATTGAAGTAAAATGGCCACTGGGCACAACGCAGCTCTGGCAGTTAGTTAAAAGTATTAGTGTCATTGAAACAAAGTATTATTGTTGCTTCTTCTTGGCAACCACATGGCTATATGCGTCACATGGCAAAATAAAAACATCTCCAGAATGTACGAAATGGAGAAATCCCCAGAATGTGAGCACATGCCAGTGAACACCCTGCTGTCCCCATCTGGAGTGTCGACAAGACCTTCACTACAGAAGTTATCGATGATGAATGCAAGTGTCTTAAAGTACCATACAGTTTCATTAAAACTAGATAAATAGTTAGCAAGCAATAAAATATTAAATGGATGTGTTCTTTATTATGAATGTTTCTTCTGGAAATGTATCAGTACTATGGTATGCTAAGCTGTCAATTATGATCAATCAAGCAAACTGCCTTTAGTGTCTCGGTTAACAAAACCATCCCATACTTTCGTTTACCAATGATGGTAGTGTATCAGTTATTATTCCTTTTAATTTCACATACTATCTCTATTTGGAGCTTCATATTATGACCACAATGTCAGCCATGAATTACTTGAGAAAAGCCAAGACAAGTTCATCAGTAATGTTGGTATTTTTATGTTCCACTTACAAGATAAGGCTAGACAAGATGTCAGCTTTGAGTTTTCATATGATGTCTAGGTTGAATATATTATCACTTTAGTGTTTCATAAAGAATGATGATCATAAATTATGATGGTACGTCATCTTGGAATTGCACAACCATTATTTGGCTGATAGACAAAAAAGTTACATTTTTTTACCTTATTAGTAGAAGACTGTACAGTGCCCCAGACCAAAATGGACATATATTCCTGAATCCTAGGGTCTTGGGATACAATTATGATGCTGACCTTTCCAGTAATGGTGTAACTTTAAGAAGTTAGGTGGAAACAGACATAGCTTAGCCTTTGTGCATAAGAGACACCAGAGGCCCCTCTACTGCAAAAAACACCAATATCATAAATGATAAAAAAAAACATTAAAAAAAATCTACTTGAAAGGTAGTGGGTCTTCTAATGGAAGACAAGAGCTTAACATTATCTTGCAACATTGACATTCTCTAATGCCTTAGGTGTCAGGTTAGAGGGCCCTTGAAGAAATTAGTAGTGACTATGTCTAATATCCAAATACACCCATGTACTCATTTTCTATATATTGTCTAATATCCAAATACACCCATGTACTCATTTTGTACATATTGTCTAATATCCAAATACACCCATGTACTCATTTTGTATATATTGTCTAATATCCAAATACACCCATGTACTCATTTTGTACATATTGTCTAATATCCAAATACACCCATGTACTCATTTTGTACATATTTTGATTTACATAATTTTTTTTTTACTAACCATAACCATTCTTCACACTGGTTTATTGCAGTTTTACGGCATCAGTGAACATGTGAGTTGTGAATGCACTATATCTAGAAATAAAAGGAACCCTGATAAGGCATAAGCACCAAATATAGCCTAATAAAAACTGTGCATAGCTGAAAACGTAACACATAGAAAATAAATAGAATTTAAAAATCAATATTAATCTGGCTGTTTGTAGTGATGATCAGCATGTGTCCCTTTCTTCCCAGTGAAGCATTCAGCATCTGGTGTCTCCTGACCATTGCTCTATTCAGCTATTTGGATCTCAGCACAGTGAATATAGTATACCTGCAGATCTGTAGACCATTCTACTCTTATAGAATACCGTACTTTGCTTATATGGTATTATTTCCTGATGAAGGTGCCGCTGCAAAACTCATTACATTAGTGTTTATTGCCAAAATAAAATATTTGAACTGTACATTGATATATGGAAATTCTTCGTTAGCGACTCCCATGTCTCAAATTTGCACTGTTATATATTCTATACATATGTCACTATGGTATCACAGTGATGGTATAACCCTCAACTTGAAGATTGTATACCTCACTTGTCATGCATTTACCATACAGTACTGTGTAAAAAATTTAGACAGGTAAGAAAAAAATGCTGCAAAGCAAAAATGCTTTCAAAAATAAAACTTATCAATTAATAAAATACAAAGTGAATGAAGAAAAGAGAAATCGAAATTAAAACAATATTTGATGTGACCTCTCTTTGTCTTTAAAACAGCATCAGTTCTTCTAGATACCCTTGCACACAGTTTTTAAAGGAACTCTGCAGAGAAGTTGTTCCTAACATCTTGGAGAAATGACCAAAAACCTTCTGCCGATGCAGGCTTGTGCAAATGCTTCATGTAATCCCAGGTAGACTCAATGATGTTGAAATCAGGACTCTGTTGGGGCCGTATTATCAATACCTGGTCTCCTCGTTCTTCTTTACACTGAAAATAATTCTCAGAGACATTGCCTGTATGTTTAGGGTCATAAATGAATAGCCAGTCAGACACCTCTTTGATGTTATTGCATGATGGATAAGTATCTGCCTTTATTTCTCAGCATTGAGAACACAAGTTATCCTAACCTAATGTCCTATTCCATTTGTTAAAATGATGCCCGAAACTTGCAAGGAACCCCCCACCATGCTTCACTATAGTCTGCTGATACTCATTATTCTTCCACTCTCCAGCCTTTTGGGGAATAAAGTGCCTTCTGCTAAAGCCAAATATTTAACATTTTTACTCCTTGCTTCAAAGTATCTGTTGCTATTATTTTTTGCACCCCAGTACGTATGTTTCCATACATAGTTGAGTCGCTCGACCTTGTTTCCATGTTGAAGGTATTATTTTTATATCACAATTTTTCCATGAAGACATCTGACCAGATTTCTCCAAATAGTATAGCTGGATCCCACTGGTTGTTGCCAGTTCTGAGTTGATGGCACTGCTGGACATCTGATTCTGAAGGGCAGTACACATGATATGTCTTTCATCTGCTGCATTAGGTTCCCTTGGCTGTCTACTGTGTTTACAGTCCTTTGTGAAGCTCAGTTCTTGGTGATTCCTCAGAAGAGCTTGAACATTGCATCTTGAAAACTCAATTTTCTTTGAAATCTTTGCCTGGGAGAGGCATTGCTGATGCAATATAACTACCTTGTGTCATGTGCTTTACTCAGTCTTACTATGGTGTATGACCTGTCATATGAAATGGTCTTCCGAAACCTTACTTTTATAGCAGAGTATGGATAATTGCTCAAACAGTTTTAAGTCTTCTACCTATGTGAAACTGTTTCTGTTTCATTAATTTACTGTGTTTCAACCAACACATGAAATTGACCTTTATTATCTGTTTGGTATAATTGGTTAATTATACATCTAACTATATTCCTACAAAACCCCTCACTATGTGCACATATATCTAGAAGAATTGATGCTTTGATGCTGCTTTGAAGGCAAAGGGCAGTCACACCAAATATTGATTTGATTTAGATTTATCTTTTGTTCATTCATGTTGTGTTTATCAATTGATAAATTTAAACTATTAACACTTCTGCATTAAAAGCTTTCTTACTTTACAGCATTTTTTGCACGCTTGCCTAAAACAGTGTTGTATACCTACCAGTGGAGCTAACCTGTCACAATTGGTGAGCAACATAATAGCCACTTAGTTGTGTCTCTGATATATAAATGCTGATATCCAGATAAAAAATAAAGTTCTGCAAATCAGCATAATAGAAAGCTCCATACAGTTATCGCTTATGGGGCACATGTGGAGTCACCCTTTTTCCTGATAAATGATGTTTTCCGGGAACCATGTTCTTGAAATGGGACGGGGTTGCAATTCCAAAGGCAAAATATAGGGAAATTAGTCATGTTTATGTTAATAATTTTTTTTTTTTTAATAATAATGGAAAGCTCCTTCATTGACAGAGTATTGTAGTGAGAGATTTTTCTTGAATCTGTAGCAGACAATACTAAAATTGGTGATGGGGTAGTGCGTGAAATTGTCTCCATGATTTTATTGATAAACCTTGTGTGTGCAAACTATATCTGTATGTCTGTAGATCTCATGAGGGCCTTGAGGCTCACTTAACATTTCGTTGATTTGTTGCATCAGAAAGGGCACTTGTCTTAAGGTGTAGGTTTCCTTTGTACTCATTACAGGTCTGGGCAGTGTTAGGTGAAGTAAACAACATTGATTATCTTGTTACAGTGGCATGGATGGGATATTCATTACAAAGGCAGCTACCGTAGTGGACAGTCATTTCTAAAAATTGATGTGTTGGAAGCAAGAAAAATAGATAAGTGTGAAAATCTAAGTCACTTTGCTAAGGTCTGTGATGGCTAGACAGTTGGGTCAGAGTATCTTATGTAGTGGTTAGTCTGTGCCAAACGTGATTCAAGGAAGTGGCCAAAGAAAGACAACTAGCAACAGGGTCCTTGGCGCTCAAGCTGATTGATATAGATTATTAGATCTGGTCCCGTTTCACAGTAGAGGAGCTATTGTAGCAAATATTGGCGTAAAGTTCATGCTTCTTATAATAGAAAGTTGTTCAGACTTACAATACATCACAGCTTTTTTTTTACACTGTGTGCAGAATTATTAGGCAAGTTGTATTTTAAAGGATTATTTTTATTATTGATCAACTATGTTCTCAATCAACTCAAAAGACTCATAAATATCAACGCTTAATATTTTTGGAAGTTGGAGTGGGTTTTTTAGATTTGGCTATCTTAGGAGGATATCTGTCTGTGCAGGTAAATATTACTGTTGAGAATTATTAGGCAACTTAATAAAAACCAAATATATTCCCATCTCACTTGTTTATTTTCACCAGGTAAACTAATATAACTGCACAAAATTTAGAAAAAAATCTTTCTGACGTGCAAAAACAAAACACATAAAAATTAGTGCCCAATATAGCCACCTTTCTTTATGATGACACTCAACAGCCTTCCATCCATAGATTGTCAGTTGTTTGATCTGTTTCAGTTGTTTGATCTGTTTATGATCAACATTGCTTGCAGCAGACACCACAGCCTCCCAGACACTGTTCCCAGAGGTGTACTGGTTTCCCTCGCTGTAGATCTCACATTTTAGGAGGGACCACAGGTTCTCTATGAGGTTCAGATCAGGTGAACAAGCGGGTCATGTCATTATTTTTTCTTCTTTTAGACCTTTACTGGCCAGCTACGCTGTGGAGTAGTTGGATGCATGTGATGGAGCATTGTCCAGCATGAAAATCCCTTTTTTGTTTTGAACGATACTGACTTTTTCCTCTACCACTGCTTGAAGAAGTTGTCTTCCAGAAACTGGCAGTAGGTCCGGGAGTTGAGCTTCACTCCATCCTCAACACGAAAAGATCCCACAAGTTCATCTTTGATGATACCAGCCCACCACCTCCATCTTGCTGGCGTCTGAGTCGGAGAGGAGGTCTCTGCCTTTTACTGATCCAGTCTCTGGCCCAGTCTCTGGCCCATCCATCTGGCCCATCAAGAGTCACTTTCATTTCATCAGTCCATAAAACCTTTGAAAAATCAGTCTGAAGATATTTCTCGCCCAGTCTTGATGTATTATCTTATGTTTCTTGTTCAAAGGTGGTCGTTTTTCAACCTTCCTTACCCTGGCCATGTCCCTGAGTATAGCACACACCTTGTGCTTTTCGATACTCCAGTAACGTTGCAGCTCTGAAATATGGCAAAACTGGTGTCAAATGGCATCTTGGCAGCTTCACACTTGATTTTCCACAATTCATGGGCAGTTATTTTGCACGTTTTTGTGCCCAACATACTTCTTGTGACCCTGTTGGCTATTTGCCATGAAATGATTGTTCGGTGATCACGCTTCAAATGTTTGGTAATTTCAAGACTGCTGCATCCCTCTGCAAGACATCTCACAATTTTAGACTTTCCAGAGCCCGTCAAATCTCTCTTCTGACCCATTTTGCCTAAGGAAAAGCATTTGCCTAATAATTAAGCACACCTTATATAGGGTGTTGATGTCATTACATAACACCCCTCTTCATTACAGAGATGCACATCACCTGATTTACTTGATTGGTAGTTGGCTCTCAAGCCTATACAGCTTGGAGTAGGACAACATGTATAAAAAGTATCATGTGATCAAAATACTCATTTGCCTAATAATTCTGCACACAGTGTATACAGTAGCATGCAAAAGTTTGGGTACCACTGGTCAAAATTACTGTTGTTAGAAACAGTTAAATGAGTTTTCCCATGAACAAAGTTCATTTTAAAGATAATTTTAATCAAGAGATCTTGGAATAATAATAATTTCCACAATTAGATGTGTTTAAAAACGTGTTCCTATGATGAGATAGTCTTATAAGACAGGAACACTTTTTTAAAACAAATCCTATTGTGGAAATTATTATTATTCCAAGATTTACTGATTAAAATGAACTTTAAAATCAATCCTGTTTGTGGGAAAACCCCTTTAAGCACGTTGAAGATCAGATGCTCTATAAAGACATAAAATTATTTTCATTTTTTACATTTTAAAAATTACGTTAAGAAAAATGGGCCTATGCAAAGGTTTGGGCACCCTACATTGTTAGTACCTAGTAGCACACTCTTTTGCAAGTAGCAGCTTGTAAAAGCTTTTCATAGTCTCCCAAGAGACTTTCAATTCTTGTTTGATGGATTTTCATACATTCTTTCTTGCATGAATCTTCCAGTTCTGTGAGATTCCTGGGTCGTCTTCCATGCTCTGCTCTTTTGAGGTCTGGCCACAGATTTCCATTGATCAGGGCATTGTGAATGCCATTATAAAACCTTCAGCTTGTGCCTTTTTTGGGTAGTATATTGTAATTTTGATGCCTGTTTAGGATTATTACCCATTTGGAGAAACCATCCTCTTGTCAGCTTTTTTCCAGATAATATTATGTTTGCATCAAGAATTTGTTAAAATGTCATTAAATCCACTCTTCTCTCTACCTGTGAAATGTTCCGTGTCAATGGCGGCAACAAAACCCCAAAATGTGATTGATCCACCAAGATCAAGGTGTTCTTTTCCTTAAATTTTGTCCCCTTTTTTCTCCACCTTTGAATGATTGTTGCCAAAGCATTATTTTTTTAACCTCATTTTTAACCTCATTTTTCTAAAATGCATCAGGCTTGTTTAGATGTTCTTTTACATACTTCTAAGCCTGGATTTTATGGTGAGGACGAAGGAGTGGTTTTCTAGTGATGACTCTTCCATGAAGGCCATATTTTTGCAGGTGTTTCTGAACAGTAGTACAATGTACCATATCTCCAGAGTCTGCTAAATCTTCCTGAAGGTTTTTAGCAGTCAAGCGGGGGCTCTGATTTACCTATCTAGCATTCCTATGAGCAGCTCTCACTGAAGCTTTGCTTAGTTTTCCTGACTTTATTTTGACCTTCACTGTTCCTGTGAGCTGCCACTTCTTAATTACATTTCGACTTGAAGAAAGGACAACTTAGGCTGGCTTCACATTAGCGTTTGTGTCTGCATGCTGATGGCATGCAGACACAAACGCAGTCAAAAGCAGGGACATTTTGATGTGTCCGCAGCGGATAATGTCCGCCTGCGGACACATCACTGTGCAGCCTGGCCAGCCAATCGGAGGTGTCCGGGGGCGGGCCGGAGGCGGAGATCAGTGCCGGAGATCTCCTCCTCCCCGCCGCCGGTAAGCTCCGGGACGTGTCGGCGGGGAGAAACAGCTGATTTGACAGCTGTTTGAATCTCCTGCGCCGACACCAAGAGGAGATGTCGGCGCGGGAAGATTCAAACAGCTGTCACATCAGCTGTTTCTCCCCGCCGACACCGCTAGCAGATTACCGGCGGCGGGGAGGAGGAGATCAGCAGAGGCTGAGCTGATCTCCCGGTGGCTGTCGGTGATCTCCTGTGACATCACCGGCGGCCACCGGGAGAGATCTCAATGTGATCCGCAGCGTTCTCCTGCGGTGTCATGCAGAGGACACTGCGGACCCATTGAGATTAATGCATTTTTTGTGCGCTTCCGGATAGAACAAGCGCCGCGAACGCACAAAACAATGCTGCAAGCTGCGTTTGGAGCGCGGTCGGAGGGCGCATAAATTATGCGCATCCGAACGCAAATGCTGCCAAACGCAGCCATACGCAGGCACATGCGTTCACATGTTAAACATAGGAACGCATGTGCGCAAGCGTTTGGCTGCGTTTGGTACGCAGCGCTCCATACGCAAATGTGAAGCCAGCCTTAGAAATGCTTTGCTATCTTTTTATAGCCTTCTTCTGCTTTGTGAGACTCCAACCATTTTCATTTTCACAATGCTATGCAGATGCTTAGAAAGTCCCATGGCTGTTGTTGTTCGGCACAAGGTTAGGGGAGGCTGGGTTTTTATAAAGCTGTGAACTTTGAATCACCTGGTTAGTATAAACTAACGATGATCGTGAACAATGCATCACCTGGCCTTTCCTAACGATGATGGTGAACAAGCCATAGCTGTAAGAGTGTAACAGGCTATTTAAGGTCTGAAATCTTGGTCGAAGTTATCTGAGCACACAAATTTCCAAGGGTGCCCAAGCTTTTACATCAACCCATTTTCCTTTTTTGTAATTTTTAAAATGTTAAAGATGAAAAAATTTTTTTTTTTTACCTAAAATACAAATGAAATGTGTCATCTTTATCTTTATGCCTTTTAAAGGTCATTTCATCTTCAGCTTGCTTAACTGTTCACAATAACAGTTATTTTGACCAGGGGTGCACATACCTTGCATGCCACTGTAGGTCTGCAATGCTGCGCGGGGGTCATAGTGCCCATTGTGACCTTTGTCCACTACATAAATATCTATAATGGGCATTTTGGCATCAAAGCTGGACCATTGGAGTGATGGATAAAGGTGGCCTGTTTTTTACATCATGTGGATGGCCAGTTGCATGTGCATCACTTACATGTGGAACGCATGCCACCAGGATACGCTATGTAAAGGAGGCAAGCCAGCAAGGGCAGTATGATTCTCTGCCAATGTTGTGTTGGGAAAATTTGATTTTTAACAGTCTTGTGAATATTACCTTGACATGTACTACCTAGCCTAACAGTGTTGCACACTAGTACAAATTTATAGCAACCGTATTTCCGTAAAGACTTTTTCAAGAGTATTATACATCCTGTCACACTGAAAATTGTTCCCTAATCGTTTGGTGATGATGACAATGATTTTAGGGTGTTGACTTGCCCTCCAAGATTCACAGATCTTAATCTATTCAAACATCTGTGGGATGTTTTCCTCGAATATTAAAGGGAGTTTGTCACTCCATTCTTATAAGATAAACTAAGCACATAGATTTGAAGGAGAAATAGCCCTCTAAACAAAGCACAAATTTACTGTTCTAATCGCTGCCTCTGATGTACACAAACTGAAATTAATGAGCTAACTAGAAATGCCACCACTTTCGCAGAATTTAATAGTTAGGCATAGCCATGTCCTGTTGTACTGACGTTCTTTCCCAGCTCTGCCCATTTTAGCAAACTAAACATGGTGTCCAAATTTTGCAACTCTTCAAAGTATTTTAAAGGCAAGCTGTCACGGATAACCACGGAAAAAGGAGAGTCTTGGTTGATGTAATAATACCCTAACGACTACTCACTGGGCTCATTTGCATCTGAAATTCAATGGTAATACAAGCTTTTTTTTCCACTTTTAGAGTACACTATTAGCTTATGGTTAGGAAAGGATTCTTAACCTGCAGATTGAGAGGTTGATAAATTGGGGGACATAAACAGGCTGACAGGTTCCCTTTAAGCCAGTTTTCTGGTGCCTAAGCTTTGATAAATCAGCACCGAAATTTTACAACCTGATATTTCACACATTACACACATTTGAGACTCGACAAAGCAATTTTATAGTATTTTTTTTGTTATTAATAAATGAGTGCACCTTTGTAGTTGCTTTCTGGCTGTCCAAAATCCTAGCAAACCTAAATTATCTGCCTACGAGCACTCCATCTTTGTCTGCCAAAAGATCTTTTATTCATACATAGGATATAATTTTCTCCACATTACCATTCATGTTTGCCTTGGCTGGAGAAGTAAGATACTGTATAAGTAGCGGCTAGACACCACTACGCTGCCGCCCTTTCAGAACACAATAGAATAAGACAGATGCTGAACACAAATTTGACAGCCCCATAGATTTACTACATTTTATGACATATTTTAGATCCATCGGACAGTAGTATGATTAGCAGCTGGTCATGGTGGATTTTAAGGTGTTTTTTCTGTGTATTGGTCTGAAACAAATTACATCATCAAAGCTGAAACCAGAACATTGATAGTTCTGATGATGTATTAACAACGGATGCAGTCAGAGCCATTTGCCATAAGATGTCACTGTAGACCATTCAAATGGTGAAGAAATCTCCACCTTTGTCCAATTTTTGCTGATTCTTGATGATCCTTTTCTATAATTTTTACTATTTAATCTTTTACCATTAAAATTGGAGCAGTAGGACGAAATCAATATGAGAGGTACGTGAAAGATACATTAAATTATAAAGGTAAGTAAGCTGCTTCACGTTGAAGGCAAGCAGTATTCATTCATCAGGGATGAAGGTATCAAATGAGAGTAATAATATATACCCAGGAATCAAAAAGTGGTAAATGAGAAGAGAAAGGAATGGTAAAATGAAAAGGATGGCAGTCAAAACATACTCTAAATGATGCAAGTTATATAGATAGTGGAGAGAGGCAAGTATTGATGCAGTATGTCAGGTCTCCCAGACACATACTCAGAAAGTCTTATGTAATGAAGAAAAGGCAGCAGCTCTCTGATAAATTATTCTGTGCAAAAAATTGACTTTTTATTAGCCCATTTAGCATTGTTCCTCTATGACCGAAACGTTACCACAGGTCTAATACAAACTCCACCTTTTTGCACAAAAAATTATTGAAATGTAGTTACCCTATTTTTACTTAGATAAACTAATTTATTGGTTCTATAGAGAGGCTGAAGTAGAATTTGCTTAGCACCTCTAGAAGTCAGGTAAAATCTACCTAGACTTGCTGTGTTATTCAGGCAAGTAGAATCTATCTGTGATTAATCCATCTGCTGCTTCTAGGCGAAGGCACCATTAATATTGGTGCTAGACTATAGCGACCTTGAAGCAGTGTTTGAAATGAGTTACTATATTGTATTACCCATGAAACTGCCTTACACATACTCACATATGTATGTATTGCATACCAAAAAGGCCCTGTGAGATTAGACACAATCATTGGTCTCGTATAGGCTCTATACCATGGCTCCAAAGCTTTTTCTGATGCGATTATATTTATTTTGTACGTTCCTAGACTTTTACTGGTATCGTTGGACCACATAAATTTCACACATCATTTATTCCCCGTTTTCAGTAATAACATTTCTTGACAAAATATGCTTCTTTGAAGCACTGCGATCTTCAGTTTGCTACTGATCAAAAGTGAACAGCTTATGTTGTCCATTTTTGGGAATTCTTTGTATTCTGTTTAATCCCACATTCCAAAAATCAATATTCTTGTGTCAGCCTAAGATTTGGAATTGCAATGAAAGGGAACATGTCTCCTCCTTAGGGCCTTCTAAACTGTGCCCACCAGCTTTAACATTATGTAATTGGGGTTCTTGTAACTCTTCTATCTGCCAAGACATCCCACTCATACCTGAGAAATGAACTTTTATTGTCTTCCACATTGCATCTTAACAGGTCTGGGAGGTCTGCTCTCTGGTGTGATGTATTTGGGTCCTCATCACCCCCCTACCTACAAAACATGTCCCACTGTTTCAAAATTGCCGCCCCTCCTGTGGACAGCCGATGATTGACACACAGATCTCATGAGACTTCAGGCACCGTGCATCTTCAATGGAGGAGCACGTTGACCAGCACAACTGCGCAGGTGCAAGTATGCCTGCCAATCAGCGGCCGTCCACAGGAGGGGGGCAATTTTCAAACAGTGAGGAATGTTTTGCAGGCAGGGGGGGCGAGGACCCAAATACACCAGACCAAAGAGCAGACCTCTTGGATGTTTTAAGATGCAGCGTGTGAGACAATAAAAGTTCATTTCTCAGATAGGATGGGAACGTCTGGGCATATAGAGGGGTTACAAGAACACCAATTACATAATGTTAAAGCTGGTGGTCACGGTTTAGAATGCCCAAAGGGGGTGACAGGTTCCCTTTAAAACAAAATCAGTGTAAAATCATTAGAAATATAGACTGATTTGAATAGGAATAATCTACATGTAATGCTCTGGAACGACCTGAATGGACAATTTATTAATGCAATATGATATGTACATACATCCTGACAGAAAATGTTCAGTAGGTTCAGAAAATGATGACGGACCAAAATTTTTTTTATTCTTCCAAACTTCTGATTTGTTTTCTTCACTTCAATAAAAAAAATAATCTATGGAAGTTATCGCCATAATCATACTGACCTGAAGAATCCGAATTCAAAGCCATTTATACCACAGAATGAACACCGTAAAAACTAAATCGAAAACAAAAGTGGAAGTCATATTTTTTTCACAATATCACCACACTTGGAAATTGTTTCCCATTTTTCTATACATTGAATGCTAAAATGTACGGTGTCATTTAAAACTACACAAAACAAGCCCTCCTATGGCTATGTTCATGGAAGAATAAAATATAATAGCTCTTTGAAGAAAGGGAGGGAAATATGCAAACATTAAAATTAAAATGAACCCTTTAAGTGGATGAAGTCACTTGCCCTTTCATGATTGAAGATTGCCAAAATGGAAATGACCCTGCAGTGCAATATAAAATTGGTGAGCACTTTTTTGTGAATCTGTTTAATTGCAAATCTACATTAAAATAGTAAGATTGAGCAACTTTGAACGAGGCATGGTCATCAGGGATAGACAGCAAATAGCCAACCATGAGGGTTTTCCAAGAGCAAAAAGGGCCTCTTAAATGATTAAGTGACACCGGGATAGAAGAGGATGTCAGGATGTGTAAACAGGCCATATATTGCCAACAAATTGCAACTGAACACCACAACACTAGTCCTCCACCTATGCGTTTGATCGTCCAACTCATCAGCATGTAACATGGATGGGCGATAACTGGAGATAATCGGTGTGAGTTATATTGCTGCCTAATGGAAATATACACCACTGAAAACATGTGACAATGAACGCAGAATATTCTGCTGCACAGAGGAGGAAACTGATACCATGCAGTTAATATAAAATACATGGAGATTGATATATTACATAATGGTGTGTGACACCTGATCTTCCAGGATACTTTAACTAAAAATGGTGCTTAGTTTATCCTTCTAGCCTTATTCATGGTTGGTCAGTTTAGAAATAATAGCATGAATCTTTCATGTTCAATGATTAATTGCTTAGATACAAAGTTAACAGATTTTCTTTTATTTTCTTTTTTTTTTTTTAACTTGCTGAAAGTGAGTGATAATACCTGTTTCTTGTTTCCCCATGCTCATCCACAGTGTTAATTTCAACAGTTGACAAATGCAAAGTTTGTGTTGTGTCTTTTCATCAACTTTATCCTGTAGAAAGAAAACCATGGTGTATAGAGGAAAAGAGCTTGAACATTCATCAATAATTGTATTTTTTCCCATCTACTGTCTAATGCTAGTATTCTGCAGTGATCTTTACCCCAAAGCTACAGCCACATATTTAGATTAGCTGGTCTGCGACAGGCTTTACAATCATTTATTTAAAAAAAAATATTGCTATTGCAGTGTATTTTTTATATTCTTTTTTTTGCACAGTAAAGTATAATCCATTATGGACTAGTCCTGATAAATGCCAGATTGGCCAACATTCTGGATCACCAACAATTCACAGTAAAATCTATAGAATGGGGAGAAACTTTGAATCGCAGACACAGTAGTGTAGAGCAGTGGTCCCCAACCTGTAGCTTAAGAGCTGCATGTGTCTCGTGGGTCCGTGATGTTTGGCTTGTGACTGGCTACCAGCTTGGTGCATTTGCATTTGGTCTAAAAAAACTGCTATGAAGAGCAGGTCTCCATATGGTGACTTTTGTGAGTAGCTCCAGATAGAAGAGCCAATCTAGGGTTTGGCAGGAATCTCTTCATCTTGGTAGAATGCCTCAGTGTAATTTCTGTGTAACAGCATTGACTTTCATTAAACTGTACTGGCAATTGGGGCTCTGGATGTCAATACCGTGAGGTGGGCAGGAGCTGGATGTGACTTGGGAACTTATCTCAGATCTGAATATGGCGCATGACCTTCTCTCAGAGCTGAGGTTGGCTCTCAGTGTCAGAAAGGTTGAGGCCCTTTGGTGTAGAGTAAGCACAATTCTCATCAAAACACAAGAATATCCCGGGACCACCACAAACATTGCACCACTCTAAATTAATACAACTGCATTCTAGGAAATTAAAGACTTATATTAATAACTGCATTTGCCCCTGCATTCAGCAACGCTGGAGCTTGGGCACCATTTTCAAACTAACAGTTTTATTTTTCCTGCATCTAGTTTTTAACCACCTTCAAAATACTCTAAAAAATTAATAACAGGCTAATGTAAAGGTTTATGAACTCTCTTTTCTATATGTTCTACATCTATAAAGTAGAGAAGGTAAAGGCATACATTAGCATTAACCACGTTTATTAAATGATATAGAGGTTGATATGTTGATTTGGATTAGTACATGGATGATTCTATGCTCACCAGCAAAAAGAAAATCTAAAAAGGCAATTTGTTATGTTGTTCTTGTTGAGAAAGTATTCATGTAGAGAAAAAAATACAAATTAATGCATTTTAATTTCTAATGTATTATTTTTTTTATTCTTTTTTTAGCAAAATGATTATTTTGCCTTAAATTATAATCTGCAATGATGCTTAATCCCAGTTATGGTACAGGATCAGGGGCGGAACTACCGTGGTGCAGCTGGTGCAGCTGCACCAGGGCCCCGACCGGCTAGGGGGCCCCTTCAAGTCTGCAGGGGGCCCCCAGCCGACCCCCGTAAGCCGTTGTCAGAGGAGAGGAGGGTCAGGCAAGGAAAGCAGGAAGCTTCCTGCTTCCGCTGCCTGATCCCGCCCCTTCCCTCCTCTGCCCCTCCGGCTCCCTGGAGTGCACCCGGCGTGGCTCACCAGGTAGGAGCCACTGCAAACTCCCCTCCGCTGGCCGTGCCAGCAGCACATCGCACCCCCCCGGACAGTGCTGGCGGTTAGCAGCCCCCCCACCCCTCCCCGCACCGCGCCGACAGCCACCAGCACCCCCCACCCCCTACCTCCCCCCCCGCTCCTCAACATGGCTACATGGCTGCACCAGGGCCCCCTGGGGTAATGGTCCGCCACTGTACAGGATAATCGCCCATTGATTGCCTAGAATCTTAGACAGTGAATTCTCTCAAAGTATGTGAAATGCTCCACATCTGGAAGCTCTGCGAATAATGCAAAGTCCTAGGCACATCGGCCTTGTACAATTTAGAGGTGACACTGGATCAGTCAGTAGAAAGGCTGCAAAATAGAAAATAGAATTCTGAGCTTGTATCAGCATTGAGAAAGACAAGCATAGTGTCCCACTGAGTATTGAGGCAATAGTTGCTGGCTGCTGGAACACATTGCTTGTGTTTCTGGAAAATCCACTGTATATGCCCCTGTGGTCTGTGAAACATTCAGCATACATTTATTTATTACTTAGTGGATTTAGGGTGATCAGTAAATGATTAATCCTTATCTCTTGCAATTAGTACCTAGGATCAGAGGATTTGGAGAAATAAAAGTTAATCTCTGACAACTCAGCCAATAGTTATTCTATCCTGAAGGATTGATTCATATTTTGTAAGCTAAAAGTGTCCATGGGCCTAGTTATGGCATCCAGTAGAGTTGATATTCCAGTAGGCCTGCCCTTCAATAAATCTATAAATGTCCAATCATATGAAGTTATAAATTGGCTTCTAAATCAAAGCTACTAATAACGTGTCTGGTATTACTGCAAGCTAGATGATAAATCAATGAATTGAGGCTTTTCATTCAGTCCTATTGCTACATGTGGTTAACGTCAAGCACCTGGCTTCTTAATCTGCCGTTACAACATTTGTGAACTAATGGCTCTTTTCGAAGGGCTCATTGAATTGGAGAGTTGCACTTTCATAGAATGCCACCATTCTAACAGGTCGGTAAAGGACAATTGTTCCCTCTTATATATTCAACGGGCCCACCTAGTGCTGATGCACACAGTGCATGCACTCTGTTGACTCCATAACTGCAGAGCTCCAAACCTCCTCAAGAATTATCATCTGCTTAAAAACTGTGTACTGGTAGCTTCATGGTTTTTGTTTTCATGCCAAGCCGCGGCATTCAAGCACAATGCCAAGCATTGGGTGGAATGATATAAATCACACTTCTGTAACTGGTAGTGTGATGGACAAGTCTGGGTTTAGTGAATGATGGAGAAACATTAGCCAGTTTGGTAGAGGATGGATAATGCTTTAAGTTTGTATTTCAAGGTTTTGCATGACTGTGACGTCCTGCATGACTGTGCCCCAGTGCACAAAACAAGGTCCAGAAAGCCAAAAACATATATTTGCATAGAAAAATAGATATATTGATTGTATTTTTGGATTCTTGTTTCATGTGATGAAGGGTAAAACAGGTAATGGAAGAATGAAGTCCACTCCAGACAAGTTTGGTACAACTGGCTGCAATCATTTTTGTTCTCAGTCAATCCAAGAAAACAAAATACAAACAATACAAAATAAAGTTTAAAAACATGACAATTGGCTGCTAACTACTCAAGTCAAATCTAACACTGGTGAGACAGTCTTGATATACAGCAACCTAAACTACACAAAAATATACTTTACTCACAGCAGAGGGCCACCAGCTTGTGAATTTGACCCTCTTAAGGCATATGTCAGCACTGCAGATGAGTAGCGACAATCAAACTGAAAACATGGAGTGGCAAAATGGAGAAGAGAATTGCAAAGTGTCCTTGCAACAAAAATACCTGGTTGATGCTCTCAGAGTGTGCAAGACAGGTGGTTTTTAAGAATGTTCCCATGGGACTGAAACATTGTGAATTTTCACCAGCAGAATGTATGCTACACAAATTTCCCCCAGTACTTTGTAGATTTCATTACTGAATCGCTGCAGAGTTTACCTTATGTATTTCAAATCCACATTGCAGATCTTATTTTTGTTGTGTTTTTTTCCTTGGAGGAATAGTAATAATTGTTCACAGAAATGGCACCAATAATTCCAGAGTGCTTTACATACATCAGAAATACCTTCTCCATTAGTGCTCACAATCAAAACATCCTATCAGTATGTCTTTGGAGTGTGAGAGAATATCGGGAAACCCAGAGGAAACACACTTAAACTCGAGGATGACATACAAACTCCTTGTAGATGTTTCCTTGATTAAATTTGAACCCAGGACCCCAGCATGTGCAGAGCAACAATGTTAGCCACTGAGCCAACGTGCTCCTTGGAATGTGGTTGGTATTTCTTAAAATTCTCTCCACTTTGCTGGTACTGTGATACTTAGCAGATTTTTCACAAGGTATATGTCCTGAACGTACCATAAAATCACATTGCAGCTTAGTGCATAGCAAATCTGTAATGAAAACACATTTTCTGGAACATCAACCATTTAGTTATACGTAAAGATGTTTCCATCTAGTGCCAAGTGTTCTTACATCATTTTACTTGTCTGAGAAAAGGCAGGAAACACACAACAGGGTGAAAACATTTGTAGAAAAGAAAGATGAATGCTCTGGTCTTTGTAGAAGACAAGGATTGACAAGAGCAAGACTCTCTAGGTGTGTGACTTTTAGCACACAACAGGACCTGACAATGGGGATGAAAATGTTACAAAGATAGAAGGCTTTAACAGCAGTAGAATGAGTATGCCAAGTTCAGCTTGTTATTCAGAGGTAAAAACATTGTCATGGTTGGTTAGTGAGAGCCACTTTGCTGCTGAACTCTGTCTCTTCAGCTGGAATTACAGCAGCAGTCTGCTGGACTCTTGCTGTATATATTAGCATCATTTTCAGTGATGAGTGAACCAATAAAAAAAGAGTATGCGTGTGGATGAATACATTGGTATCACTTGCAGGGTCAGCTTTCACTCTCGTTAAAGGAATTATAATATCCAGCGTGATCTTTCTAAGCTACAGTGCAAAGTTTAGTTGAATAAATGCTTCATCTCAAAGTCTGGACTGCACAGAACCCACATATTGTTTTTGCACATAGGCTTCTTCTGTGCGTGTCTGCCTCTACTCAGAATGTGTCACTATGACTATGGGTAAATGAGGAACCTCGGCACCTGATCTTCCCCTCAAGCTAGGGAACCCTGAACTATCCCTATTTCATGGGTACTCCTACTCGTGGAAAGTCCTGAGTCTCCTTTCCTGGCCCTTCGCCTGTCCAGCCCTCAACTGATTCATATTCCCCATCGCCTTTCTGCAGGCGAGTAATGAAACCCACAGATAAAGACAAACAAGGGAAAACCAAAACCCAGTCACAAACCACTCACACACAAAGGTATAGACAGGAAAAGAGCTTCAGAACAACAGGTGAAGAACTGACAAAACCGCACCAAGTATAGGACAACTTTCTTTGGAAAGCGGAGACACCATACCTAACAGACCAATATAGAATAAGCTAAAGCTGGCATGGATAGAACTGTTCCTCCATCATAAATAGAAGGGGAGTCGCTGTGATAGGCCTCCCCGCAACATGTGATATAAAGAGCAAAAAGTCCAGTCGATATTAACTCTTGCTAGCCTGTATATAAATCAGCACACAGCTGGCCTACTGAGTCTGCCATTGTTGATTCCAGACACCAGATAAACCATCAGGTGGAGATCAGAATCTGCAATCTGAACAGAGCCCAACACCGCCATTACAGTCAGTGAAATTTGTGCAAAACTCTGTGACAGAATTCAGATTCAGTATTATTTTCTGTAGATTTTAAAATTGTGTATTGTTATCTTGAAATATTGCAGTTTTTCTTGTTTAAATGTGCCTAATGGAGATTTGCACAAAGTTTGCTTGCCATGCTACATGAAGGGAGGGGTCACGAAAATGATATTTACAATACACATAATGGGAAAATCCATTCCACATTTTAAAGTTAGCTGCAGAAATGTTGTTCTGAGAATTACACAGATCGGTAACATGTGAAGCAAGTATTTCAGATATGGGCTTGTCAAAAAACAGACTGAAAAATGAGTATACTGAATGCGTTACAGCCATGGTTATGAAATATTAATACATGAAATGAAGGTGTATATCAGCATCTACTTGTCCTTGTGATGTAGAGAATGAGAGCATAAAACAAAATGCCTCTATTCTTCCTGTGCCACGGTTCAGAAAGACAGATGCAATTTTCTCTTGGATTATGAAGGAAATAAGCCTTTCATTATTTATATGTGTATTTATCAATATTCTGCTGTGTTCAAGGCAAAGCGGATTAAACTCTGCATATTTTTTAAACCAGGTATGCTAAACCTTGAGCATACCGGCAGCACGTGACTTGAAGATGGTCTACGGAATCTATTAAGAATGTACACAGATCGTTAAAAGAAAATCTATGGAAGACAGAGTACATGAATGGCAAAGTCCCTAATGTGATGCCCCAGTGTCTTTCCAAAGTGACTGCTCGACATAAATTATTAAAGGAGATGTCCAAATTAGAAAAAACAGACAGCGCAAGTAAGGTAGTAAGCTGACTGAGGGGAATTTCAGAGTAGTATATGATAAGCCAGCAGGTTAACATTTATGCGGATTAGCTGTATATTTATTATATGTTGGGGACTATAATTAGCTTTAGAGGAAGGTGTTGAGAAGACATTGAGAACAGTGAGTAATAAAAGGGAGAAAGTAATATGTTTAGAAGGGCAAGATATCTCTGGCATAGCACTCTAATGGAAAGAAGTTAGCTACCTGCCCTCCTTGATTTTTGTAACATCTTATTTGTTAAAATTTTTTGTTTTTGGGGTTGCCTTATAAAGGACTTTTGGGAGCAATTAATAACACAATATAGTTAAGGTGAAGATGCTACCATTTGCATTCCAGAGATTTGAAGCTACAGCGTTAGTTTGGGATCATTGGATATCAAAATCCCAAGAGTGTTAGGGCTTCTAAAAACTCAGTTTTGCAATTTTTGTGATTTTTGAGTCAATTTGGCCAGTGAAAGGCACAGTTAACCTCTTCTTAATTTCCTGACAAATATATAAACACGGTGTCACGCGCTTAGATTGTGCTGACATTCCTGGATTCTGCCGTGTGTGTTGTTTGTCTTGAAGAGCTGCATGAGGTGTAGATGTGAAGGTCTTTGCCTCCTGTGTTGTGCTTCAGAGCTGCATTCACTATTATGTTCAGACTCACCTGTGACTCACCTGGAATCCCCTCCCCCTGGCTTTAAATATCTTTCCCTCCCCTCTGTTAGACGCTGTTAATAGAGTTATTTGCTCTAGGTCTTCTTGCTGTGCTGATGCTTAGCTTCTGGGCTGGAATCTTTTCCTTGGGAGTAACTGTGATCCTGGATCAGGAGGAGGTAGGGACCCTCAGCCAGGGCTATTAAGGAGCTCAGGGAATAGGATGGAGACTTGGACCTTCTCACCCTCAGAGGTACCTCCGAGAGCAGGGCGAGCCAGGGACCCCCAGGGTAAGCGTTAGATTAGCTCCTCCTGATCCTTTCTCCCCTTGCACCTACCTGTTATCTGATTCCTTTACCACCCAAGCATGACACACGGTCAGGGTATGTAGTGCGGGTTCATGAGTTCCACGTTGATTAAATGCCAGCTGTTTTAATTAGCAATGTCTGTCTCTTACAGCAGCAGTCAGAGCTAGCTCAGATTGATGTTATTAACCTCTTACATGCTGTCAATTAGTAACAGTCGCATTTTAGCCACGTGATCTTGCTCATGCGTCTATTTGGGTCCCCATTGCCACCATTGTGATAGCAAAGCACTGATGGATTGCTGTGGCAGCAAGAGATTTGGTGAAGGCCCTTGTTGCTGATATATTGGTACTTCTGTGAAGCGCAGCCACGAGTTGGGCTTCATGAAAAACCATGATTTGTTGTAAATACTGGAATGAAGTACCATAATATTGCAGTGCATAGCAAGCAAACAATCTCAGGTTTAAGTTCCCTGAGGGGATTGAAAAACAAAATGTAATGTAAAACAAAAAAAGGGTTAATGACATTGAAGAAAATTGATCACTTTTTATTTTTCTCAATTAAAATAGTTAAAATTAAAGAAATAAAATTAAATTAAGTATCACATATGCATGTTGTCACCTCTGTAATAGTCCATTCTATGAAAATATAAAATATAAAACTGTTTATTCTATATGATGATTGTCATAAAGAAAAAAATCAAAAATCAAGATTGTGGGGTTTTGGTCATTCACTACACCTCCAACAAACATTGCACTGAAAAATAATGAACCTTATGCATTCCAAAATTGTACCTTAAAAAACATGAGCTGAAAATTCTGCTCTGCTGATGCATATAGCCGAACATATTCCTCTGCAATATCAATCAATAAAGTGGCATTTTGCACTTTCACTTGACTGAAGTCTCAGCAGCAGGTAGCAGACATAGGGGTTGTAATCTCAGCCCCTGTATGCGGAGCCCCTTGCTGCAGTATATGTCTCCTTTAAGCTACATTTATTTGTCTCATCCGGCAGTATGTCTTTCCTTTCTGTTTCATGCATGTAAAGCAGAAGGATATACAGCACTCACCACTGCTTCTTTTAAAAAATAGCCCTTTATTGAGACATTATGAGCATGAGTGCTATTTTTAAAAAGAACCAGTGGTGAGTGTCACATATTTCTCTGCGCAACATGCATGAAATTTAATGTGTTTTGAAGGAGCACCATGCACACTGGTCAATACTGGTCACCTGAAAAATTGCAGTTTCCTTGGGTATTATTTATTAACTTTGTTTTCTTACTATATATGCTGTGTTGGCTTTTATAACAATTTTATAACAAGTATGATTTCTATTAAGTAATAGTGATGGGCGAACTGTTCATTTTTTTTTTGCAGGGTTCGTGACCGGCGTTGCCCTGGTAAAGTAAGCAAACAGTTGCTAACAATACTCCCTATACTCACTGGGTCCGCTTTCTCCCTTTCAGCTGTGCCACAGCGCTGTGTCACTTCCGGGCCTCTCATTATCCTCTGGGAATATTCATGTGACTGGCTTCAACAATCAATCAAATGCAACCAGAAGATAAGGGGCGGGCTGGAAGTGACGCAGCTCCGCGGCACAGCAGGAAGAGAGAACATGGACCCAGTAAGTGTATTACGTGTATTAACTGTCTGCTTACTTTAACAGGGTAATGCTAGTCACGAATCTGGCGAAAAATGAACAGTTCGCCCATCCCTACTCTTTATTTTCTGTCCCCTCTATACACAGCCCTTTCTTCAGTATACTTTTTCTATCTGTCCTTTGTACTGCAAAATGAAGATCTTGCTGTACATTGCTCTTTTCATCTCCCACTTGCAGTATACCTATCCTGATAAGCAGGAAAACAGTGGAACGGGGTTTCCGAAACCGCGCTACCGCCTGAAGAAATTATTCACTCTGTCCTATTTGCATACAGTTCATCTTGCAGTATTTATCTCTTTTTCTGTCCCCTGTACATACAGCCCATCCTGCAGGACTGCATTACTATTATTTAAAATCATATAGTTACAAATCTGCTTCCTAGTTTGAGCTTTTCGCATTTTGATGAAGGACTCCTCCCGCCCCCTGTTCCATGGCGTCATCTTTAACAGTAGAAGCTATGTTCTAGACACGACTCAGAGCATATAGCTTTAGTGCAGGAACGACCAGCACCCCTGAAACTACAGTGTGGTTTCACAAGCAACAGACTTGTAAATGGAGCCTGGATGGGCATCTGTAAAGAGGCGATATTTGTAAAATGGGGCAATCTTTGTAAGGATTTGGTTGAGGAAGCATTTAAGAATTTTCTAAACCTGCCTTACCAGATTACAGCTTGGGCTTCACAGGCGAGCAGCTTGAAAGGATGCATTATTGTTCTGTATGCACATTAAATAACTTCCTGTGGTTATCTGTAGCCAATATGGAATTTGATTAAATGTGATTGTGACTAAATAACTATGTGAAACTGAAGCCCCCACCGTGACCTGCAGCATTACTGATCACTACTTATTGCTTCATTACACACATTAGAACAGGTAAAATGTGTTTCATGGTTAGACAAAGGAGAAATCTGACATTTTATGGAAATATAAAACAGCAGAAAAATGCCTATGTGTATGAATTAAAGACTGGGTTCACATACGTTTTTCATGTACACTAGGAGAACTCTTAACGCACACATATTATAAGGCTACCCCAGTTTGACAAGGACAAAAGTGTATTTGCCTCTGTTGGGCTAATATAAGTTGATATCCAAAAAAAAGGCAAATAATAGGGTTGAAATGGTCCAGCTCCCGGAGATGAAATGCAGAAAACTTGATTTTATTCAAAATTTTTCATCAGTTACAGGTTCCAGAATAACAACACAATAGCTCATATACCATGGATCATATATAGCAAGGAGCATCGCTGGACAACAATACCCGTTTTTGACAGCTTGTCCTTTTTCAGGCTTGAAAAGGACAAACTGGCCAAAACACATTGTCATCCAGCGATGCTCCTTGCCATATATGATCCATGGTATATGAGCTATTGTGTTGTTATTCTGGAACCTGTAACTGATGAAAAAATTTAAATTAAATCAAGTTTTCTGCATTTCATCTCTGGGAGCTGGACCTTTTCTTCTTCATTTTCTATTGGTGCAGTGTCAGGACGCAGGCCCGTGTATACCGGACTCTCCGTGGTGAGCTGATTGACTTTGCTTGTTCAAAGAATAGGGTTGCAGTTTGCCCAAAAAATATATGCTTCAATTTTTTTCTTTTTCTTACAGTACTTTATGGGTGATAGATGCTACTATATGGCATTCATCAAGGTATTTATTTAACCTATAAATCCCAATATGTGTATCTATAATGGTACCTTTACACGCCGCTACCGAAGGTAGCAACAGGTAGGCACCGCACGTGCACTCACGCGTTTTCAACGGTTGCCAACGGTACCTGATACCGCAATTACACGCCGCCACAAGGAGCTCCACAGAAGATTTTTCGGTCCCTGGAAGTGCCGACGGGTGCCGCAGGTTACCTTCTGTGGAGCACCTTCCCTGATTTACACGCCGCTACCACAAGGGAATCTAGGCGTACATATTGTGCGCCGTAACTACATAGGCATGACAGAGTAGTGTATTATGCGGCGCTCGTACGGTGATTGGACAATGCAATAACATCATGATTGGCCAGCTAGCGCAGGGAGACTGCCTAATACATGACGCTATTGCAAATGTGTATTGTGACTGGTCAGATCGTTAAATATGCCGCCCTGTGCACGGACAGCCAATGGGTACACAGTAGTCCCCACCAATGATAGCTGATGGGGTGTGGTATACATGACGCTCAAGCACGCCCCAGGGAACTCAAATACCATACCTGTGCCCCGATTACACGCCGCTACCATAGGGTTTATACCTGCTTGTTTTTCAGCACGCCTGAAAGACAGATATCCAAAGAGACAGGTGGCAACAACCTGAATTACACGCCGCCACTACACGGTGTTATGCAGGTAAAAGGTACAATTGTCTCCGACACCTGCCGGTTTCTACCTTTCGGTAGTGGCGTGTAAATGTACCATAATGGTGGTGATCACAGCCTCAGAGTGATAAATGGTTCTTTTCTGGTCAATTAAATATCCTTGCACTAATCCTTGTCATTGGAAGGATTTTGGTAATAAATGACTGCCTATTGGCAGATTATGCGTGTTTACTTTAATACATTCATATAGCAGTCAGCATGCACTGTGCCGCCTATTAATTAATTCATTATATCATGTGCACATGACATGCAAAGTCTCTGGTTCTAACTATTACATTGTGATTTTCCATACCTATATATAGTCCATACTATAGTGAAATCTCTATAATACACAATTGCAGCGTCACACCTGCCGATCTGTTGCTTTGATTTTCAAAAATTGTAGGTTAATGTGATTTTTCACTGGAACGCAATAATTGTATATACACTAAGAGCAAAACCAGGAAAACCTAGAAAAATAAATTGGCCCCAATTCATGAAGACTGGTGTTTGCACTGGTGTTGATGAGGGGGCGCACCTGTTACTTAACCAAGCATGTCTTAGACATAGTGGGTCAAAAATGTAAATTTACTCAATCCTGGAGTAAGATTTCTGGTGTAAGGCTGAAGGCACATTGTGCGAGGGACTTGCGCGAGTGCAATGCGAGGGAAACTCGCATTGCACTCAGACTAGTGTTGCCCTATCAGGCAGGGCAGACTGGTGCGAGTCCCCCGCTGTGTCAGCGGTGCAAGATGATTAATAAACACCCAGCTTTCGGGCACCTATTGTAATTTTTCGGGGTTAAACTGCATATGCAGCATCTGTGCGGCATATCAGCACATATGCTGCATATGCGGTAATTAACCTGGATGACTCAAGGGTTAATGTGTATTTTATATGGTGGCCGCTCTCCATGGTGCTGAAGGCTTAATCATCTGCACCCATGGCCAGCGCACCAGAGTTTCAATGTGCGCAGGCCATGATGCTGATGATTAAGTCTTCAGTACCATGGAGAATGGCGGCTTCAGTACGCATTTAGCGTAAGTGCCTTATTTAGGACGCTGCCCAGCACTGTATACGGTGCGCTCACTGACAGGAGCCGCCAGATTTTATGAATGAATGTGAAAAGATGACAATAAGCGGCTTTACAGAAATATAGCTTTAACCCCTGAACTACCAACGCATTAAAGCAGCCTGTCTCTAGGGGGTGTGGACACCATATAAAAGACATATTAACGCTTGAATCACCGGGTTAATTACCACATATGCACCCTCTGTGCTTATATACCGCACAGATGCTGCATATGCAGTTTAACCCCGAAAATTTGAAAGAAGTATCATCTTGCACCGTTGACACAGCAGTGCAAGATGATTGATTACTGTACCGGGAAACCGGCACATTCATACTCTGCGGCTTTGACGGCAGCGGAGGTTGAATATGCCTGTAAATGCTGACCACGATCCAGAAGTTTGCTGCAGGACCGTGGACAGCATCACACTCACACGCACTCATGCAGCCCACTCTCATCACACTCGCAGCACACTCACATGAATACAGGCAGGCACACTCACCAAACTTGCACCACACTCGCTCCACACAAACTAAAAACACGCATCACACTCTCATCACTGTCATCCATCAAACACGCTCCGTGTTTGAGGCACCATCCATCATCCATCCATCCATCCGTCATCCATCAAACGCTCCGTGTTTGATGCACAACAGTGTGCCTTCAGCCTAAAGGAACACCCACCTCATTATGAGTTAGACTGGTTGTGGTATCACACCAGCTCTGCCCCTTTTGACAAAGTTGGACAAAAAAATGACAAAAGTTGCAACTTTTTTGTGAAACTCAAAAGCTTTGCAAATTTTCATATTTATTTATGCCAGAATTCTGGCGTAAAGGCTTTGATAAATCGGGCTCTAATTTAATAAACAAACAATATAAACAAATATTTCACACATTAACTTTCAATTCAAGACTGGACACAGCTTTTTTTAATATTTTTTTTTTTATTATATGAATCATCTGTCGAAGAGCTACATTTGACATTAATATATATTATCATTAATTCATTGGTAATGAAATAACTCACTTACCGTATATACTCGTGTATAAGCCGACCCCCCTACTTTTGCCCCCAAAATCTGGGAAAACCTATTGACTCGTGTATAAGCCGAGGGTGGACCCGAGCACAGGTATACAGCCCCCAGCAGTGTGGTATTCAGGCCCCTGCAGTGGTATACAGGCCTCCCCAGTGGTACATACAGGCCCCAGCAGTGTTACAGCAGCCTCCCCAGTGGTATATAATGCACAGCCCCAGTGGTAGTGTACAGCAGCCCCAGAGGTATATACAGCAGCAGCCCCAGAGGTATATACAGCAGCCCCAATGGTAGTTTACAGAAGCCCCAGATGTAGTATACAGCAGCCCCAGTAGTAGTATACACAGCAGCAGCCCCAGGGGTATATACAGCAGCAGCCCAGGGTATATACAGCAGCAGCCCCAGGGGTATATACAGCAGCAGCCCCAGGGGTATATACAGCAGAAGCCCCAGGGGGTATATACAGCAGCAGCCCCAGGGGGTATATACAGCAGCAGCCCCAGGGGGTATATACAGCAGCAGCCCCAGGGGGTATATACAGCAGCAGCCCCAGAGGTATACAGACCTCCCCCCCCCATCAGTAGTATACAGGGGCCCCAGCTGTATACAGCAGCCCCAGCTGTATACAGCCCCCCCGTGGTATCCAGGGCCCCCTTGCTGCACACCTGTAAAGTAAGATGTCAGTATACTTATCGCTGCCGCCGCTCCGCTGCTCGGTCACCGCGCTGCTCCGGGTCTTCATGCTTCCTTCTCCGACACTCGAACAATGACGTCATTTCCTGTGCGCCGGAGAAGGAAGCATGAAGACCCGGAGCAGTGCGGTGACCGAGCAGCGGAGCGGTGGCGGCGGCAGCGATAAGTATACTGACATCTTACTTTACAGGTGTGCAGCAAGGTCGGCCCTGGATACCACGGGGGGGCTGTATACAGCTGGGGCTGCTGTATACAGATGGGGCTACCGTATATACTCGTGTATAAGCCGAGGGGGGACTTTTCAGCACATTTTTTGTGCTAAAAAACTCGGCTTATACACGAGTATATACGGTATTTTTAAATTGTTGCCATAACTTGGGTTAGTGAAATGGAACTGGCATCAAATCCAAGAAACTTGGAATGTAACATCTTTAATGTACAGTGGCACATCTCTTTCCTGTATTGATCGTTACCGGTAGTACTATCTTTTTCCTTATATTTATTATACATGTTTTGATCTAGTTTATATGAGCCACAATAGGGTTCGATTTTACAGTATTTTCAAGCCAAAAGATGTTACTTTCATGCCCTGCAGATGATTGCAGCATAGTTTGCGACCAATAAATTGCCAGCCTTCCTTGTACTAAAGAAATAAATCTAACCCACATAAATGGCATTGTGATTCATGGCAGAGGTACAGAGGTGACTCTGATAAACGTACAGGATGTTGTTCTAAAATTTATTGGATAATTATGAGTGCCGCTGTCTTTTGACCTTCACAATCTCACCTCTCTCTTCATTGTTTTCTGATTTAGTTTAGACTTTTTTTTTTAGACTTGTACAATCCACAACCAATTACAATTTCATTTAAACCAGCTCTGCTTCTGTGGAGTGGAGCGCCGTTGTAGAAATTGGCTTGAGAATTCAGAGGCATTTGAAAATTATTAAGAACTTCTGTAGCTGACAATTGATTTGTGGCTATTGACATTATCTGCCTAGATTACCTTACAGAGGTTTCTGTTCAAGGCAAAGCTATTCTAGTACCTATTATAAAGCTTTTGTAGCTAACGGGATTTTCATTATGTTAACAACTTCAACTATAATTTATAATGATGTTGCACCAAAGTATTTGTCTGTGGCTTAAATTGTCCCCATAGCCTATAAGGTGCTAGAGGAAGAGATAGGCACACCACAAAGATTACACATGCAGATAAAGGGGAGGGTGCACACCGTGCCATGTAGTTGACGATATTGTAGGGGAGAGAAGACACGGCACAAGTACTGAGCAACACCAACAATATGAAAATCAAATAAAGAAAATAACAAATCTTTATTGGTCTACAAATACAGGGGTAGATAAACACTTAAAACCATGGGGGGGGTCCAGGTCAATTAACAGCATAGCAATACTCAAATAACAGTGGTATCAGTATCATAGATACAAAATGATTGACCACAAGGTATGACAAAAGTAGGTATAACACCATACAGTTTACGACCACAACAAGGGACAAAGTATATGCGGCTTATAAAAAGACCATCCAATTTTGAACCAGCCAGATATAAACAATATGATGAAGGATTTTACATGGCACAGTTATGGAAATAATCAAAACTGATCACTGGCTGTGTAAGAAAGTATAAGGGGATTATCAACTAGAATAATGATTTTTCCATAACAGGATACCCCTAAATGCAAGGTAGTATATAATGAAAATCACCTCATGCAATTAGATATGATCACATACAAATGAACGCCAGGTGGTAGCCAGCACAAGGGTATACTAATTATAGGTGCAGCAATAATAAATAAGCACACAGCAGGATAGTGCAATTGCACAAGCAGTGTCACACATAGATAAATGAAATGGTCATGGAATGAAAAGACCTCAACTAATACAATGAACTAAGGCTGTAGTGAAAAAAGAGGGAGGGAGGTCATTGATGCTTTGCAGTTCAAACAACAATGTCCTAGTCAGGGCTATACAGGTCACTGGTTAGTAAGATCATAGTCTCCACATGTGTCAGGGTGCAGGGAGAAGGTAGAGTGCGCCACAGATATAGAGAGGTGCTGTCAAGACTCGGGAGTGCCCTGGCCCCACGCGTATCGCTGCTGGGGCGCATCTTCGTCAGGGGGATGCCACTGGTATTCGAATATTGTTATGCTGTTAATTGACCTAGGGGCCCCCCCATGGTTTTAAATATTTTTAACTACCCCTGTATTTGTACACCAATAGGGATTTGTTATTCAATTTATATGATTTTCATATTCTTGGTGTTGCTCCCTACTTGTGCCATGTCTTCTCTCCCTTACACAGCCTATAAGGAACATCAGCCTAAAACCTTTGAGGTGCCCATACAACTTGCATAGTTGATGACCTGTAGAAATTCATCTTAGCTGTGCCCAAATGTGTTTACAATTGGGAAAGGAGTGAGATGCTGACAGACACTCCCGGGAAAACATGAGTATGGGTTGTTTAAATTGAAAGCATAACTGCTGTTTAAAGTTTTTTTCAATAATGTAGAGCAAGTGATTTTAATAAACTTCATTAGAAAATTCTGATTGGTTACCTCTCATAAACCTTCCACAAGGTGTCCCCACTGCACTGTGTGTGAAGTAGACATATGTTTATTATCACTCAGATCTGTCTTCAGTGAATACAGGGCATATATCCATATAAGGGAAAAGGGGACATGGCCTACACAGCTGTCTGCAGCTGGTGAGGAACAAATCTATCAGATTACAGCACAGAGCTAAGCAATGTTGCACACACCCACACAGACATAAAATTCAGTTTTTAAAAGAGCACAGAAAAATGTGAGAAAATAAGTCATACATGCACAGGGTCTTATTCTCACAAGTGTTTTGGCAACCCCTTACCTATTGAGAACACAGCAGAGCATTCATGGTTATTTGGTAGACTGGGACCAATTGTACATTGTACAATATTTGTTTGGCTAAGGCGGCCGTCACACACACAGATATCGTGAGCGATATCGTTAGTGATCACGTGCACGCGCGATCGCTAACGATATCGCTCACATCGCTGGTGAGATGTCACACAGACAGACTCACCAGCGATGTGGACCAGCGAGATCGCTGGTAACTATGGTACACATCGGGTTACTAGGCGCCGCGCGGCGCTTAGTAACCCGACGTTTACCATAGATACCATCTCCCAGCATAGGCTCTGCCGCTGGGAGATCGTTCATCGTGGTGTCACACACCACGATGAAGCAGATTGTTCAAGCGATGATCGCTTGATATGAGCTCCGGCTCCCACATCTGCATTTACATTGTAAAATCGCTTGATCGCACGTAGCGATGCACAAACGATATCGCTTAAGCGATCAAAAAGCAGATCGCTTAAACGATATCGTTCAAGATATTGCACCGTGTGACGGCTGCCTAAGAGCCATCTGACTGGTATGGCTACCTTAAGTACATCACTAGTTTTAATTTTTCTTTCCATCTACTTGTCATATATCTTTTTTTTCTTCAGTTTTATCTTGAAAGAAACTTGTCAAGACAGTTGATCGGTTGCGTACAGTAGCACACCAATTCATAGCCTAAAACGACAGCTTTCCTTTAAAGAACTTCCTTCTTAAATGCTATTTTTTTTTTTTTTTTAGTAATTATTAAAATTGTCTAGTTTTTTCACATCGGGGCCCATGAGCTTCAAGGTACACCACTGCTCGGTAGCCACGATATATAAACTCATTCTGTTTGGTGTAGACATTTTCTATACCACAACTCCCCTAGCTTGGTTAAATTCTTTGCCTTAAAATACCGTATATGTTTCTTTTTTTACCATTATTTATGCTTTATTACACCGTTCAAGCTTGACTAACCTCATTACCACACTAAGATAAATGTTCTTGTTATTAATGTTTGATAGAAAAGCTATTTCTTTGGAATACATTTGGAGACCCCTTTCCCCAGTTTTAAGGACTTTTCTATTTTTTTTTTTCCTTATTTATTTTATGATGTACTCTGCTTGAGTAAAATCATCATTTACATGATAAAGAACTTACATTAGAAGCGAGGATGTAGAGATTGTGAGCCATTTACTAATAATTCAATCAAAGTTTATCACATTCCTGAAATTTTCATATAGATTAGTTAAACTCGAGGCAATTTCAGCAGTGGGCTGAATAGTCAGGTCAAAAGTGAATACATTAGGCTAATAGCATACACATTTCCATTTATAACTGTAGCGTATTTTAACTTCTTGGATTTTAAATTCATGTACTTATATGCAGAATGGAAGTATATTATGCATGATATAGTGCCAACTCATTGTAATCCAATGACAGTATAATCTAGGTTGGCATATACTACTTAATACAAGGGTTAAATGAAAAGTAAAGCCTCCACCTTTGTAACTTGGATTTCGATGGGAATATCTTAATAAATCAAATGCAGACATAATCATTATCATTTGTTCTTTAAAGGGAACCTGTCACCTCGATCTACCCATCTAACCTATCACTAGCTGTCCCTGCACCTTCCTAGCTGATCCCTAACCATCCTGTCTCACCTAAAAGGGCCCTATAAAGATAAAGAAAAAGAGTCTATATATAGAGTTATATCCTTACATGTAGTCTGGGTTCATAGTCTGCAGTGGGTGGGCTCCGGGGTTCCATTCCTCCTCCTCACTTGCTTGCAGCACGCCCCACTGGGCATCATCGTTCCATTCCTTGATCTCCTCATTTGAAAATTCCCGCCTCTTCTGATGCATACTGCACTGGCCCTAATGTGATATCCAGCCCAGTGCATTGTGGGGGCTGATCACGTGGTATGGCCCGGCCTCAATATGCGCACTGCACATGCACCGTACCCAGGCCGTACCACATGACCAGCCCCCACAATGCATCGGGACGGATATGACGTTACGGCCGGTGCAGAATGCATCAGAAGAGGCGGGAATTTTCAAATGAGGAAACAAGGGATGGAACGATGACGCCCAGCTTGCATTCTCATGAATTTCCTTTGGGGTGACATCTTCTGCTGTCAAGAATTCAATGACAGCACATTGCTTAAATCACATTGACAGGCCGTCTGCACAGGGTTCCATTCTGTACACTGCTAAGGCTTCCCGTCAACTTGAGCTGTGGAGGAGAGTCTACTGATCAGTCCAGTACCTGCTGCATACCAGTGCTGCCATCTGCTGAGAAGTAACAAAGGTGGAGGCATTACTTTTAGTTCAACCCATATATTTATATATACTAATGTACTTATTTGGTTATGTGTTATTTTCTAGGGAAACATCTTTGCAAGCATTTTAAAGGCTATTTTAAATTTCATAATCTTGTTTGCTTTTACAACATGTCTTGGTGGAAGCAATCTAATTATCAGCCTACATACTGCTACAGAGGCCATTAAAGGAAATCTGTCACCTATTTTTTACTACCTCATCTGAGAGTAGGAATCAGAGGCTGCTGCAGTTTTGATTAAAACTGTTTTATCTGCTGGAGATCTACCTGTTCTCTGAATTCTGAGCGCTGTATAACAGAACTGCTTGGCAGCTTTGTCTGTACACGGTGAAGAAGCACAGAGCTGCTAATCAGTCATGGGGTTGGTGTTACACAAAGGTCATGAATATGGGGGCTATATAGAAGAGGGTTTACTAACCCTCTAGTGATAATCTTCTGCTGATAAAATTGTAATATCAAAATTATAATAAGCAGCCCAGTTACTGACATATCACTGGAATCGGGGTATCTGACTCTGCTGTATGCAGTTCTTACACTGTGTGCAGAATTGTTAGGCAAGTTGAATTTGATGGTGGGTTTACATGTCCCAACGTCGGTCCGATATTGGATCCAACGGCGCGGGAGCGCGCTTTTACTGGGCAGAATTCCAAGATCGCATAGGAGATGTTACACAGCGCGATTTCGGCATACAACGTCTCTACGATGTCTACGCCCCCTTGTATGGCCGACCCGGGAACGACTATTTAACATGGAGAGGATAGGGGACGTTGTACTGCATATCGTAGTTGGACGTTTACACAGCATGATCCGGCTCCAACCTCCATCCAATATTGGCCCATTGAATAGCACGCTCATTCGATCCCCTATATCGGTTTGACATCGTTCGTGCATCGTATTGGACATTTATACCATACAACGCACGAACGATATCGGGGCCAACGCACGAACCACGTGACTTTTGGTCGGAGTTGGACGCCGATATCGGGACGTGTAAACACAGCATTAGAGGATTATTTTTATTATTGATCAACAACTATGTTCTCAATCAACCCAAAAGACTCATAAATATCAAAGCTTAATATTTTTGGAAGTTGGAGTGTTTTTTTTTTAGATTTGGCTATCTTAGGAGGACATCTGCTTGTGCAGGTAACTATTACTGTGCAGAATTATTAGGTAACTTAATAAAAAACAAATATATTCCCATCTGACTTGTTTATTTTTACCAGGTAAACTAATATAACTGCACAAAAGTTAGAAAAAAACATTTCTGACATGCAAAAACAAAACAGCTAAAAAATTAGTTCCAATATATCCACATTTCTTTATAATGACACTCAACAGCCTTTCATCCATAGATTCTGTCAGTTGTCTGTTTACGATCAACATTGCGTGCAGCAGCCACCACACCTCCCAGACACTGTTCCCAGAGGTGTACTGTTTTCCCTCCCTGTAGATCTCACATTTTAGGAGGGACAACAGGATCTCTATGGGGTTCAGATCAGGTGAACAAGGGGGCCATGTCATTATTTTTTCTTCTTTTAGACCTTTACTGGCCAGCCACGCTGTGGAGTAGTTGGATGCATGTGATGGAGCATTGTCCTGCATGAAAATCACTTTTTTTTTTGAATGATACTGACTTTTTCCTGTACCACTGCTTGAAGAAGTTGTCTTCCAGAAACTGGCAGTAGGTCCGGGAGTTGAGCTTCACTCCATCCTCAAACCAAAAAGGTCCCACAAGTTAATCTTTGAACCAGCCCATACCAGTACCCCACCTCCACCTTGCTGGTGTCTAAGTTGGAGTGGAGCTCTCTGCCCTTTACTGATCCAGCCTCTGGCCCATCAAGAGTCACTCTCATTTCATCAGTCCATAAAACCTTTGCAAAATCAGTCTTAAGATATTCCTTGGCCCAGTCTTGACGTTTTATCTTATGTTTCTTGTTCAAAGGTGGTCGTTTTTCATCCTTCCTTACCTTGACCATGTCCCTGAGCATAGCACTCCTTGTGCTTTTTGATATTACTGTAACGTTGCAGCTCTGAAATATGGCAAAACTGGTGGCAAATGGCATCTTGGCAGCATCACCTTGATTTTCCTCAATTCATGGGCACTTATTTTGCGCCTTTTTTACCCAACACGCTTCTTGACTCTGTTGGCTACTTGCCATGAAATGCTTGATTGTTCGGTGATCACGCTTCAAAAGTTTGGCAATTTCAAGACTGCTGCATCCCTCTGCAAGACATCTCACAATTTTGGACTTTTCAGAGCACGTCAAATCTATCTTCTGAGCCATTTTGCCTAAGGAAAGGCATTTGCCTAATAATTAAGCACACCTTATAGAGGGTGTTAATGTCATTACACCACACCCCTCTTCATTAGAGAGATGCACATCACCTGATTAACTTAATTGGCAACTGGCTCTCAAGCCTATACAGCTTGGAGTAGGACAACATGTATAAAAAGTATCATGTGATCAAAATACTCATTTGCTTAATAATTCTGCACACAGTGTAGATAAGGTGAAAAAACTTACTGACAGATTCCCTTTAATGCTTGTAATTGATATCTTACATGTAGCAATGAGGACAGCCCTCAGCCTTGAATGCTTTTGATTCTCAGTTAGAAAGGATCATACTGTGTTGCTTTATAAAGAGGTGTAACTTAAAATTCTTGAGCCACAGTACAAAATTCATGGCAGGGCAAGAACTTGCCATGTGTTATTTATGTAGAAGAGGGACCTTTATGCTACCTAAGGCACCAGGGCTTGCGGACAACTACTACTTTGACAACCCCATAGTTATACCTGTTACTGTAGTTTGGTCAGCTCTGATGACGTCTGTTTTACTGCATTTATCTGTTAATTACTTTTGTGGCATCTTTCCTCTTAACATGTTGTCCTTTATTTTATTATTTTTCCTATAACTTTTTGAAGAATTTAATATCAGAGTATAGTGGACACACCCCAATGGTAACACCCAGTTATAAATGTTTATTTTTTTAAGTTTTTCAAAATAAAGTAGTACTCATGTGTTAAGAGCCTAAACTAAAGTTCACTGAAGTTTAAATCACTAAAACAAATATTTTATTACTATTAGTTAAAAAGTGAGGTATATATAATTTGTTTGTTGTTATGAAGTACAGTGTTGGCCAAAAGTATTGCCAACCCTGCAATTCTGTCAGATAATACCCAGTTCTTCCTGAAAATTATTGCAATCACAAATTCTTTGGTATTATTATCTTCATTTAATTTGTCTTCAATGAAAAAACACAAAGGAGAATGAAGCAAAAAGCAAAACATTGATCATTTCACACAAAACTCCAAAAATGGGCCGGACAAAAGTATTGGCACCCTCAGCCTAATACTTGGTTGACAACCTTTAGCCAAAATAACTGCCATCAACCGCTTCCGGTAACCATCAATGAGTTTCTTACATTGCTCTGCTGGAATTTTAGACATTCTTCTTTGGCAAACTGCTCCAGGTCCCTGATATTTGAAGGGTACCTTCTCCAAACTGCCATTTTTAGATCTCTCCACAGGTGTTCTATGGGATTCAGGTCTGGACTCATTGCTGGCCACCTTAGAAGGCTCCAGTGCTTTCTCTCAAACCATTTTCTAGTGCTTTTTGAAGTGTGTTTTGGGTCATTGTCCTGCTGGAAGACCCATGACCTCTGAGGGAGACCCAGCTTTCTCACACCGGGCCCTACATTATGCTGCAAAATTTGTTGGTAGTCTTCAGACTTAATAATGCCATTCACACGGTCAAGCAGTCCAGTGCCAGAGGCAGCAAAGCAACCCCAAAACATCAGGGAACCTCCCCCATGTTTGACTGTAGGGACCGTGTTCTTTTCTTTGAATGCCTCTTTTTTTCTCCTGTAAACTCTATGTTGATGCCTTTGCCCAAAAAGAGAGAACATTCTTCCAAAACGTTTTAGGCTTTCTCAGGTAAGTTTTGGCAAACTCCAGCCTGGCTTTTTTATGTCTCGGGGTAAGAAGTGGGGTCTTCCTGGGTCTCCTACCATACAGTCCCTTTTCATTCAGACGGCGACGGATAGTACGGGTTGACACTGTTGTACCCTCGGACTGCAGGGCAGCTTGAACTTGTTTGGATGTTAGTCGAGGTTCTTTATCCACCATCCGCACAATCTTGCGTTGAAATCTCTTGTCAATTTTTCTTTTCTGTCCACATCTAGGGAGGTTAGCCACAGTGCCATGGGCTTTAAATATCTTAATGACACTGCGCACAGTAGACACAGGAACATTCAGGTCTTTGGAGATAGACTTGTAGCCTTGAGATTGCTCATGCTTCCTCACAATTTGGTTTCTCAAGTCCTCAGACAGTTCTTTGGTCTTCTTTCTTTTTTCCATGCTCAATGTGGTACACACAAGGAC
The DNA here is from genome assembly GCA_033576535.1 of Allobates femoralis. NCBI lineage: Eukaryota > Metazoa > Chordata > Amphibia > Anura > Aromobatidae > Allobates > Allobates femoralis. Next base: position 330,200,223 of record JARQOC010000003.1, read on the forward strand.
ACAGGACAGCGGTTGAGTCAACTTTAATCCATGTCAACTGGCTGCAAGTGTGATTTAGTTATTGCCAACACTTGTTAGGTGCCACAGGTAAGTTACAGGTTCTGTTAATTACACAAATTAGAGACGCATCACATGATTTTTCTAACAGTGCCAACACTTTTGTCCACCCCCTTTTTTATGTTTGGTGTGGAATTATATCCAATTTGGCTTTAGGACAAATCTTTTTGTGTTTTTTTCATTGAAGACAAATTAAATTAAGGTAATAATACCAAAGAATTTGTGATTGCAAACATTTTCAGGAAAAAACTGAGTATCATCTGACAGAATCTCAGGGTGTCAATACTTTTGGCCAACACTGTATGCACTCCTTAGAAACCCACTGAGGGGAAAAGTGTCGAGCCTAAACATACCAGAGTATAAACATACCATTAATTTGTAAAGTGTGTTGGTATGCAGTAGTCATTGAGTGAGTATAGTCCTTTATAAAACGTCTTGCCACTCTTAGATTTATTCAAATACTTCAGCGGGTCTGTCACACACAAATCAGGTAACATCCATTATTGTTTAGAAATGAACTTCTTTACTTGACACAAACATAAAAACGGGTACACTCACTTTTCTTTTTTCTATCAGACAATATTTTACTCTTCTTTCTAAACTGCTGTACTAATGGTTCACTTCAGTAGCCAGATTCCCAGTTTTAGGACTGTAACACTCTTGGAGTCTATTTTGTCTTTCTCTGCCTGCTGCCACTTGCACGTCCTTTCAGTCAGGCCAGTTCTCTGACTGCCGTTGGCCACCCTGCTCGACCCTCCATGTCCCCACCATCACCAGTACCACAGCCTGTTCTGCAAGGCTTGTAACGACCATAACGCCAGTCGTACGTGTGTGAGAATGAGATATGGTGCTGCTATGAATGACTCAGACTACGATATGATACCAAACAAACTTCTTCTTGTAATTTGCAATAAGTAAAAGTATTCCACTTCTAAAAATATTTTTTTGCCACTACAGCCAAAAACCACAAGATACAGCTTATGCAGCCTCAGAGATCCCATGTGCCAGCTTCATGGACAGGAGCAGGACTTCCCCCAGGCTATACCACTCCCACCCTTATCTGGTACAGGGCCTACCTGGGGTTTTACCGTGACCGTGACACATGGTTCTCTCAGGAATAAAATCTTACACTCACCTTAATTACAGTAGATTCCGGGTGCCCTGTTTTCCCTTGATTTATATATATTTACAGGACTAATCACTTGAACCAACAAAATACATACACAGTGCACTGTCCTCTTTGCGAGCGCCGCTCATAATGGACGCCCTTACAGAATTTCCTCAAACACAAAACAACTGGATTTGCATTTAATCAGCTTCCTATGTCACCAAATTCTCTGATGCAGGTGCAGGTGAAGTTTCGGATCAGTCCTAGTAGTATTTCAAGGAGCTCTCCTATGGCATTGACATTCACCAGTCTCACTATACGAGAGCTCACACAGTGTCATTCAGTCCATCATAATCTCAGGAACAGGAATGTTCTTTGAGATTCTGTGAATCCTATCTAACTCTCCCTAACTAACTAAATAGTCGGTAACCAGGCACACACCAAAGTTTATTCAAGGAGCCACTCCCTCTGGATCACACCATCCAATTTGGATTACTTCAGGCTCCCAATCTTCCTTGTCTCTCAGGCAGTACATCTCCTCAAAATTTAACTCACGAGTATGTGTGTGTGAGAGATACGGCGCTGCTATGAACAAGTCTGACCACAATATAATAATAAACCAACTTCTCTGACATTGTGCCAGCCAGGACAGGGACATGCCCTTACTATATCCAGGTCCCGCCTCTTTCGACACCACAGACCTCCTGCGTCACCCATCCATCGCACTGGCTGTGTCCCCAGCCACACCTCTTGTACACGCTGGTCTGCTCTCACCAGCCCACGTTTCTTCAGGCACCACACCCTCCACTCGCAGATACCACCTTCTCTGGGCCGGACTGTCTGCTTCCATCGTACGCTTCTTCGAGACATTACTTCCTTTTTAGGATGGACTCCAGCCACTATGCCTCCCCTCTTGATACACGCACACCTCTCAGCCAGGTACACTTTCACACGCTTCGGCGCCTTCTCTGCCCAGTATGAGCTGTTTGAGCTTCTCGCTGGTCACATGCTGCTGCCATCTTGAAGGCCACAGTGTCATCTGCCATTTTCAAGGCCCTTCTGCCTGGATAGCAGGCTGTCTACCTCTTTGCTTGGACGTCTTCCCCACAAACGCAAATGTAGATGGCACTAGTCGTTGATGGTTGCTTATTGAATAAATTCTGAGCCATCTACTAATCTAATATGTTTTAACCAATTCTTTGTAGATAGTAGCAGAAAATGTTTACAAATTACTATTATTGTTAGACTTCATTAAACTCTACATCTTAAATTACCAGCGCCTTCCTCTTCATCAGTGCTTATAGTTGTGCGTGCTCATAAGCGTGGCGTTTCACGTTCTAAGTAGAGAGCTATTAATCCATGCCAATTAACATTCTGCTGAAACGAAATGTTTATGACAGATAACACTGCTTATTATGCAAATGCCCAACGCGGTATACATAGTAATGGTGCTCACACGCATTGTTAAAATTAACCTTTTCCGACCTGCTGAACAGGATGATGCTTATTGAAGTCTGTAATTTAGTGGTAATATGCACTTTTGCATATACTGTTATTTGTGAGATCAGTTTTAATAGTTACAGTGCTGGGCAAATTAATTGGGACAAAGCATTTTTGTAAGTAAAATCATAAGTTGGTTACCAGTCAGTGATTCAAAAACCAGTTTTAACTGCTTTGAACAGGTGTGAGTGTACAACCTTGAGTAACAAAATGTGGTTTGACTGATTTTAGTCAGAAAATAACAGCTAGCTGCTCCCTCAGCTTCAGTTGAGAGCTTGTTTCTGTGAGGAGTGGTTTAGTGTACTTTTTCTCTCAGTGTAATTCGTGCCTGTAAACATGGATGTTACTCCACGGAAGAGGTCTAGAATTATTACTCTTAACATACAAGTCTGACTGTAAGAGAAATTGCTTCCACCGTTGATATTAGAAAATCTACCGTTTCAAGAATAATTCGTACACACAATGAAACTGGATTGTTTTCACCAAAACAAATAGGGAAATGTGGAAGAAAAAGGAAAACGACACCAAGAACTGATAACACACTTATCAGCAGTAGTAAAACTAATGCAAGAAAAACAAGTAAAGACTTGCTTTGTCCCAATTAATTTGCACAGCACTGTACCTCCCAAACCCATTAGTGTGGAAGGGAGGTAGAAAATGAGTTCCCTATAAATCGATTAAAATTGGCAGTCACCATAATTACATTGTCCCCTATTTCTTACTTATATCCGGTAATCATCTCTAGGTTTTCTGCATAACAATCACCATTGCAGTTCTTTTAGGATTTGTCTATTCTGGAAAAAAAAATTAAACAGCAATTAGAATTAAGAGAAAAATGATTTTTATACTTTCTGTACCATTTTAATGGTAAAATCTTTAGTAAAAATATCTAAAATTCAAAACCAAAGAAAAGAGTCCGTAATATAACTGCAAAGTATAGGTGCATGTTCACACTGTGGCCATTTAACAGACAAAACTTGAGATAAAAACAAAATGAGTAAATACCCTGTTGTAAATAAGTAAATAAACAGCAATAGTCCATATAAATAACAAGGCACTTAGTGTGTCGTCCGGCCCGAGACCACTGGCACAAGCCGCTCAGTTAGACAGAGCGCTGAGTGACTCTGAGACCATTTAATCCCTATTCAGGAATCTGGAATTATAGCAGAGACCAGGAGGTAACTGGCGACAGGAATGGTCACCAAACAGGGACAAGCCAGGAGGTCATGAAAGGGACAAAACCGGACCCAGTAGCGTGGTCAGGAAGCCGGGTCAAAACCAAGGTGGCAACAAAGTACAAAATTGTGAGGAAGAAGAAAAGTTCAAAGAACAGGCACACGTCATGCCGATTAACACTAGATGCAATATTTGCTGTCAGCTTGCAGGAAAAGGGTATGGTACTGTCCTGGAGGAAATGACTTCACCCGGACCGCCCACATATTAACACTGTCAGACTGTGAAGCACCACAGGTCCAAGCCACTCTAACCCTAGTGGATAGACAAAGCCTACACTCTCAAGTATCTCCCACAAAGACTTTTCCCCTATCAACAGCAACACCTACTGTGCCCTGTTACAGGAGCAGAAGCCACAGGGACAGGCTCTGGTGAGGACGTGACATCAAATTGTTGAAAATAGTGTAAAAGCCATTGCACCATGATAAGGTGTACCCAATCAGGACAGTCCTATCTCTAATATTAAACCTGTCTCTGTCAACATACCTCAATGCAAACAGGGATAGAGCAGGACCTAGGTTTTAATGTTCAGACACCAGCCAGTGGATAGCTATATGCCAGCTCAAAAAGGGGATCCATACTCTTGTTTGTCCAAACTACAAGAAACTAAATTGAAACCAAAGAACTGAGCCGGACCATAAGTTCCTATAAGTGTAAAGTTTAAGTGCATGTTCACACTTAAAATACAAATCCTGAGATAAAAACAAAATGAGAAAATACCCTTCAGTTAATAAATAGTAGTAATACATATTAATGACATAGTGTTCCTAGTTAAGACATCGACATAGACATAGTTTTACCTATTTGGGACAGTCTTATATATAATCTTAAGCCTCAAATTGCAGAACATTTAAATAATTTCAAAATGAAAGAGACATTCTTTTAATTTTATTTTCAAAATGGCTCTGCCTTCCACTTCAAGCTCTAAAGTCTCAAGATAACACAAGATAGCCCTACCTCTGTTCTGCCTGTCGAGGTGTAAAATGCACTCGCATTTAATTTGTATCACATTTTCCTACATTATATTAGCAGCACTTTATCATTGTCCTTCTTTGTAGAGGTTTTTCTAGTAAGGTAAAATAAATTGATTCCTGTAGCGCAAACATGCTTAACATATTCATAGTACAACAAGATGAATTTCTCAGCTAGGAAAATATGAAAAAATAAATAGAAATTGATTTCTTGTCTTGTATGTGTGTCTTTTCAACACTTTTGTGGAATACCTACTGAAGAGCAATGAAATCACTTGATGCCTAGGACAGCCAGCAATGTACATAAGTAGTGGTGTTAAATGGCAATTTAAGAAGTGTTTTGACAGCCGTCACAATAAATATTAGAGTGCAATATGCAAGATTGTCTTCCCACTGCAAACATAAGTGATGAGAGCTAACAGAGAGACGCATAGTGGGTAATGAATAGAAGGCATGGGTGTCACTATTAACTGTGAAAGAAATACACATATTGCATATCATTGTGGTGATTTTAAACTACCTAGGCTTTTAATACATTGTAAATTACATAGGGTAAAAAAACCATAGACACAACACTTACATCATTAACCCCTACATGACCTTTGACGTAATGGTACATCATACGTCATGTCCCTTGCATTCATGCGGGCTAGCATGCTGATCCCGCATCTTTCCTCATACATGATGGCTGATTTAATAAGCCATTATGTGCCTCAGACATCCACCTGTGGCTGTTAACCTGTTAAATCTTGCTGTCAATCTCTGACAGCAGGATTTTAAATGTGCCAGTGGGTAATGCACCATACCCTGCTCTCCTCAACTCTCCCGTGACATCATCATGGGGTGCCGATGGGTTGCCATCACAGCCAGATGTAAGCTTTATGTCTATCATGACACTCTTCCTGTGAACGCCAGCTGCGAGTCGGCATTCATGTGAGATCATGAGTTCTGCTACAAAAGAGCAGTATCAGACAACCGCAGCTTCAGATCGCCTAAGCCTTCTTATTGCATGTATTAGTGCCCTTAGGGCCTAAGGGGACTAATAAGTACAATAAAACGTTTTCTTTTTAAACATGAAAAAATATTTTTTTAAAAACGCAATAGTTAAAACCACTCCTGTTTTGCCCCATTGAAAATGTGTGTGTGTATATATATATATATAGATATATATAGATATATATAGATATATATATATATATATCAAATTATGAAATAAATTAATCCGATCGCTAAACAGTGTAATGAAAAAAAATGTGAAAGCACCAGAATTAGGTTTATTTTTTCATCGCTACATTGCAATAAAACACAATAAGAGGTGATCAAAATATTGAATCTAGCCAAAAGGGGTATCAGTAAAAACATCATCTAAGGGCACTATATGGTAAAATGAATAGTGTTATTCAGAAGTACACATCGTCCGAAAAAAAAGCCCTTACATGGCTATATTGTCAGAATAATAAAAAGGTTATGACTCTTGGAAGAAGGGTAGGAAAAAAGGGAAAGCGCACAAACGGAAAAGCGTAAGGTCATGAGGGAGTTAACATTGTAACATTCCTCAACTTTTTTCTCTATTTTTTTCTATTTTTTCAAAAAATGCTAACTAAAATTCTACAATATTTTTTTTAAAAAACTAGTCATTTGACGCAGCAGACTATGCTTGAGAATAAACCTAATTACACAATGAGAAATTTGGGAATGTGAGAACAGGTTGTAATTTGTAGTATACAGGAAGAACAAGAATCTGTATAACTAATCTTTTACTATATAGTTGCAAGTCAAATTTATATATGAGATAGCCAAAATGATTGTCTATGAAATGAAGGTAGTCTCACACTTAAAGCTGTAGAGGATGGTGAGATATGAGCCTGAAAGTGAAAAGTTCAGAGCGTTGTTGCCCTTTGCTCATCAATGTATGTAAATGAGCTATTGGTCGAACACACATCTCCCTGAGAATCTACCTCCAGACCTTATTTTAGTTGAAAGGGGGTATTACAAGTGTGATATGTAGATCAGGAGAGCAGACTTTCAGTCATTATATGTCTCACACTGGTAACACCTCCTTTTATTTAACCCTGCTGTTCTGTTCAGTCAAATATGACCAGATTTGAAGGTTTTTATTTCATTTTTTATTTATTTATGAACAACCATGTTCACATACAATATAATAATGCAACAGGTATTCAAATAAACCACTTAAATTAGCTAGAAATCAAGACTTTAATAGGTCCGGTAAAAAATTACCGGTACGTTATACGGTAAGTGTATAGTAGACCCGTACAGAATAGCAGGGTTAAAATAATCTTTAAAGGCAGATTCTCAGGGAAATACAGCATGTCTCAAGCTCATATATAAATTAGCTATAAAGATCTAAGACATCGAATCACAGATATCAAGGTATCATTTTGTTCATCTTCCTCTGAGCTATGAATCCACATAGACAGTTTAGAAGGGTTGATTCTACAGACATGTTGTCTTCATATTTAATAAGTTATCTACTATCATGCTGAAAACATGACATTTAACAAATCATATGGCATTGAAAATGTTAAGTCCTGCACACCACCCAGAGGATTTTTCTCAGTATCACCATAAGGGCAGAGACACACTATGCGAGATGCATGCTTGATACTCGCATGACTCACCCAGCATGGCTGCCAGCTCTCTGGACTGAAATGGGTCAGCTGCTTGTGTTTCTATGGAGTTGACATGCTCCAGTCCAGAGATGCAACTGCTGGGCTGGGTGAGGCATGCAAGACTCATGCGGGTACCTCGCATTCATCTTGCATAGTGTATCTCTGCCCTAAGTGATTGCCTTAGTGAGAGACCTGTCAATCAACTGCAGTGGCACTAGGGAAAGCAGGCCTGGAGCAGCATCGGTATAGTCTCATCCCTGCCTATGGGCCTAGTTTGATCTTCAAACAATGAAGGTGTATATACCATGATTTGGGCACATATTATGGTCACACATTTTAATTTTGTAATGTGTAGTAAAATAAAAACAATTTAATGAACAATATTGCGTGTATATAATACTTAAGTCCTGATTTTATTTAATTTCAAAAGTGACCATTCATTAGTTATTATTTTTATAGTATATAACAAAAAAAGGCAATACTGAGTTTATTTAAAGTTCCTAATGGATTAGGGCTCATTTAAATTTATTTTTTACATTTAGTGTATGTATTTGGGCTTAGTTACCCAATGTTTACTCTGGTTACCAGCGTTCTCACTGATTGCTGATCGCTGGTGAGTCTGCCTGTGTGACAGCTCACCAGCGATCAGATAACGATGTCCCAGCGACCCGATCATTGGTTGGGTCGCTGGAACATCGCTATGTGTAATGGGGCCTTAACAGATGGAATAGTAGCATCTGTTTCACATAGGTTCCCTGCTAGGAAGAGGTACAAATAGTTTGTCCACCTTTAATTAGTAGTTAATAATAAAATTTAAACTTAATAGTTTGTAACCCTAATGCACCAGTATAGATACAATTAGCATGTACAACATGAGTTTTCCCGTGAATGTGAATATGGCCATAGCCACTGATGAATCCATCCATTGCTCCTGCTTTTATCATTTATGCAATCCAACATATCTGTTTAAACACACTAGGTCATACAAAGTTACTGGTGACTACTCATTCACTTCAGTAATTTAGCACAGTAGTGGTTAACTTTGAAAGATATTGTATGTGGGCCTCATATACATTGGGTAAAATAAGTATTTAGTTTTGCAGGTTTTCCCAACTACAGAAGTTTGTAATTTTTATCGTAGGTACACTTTAATTGTGAGAGCCATAATCGAAAAAAAAAAAAAAATCACATTGTATGATTTTTACATAATTTAATTGCATTTTATTGCATGAAATAAGTATTTGATACAATAGAAAAACAGAACTTCATATTTGATGCAGAAACCTTTTTTGCAATTACAGTATTCAGACATTTCCTGTAGTTCTTGACCAAGTTTGCACACACTGCAGCAAGGATTTTGGCCCACTCCCTAATACAGATCTTCTACAAATCTTTGGGGTTTGAGAGCTGTCACTTGACAACATTCAGTTTCAGCTCCCTCCAAAACTTTTCTATTGGGTTTAGGTGTGGAGACTGGCTTGCCACTCCAGGACTTTTGAAATGTTTTTACTTAGTGGAAAGACCTTGTTGGCCAAAATCTCACAATACATGATCCCAATCGTCCTTCCTTAAATACGGTCCAGTCGTCCTGTCCCCTTTGCAGAAAAGCACCGTCAAAGTATGATTTTTCCACCCCCATGCTTCATGTTGGGATGGTGCTCATTCCACTTCTTTCTCTATACACACAAAGTGGAGTTGATACCAAAAAGTTCTATTTTGGTCTCACCTGATCCCATGGCCTTCTCCCATACCTCCTCTGGATCATCCGGACGGTCATCGGCAAGCTGCAAACAGGCTTCGGCATGTGCTGGCTTAAAGGGAACCTGTCACCTAATTTTAAGCCCCTACACTATCTCTAGCTGTCCCTACACCTTCCTAGCAGCTCCCTATCTCTCCCTTTCTTATCTAAAGTGATTCTATTAAACATGTGTAAATTAAGTCTGAACTTACTGCAGTCCCCGTGGTTAGGGGACTGGGTAGGCGTGGCCACGCTTCCACAGCACTCCTCCATGTTGTAATGCACGCCCCGCTGGGCGGCATTATTCAGGGCCCTCTCTGCCCCATGTCTTTGTAATCTGCCACCATGTTTGTAGTTCTAAGCACCGGCCGGACGTCACTTCCGGCGCGGTGCATTATGGGGCCGGTCACGTGATCGGCCCTAGTGCATTATGGGGCCGATCACGTGATCGGCCCGGCTCCGCGCATGCGCAATGCGCTTACTGAAGCTGGGTCGGTCACGTGATCGGCCCCATAATGCACTAGGGCCGATCACGTGACCGGCCCCATAATGCACCGCGCCGGAAGTGACGTCCGGCCGGTGCTTAGAACTACAAACATGGCGGCAGATTATAAAGACATGGGGGCAGAGAGGGCCCTGAATAATGCCGCCCAGCGGGGCGTGCATTACAACATGGAGGAGTGCTGTGGAAGCGTGGCTACGCCTACCCAGTCCCCTAACCACGGGGACTGCAGTAAGTTCAGACTAATTTACACATGTTTAATAGGGAGACTTTAGATAAGAAAGGGAGAGATAGGGAGCTGCTAGGAAGCTGTAGGGACAGCTAGAGATAGTGTAGGCACTTAAAATCAGGTGACAGGTTCCCTTTAAGCAGAGGGACCTTGAGTGCCCTGCAGGATTTCAATCCATGACGGTGTAGTGCGTTACTAATGGTAATCTTTGAGACTGTGATCGTAGCTTTCTTCAGGTCATTGACCAGGTCCTCCCGTATAGTTCTGGTCGGATTTTGGACTTTTCTCAGAATCTACCTTACCCCACGAGGCAAGATCTTTCATGGAGCCCTAGACCGAGGAGATTGGCAGTCATCTTATGTTTCTTCCATTTTCTAATAATTGCACCAACAGTTGTTGCCTTCTCACCAAGCTGCTTGCATATTTTCCTGTAGTCCATCCCAGCCTTGGGCAGGTCTACAATTTTGTCCCTGGTGTCTTTAGACAGTTGTTAGATTTGGCCATGGTGGAGAGGCTGGAATGGGATTGATTGTGTGAACAAGAGTCTTTAATACAGGTAACGGGTTCAATCAGGAGCAGTTAATACAGGTAATGAGTGCAGAATAGGAGGCTTCTTAAGAAAAACTGACAGGTTTGTGAAAGGCAGAATTCTTGCTGTTTGGTAGCTGATCAAATACTTTCTAAATTAAATAAAATCCAATTGATACAATCTGGTTTTCTGGATTTTTTTCTAGATTCCGTCTCTCAGTTGATGTGTACCTATAATGAAAATTACAGACCTCTCCATTCATTGTAGGTGGAAAATCTTGCAAAATCAGCAGTGTAGCAAATACAAATGTACACGAAATGCTTATGGTATAAATCGTGCCAGAACACATACAGTCATGTCTCTCTAAGTCTACCTTCACATTTGCGTTTGTGTCTGCATGCTGATGGCATGCAGACACAAACGCAGTCAGAAGCATGTCATTTTGATGTGTCCGCAGCGGAGAATGTCAGCCTGCGGACACATTACTGTGCAGCCCGGGCAGCCAATCAGAGGTGTCCGGGGGCAGGCCGGAGGCAGAGATCAGCGGCGGAGATCTCCTCCTCCCCGCCGCCGGTAAGCTCCGGGACGTGTCGGCAAGGAGAAACAGCTGATTTGACAGCTGTTTGAATCTCCCGCGCCGACACCGAGAGGAGATGTCGGCGCGGGAAGATTCAAACAGCTGTCACATCAGCTGTTTCTCCCCGCCGACACCGCTATGAGATTACCGGCGTCGGGGAGGAGGAGATCATAAGAGGCTCAGCTGATCTCCCGGTGGCCGTCGGTGATCTCCTGTGACCGCACCGGCGACCACCGGGAGAGATTTCAATGGGTCCGCAGCTTTCTCCTGCGCTGTCAAGCGCAGAACACTACGGACCCATTGACGCCAATGCATTTTTTGTGCGCTTGGGGACGCTTGCTGATTTTCCAAGGTCCCCGAGCGCACAAAAAATGCAACATGCTGCGTCCCGAACGCAGTGCACATGCGTTTGACTGCGTATGGGAAGGAAGCATACGCTGCCTTCCCATACGCAAATGTGAAGGCAGCCTAAACCATGGTGTTGCAATTTTGAGCACTTTAGTGCAGTATGAAAAGACAAAGAAGCTGTATAATATGATGGGGTAGGTACCCCATGAGCAAAAAGTAGTCAATCTAGTAAATGATAAGACACCAAATATGTTTGATAAGTTTGATTCCCTTTTAATAAATTATAGCATAATGAAGCTAAGAGATTAAAACTTAACTTTTACTGAAATCATCTAAAAGGACAATAGATCTGTCCTGGTAATAACACACAACAAAAAAGAAAACCACACATATGGTGCTTAGTGTAACTCGTGTATTGCTAAAAAGATCCTTCACAATCCAACTGAGGATCAAATTGTGATCAATCATAAGACTACTTATCAGTTTTCTCATATAGTCATAGCCTAACTCCCTTATATCTGGCTATAACAGGTAAAAAGGATCAAATCATTCCTGTCGACAAACCAAATATATATGTCTAATGGAAAAACAACTCCTGCACCCTCTATATTGGAATTAATTCACCAGGTTGTCTTCAGTAGTTCACATATGTTTGAGTTCTTGTGGCTCTGGATGACCTTTTACTGATGATGTCCGGGCTCAATGGGGCTCAACAAAGTATTCAAAATGCCACCATGTCATCTGATTTGCTCCCTTGATTTCCTTTTAACATTATTTTTCTCATGATCCTTATGATTAAAGGGAACCTGTCAGCTCATTTTAGGCCACTAACCTACCACTACCTGTCCCCAAACCTTGCTGTCTCATACCTAACCATCCCTCTTTGACTTAAAACTACACTTTAAGGGCCCCATCACACATGAGCGACGCTCCAGCGATCCCGACAGCGATACGACCTGGCCGGGATCGCTGGAGCGTTGCTACGTGGTCGCTGGTGAGATATCAAACAGTCAGATCTCACCAGCGACACAGCACGATCCAGCGGTCATTGGGAATCTATCACTCTCGGGTGTAGTATTGAGATTGATGATTGTTGTCCCTGTTAAACACAGCGATGCACGCTGCCCAGCGGGAGTTGAACAACCAAAAAATGGTCCTGAACGGTTTGTAACAATCAGCGATCTCACAGCGGTGGTCTGATCACTTCTACGTGCCACACATAGCAAGATCGCTGGCGAGGTCGCTGTTACGTCACATAACTTGTGACTCAGCAGCGATCTCGCTTAGTGTGAAGGAGACTTAAAGCTTCTGAAAAATGATTTAATAACTTACATGCAGTCTACATCCATAAACTGGAAAGGGCGGTCTCCAGAGCTCCATTCTCCCTCCTCGCTGGCTCTTCTCACGCCCCCCTGGGCATTATCATTCCGTGTTCTCTGCTGAAATTCCCACCTCCTCGATACAGTATGACCAGAACTGACGTCCAGGTGCACGTAATACTGTATGGAGGAGGTTGGAATATCAGCAGATAACACGGAATGATGACGCCCAGGGGGGCATGAGAAGAGCCAGCGAGAAGGGAGAATGGAGCCCTAGAGACCGCCCACTCCAGTCTACGGATGTAGACTGCATGTAAGTTATTAAATTATTTTTCAGAAACTTTATAGTGTAGTTTTAGGTCAGAGAGGGATGGTTAGGGATGAGCTAGCAAGGTGCAGGGACAGGTAGTGGTAAGTTAGCGGCGTAAAACGAACTGACAGGTTCCCTTTAAAGTCCTTCTCAGCCAATACATTGTGTATTAGAAATACTGCCGTACATTAACAGTGCAAGGGCGAGAGATAACATAGTACCATTACATCAGTTCCAATGGTAATTAGTTATGTAGTATTTTATTTTTTTTGCTTCTCGTATTTAAATATCTGGGCATTTCCTTGATACTTTTCTTAGGCACCTCCCTAAATAAATATTCTGGCCTTGTTTCTCCAGTCATAGTCTGTTTCATTGCATGTTATCTGATCAGATGAGATTACTAAGGCTATAATACCAGGGTTACAACAGACTTTTGACCTTCACAATTTTCTTCTCAAAATTTCACAGCTGGCTGAATAATGGAGGGCAAAACCATGTGAAATCATCCTCACTTGTTAAGTGCCGTGTTTTTATCTTTCACTGAAAGTGTACCAAAGATATTATTCTTAGGCCCATGTCACACACACAGATATTTGTGCAGATATTGTTCACAGATCTCTGGTTGAAGTGAAATCATGGACACATTGTAACATTTGTACACAGCCACATAATGGAGCAATGTGTCCATGATTTCACTGCAACCAGAGATCTGTGAACAATATCTGCACAAATATCTGTGTATGTGACATGGCCCTTACAAGTATTCTCAATGCCAGACTTTCTCTATAGAAAATAAGGCTATGCTTCCCAAAGTGAGAAATAGGCTCTGAAAGAACAAGGTCCAAACTGCTCTATATACAAAATAAATCCTTTAATAATGGAGACACTCTAGGCAAAGCTGATACACTGCTGGAACGACCGTGTCGTTGAGTGCACTGCCACCCTGCACTAGGCACAGCACAATATTTTTGTGTTTTGTATGTTCCTATGACAGAGGTTTTTATAGGTATAGTTTTTTTCTTTCTTTGTATTTAATAATTATGGATTTTCCACCCTCATTTAAGAGCCAGAATAACCTATAACAGCATAAACCATAATGATCCGGAGAATTATTTTCAAATGTCAGTTTGCTTTTTTCATCCCTACATGTGCGTAAGATTGTAATATACAAGACCTTTCTATAAGCCACTGTAGAACCTCATCACTGCAGTGTTTCCATGTAGAGCATTACATTCCTAGAAAAGTCAATGAGGTGTAATTTGCATGTGATGTGTAATATTACAGAAAGCTTGCAGCAGACTGGAATGATTATTTTCCATGTCAGATCGTAGCTCTAACGAATGTGCCATCCATAATGAACCTATTTGTGACATGGCTATAAAGCACTGCAGTGTCTGATGTTATGGTTGACACATTCCCACTGAAGGAGAACAAAAACATATTCTGCTACTGTGGCTTTAGCTGAAATTTAATGGCTGGAGCAGTGACTTCTTAAGGGTTCTTTCTGAGTTTAATTAAATGTGACCTCTTCTTGCTTTGAAATACTTGCCTTATATCTGATATTTGAAAAATTCATTTCCTCAATTGTTCTTGTAATACATAGACTCAGATTAGCAGAGTGAATGTATGTTCATATACAGTACAGACCAAAGGTTTGGACACACCTTCTCATTCAAAGAGTTTTCTGTATTTTCATGACTATAAAAATTGTAGATTAACACTGAAGGCATCAAAACTATGAATTAACACATGTGGAATTATATATTTAACAAAAAAGTGTGAAACAACTGAAAATATGTCTTATATTCTAGGTTCTTCAAAGTAGCCACCTTTTGTTTTGATGACTGCTTTGCACACTCCTGGCATTCTCTTGAGGAGCTTCAAGAGGTAGTCACCGGAAATGGTCTTCCAACAGTGTTGAAGGAGTTCCCAGAGATGCTTAGCACTTGTTGGCCCTTTTGCGTTCACTCTTCGGTCCAGCTCACCCCAAACCATCTCGATTGGGTTCAGGTCTGGTGACTGTGGAGGCCAGGTCATCTGGCGTAGCACCCCATCACCATCACACCTCCTCCTCCATTCTTCATGGTGGGAACTAGGCATGTAGAGTCCATCCGTTCACCTTTTCTGCATCGCACAAGGACACGGTGGTTGGAACCAAATATCTCAAATTTGGACTCATCAGACCAAAGCACAGATTTCCACTGGTCTAATGTCCATTCCTTGTGTTCTTTAACCCAAACAAGTCTCTTCTGCTTGTTGTCTGTCCTTAGCAGTGGTTTCCTCGCAGCTATTTTACCATGAAAGCCTGCTGCACAAAGTCTCCTCTTAACAGTTATTGTAGAAATGTGTCTGCTGCTTAAACTCTGTGTGGCATTGACCTGGTCTTTAATCTGAGCTGCTGTTAACCTTCGATTTCTGAGGCTAGTGACTCGGATGAACTTATCCTCCGCAGCAGAGGTGACTCTTGGTCTTCCTTTACTGGGGCAGTCCTCATGTGAGCCAGTTTCTTTGTAGCGCTTGATGGTTTTTGCAGCTACACTTGGGGACACTTTCAAAGTTTTCCCAATTTTTCAGATTGACTGACCTTCATTTCTCAAAGTAATGATGGCCACTCATTTTTCTTTACTTAGCTGCTTTTTTCTTGCCATAATACAAATTCTAACAGTCTATTCAGTAGGACTATCAGCTGTGTATCCACCAGACTTCTGCACAACACAACTGATGGTCCCAACCCCATTTATAAGACAAGAAATCCCACTTATTAAACCTGACCGGTCACACCTGTGAAGTGAAAACCATTTCCGGTGACTACCTCTTGAAGCTCATCAAGAGAATGCCAAGAGTGTGCAAGCAGTAATTAAAGCAAAAGGTGGCTACTTTGAAGAACCTAGAACATAAGACATATTTTCAGTTGTTTCACACTTTTTTTTTTGTTAAGTATATAGTTCCACGTGTGTTAATTCATAGTTTTGATGCCTTCAGTGTGAATCTACAATTTTCAAAGTCATAAAAATACAGAAAACTCTTTGAATGAGAAGGTGTGTCCAAACTTTTGGTCTGTACTCTATATATATCATTATATATAAATCTATACAGGGTGGGCCATTTATATGGATGCACCTAAATAAAATGGGAATGGTTGTTGATTTCAACTTCCTGTTTGTGACACATTAGTATATGGGAGGGAGAAAACTTTTCCTGATGGGTGGTGACCATGGCTGTCATTTTGAAGTCGCTGATTTTGGATCCAACTTTATTTTTTTCAATGGGAAGAGGGTCATGTGACACATCAAACGTATTGAGAATTTCATAAGCAAAACAAAGACAATTGTCTTCAGATGAGTGATGAGGCAAATGTTTTTGTGAATGGTGAAGTTAACAAACAAAACCAGCGCTATTGGTCTGACACTAACCCACAGTGGATAGATCCCTCCAAGACTGTTGGAACACAAAAATTGATGGTACGGTGTGGTATATGGGGTACAAAGATAGTGGGGCCATTCTTCATCAATGGAGACCCCAGTGCCACTGGATATCTGAAATTGCTACATTTCTCAGAAATGTAGATATTTGTGCAAATTTATGAAAAAAAAAGAAAAACTGAAATATCAAATGGTCATAAGTACGCACACCTTTTGCTCAGACACTCATATTTAAGTCACATGCTGTCCTTTTCCTTATGATCTTCCTTGAGATGGTTCCACTGCTTCATTGGAGTCCAGCTGTGTTTAATTAAACTTTATATATAATTTTTATTTATTTTTTTAGAAATTTTATTGACAGACACTTTGCTAGTCTGAGTTTTTATATTTGTGTGTGCATATATATAATGTGTTCTGAATTACCAGAATTACATGATTTCTTCTTCTTCTGTTTAGGCTCTCTACAACTCTATTAAGAATGAGAAACTGGAATGGGCTGCGTAAGTGTCATTTATTTATTCCCTGTGAAGTCAAAATATCCCTCATTATTTACTGTTCCTTGCATGGTATTTTAATTGACGAATTTGGTTGTATTGCCCGCCGTGCATGAGGAAACCTTTTGTGTTTACATCTGTATGGTTACACCTGCATCAGTTTACCTTTTGTCTAAGACTGGCTCCACACCACGTTTTTGGGGATCTGGGTCTATCCGTTTTGAAATGGATGATGCTGGATTGGTCATATATGACCATCCGTTTGTGTGAATTCAGTCCTGGATCCGTTTCTGTCCTGTTTTTTCCTGTACCCAGAATCCGAGACTGCTCCGATTTTGGGCACACTGGACAAAAATGGCCAGAAACAAATCAGGTCCGGAGCACATAACATGGGAATCTATGGTGTCAGATCTGGGGGAAAAAAATATTTTTTTTCCCGGTTTTAGGTACTGAGCATGCGCAGAACAAATGCACTGGTCCTCCCAGCCCAATTTCTGTTCAGGATCTCTCTCCCTCTCTCCCTATCTCTCTCTCTCTTCTTCTCCAAAACTGACATTACCATTATGTCCTATGGCTGCACCAATTGCCATGCACAAAATGGATCCTTGAAAAAACAGGATCCGGGAGCATAATTGCCATCCGTTTACACAAATGCGTTCTTGTTCATGTGGTCCTTCAAAAAACAGGATCCACACAGGCAGGCAAAAAACTTGATGTGAAGGGGGCCTGATATCTTTGCCTGGTAGAGTCCTGATATAAGTTGTTTGTTCTTGCTATATATTTTTGATCTTATTCTTCTGCAGTTGTCTATAATTGTGCACTTTCTTGCCCAGTGTTCTTAATTGGTATCTGGTGATGTTATGGATAAGCATCAGAAAGGATTAAATGGATTATCACACTGTAAGGCATTATTTATTAATCAACTTTCAAATGATGACACTCAAGGTTCAGGTTGATTGCTATGGAGGAGTCCCGAATTTACTGGGATTCTTCTTCCTTCCTTTTCACCAAGTAATAATGAATTATTAAGGAAGTGTGTCCTGTCCTAATTACTTGATCCTCTCCTACAGGGTATTATGATTTTGTACTTAGGTACAAGGGCATGGGCAGGATTAAAATGTTCAGTAACAGGCTTCCTGCTTAAAACTTAAGTATGAACAGTATAGGGAGATCAAGATGTAGAGCTTTGCAAATTACCCCTGTTATGGATGCTCCCCACACCTTTCAGGTGACGCTGTCATCTTAATTGTCTGCTGCCAAATTGGATGCTTTGTCTGTGTGTGTGCACGTCACCGTATAAGAACCACGCTGACACACAAGTCATTATAGAGCTTAATGACAAAGACCTTTTATTAAGGGAGGGGTTAGCAGTTTTATACTCATCATTAAAGGGGCATTTCTTAAAGGTGGTTCTAGGTAATTGCATAATTTTATGCTGAAAACACATTCAATTATGTTCTGTGTGTTAGTTAGTTTAAACTAGCCTTGAAGTGTACATTCAGTCCAAAGACATTCTGGTAAGACTTTCAGTGCAGCTACCTCTAAGTCAAAACATTTATATAAAATCTGAGACAGAGAAAATTCTAGAGGAAAGACAAGGATTCACATAACCATGTTTTTGGGAGGTTTCTGAATGGCTTCAATTATTCAAATAAATTATTAACTATTTATTGCCATAACATCCCTGCTTCTATAACTAAATTCAATTTTCCAAATGCACCATGTAAAAATATAAAAAAAATACCCTTGTGTACATGCTAACATTTAACTTTCCACATCCAATCGATACAAACCCTCTCCCCACCCTACAATCAGTATATTACACTTCTAATTTCCTCATAAGTCACAAAACCTTGTAAGCTCTTACGTTATGTATAAGATGGTATATATATATACAGTGCCTTGTGAAAGTATTCGGTCCCCTTCAACTTTTCAACCTTTTGCCACATTTCAGGCTTCAAACATAAACAATAAATTCTAATTTTTTTGTGAAGAATCAACAACAAGTGGGACGCAATCGTGATGTGGAATGAAATTTATTGGATATTTTAAACTTTTTTAACAAATAAAAAACTGAAAAGTGGGGCGTGCAATATTATTCGATCCCCTTGAGTTAATACTATGTAGCACTACCTTTTGCTGTGATAACAGCTGCAAGTCGCTTGGGGTATGTCTCTATCAGTTTAGCACATCGACAGTCTGAAATTCTTGCCCAATCGTCCTTGCAAAACAGCTCGAGGTTGGATGGAGAGAGTTTGTGAACAGCAGTTTTCAGCTCTTTCCACAGATTCTCGATTGGATTCAGGTCTGGACTGTGACTTGGCCATTCTAACACCTTGATATGTTTATTTTTGAACCATTCCATTGTAGATTTTGCTTTATGTTTGGGATCATTGTCTTGTTGGGAGATAAATCTCCATCCCAGTGTCAGGTCTTTTGCAGACTTCACAAGGTTTTCTTCCAGAATGGTCCTGTATTTGGCTCTGTCCATCTTCCCATCAATTTTATCCATCTTCTCTGTCCCTGCTGAAGAAAAGCAGGATCAAACCATGATGCTGCCACCACCATGTTTGACAGTGGGGATGGTGTTTTGAGGGTGATGAGCTGTGTTGTTTTACGCCAAACATATCGTTTTGCATTGTAGCCAAAAAGTTTGATTTTGGTTTCATCTGACCAGAGCACCTTATTCCACATGTTTGGTGTGTCTCCCAGGTGGCTTGTGGCAAACTTCAAACGAGGCTTTTATGGATATCTTTGAGAAATGGCTTTCTTCTTGCCACTCCTCCATAAAGACCAGATTTGTGCAGTGTACGACTGATTGGTGTCCTATGGACAGATTCTCCCACCCCAACTGTAAATCTCTGCAGTTCATCCAGAGTGATCATGGGCCTTTTGGCTGCATCTCTTATCAGTCTTCTCCTTGTTCGAGATGAAAGTTTAAAGGGACGGCCGGGTCTTGGTAGATTTGCAGTGGTCTGATACTCCTTCCATTTCAATATGATCACTTGCACAATGCTCCTTGAGATGTTAAAAACTTGGGAAATCTTTTTGTATCCAAATCTAGCTTTAAACTTCGCCACAACAGTATCCCCGACCTGCCTGGTGTGTTCCTTGGTCTTCATAATGCTCTCTGCACTTGAAACAGAACCCTGAGACTATCACAGAGCAGCTGCATTTATACAGGGACTTGATAACACACAGGTAATGACTGGTAAATGGTATCATTACCAGTCATTTAGAACAACATTGTATCATCCAGAGATCCTCACTGAAATTCTGGAGTGAGTTTGCTGCACTGAAAGTAAAGGGCTGAATAATATTGCACGTACCACTTTTCAGTTTTTTATTTGTTAAAAATTTTTAAAGTATCCAATAAATTTGTTTCCACTTCACGATTGTGTCCCACTTATTGATTTTTCACAAAAGAAATTAGAATTTATATCTTTATGTTTGAAGCCTGAAATGTGGCAAAAGGTTGAAAAGTTCAAGGGGGCCAAATACTTTCACAAGGCGCTGTGTGTGTGTATGTGTATATATATATATATATATATATATATATATATTATACAATACATATATATATACAATACATATATCAATGACGACAAGATGGGGCGCGAGCTCTATGGTGCTGGTGGCGTGGCTGTTTCTCCTCCTGTCCGTGCCCTCTCTCCCCCTTGTTTGCTGTTTCTCTCTCACTTGTATTGTCTTTTCCCCTCTATATTCTCTCCTTTGACCTGTCTCCCCCAGGCTGTGGAGTCAGTCGGTGCCCATTTTGGGTGGAGTCAGTCATTTTCAGGGAAATTGAGGAGTTGGAGTCATATGTGTGGCTTACTGACTTCATAGTCATGGCTGTAGAGTTGGAGTCAAATTAAATGTCTATTTTGGTTGAGTTGGAGTCTGAGTCAGAGTCTGATTCAAGGTAATTAAAGAGACGGAGGTGGATGTTTGGCTTATCGACTCCTCAGCTCTGGTTCCCCCCCAATATGCTGTCTCTCTCCCCTGTGCACTCTTTCTCCTGTGTGCTGTCTTCTCCCATCATGTGCTTGCACCTTTGAGCAGTCTTCCTCCTGTATGAGGTCTCCCTCCTGTGCTGTCTTCTCCCATCTATGCGCTCTCCATTGAGCTGTCTCCCCCCTGTGCCCTTTCTCTCCCCTGTGTGCTCTCTCTCCCCTGTGTGTACTCTTCTCCTGTACGCTCTCTCTTCCCTGTGCGCTTGCTCTCTCCCCTGTGTGCTTTCTCTTTCCCCTATGCGCTTTCTCTATCCCCCTGTGTGCTTTCTCTCTCTAGCGCTCTCTCTCTCTCCCCCCTGTGCGCTGTCTCTACCCTTCGGAGTACTCTTTCTTGCTCCCTGTGCGCTGTCTTTGGCCCCTGTATTTTCGGCCCTCCCCTGTACACTCTCTCTGCTCCCCTGTATGCTCTCTCTGCTACTGTGTGCTCTCTTGTCCCCTTGTGTGCTCTCTCTGCCTCTTTAGCACTCTCGCTTCCCCCCTGTGCACTCCCCCTCCAGTTCTTTGTCTCTCCCCTCTTGTGCGCTCTTTCCCCCTTGGTGTCCAGATATGGTGGCGGCGTAAGTGCGCATACGCACACCGGGTCACTGGGTATGCCCAGGTATACCGGGTATACCTAGGTGTTACAAGATGGCGGTGTCACGCTGGGAGTGGGGAAGACACCCAGCGTAGGATAACGACGGGGGGGGGGAATAAGGGGTCCCTACTGCTAAGGGCACAAGAAGGAGACGGTGACCCCTAGACTTACTAGGGCTGACCCTGTCTGCCCTAACGTCCCTGTACAGTCTCCTCAACTGTCGCCGACCACGAACCTCGTCCCTCTCTGATCCTAGCGCTATCTGAGCTAAGGATCAGATGGAGAGGTGCACTAGACCCCTCCACTATCAACTAAAGACAAACACCAGGGAAGACAGACATTTGGGGAAAAGAAACACTTATCTTTCAGCAGACCACAGCGAGCTCACAACCTCAGCTTCTGCTGGAGCAAGGATAAAGAGTCCACAAGGAAATATCACCTGCACTGAGGAAGGGTAATGAACCTCCTTATAAAGGTATAAGGAATCTGCTGGGTCCTAGAGACCTACCATACAGGTGGATACAACCAGACCGAGCACAAGACCTCCACAGCCGTCTCCCCAAAATAGAGAGATCTCATCACACCTTCTCTTCATCTACACAGAAGGTAAATGCCCCTGAAAGAGACGGACCATCCTCCACCATTATGGCTGGTGGGCCAAACGCTGAGATCGTCTGCGCGTGACCTCCACCCTGTCACCCGCGCCACCCGTGACAGGCGGCCACCTGAGAAAGTGGGCATGTGCGCAGGGTATTCGCATCAGCCCTCAGGTGACTATGTTTGGGCAGCTGTGGGGGACGGTGGCAGCAGTTTCGGATGGTGGTGGTTGTGAGTGGCAGCGGCACAATGTTTTCACTACCGCCAGTGGACGCCAAATTTGCACACCCATCTCTTTGGTGTGCAAATATGATGGAGGCGCGTAATGGCAGGACACCCGGATGCCAGAAGAGACAGACAGGACAGTGCAATTATGTAACTGCCCCCTTGCGCGCTCCCTCTGGTCCCCCTGCACGCTCCCTCTGGTAACCCTGCGCACTGTCTCTGCCCCTACTGTGTGCTTTCTCTGCCTGCCCCCTGCACGCTGTCTCTGCCTTCCCCCCTGTTCGCTGTCTCTGCCTGCCCCCCTGAGCGCTGTCTCTAGCCCTCCTGCGTGCTGTCTCTGGCCCCCTGCGCGCTTTTGTCCTGCATTTGCATGTGCACAAATACAGCCAAAGCAGCACAAACCCATTGCATTTGTGCAAGTACAAACGCAGCACTAAAACGCAGCACAATTAAGGGGACACACAAACAAACAGACACACCCAGAGAAACAGACAGACAAACAGACAATTTTTCACCCTCCCCCGGTGATCTCCGGTGACTCTTTCACCGTATATCGGCAGAAGATGTCTGTATCATCTTGCCAGGACCTTGCACCATGTGACTCAGCTAGACACATGGTGTGCAGGTTCTGGCTCTGATAGGACAATTCCCGCAGGTCCTTCAGCCAGTGTTTACAGAGCAAGAAACACTGTGGTTCGCTGTACGATTGCTGGGGAGGGTGAGTATTAGTGTTTTTATGCTGCCTAAATCGTTTGAAGAAAGCATCACAAACGCAATGTGGGAATACCCATGCGTTTGTGATGCTTTTTTTTAGATTAGAAAGGAGTCTATTGGGAAAATGCAGCGCAACAACAGACAAGTTAATTGTAGGGACATAAAAAAACGCAGGCGATTTCTGCACCACAAACGCACATGTGGGCACAGCTTCTAGAAAATCACATTGACTTTCATTACAAAACGGTGGATGCTGCATTTCTCGTGCAGAAACGCATAAAAAAACACCAAAAACGCACAGTGGGCACATAGCCTTAATATGCAGCAAGGTACATATTAGCATTTATCATATCTTCTCAAAGTACAAGATGAAAATGTTCGTTGTACCTGTGACAAACAAATGACAATGCATTCTGGGACTTCCCATAATACCTTGCTATTGAACCAGATCAAATATATAAAAATATCACTTTCTGGTGTTTTTATATATTTGATCTGGTTCAATAGTAAGATACATATAGTACTGTTACCAAATATTACAATGATGGAATGCATTAATTGCTATGTACAAATGAGTTAGAGTATCTAAAGTCTTTGCTGGGACAGAACATATATATAATATATGAGTATGTATGTGTTTACATATATAGATATAGATATACGCATACATACATCTGGTGAAATAGACACTGCACATGTCATTAATTTTCGAAGTAAAGGTTCCATTTTAAATTTCTCTATATTATTCAATGTGGAGAAACAGAAAAGAATAGTGCCGAGCTACCGCAAGGGTTATTCAATCCACATTGGATGAAATAGGGTGATTTTTATAAGGTCAACATGTTTCAGAGAGCGATTTTTCCTACTTCAGGACAAAAAACCCTCATCACATATCTGTATATATTCTTTATCCTGAAGAAGTGAGATATTGCTCTATGAAACATGTTTACCTAATAAAAATCACCCAATTTCATCCAAAAGAATAATCGTTGCATTATGCGTGGCATTATCCTTTTTTTCTTTCTCTACGGGGAATACTATCTCCAGGGGAGTTGCAGCAGCCGTGTTAATGCATTTGATAGTAGTTGTGGTTTCTCACAACTACCCAAGGTTAGCCTTTCAGTGTCTCCTCAGATAAGACCATACTGCGCTTCTAATGTCTTTCAGCTTGTTCTGCTATTCTGAATTTCTCAGGAGATGTGCATAACAATCCCTCTAATCCACGAAAGCAAATAAATCAAGTCATAGCTGTCTGTAAATTGTTATGTTTAAAAATGAGAAATGCCCCAGGGAAAAAGTATTGAGCAGATGAAGAAAGAGAGGTGCAAAAAGCCATGGAAAGTCCTAACATCAGGTTAAATCTATCAGTAATTAGGTTGGAAACCTGCCACTTACTGAAAAATATCAGCTGGTTCAATTGATGACCTATAAAAAGCTGTATCATTACCAAGGTGCCACACAAGAAGCAAATCATGATGGGTAAAATCAGTGAGCTGTCTCAAGATCTTCACAACCTTTTGGTTACAAAGCATACTGATGGCATTGGTTACAAAAGAATTTCAAAACTACTGAAGGCTCCAGTGATCACTGTTGGGACCATAGGCCAGTAGTGTAAAGGGTATGTCACACGCGTCAATATCGCCTGCACGATCACGGATGCACGTGACGTTGCAGCGATATTGACGCGTGTGCCATACTGAATCAACCAGCGATAAATCGCTGGTTGATGATCGCCAGGTTTTAGAATCTGTTCTAAAACCTGGCGATGGTCGCCCGGTGGACACGCAGCATTGCTGCGTGTGACACCGGGAGTAGCGATATTCCAGCTCCCACAAGCGCTGGGAGCTGGTATCCAAGGTAAACTGCGGGTATCTAGGCAGCGCGCGCTGCCTAGATACCCGATGTGTACCTTAGTAGAATGCGACATTCAGAGACACAGGATGGCCACATAGTAGCTTTAAAGACCCATCCCGGTTCATGCTTACTTATCCATGCTGTACCGGACGATATGATGATGACACTTGTTTAATATGACACATGTACCAAAGTCTATCTATGCCCTATCATGTCCTTAGTTTGGATGCCTTATCTATGACCATACAAGAGATACCTTGGAACAATTGCTGAGTCATTCTATATGTTATTGACCATTCTGGGTACTCTCGCCCATTGGAGAATTTATTTGTTTGGCATGTATAGTCATAAGACGGAGCATTAATTATGTAACCCCAAAGTGTTCTGATGAGCCTTCTGACATTTGAGAAGGCGAAACGCGTCAAGCGTTGGTGGTTTAATCTATACCCATATTGGGAACTCAGTAACCTAATGGAAGGTCGCTAGTATATGATGTTTCAAAACCCTGTCTGATATCCATATATGGGTTTGGAATTTATTCTTCTTTTTCCTCTCATTAAGTTGTCTCTCTTTTGATATCCTCAATGCGAGGCATTAGAGTATAAACATCTATCTATGTATAAAGGTATACCCTAAGGACGACTTAAGTGTAATCCTGTTGGGCAAAAAGCCTATGACCTTCTATTTTATGGTTTAATCATCTGTAAAATTACATGTGCTGAGCCCCAGTATTGTATATATATGTGTAAATGTTTGTCTAATCTTCCTGGTCCTGTTATTTTAATCTTTGATACAAATAAAAAGATATTTTTAATATTAATAAGTTGGTATTCTCTAGTTTGATAAATATAAGAAATTGGTACCTCCTATAATAACTAGTCAAATTTTGATTGAGAATCCAAATTTATTTACCAGTTTTTACAGATGTTTATTTGTAAAAATATTATAAATCATAAAACTCAAATTAAAACTTGAATCAAAAGTGTTTACCCGGGAGAGCGAAAAAGGAAAGACCCGGACCACACACAAAAGGGAACCCTACCACATAGACAGAGAAGGTAAGATGCATATAAAAACAGTGAGAGAAAAACGGAATGTTTGTTAGAGATAATTGAGAAATCAATAGTGCATAAGCACAGAATATCTATACCCACTAGAAGGATTATTCATATGCACACAGGACTCTATAAATATTAGAGGCACATATGCTAAATTGATAAAAGCATACTAGATAAGCATATAAGGTATAAAGCCACTATAAGTAATATTGTGTAAGTACACATTAATCCATAACTAAAAAAGGGAGCACAGTATAAGCAGACAAAGTTAGAGAAAGCTTCAAGAAGTATTAAGTATACTCACATGGTTCTGAAACTTCTGAAAGATACCCAGGACCAAAATTGATGATACAATACAAGATAGAGTGTGTAAAAGCACCCTGGTAATGTCTATGAAAACACACAGGCTAGCACAAAAAGGAGGTACAACAGCATATACCTCATACTAGAATTCTATTAAAACAGCATATACCTCATAATAGAATTCTAATACAACAGCATATACCTCATAATAGAATTTTAATACAACAGCATATACCTCATAATAGAATTCTAATACAACAGCATATACCTCATAATAGAATTCTAATACAACAGCGTATACCTCATAATAGAATTCTGATACAACAGCGTATACCTCATAATAGAATTCTAATACAACAGCATATACCTCATAATAGAATTCTAATGCAACAGCGTATACCTCATAATAGAATTCTAATGCAACAGCGTATACCTCATAATAGAAATATAATACAACAGCATATACCTCATAATAGAATTCTAATGCAACAGCGTATACCTCATAATAGAAATATAATACAACAGCATATACCTCATAATAGAATTCTAATACAACAACATATACCTCAATAGAATTCTAATACAACAGCGTATACCTCAATAGAATTCTAATACAACAGCGTATACCTCATAATAGAATTCTAATACAACAGCATATACCTCATAATAGAATTCTAATGCAACAGCGTATACGTCATAATAGAATTCTAATACAACAGAATATACCTCATAATAGAATTATAATACAACAGCATATACCTCATAATAGAATTCTAATACAACAGCATATACCTCATAATAGAATTCTAATATACAACAGCATATACCTCATAATAGAATTCTAAACAACAGCGTATACCTCATAATAGAATTCTAATACAACAGCATATACCTCATAATAGAATTCTAATACAACAGCATATACCTCATAATAGAATTCATAATACAACAGCATATACCTCATAATAGAATTCTAATAACAACTCAAAATAATATCCCCTAATAGATTCTAATACAACAGCATATACCTATATACTTATACAGCAGTATACCCCATTTAAAAGAATTTAATATAACAGCGATACTACCTATAATAGAGTTCTAATACAACCAGCAATATACCCATTAATAGAATTTATTGCAGCCCCATATACAGCAAGTGTAATGCATACCCATTATAGAAATATACAGCTACCCATGTATTCACCAGCGTATTGCACCCTATAACAGCTACCCATGTATTCACCTCAGTATTCACTAATACACAGCCCATGATTCAGCCAGTATACCTCATAATAGAATTCTAATTAGCAACCCCATGGTATGCAGCCCTCATATAAGAGTATTCTAATACAAACAGCAATATGACCTCATAATAGCAGCCAGTTCTAATAGCCATAACAGGCTATATACCACCATTAATGAGCAATTTACAATACAACAGCATATACCTCAGTAATCATGCAATACTACATTACATACAGCAGCATAATCCTCATAATGTAAAGCAAATATAATATCAATCAGCAGCGTACCCCATAATAGATTCTAAACAACACCGATATACCTCATATAGATTCTATCCGTTCTGCCTCTAATAGTATTCTGACACAAAGCGAATAACTCATAATGAGAGATTGCAATACAACAGCACTATACTTAACTGTTAAATTCGAATAGCAACGAGCGCTTATACCCTTATACAACCCATACTTAAAGCGATACTTTTCAATTTGCTAAAACTCGTTATACGCATATATACCTCATAATAGAATTCTAATACAACAGCGTATACCTCATAATAGAATTCTAATACAACAACATATACCTCATAATAGAATTCTAATACAACAGCGTATACCTCATAATAGAATTCTAATACAACAGCATATACCTCATAATAGAATTCTAATACAACAGCGTATACCTCATAATAGAATTCTAATACAACAGCATATACCTCATAATAGAATTCTAATACAACAGCAGTATCCTCATAATAGAATTCTAATACAACAGCTATACCTCATAATAGAATTCTAATACAACAGCATATACCTCATAATAGAATTCTAATACAACAGCGTATACCTCATAATAGAATTCTAATACAACAGCATATACCTCATAATAGAATTCTAATACAACAGCGTATACCTCATAATAGAATTCTAATACAACACATTACCTCACAATAGAATTCTAATACAACAGGTATACCTCATAATAGAATTCTAATACAACAGCATATACCTCATAATAGAATTTAATACAACAGCATATACCTCATAATAGAATTCAAATACAACAGCATATACCTCATAATAGAGTTCTAATACAACAGCATATACCGTATATACTCGTGTATAAGCCGACCCGTGTATAAGCCGACCCCCCTACTTTTGCCCCCAAAACCTGGGAAAACCTATTGACTCGCGTATAAGCCGAGGGTGGACCCCAGCACAGGTATACAGCCCCCAGCAGTGGTATACAGGCCCCAGCAGTATGATATACAGCAGGCCCCAGTGGTACATACAGCAGCCCCAGTGGTATTGCAGCCCCCATATACAGCAGCCCCAGTGGTATTGCAGCCCCAGTGGTGTATACAGCAGCCCCAATATACAGCAGCCCCAGTGGTATTGCAGCCCCAGTGGTATTGCAGCCCCTATATACAGCAGCCCCAGTGGTATTGCAGCCCCAGTGGTATTGCAGCCCCTATATACAGCAGCCCCAGTGGTATTGCAGCCCCAGTAATGCAGGGCCCCTATATACAGCAGCCCCAGTGGTATTGCAGCCCCAGTGGTATTGCAGCCCCTATATACAGCAGCCCCAGTGGTATTGCAGCCCCAGTAATGCAGGGCCCCTATATACAGCAGCCCCAGTGGTATTGCAGCCCCAGTGGTATTGCAGCCCCTATATACAGCAGCCCCAGTGGTATTGCAGCCCCAGTAATGCAGGGCCCCTATATACAGCAGCCCCAGTGGTATTGCAGCCCCAGTGGTATTGCAGCCCCTATATACAGCAGCCCCAGTGGTATTGCAGCCCCAGTAATGCATGGCCCCTATATACAGCAGCCCCAGTGGTAGTATACAGGCAGCCCCAGTAATGCAGGGCCCCCCCCTCATGCTCCGGTACCTGTAAAGCAAATTATACTTATCAGTGCCCGCTGCCGTCCGCGCCCGCATCTGCCGACATCCCGATCCTCCGTCTTCATGCGACTTCTTCCTGTTTCCTGTGCGCGTCGCCGGTAATGACGTCATTGCCTGCGACGCGCACAGAAGCAGGAAGAAGATGCATGAAGATGGAGGATCGCGATGTCGGCAGATGCGGGCGCGGACGGCAGCGGGACACTGATAAGTATAACTTGCTTTACAGGTGACCGGAGCATGAGGGGGGGGGCCCTGCATTACTGGGGATGCGGGGGCTGCTTTATACCGCTGTATACAGCAGCCCCCGCACTGACTCGCGTATAAGCCGAGGGGGGTACTTTTCAGCCCAATTTTTGGGCTGAAAAACTCGGCTTATACGCGAGTATATACGGTACCTCATAATAGAATTCTAATACAACAGCGTATACCTCATAATAGAATTCTAATACAACAACATATACCTCATAATAGAATTCTAATACAACAGCATATACCTCATAATAGAATTCTAATACAACAGCATATACCTCATAATAGAATTCTAATACAACAGCGTATGCCTCATAATAGAATTCTAATACAACAGCATATACCTCATAATAGAATTCTAATACAACAGCATATGCCTCATAATAGAATTCTAATACAACAGCGTATACCTCATAATAGAATTCTAATACAACAGCATATACCTCATAATAGAATTCTAATACAACAGCGTATACCTCATAATAGAATTCTAATACAACAGCATATACCTCATAATAGAATTCTAATACAACAGCGTATACCTCATAATAGAATTCTAATACAACAACATATACCTCACAATAGAATTCTAATACAACAGTGTGTACCTCATAATAGAATTCTAATACAACAGCATATGCCTCATAATAGAATTCTAATACAACAGCATATACCTCATAATAGAATTCAAATACAACAGCATATACCTCATAATAGAGTTTAATACAACAGCATATACCGTATATATCTGTATAAGCCGACCCGTGTATAAGCCGACCCCCCTACTTTTGCCCCCAAAACCTGGGAAAACCTATTGACTCGCGTATAAGCCGAGGGTGGACCCCAGCACAGGTATACAGCCCCCAGCAGTGGTATACAGGCCCCAGCAGTATGATATACAGCAGGCCCCAGTGGTACATACAGCAGCCCCAGTGGTATTGCAGCCCCCATATACAGCAGCCCCAGTGGTATTGCAGCCCAGTGGTGTATACAGCAGCCCCAATATACAGCAGCCCCAGTGGTATTGCAGCCCCAGTGGTATTGCAGCCCCTATATACAGCAGCCCCAGTGGTATTGCAGCCCAGTGGTATTGCAGCCCCTATATACAGCAGCCCCAGTGGTATTGCAGCCCCAGTAATGCAGGGCCCCTATATACAGCAGCCCCAGTGGTATTGCAGCCCCAGTGGTATTGCAGCCCCTATATACAGCAGCCCCAGTGGTATTGCAGCCCCAGTAATGCAGGGCCCCTATATACAGCAGCCCCAGTGGTATTGCAGCCCCAGTGGTATTGCAGCCCCTATATACAGCAGCCCCAGTGGTATTGCAGCCCCAGTAATGCAGGGCCCCTATATACAGCAGCCCAGAGTGGTATTGCAGCCCCAGTGGTATTGCAGCCCCTATATACAGCAGCCCCAGTGGTATTGCAGCCCCAGTAATGCATGGCCCCTATATACAGCAGCCCAGTGGTAGTATACAGGCAGCCCCAGTAATGCAGGGCCCCCCCCTCATGCTCCGGTACCTGTAAAGCAAATTATACTTATCAGTGCCCGCTGCCGTCCGCGCCCGCATCTGCCGACATCCCGATCCTCCGTCTTCATGCGACTTCTTCCTGTTTCCTGTGCGCGTCGCCGGTAATGACGTCATTGCCTGCGACGCGCACAGAAGCAGGAAGAAGATGCATGAAGATGGAGGATCGCGATGTCGGCAGATGCGGGCGCGGACGGCAGCGGGACACTGATAAGTATAACTTGCTTTACAGGTGACCGGAGCATGAGGGGGGGGGCCCTGCATTACTGGGGATGCGGGGGCTGCTTTATACCGCTGTATACAGCAGCCCCCGCACTGACTCGCGTATAAGCCGAGGGGGTACTTTTCAGCCCAATTTTTGGGCTGAAAAACTCGGCTTATACGCGAGTATATACGGTACCTCATAATAGAATTCTAATACAACAGCGTATACCTCATAATAGAATTCTAATACAACAACATATACCTCATAATAGAATTCTAATACAACAGCATATACCTCATAATAGAATTCTAATACAACAGCATATACCTCATAATAGAATTCTAATACAACAGCGTATGCCTCTATAATAGAATTCTAATACAACAGCATATACCTCATAATAGAATTCTAATACAACAGCATATGCCTCATAATAGAATTCTAATACAACAGCGTATACCTCATAATAGAATTCTAATACAACAGCATATACCTCATAATAGAATTCTAATACAACAGCGTATACCTCATAATAGAATTCTAATACAACAGCATATACCTCATAATAGAATTCTAATACAACAGCGTATACCTCATAATAGAATTCTAATACAACAACATATACCTCACAATAGAATTCTAATACAACAGTGTGTACCTCATAATAGAATTCTAATACAACAGCATATGCCTCATAATAGAATTCTAATACAACAGCATATACCTCATAATAGAATTCTAATACAACAGCGTATACCTCATAATAGAATTGTAATACAACAGCATATGCCGTATATACTCGTGTATAAGCCGACCCGTGTATAAGCCGACCCCCCTACTTTTGCCCCCAAAACCTGGGAAAACCTATTGACTCGCGTATAAGCCGAGGGTGGACCCCAGCACAGGTATACAGCCCCCAGCAGTGGTATACAGGCCCCAGCAGTATGATATACAGCAGGCCCCAGTGGTACATACAGCAGCCCCAGTGGTATTGCAGCCCCCATATACAGCAGCCCCAGTGGTATTGCAGCCCCAGTGGTGTATACAGCAGCCCCAATATACAGCAGCCCCAGTGGTATTGCAGCCCCAGTGGTATTGCAGCCCCTATATACAGCAGCCCCAGTGGTATTGCAGCCCCAGTGGTATTGCAGCCCCTATATACAGCAGCCCCAGTGGTATTGCAGCCCCAGTAATGCAGGGCCCCTATATACAGCAGCCCCAGTGGTATTGCAGCCCCAGTGGTATTGCAGCCCCTATATACAGCAGCCCCAGTGGTATTGCAGCCCCAGTAATGCAGGGCCCCTATATACAGCAGCCCCAGTGGTATTGCAGCCCCAGTGGTATTGCAGCCCCTATATACAGCAGCCCCAGTGGTATTGCAGCCCCAGTAATGCAGGGCCCCTATATACAGCAGCCCCAGTGGTATTGCAGCCCCCAGTGGTATTGCAGCCCCTATATACAGCAGCCCCAGTGGTATTGCAGCCCCAGTAATGCATGGCCCCTATATACAGCAGCCCCAGTGGTAGTATACAGGCAGCCCCAGTAATGCAGGGCCCCCCCCTCATGCTCCGGTACCTGTAAAGCAAATTATACTTATCAGTGCCCGCTGCCGTCCGCGCCCGCATCTGCCGACATCCCGATCCTCCGTCTTCATGCGACTTCTTCCTGTTTCCTGTGCGCGTCGCCGGTAATGACGTCATTGCCTGCGACGCGCACAGAAGCAGGAAGAAGATGCATGAAGATGGAGGATCGCGATGTCGGCAGATGCGGGCGCGGACGGCAGCGGGACACTGATAAGTATAACTTGCTTTACAGGTGACCGGAGCATGAGGGGGGGGGCCCTGCATTACTGGGGATGCGGGGGCTGCTTTATACCGCTGTATACAGCAGCCCCCGCACTGACTCGCGTATAAGCCGAGGGGGGTACTTTTCAGCCCAATTTTTGGGCTGAAAAACTCGGCTTATACGCGAGTATATACGGTACCTCATAATAGAATTCTAATACAACAGCGTATACCTCATAATAGAATTCTAATACAACAACATATACCTCATAATAGAATTCTAATACAACAGCATATACCTCATAATAGAATTCTAATACAACAGCATATACCTCATAATAGAATTCTAATACAACAGCGTATGCCTCATAATAGAATTCTAATACAACAGCATATACCTCATAATAGAATTCTAATACAACAGCATATGCCTCATAATAGAATTCTAATACAACAGCGTATACCTCATAATAGAATTCTAATACAACAGCATATACCTCATAATAGAATTCTAATACAACAGCGTATACCTCATAATAGAATTCTAATACAACAGCATATACCTCATAATAGAATTCTAATACAACAGCGTATACCTCATAATAGAATTCTAATACAACAACATATACCTCACAATAGAATTCTAATACAACAGTGTGTACCTCATAATAGAATTCTAATACAACAGCATATGCCTCATAATAGAATTCTAATACAACAGCATATACCTCATAATAGAATTCTAATACAACAGCGTATACCTCATAATAGAATTGTAATACAACAGCATATGCCTCATAATAGAATTCTGATACAACAGCGTATACCTCATAATAGAATTATAATACAACAGCATATACCTCATAATAGAATTCTAATACAACAGCGTATACCTCATAATAGAATTCTAATACAACAACATATACCTCACAATAGAATTCTAATACAACAGCGTGTACCTCATAATAGAATTCTAATACAACAGCATATACCTCATAATAGAATTCTAATACAACAGCATATACCTCATAATAGAATTCTGATATCAAACAAACTACTGAGATCTGTGGCAACTAAATCCCATCTTTTTCTCTATACAACAGAAATACTCTGAACCCTCTACCAACACAAATCAACCAATCATCTTATTATACCACCACCAGAGGTAACAATATAATTACAGAAGACATAGCAAATAATATCATAGCGATATTAAGAATAAGCATCTTCAATCTTTTAATAGCCAGAAGATAATTGGGACAAGCCCGTAAGACCCAAGCCCCGCCTGTTGGAAAAGGTAGCCTGCAAGGTAAGATAGTATTGAACACATAAAACACTATAACTCTTCCCCAAAGATTAAGAAACCAACAGATATATTATGTATTTTTACGGGCAAAATAGACAGTGAACGCACCCAAGATGGTCTTTGTCAGGCGTGGATGTCTCATTATATCCACAATCTATCAGAAGTGTCCACCTGTTCCAAATAGAACTAACTGAAAAATGGATTGACAGTTTTAATAAGTTTTAAACACTTTTAATTCAAGTTTTAATTTGAGTTTTATGATTTATAATATTTTTACAAATTAACATCCGTAAAAATGGTTAAATAACAAATTTGGACTCCCTTATTTCAGGTTCTCATATAGCCGTTGATAAGGGGTGAAAGTTTTAGCTCTGGACCTACCTCAATTTTCTAACATACAGCCTGTAATTTGAATTTCCACTTAGATTTTGAGTACAATTCCAAATCTATACCTCCATGGATATTAATTCTGATATTTTATTGCTCTCAACACATTTCACTATGTAATGAATAAAGACTTGTAACTGGAATATTTCATCCATTGAGATTTAGGATGTAGGATTCTAGTGTTCCTTTTAGATTTTTGAGAATTGTGTATACAGTTCTAGAACTAAGAATATGACCATAACCATACGACACATGGTTTATATATCTATATACTTGCATGTCCTTGAGATCCATAAATTAATAACACTTGCATGTTCGATGTGTTTAAATATGTTATGTCTTTACCTTTTTCTAAATTATTCATAAAATGTTGGTTAAAAAGCACTTTGCTACTGCCTTCTGGGACATTAGATTTTATTTAGTTAAAGAAGATGCCTCAGCATTTTTGTCTCTATTCCCTCCTAATTATGCATGTGATGTAGTGTAAGTGTATTAAAATATTTACTGTTCACCGTCTTCCCTAGTGTCCAGCACTGCTCTTGATCCTACTCTGACCCACGTGACTGCTCTTCAGTTTTGCTGGCTCACACAGTGTTTACAATGTGGGGTAGTTACTGTTTTCCCAGTGTAAGACCATGAGACTCAGAACAAGTATTGTATTTTTTGGGCTTTAAGACACATTTTTTTTCTCCCAACTTTTGGAGAAAAGTAAAGGTGCGTCCTATAGTCCAAATGTACAGATTGCTCTGCTGTGGGGGGGTGGTGGGGGCGCCTTGGAGAAATATCATTGGAAGCTGGAGAAGGCTGCAGGCTGTGGCTGGTGATCACATGGGCCTGTGGCTTAAGCAAATTAAATATTCAATGAGGGGGGAGCGACAGGAGAGGTGACTTGAATAGCTGGGACCCTGATCACCCGTAGGTGCTGCTGTAGCCGCAGGCAATCGTGTGTCTGGATATTCACTCCTTGGCGTGGGAAGCAGTGATTATCTCGGACGATTATATTCACCTTCACTCCTCTGCAGCAGCAATATCATCCTGTTTTATACTGAATGCTGACCAGTGTGTGGAGCGAGGCACGGGACAGTGACACTCAGTGATCAGTGTTCTCATTGAGAAGACAGGAAGACATCACTACTGCAGGTAGGCACGATGAGAGGTGAGTATAATCGTTTAGGTTTTTTAATTGATGGTGGCCATATATAGCAGGTTGAGGATGGGGAATCATGTACCAGGATGGGGGATTTCATGCACCTGGATTGGGGGGATCATGTACTTGGATGGGGGATCATATACCAGGATGGGGGATCTTGTATCGGGATGGGGAATCATGTACCAGGATTGAAGCCATGCACCTGGAAAGGGCCCAAGATGAGAATATTAGGACAAAATTTGGAGACATTACCCCATTACTGTCTCAGCCGCAGATTCCCCCACCCCCATAACAGTATGTCATGACCTCATCTCAGGCATCTTATAGTCCAAAAACATGGTAATAATATTATATTAATAATATATTTCTAAGAAATACTTCGCTTTTAGTATCATTTTGTTTTTATTTTAACCCCTTCACCCCCAGGCGATTTTCTGTTTTTCATTTTTCCCTCGCCTTCTTCCAAGAGCCATAACTTTTTTATTTTTCCATCAGTATAGACATATGAGGGTTTGTTTCTTTGCGGGACGAGTTGTACTTTTGGATGAAATAATTTATATTACCACATAGTGTACAGCAAAATGGGGAAAAAAATTCAAAGTGTGGTGAAATTGCAAAAAAAAAAGTGCAATTACACGTTTGTTTTTTTTTTTTTTTTTTTATTCATGATAATCACTCTATGGTAAAATTGACATGTCGGTATGATGCCTTGGGTCAGAATTAGTTTGTAGATACCAAACATGTTTACTGTTATCTAAGTGGTGAAAAAAAATGCCGAAGCTTTAAAAAAAAAATAGCACTTCTGGCGCCATTTTCCATGACCCGTAGCGTTGTCTTTTTTCTGCATCAGGGGATGTGTGATGGCTTATCTTTTGTGTCTTGAGCTGATGTTTCTAATCATACAATTTTTGGGTGGATGAGCTGTTTTGATCGCCTGTTATTTCATTTTATTGCAATGTTGCGACCAAAAAAAACGTAATTTTGGTGTTTGGACTTCTTTTTTTCATTATGCAGTTTACTGATCTGATTAATTGATTTTATATTTTGATAGATCAGGGATTTTTGAATGCCGTGACACAAAATGTGTGAATTTTTAAACTTTTTTTATTAGTGTTATTTTCACATTGGCACAAAATGGGGGTGATTTGAAAGGTTTTTTTATTCTCATACTGTTAAAACTGTTTTTTGTTTTTTTTTTTTTCTAATATCTTACACTGGCCACTCGAAGGACTCAGTACTGCACAGGCTGATCACTTCCTTTGTCTTTAGATGAGTTGCTACTCATCTAAAGACACGGGAAATGGAGAAATGATCACTCCCTGCTTGTGACATCACTGGGACATCACAGACTGGAAGTGAACCAGGACAGCTTCCGGGGCCATTACAGGACCCTGGGCTGTCCACGTGAAGCATTAAGGTCCCGTGATTCGCTTCATGGAACCTGCGATCTCGGTAGGGATCAGCGCGATCCCTGCTAGGTGCTTTGGATCACGCTGTTAGTTGACAGCGTGATCCAAAGGGTTAATAGTGCCATTCACATTGCTGATCTGATCGCGCGGGAGCACGTGTGCGCATGCGTGTGTGTGTGTGTGTGTATATATACTATATATATATATATTAGTTTTTTTATTTCTATATACAGTGCCTACAAGTAGTATTCAACCCCCTGCAGATTTAGCTGGTTGACACATGCGGAATTAACTTGGCATTGTGACATTTGGACTGTAGATCAGCCTGGAAGTGGGAAATGCACTGCAGCCAAAAAGATTTTTTACATTTTTTTTTTTTTTTTTTTTAAAAGCGTTAAAAGTGAATTCAGAGGGTCATTTATTATTCAACCCCTCAAACCACCAGCATTCTGTTTGGTCCCCCTAAAGTATTAAGAAGTAGTTCAGGCACAAAGAACAATGAGCTTCACATATGTGGATTAATTATCTCTTTTGCCAGCCTTTTCTGACTGTTTAAGACCTTCCCCAAACTTGTGAACAGCACTCATACATGGTCAACATGGGAAAGACAAAGGAGCATTCCAAGGCCATCAGAGACAAGATCATGGAGGGTCACAAGGCTGGCAAGGGGTACAAAACCCTTTCCAAGGAGTTTGGCCTACCTGTCTCCACTGTTGGGAGCATCATCCGGAAGTGGAAGGCTTATGGAACTACTGTTAGCCTTCCACGGCCTGGACAGCCTTTGAAAGTTTCCTCCCGTGCCGAGGCCAGGCTTGTCCGAAGAGTCAAGGCTAACCCAAGGACAACAAGGAAGGAGCTCCGGGAAGATCTCATGGCAGTGGGGACATTTTGGTTTCAGTCAATACCATAAGTAACGTACTCCACCGCAATGGTCTCCGTTCCAGACGAGCCCGTAAGGTACCTTTACTTTCAAAGCGTCATGTCAAGGCTCGTCTACAGTTTGCTCATGATCACTTGGAGGACTCTGAGACAGACTGGTTCAAGGTTCTATGGTCTGATGAGACCAAGATCGAGATCTTTGGTGCCAATCACACACGTGACGTTTGGAGACTGGATGGCACTGCATACGACCCCAAGAATACCATCCCTACAGTCAAGCATGGTGGTGGCAGCATCATGCTGTGGGGCTGTTTCTCAGCCAAGGGGCCTGGCCATCTGGTCCGCATCCATGGGAAGATGGATAGCACGGCCTACCTGGAGATTTTGACCAAGAACCTCCGCTCCTCCATCAAGGATCTTAAGATGGGTCGTAATTTCATCTTCCAACAAGACAACGACCCAAAGCACACAGGTCACTCAAGAGGGAAGAAATCAAGGTGTTGGAGTGGCCTAGTCAGTCTCCTGACCTTAACCCAATTGAAAACTTGTGGAAGGAGCTCAAGATTAAAGTCCACATGAGACACCCAAAGAACCTAGATAACTTGGAGAAGATCTGCATGGAGGAGTGGGCCAAGATAACTCCAGAGACCTGTGCCGGCCTGATCGGGTCTTATAAAAGACGATTATTAGCTGTAATTGCAAACAAGGGTTATTCCACAAAATATTAAACCTAGGGGTTGAATAATAATTGACCCACACTTTTATGTTTAAAATTTATTAAAATTCAACTGAGCAACATAACTTTTTGGTTTGTAAGATTTATGCTTCTGTTAATAAATCCTACTCTCGTTTGCAGTTTGAAGGCTCTAACTTATTTGCATCTTATCAAACCACCTAAATCAGCAGGGGGTTGAAGACTACTTGTAGGCACTGTATATATATATATATATATAATATATACACACACACACACACACACACACACACACAATAGACGGGGGCCTGATTCTATCACATTGGGCGGTACTAGAACATGTGCGTTATTAGTCAAACTACTCACGCTACTAATCACAGCACCACCGAGAAGGGCGGGGGGAGCCCGCAGCTGCCTGGGGTGTTCGTGGCTTGGTAGGCTCTGCTGCTGCTCGCCATCCCAAAGTGCGTGCTCTCTCACCTTGTGCTGTCTCTCACCTTGTGCACTTTCTTTCCCCTTCTGTCTCTTCTCCCTGTGCACTTTCTCTTTCCCCTGTGCGCTCTCTTTCCCCTGTGCGCTCTCTTCCCCGTGTGCTCTCTTCCTAATGTGTGCTCTCTCTTCCCCCTGTGCACTCTCTTCTCCCTGTGCGCTCTCTTCCCCTGTGCGCTCTCTTCCCCCTGTGCGCTCTCTTCCCCCTGTGCACTCTCTTCCCCTGTGCATTCTCTCTTCCCCAGTGCACTCTCTCTTCCCCCTGTGCACTCTCTTCTCCCTGTGCTCTCTCTTCTCCCTGTATGCTTGCTTTCCCCCTGTGCACTCTCTCTTCCCCCTGTGCACTCTCTTCTCCCTGTGCTCTCTCTTCCCCCTGTATGCTTGCTTTCCCCCTGTCTGCTCTCTCTTCCGTCTATGCACTCTCCCCCCCCCCAGCTGTCTCACAAACCCCAGTGACATCTCTTTTGCTCCTGTCCACTGGGGCGCCGCATCAGCAGCAGGGTGGGATGAATGTCAGTCACCCCCCCATCACAGATGTTCTATAGGGGGTGCCTTTTTCTTTGACTGATCAACCAAACTTATGGGCTTCTTCACTTTCCAGTTTAACTGTAATGTTCCAGTTCAACTATAGTTTACACGATGTCCTGTAGGTGCCGCTATTTTCAGGACAAACTTAGACACACAGACAGACTGGATAGGGCTTTTACATGTAACTGTAATTTTCCAGTTCCACTGTAGTTTACACAGTGGCCTCTGGTGGTTCTGTTTTCAGGACAAACTTACAGACAGACTGGATAGGGTATATATACATATTGCTCAAACAGTAAAGGGAACACTTAAACAACACAATAAAACTCCAAATCAATCACACTACTGTGAAATCAACCTCTCCAGTATGAAGCAAGTGCACAGGCCGCCAATTGCGAATCTGCCAATCTTGGTGTTCTTTATCAATCATCCTGCACGTTGTTGGACTGTAAGCCCAACACCAAATTGTGGACATCGGACCCCAATACCACCCTCATTGAGTTTGTTTCTGACAGTCTGAGCAGATACATGGATATTAGTGGCCTGCTGGAGGTCATTTTGAAGGGCTCGGGCACTGCTACTCTGTTTCTCCATGCACAAAGTAGAAGGCAGCGGTTCTACACCTGTGTTTTTACCCTCTTACAGCACTCTCCATGTCTCTTGGTGTACATGCCTGTCTCCTGGTATCTTCTCCATGCTCGACCCTGTGCTGACAGACATCGCTAACCTTTTTGCTACAGCTGGCATTGATGTGCCATTCTGGATGAGATGAGCGACACTACCTGAGCAACTTCTGTGGGTTGTCCACACAACCTTATGTTACCTCTAGGGGTGATGGCAATGACCGAATACCAAAGTGACCAAAACAACAGCCAAAAATTATGAGAACAGGGAAATTTTCTGTGGTCACCATCTTCAGAACCACTCCCTATAGGGGGTGTCTTGCTAATTTGCTATCATTTCTATTTTCTGTTCCATTTACAAAAAGCAGGAGAAATTGATTCACAATCAGTGTTGCTGGAGAGGTTGATTTTACCTAAATGCAATTGACTTGGAGTTACATTATGTTGTTTATCTGTTCACTTTTTTTTTTTTAAGCAGTGTATGCATTTTTTATTGGGGGCTGTGCTGCTCATGTGAATGAAAGTGGCATCAAAATGCATTATAAGGGTGCATTAGAATTATATCCCCCAAAATGAGACACATCATTACAGGTTTAGTAGCCTAGAAAATGACTTGTGTTTAAGAAGAAAAGATCCTGGCTTTTCTTGACCCCATTACTGCCCAGCATTTTTAAGTACTGGTAGTTGGCAGACATGCTACGTTGAGTGATGGTACTTGTTACGGTAGGAGACATTCATGCCAGAGCTTCTGTCAGAACAATTCTATTGCTTTAAAATTGATCTCTAGTGTGAAAATGTTCAGGGACTTTATCGAACATTCTTCTTTTAAGAGAAGGCACAAATGTTCTCTCCAGGAAATAGCTCTTAGTATACTCCGGGCAAATGGAGCAAGTGAATTAGTTCTTATGTGCGCTCAAAGAACATTTGAAACTTTGTTTGATACAGCGTGGCAATATCCACTGTTTGATGAGAAATGAGGCTTTCAGTCAGCCGCTGTTTCTGTGAATATGCTGCTCAAATACTGTGTAGGTGGTCACTGTAATAATACTATACAATCACTGTCATTCATGATGGCTTGATTGTGGGCGGCTGTTCACAGATGATGGTTCAAATCTAGTGTTCAAAATCTGCATTGTGTTTAACCTTTTAGCCTACCGGTGAAACAACAGCAAACTAGTCTAAAACGTATACATTGACTGACTGGTTCAATGCAAAGGCATCCACATTTTGGGGCTCCAGTTTCTTGGATTGGAAAAAGACTTCAAAGTGTTGCCTGAAGTTACAGCCTCCTTTTAAATATTAAAGGGATCCTGTCACCTCCAAAATGCCTCCTAAGCTATCAAAATACACGTCCCTGCAGCATCCTATCACTAATCCCACACTCCTTTTGGCTCAGAAAAGCATCCTGTGAAAGTGGAGAAAAAGTTTTATAACTTACTCATTAGCGATGTTAATTAGCTGGGGCTATATTCTTTAGCCCCTAGGGCGGGCCATCTTCATCATAAGCTCAATTGTATTCAGCGCCTCCCTGCTCCCCTCAGCTGTAATGGGACTGCAATTACGCGAATTGCGTCATTTGCGGCATTGGGTGACATCCGTACACCCACGCCACATGCACAATGCGGTGCTTAAATCCTACAGAGCGGCGCTGGTGTACTGACATCACCCGATGCCGGAAATGACGCGATTCATGTCTTTACAGTCCCATTACAGCCGAGGCGTGCCGAGGAGAGCAGGGAGGCGCTGAATACAATATGAATTGAAGATCACGCCTATTAGGGCGTGATCTTATGACAAAGAGGGCCCGCCCTAGGGGCTGAAGAATATAGCCCCAGCTAATTAACATCGCGAATGAGTAAGTTATAAAACATTTTTCTCCACTTTCACAGGATGCTTTTCTCAGCCAAAAGGAGTGTGGGATTA
Source organism: Allobates femoralis (assembly GCA_033576535.1). Classification (NCBI taxonomy): domain Eukaryota; kingdom Metazoa; phylum Chordata; class Amphibia; order Anura; family Aromobatidae; genus Allobates; species Allobates femoralis. The sequence continues at coordinate 330,242,833 of JARQOC010000003.1, forward strand.
CTGATGGGATGCTGCAGGGACATGTTTTGATAGTTGAGGAGGCATTTTGGAGGTGACAGGATCCTTTTAACTTGAAATTCTGATAAAGTCCTTGTATTTATCAAGTTTGCAGCACAAGTATACTGATATTTGATTAACCCCTTGGCGCCTTACATATATAGCTGTTCACAAATGATTAATCGGCCACAGCTATCTACCCTGACTCCTCCATACATGGGAGTGTTCATCCGCTGGCAGCGGCTTATCTTGAATTCAAATGTGTCAGATCCTTATCTCCTCCAACATAATGTGTCGGGCAGAGAGTTGGGAGGCACCCTTATATGTTAAAATGCCAATATTAGTTTGGTCAACGTTAGTGAAATATGTAAACAAGGATAATTTGTAAAGGGGGTTGGCTATAACCATGAATTTTTTATTGTTGGGGCTGATTTTTTAATGTGGTCAAACACCCCTAGAGTACGCTGTGAAAATGCAAGTCTAAACATCCCTAATGGAGAGAAAATATTTAATAAAATATAAATAAATAATAAAAAGACATCACAAATGTAAAAGTAAATTAAAACAATTTTTACAACATTATTAGATAATTGCCAAAAATTGTAAAACATCAATCTACTAATTTTAATGCCCCAGTAATAATACAACAAAATAAAGTTAAATGTTTTTATTGGTGGTTAGTGGTGAAATTGATTGTCCGTTACCTTCCCATTAACTGTTTACTGACTTACGCTGTACATGTATGGCCTAAGTCAGTAGCGGGGGTATGGAGCCAACTCGACCCATACATGGCAGTATTGGCTGCATGTTACAGGCAGGACCTGCCTCTAAAAAGACGACTTCCCAAGAAAAGAGAAACAGCATTACCTAGTTTATCAATAGAGGTACCACTGCCGAAAAAAAAAACAAGCTGCATCATATGAGTGGCAAGATAGTTGGAAGAACACAAAATGCCCGTCGCACCCCTCGCTGCCCCACACCCTCGCTACCCAACATCTCCCTCTACCCGACCGCCCCTGCTGCCTGACAACCCCTGCCGCACCACTGCATCCCACCTCTGTGTGTGCAGAAGAAGCTGGGGTGCTGCGCCCTCTGTAGCCATAGGAAGGCACCCGCACCCCATCTACTCCTGGACAGGGTGCAGACAGAGCTTTGGTGTTTCCTAGCTGCAGTGGGTGCAGACACGCACACGCACATACATAAACGTGCGCATGCATACAGAGGCATACAAAGTGGACCAGGCTATTAAAACATGGCTCATAATGTGGAAATGAATCAAAAGCTTGCACTCTTAACATCAACTGGCCCAGTTCAGCTAGGAGCCCCTGGAGTGAATTGGTACATCTGGTACAAATCCTGGCTGTGTGTATTCACAGCTTGAGAAGCAACACTTTTGTCACCTAAAAAAAATAATTCTTGTGAGCTTCAAAGGTCTGACAGTAGAGGGACTGCAGCCAGAGCCAAAGTATGAATTATTAGGTTTTTGTGGTAAGAAAAGAGCCTACAGTTATGGGAAACACATTTTCAGCATTGTGATTCCAAGTGAAATAACCTGCATATTTTTACATAACTAAGGCTGGTTTCACACTATGATTTTAGCAGTTCCGATGCTGTCCGATAAAAATCGGGCCGCATCGGAACGATTTTTGCCTCCATCAGCCCTATGGGCATTGGACCGAATCGGATGTGCACTAAATGGCATCCGATTTGGTCCGATTTTATTTTCGGTGCAAAAATCGGAGCATGCTCCGATTTTTGCACCGAAAATAAAATCGGACCAAATCGGATGCCATTTAGTGCACATCCGATTTCTTCCGATCAATTTAACATGGGGCCCTATGGAGCATGGTCCGAGGAATCATCGATGTGTCCTCGGACCCGATTTTACTGTACGAGCATGCTCAGCACAGTTAAACTGCTCCAAACTGGGAGAGCAGGGGTTAAAAAAAAAAAGTATATGCTCACCTATCCCCGAGGCCCCCGCCGTCTCCTGTAGGCTCCCGCAGGCTCCCAGTGTCCTCGCGCTGTCTGCAGAGGTCTTCTTCTTCTGTACAGGACCTGTCGTGATGTCACAGTCACATGACCGCAGGTTACCGTGTAACCTGCGGTCACGTGACTGTGACATCACGGCAGGTCCTGTACAGAAGAAGAAGACCTTTGCAGACAGCGCAAGGACACTGGGAGCCTGCAGGAGACGGCGGGGGCCTCGGGGATAGGTGAGTATATACTTTTTTTATTCTTTTTCTGCCGGAGGCAACGATTTTATGCCGGAATCGGATGCCAAATAGGCATCCGATTCCAGGCATAAGAAGGGAGCCGATGCTGTCCGATTTTATCGGACAGCATCGGCTCCCTTCAAAATTGTAATGTGAAGGTAGCCTAAGAGGCCTGCTCATGAGCTGCAAATTAATATAGAACAGGTGAATGATAATACTTATGTCATATTTCCTATGTTTGAATATGTAAAATCATGATAGGAAATATGGCAGTAAAATCTTCCACCTGAGATATCCAGGGGTGAAGAAACCCTGAAAATTGGGGATCCTATAATTTTCTAGAGACTGGAGCCACATACCATGACCAGCCCCATCCGAGGTCACCAAGGGGGAGGTGTGTGGGAGAGACTGTTTTGAAAGAAATACAGAAATTTAAAGGGAACCTGACCCCTCCAAATCGGTCCCCAGACTCTAAAAACTTGTCCTTGCACCTTCCTATAAGGTTTCAAGCTATCTCTCTCTTTGCCTATAGCTATTCTGTAAAGTGTAATTATCACCTTTATTACCTGAGAAATCTGCGGCTTCTGAATCCCCAAAGAGTCACAGTGGGCGTTCTCTCTGGATCCTTATCGCCACCTCCACTGTTGTTTTTCACACCCCAATGGGCGTGAAAATTAATGTTGATGATCCTGTGTTGGATTACTGGGCGGGCTTAGCCGGAATTACGCAAATCGCGTAATTTCCAGCACTGTGACGTTGATACACCCTTTGGGTGTATGTATGGACCTCACTGCGTATTGCGCATGCGCGAGGTGTTAGTTACAGCTTGCGCAATGCGCAGCGTGAGGTGTATCGACGTCACAGCGTCGGTGATGACGCGATTTGCGTCATTCCGGATAAGCACGCCCTGTGATCCAACACAGGATCATCAACATTCATTTTTACGCTGATTGGGGCGTGAAAAACAACAGTGGAGGCGGCAACAAGGAGCCAGAGGGAACACCCACTGTGACTCCTTGGGGATTCAGAAGCCGCAGATTTCTCAGGTAATAAAGGTGATAATTGCACTTTATATAATAGCTATAGGGAAAGAGAGGGATAGCTTGAAACCTTATAGGAAGGTGCAGGGACAGGTTTTTAGAGGCTGGGGACCGATTTGGAGGGGTCAGGTTCCCTTTAAGTTAATGCCTTTGTTCAATGCTGGAAGATACACTGCTGTATAGGATTGTTCCACATTTCATTGGAGTTATTCCCTTCGCTAAGCTCTGAGCTTTTTTCATGACCCAGATTTATTAACTGATGACTTTTCAGATTAAATATATAAAAATTAATAACTCTGTTCCTCTTGCTCTGTAAACCTCTCCCCTGAAGCCATACGCTACCTGTCCAATCGGCCTGCATAAATGATTGGTGGTAGCAGGCAGTAGTTCTATTCATTATTGTGGAGTTAGCAGTGACTGTACTGATGTATATGTACAGATTTTACGTGCTGGAATTGCAGGTGTATATACCATATGCTCACTGTGAGTTCCCCAATAAGTGACCTAGTAGTGGAAGCCTCCGCCTCATCCATCACTTATCAGTCAATTGCAAAATTGTCCTGATGTTCGTGACCATGTGGCAGTGCTCTAAAGGCCACGTCACACGCATCAATCTTATGAGCGCTATCGCTTAAGCGATCTGCTTTTTTGATCGCTTAAGCAATATCGTCTGTGCGTCGCTGCGTGTAATCAAGCGATTTTACAATGTAAAATCGCTTGATTGTTTGATTGCAGATTTGGGAGCCGGAGCTCAAATCAAGCGATAAACGCTTGATCAATCTGCCTCATCGTGGTGTGTGACACCACGATGAGCGATCTCCCAGCGGCAGAGCCTATGCTGGGAGATGGTATCTATGGTAAATGTCGGGTTACTAAGCGCTGTGCGGCGCCTAGTAACCCGATGTGTACCATAGTTACCAGCGATCTCGCTGCTCAACATCGCTGGTGAGTCTGCCTGTGTGACATCTCACCAGCGATGTGAGCGATATTGTTAGCGATCGCGCGTGCACGTGATCGCTAACAATATCGCTCATAAGATTGATGCGTGTGACGTGGCCTTAAGGAATAATAGAATCACAGGTTCAAGTCGGGAGGCAAAAATGTATACTCAAATGGTATCTAATATATCTTGTCCTTACAGAGTTAAAAGTAGATGGGTGGTATTATTGTAAATGTATTGAATTGGGATTATGTGTTTGTCATACACAAAACCTGTTCACAGATACATTTTTTACTTTCTCATAATTGTTGCTAGGTGACATGTTGTCGAAGATGAATTGTAGACTGAACATGCTTATACAATACATTGCTATCAAAATCCACAAATAATTCAGTTTTTTACAGTTAAAGGGGACCTGTCGCTAGATTTTTGCTAATGGCTGTTTACCATTATGGATGGAATTAGGGATATCAAGATAATCCTGGCTGAGTGGTTTTGAAAATTTTCTATGGTTCCCCATTTAATTGATTTTATGTACGCTGAATATTTTGGCACAGTTTTTTGCACAATTTAACGAAATGTGGCTTTTTGTGCTAATAAGTTGCAAAACAAGTTAGAGACACAATAAACACCATAGTTTGGTTTGCACAAAATTCATGAACCACATGTGCTATTTTGAATTCAGTGCAGAAAACTGCTATGGATAATACAACATCCCCCCACAAAATGTAAGAAAAAAACTCCAAATAGTAAATCGAGGCCATAGTCTACCTCATTATTGAATTATGATGTACTTACATATTGAGGTTGCTCACTGTGAAATCAAGGACACATTTAACATTGCTTGGAGATATTTATTCCACTGTACAGCCAACTGTAGCCTACATATGGCAGGGGTGTCAATACTTTTGGCCAACACTGTATATGGATATGGAGAGACCCATATGTAGTCTACAGTTGGCTGTACAGTGGAATAAATATCTCCAAGCAATGTTAAATGTGTCCTTGATTTCACAGTGAGCAACCTCAATATGTAAGTACATCATAATTCAAAAATGAGTAATTCCAGTGTCACTTCAGATCATTTTTTCCTAAATGTACAAATATCTATGACCAACTTACCTTCAGTTGAATACCTTTATCTAGTCCATATTTTGTTTTCCACAATATCTAGTATTCAGTATTCTTGGATGCTCCTTCTTCATACTTTTGTGCTGAGGTTACCTGGTGACTTTGCTATGTGCCTCTGTTGCGTTGCAAGTGATTAGTGTTGCACTGTGAACCATGTTGTACTGCGACAAGCAAGACACAAAAAATTAAATTAGGTAGGAATTTTTGTGATCTACTTGCTATGGTCTCAGTACCCTAAAAATTGTACTGCAACCCAGTTTTCCGGCACTACGTAGCCATGTAGCAATGGCAAAGTTGCAATGTAACCCCATCCTTGTAGTGCACATCTGAATTGTTTGGCAGCAACAGATTATTCCATGCAGGTGAGTCTGAAGGAATAACTGTTAGTCAACAGGTATTACAAGTGTATACAGCTCCGGAAAGAATTAAGAGACCACTGCAAAATTTTCAGTTCCTCCGATTTTTCTCTTTATACGTATATTTTTGAGTAAAATGTATATTGATTTATTCTATAAACTACTGACAACATGTCTCTGGAATTCAAAGCTGAAAATTTTGTATTTAATTGCAGCAAATGAAAAATCGTCAAAATAATAAAAAACAGTGCTTTCAGACCTCAAATAATGCAAAGAAAACAAGCTCATATTCATTTAGAAACAACAATATTAATGTTTTAACTCAGGAAGAGTTCAGAAATCAAAATTTGGTGGAATAACCATGATTTTTAATCACAAGTTTCATGCATCTTGGCATGCTTTCCACTAGTCTTTCACACTGCTTTTGGGTGACCTTATGCCACTCCCGGCACACAAATGTAAGCAGTTCTTCTTTGTTTGATGGCTTGTGACTATCCATCTTTCTCTTGATTACATTGCGGAGGTTTTCAATAGAGTTCAGGTTTGGGCTGGCCATGAAAGGGTCTTGTTGTGGTGCTCCTTCATCCACACATTGATTTACCTAGCTGTGTGGCATGGGGCATTATCCGGCTGGAAAAGACAGTCCTCACAGTTGGTGAACATTGCCTCAGCAGAAGGAAGCAAGTGTTTTTCAAGGATAGCCTTGTATGAGGCTTGATTCATACGTCCTTCGCAAAGATTAACCTGCCTAATTCCAGTCTTGCTAAAGCAACCCCAGATCATCAGTGATTCTCCACCAAATTTTACAGTGGGTGCAAGGCACTGTGGCTTGTACGCCTCTTCACGTCTCTGTCTAAGATGACTAAGTGATGGGCAAAGCTGAAAATAAGACTCATCAGAGAAGATTATCTTACACCAGTCCTCTATGGTGCAATCCTTATGGTCTTTGGCAAATTTCAGCCTGGCTCTCCTTTGCTTCTCATTGATGAAAGGCTTTTTTTTTAGCTTTACATGACTTGAGACAGTCACAAGACTTCAAACAATGAAGAACTACTTAAATCTTTGTGCCAGGAGTGGCATAAGGTCACCCAAAAAGCAGTGTGGAAGACTGGTGGAAAGCATGCCAAGACTCATGAAAGCTGTAATTAAAAATCATGGTTATTCCTCCAAATATTGATTTCTCAACTCTTCCTAAGTTAAAATATGAGTATTGTTGTTTCTAAATGAATAAGAACTTGTTTTCTTTATATTATTATACTTATAAAGAGAAAAATCTGAGAAACTGAACATTTTGTAGTGGTCTCTTAATTTTTTCGGGAGCTGTATTTTCTCAGCTTATTTGCATGGGAATAATAAGATACTATGCCATCTCCAAAATCCTGTTATAGCATAGATACTTAAAGTGGATCTGACACCAGATATCATGATACAAACTGCGTACATTATTAAATAGATCTCCGAGGCCTGATTACCCTGGCAGACTTAGGGCTCAGTGTACAAATGGAAGTATGCTGTCAGTGAAAAATGGGATGGCACACTGACCAATGTTGTTCAATATCACCACATTCAGAAATGCCCGATCGATCAAAATATGAAATCAATTAATCAGATCTGTAAACTGCATAATAGAAAAATAAGTTCAAACTCCAAAATTAAGATGACTATTTTTTTCAGTCAATTGTTCTTCTAAAAAAAAATTGCCACAGCCACTGTATTGTTCTGTATCTTAGATGAGACTTGCATATTCAAGTCTGAGTGCATAAAAAAATATAGATTCCATACAGCACCTCTGTGTTGCATCTGATTTTTATGATACTCTGTTTTCCTGTTCAAACTTTATTCTATCATCTATGATTAACAAATTATATTCTGACATGCATAAGATATATTGAAAATCACGCTATATGTCATGTGTGTACATGGATTTCTAGTACATTATCCCCCACACATATCAGATGATCAGATCATCTGACATGTGTAGCTAACAGCGCTAATCAGATCACTGATCCAGTCAGCACTGTTGACCCTTTGGATTGGGTTGTCAATAATCGACAGCACGATCCAAAGCACAGCGGCGGGGATCACGCTGTTCCCCGCCGGCATTGGAGGTCCTGTGATGCAATCAGCTGATGACAATGGATGCAATGCCTGAGCTGTGTCGCCGGCAGAAAGTGATCATTTGTGCTATGCAGTGAGATTCTGATGCATCTCTCAGCATAGCACAAGTGATTGCACTGTGCAGTGGCAGTGCTGAGGTGCACTAAGAGACCCTGTAAAATCAAGGAAAAGGTATAATAAAAAAAGTTTAAAAATAATGAAAAAAGAAATGCAAAAGTTCAAATGACTCCCCTTTTGCCCCATTGAAAATAGTAATCTTAAAAAAAACACATATTTAGTATCACCACGTTCAGAAATGCCCGATCTATCAAAATATAAAATCAATCAATCAGATCAGTAAACTGCATAACTGAAAAATAAGTCCAAACTCCAAAATTAAGTTACTTTTATCACCACAACAATGCAATAAAATGCAATAACAGGCGATCAAAACATTGTATATACCCAAAAATGGTATAATTAGAAACATTAGCTCAAGACACAACAAATAAGCCATCACACAACCCCAGATCCAGAAAAATTAGGACGCTATGGATCACAGAAAATGGTAACAAAACTGCAACTCTTTTTCTTTAAAAATTTCTGAATTTTTTTCACCAATTAGACATAAAGTAAAAGTATACACTACCGTTGAAAAGTGTGGGGTCATTTAGAAATGTCCTTATTTTTCAAAGAAAAGCATATTTTTCTTCAATGAAGCTAACATTAAATGAATCTGATATACACACTATACATTGTTAATGTGGTAAATGACTATTCTAGCTGCAAACAACTGGTTTTCAATGGAATATCTACAATACATAGGTGTATAGAAACCCATTTCCAACAACCACTTTAATGGTACATTGTGTTTCCTAACTGTATAAGAAGGCTAATGGATGTTTACAAAACCCTAGAAAACCCTTGTACAAGTATGTTAGCACAGCTGAAAATGGTTTGGCTGATTATAGAAGCTATCAAATTGACCTTCCTTTAAGCTAGTTGAGAATCTGGAGCATTACATCTGTTTGTTCTATGAAACTCTTAAAATGGCCAGAAAAAAATAACTTTCATGTGAAACTCGACAGTTTATTCTTGTTCTTATGGTGGGTTTACACACACCAATTTATCTGTTCAATATCTGAACAGATCTCTGGTTGCAGTGAAATCATGGACACATTGTATCATTTGTACACAGCCACAAAATGGAACTATGTGTCCATGATTTCACTGCAACCAGAGATCTGTTCAGATATTGAACAGATAAATTGGTGTGTGTAAACCCACCATTAGAAATGAAGGCTATTCCATGCGAGAATTTATATAATAATTATTATATTAATTATTATTATTATTATTACCGTATATACTCGTGTATAAGCCGACCCGTGTATAAGCCGACCCCCCTACTTTTGCCCCCAAAACCTGGGAAAATCTATTGACTCGTGTATAAGCCGAGGGTGGACCCTAGCACAAGTATACAGCCCCCAGCAGTGTGGTATACACCAGTCCCAGAGGTAGATACAGCAGCCCCAGTGGTAGTATACACGCAGCCCCAGTAGTATATACAGCCCCAGTGGTAGTATATACAGCCCCAGTGGTAGTATACAGGGCCCCAGAGGTATATAGCAGCCCCAGTGGTAGTATACAGTGCCCCAGAGGTATATAGCAGCCCCAGTGGTAGTATACAGGGCCCCAGAGGTATATAGCAGCCCCAGTGGTAGTATACAGTGCCCCAGAGGTATATAGCAGCCCCAGTGGTAGTATACAGGGCCCCAGAGGTATATAGCAGCCCCAGTGGTAGTATACAGGGCCCCAGAGGTATATAGCAGCCCCAGTGGTAGTATACAGGGCCCCAGAGGTATATAGCAGCCCCAGTGGTAGTATACAGGTCCCCAGAGGTATATAGCAGCCCCAGTGGTAGTATACAGTGCCCCAGAGGTATATAGCAGCCCCAGTGGTAGTATACAGGGCCCCAGAGGTATATAGCAGCCCCAGTGGTAGTATACAGTGCCCCAGAGGTATATAGCAGCCCCAGTGGTAGTATACAGGGCCCCAGAGGTATATAGCAGCCCCAGTGGTAGTATACAGTGCCCCAGAGGTATATAGCAGCCCCAGTGGTAGTATACAGGGCCCCAGAGGTATATAGCAGCCCCAGTGGTAGTATACAGTGCCCCAGAGGTATATAGCAGCCCCAGTGGTAGTATACAGGGCCCCAGAGGTATATAGCAGCCCCAGTGGTAGTATACAGTGCCCCAGAGGTATATAGCAGCCCCAGCGGTAGTATACAGGCAGCCCCAGTAATGCAGGCCCCCCCCAGCGTCTCTCCGGTCACCTGTAAAGCAAGCTATACTTATCAGTGTCCCGCTCGCACCCGCCGCTGCCGACATCCACGATCCTCCATCTTCATGCGACTCCTCTTCCTGTTTCCTGTGCGCGTCGCCGGGAATGACGTCATTGCCGGCGACGCGCACAGAAACAGGAAGAGGAGTCGCATGAAGATGGAGGATCGTGGATGTCGGCAGCGGCGGGTGCGAGCGGGACACTGATAAGTATAGCTTGCTTTACAGGTGACCGGAGAGACCCTGGGGGGCCCTGCATTACTGGGGATGCGGGGGCTGCTGTATACCGATGTATACATCGGTATGTACCGATGTATACATCGGTATACAGCACTGACTCGCGTATAAGCCGAGGGGGGTACTTTTCAGCCCAATTTTTGGGCTGAAAAACTCGGCTTATACGCGAGTATATACGGTAGTATATATTTATATAGCGCCATTCGGTTCCTTGGCGCTTTACATGTGTAAGGGCAGATAAGAACAGAACGTAAAATAACGACAATTAAGTCATACAGGTACAGTAGGGCAGAGGATCCTGTCCTCAAGGGCTCATAGTCTATAGGGATGGGTAAGGAGACAGTAGGAGGGGGAGAGGTGAGGGTGAGATGGTGCAGCAGATTAGGTCTCAGTGTGGGTTGTAGGCTTGAAGGAAGAGGTGGGTCTTCAGATTTTTCTTGAAGGTTCCCAGGATGGGGGAGTATCTGATGTGGTGGGGGAGAGAGTTCCAAAGTATGGCGGATGCACAAGAGAAGTCTTGTATGAGGTTGTGGGAGGTGTAAATGCGAGAAGAGAAGGAGCTCTTGAGAGGAGCGCAGATTGCGTGAGGGGAGGTATCCGGAGACCAGGTCGGAGATGTATGGAGAGGACAGGTTGTGTATGGCTTTGTATGTCAAGGTTAGGGTTTTGAACTTGGATCTCTGGGATGTGGGGAGCCAGTGAAGGGCTTGGCAGAGGGGGGAGATGGGGGAGTAGCGGGGCGACAGGTGGATGAGTCAGGCAGCGAAATTGAGGATGGTTCGGAGAGGTGCGAGGGAGGTAGCGGGGAGGCCAGTGAGCAGAAAGTTGCAGTAGTCGAGGCGGAAGATGATGAGGGCGTGGGCAAGTGTTTTGGCAGTGTCATGGTCAAGGAAGGAGCAGATTTGGGTAATGTTTTTGAGCTGGACTCGGCAGGCGGTGGCGATGGCTTGAATGTGGTGCTTGAAGGAGGGGGAAGAGTCGAGGATTACACCGAGGCACTTGGCATGGGGGACAGGTGAGAGTGAGCAGCCATTGACAGTGATGGATAGGTCGGGTAGGGGGGAGAGCGACTGGGGGGAAAGATGATGAACTCAGTTTTGTCCATGTTCAGTTTTAGGAAGCGAGCGGAGAAGAAGGATAAAATCATGGACAGGCATTGCAGAATTTTAGATAGTAGGGAGGCGATGTTAGAGCTGGGTGTCATCGGTGTAGAGGTAGTATTGGAGGCGGTGGGACTCAATGAGTTGGCCTAGGCCGAGGGTGTAAATGGAGACGAGTAGTGGTCCCAAAACCAAGCCTTGGTGAACTCTAACAGATAGGGGGTAGGGCGATGAGGAGGTGTGGGAGTGGGTGATGCTGAAAGTCTGGTCTGTTAGGTAAGAGGAGATCCAGGAGAGAGCTAGGTCAGTGATGCCAAGAGATTCTAAAGTTTGAAGCAGGAGGGATTGGTCAACTGTATCGAAGGCAGCAGAAAGGTTGAGAAGGAGGAGGATGGAGTAGTGTCGCTTGCTCTTGGCGGTCAGTAGGTCGTTGGTGACTTTGGTTAGGGCTGTTTCAGTGGAGTGGTGGGGTTGGAAACTGGATTGTAGGCAGTCAAAGAGGGAGCAGAAGGAGAGGTGGGAGGACAGTTCGGAATAGACATGTTGTTCAAGTAATTTTGAGGCGAAGGGGAGGAGAGATATGGGGCGATAGTTGGAGACTGCTGCAGGGTCGAGGGAGGGTTTTTTGAGGATGGGTGTGATTAGGGCATGTTTGAAGGATGAGGGGAAGACACCGGTATTAAATGATATGTTGAAGAGATAGGTTAGGGCAGGGATGAGGACTGTGGTGTGGTTAGGGATGAGGTGGGAGGGGAGTGGGTCGAGGGCTCAAGTGTTGAGGTGTGATCGTGCTAGAAGGGAGGAGAGGTGATCTTCTGTCATGGAGGAGAAACTACTTTTGGATGACGGGGGTTGGATAGTAGAGGGGGGGGCTGAGGGGATTGTGAAACAAAGCTTTCTCTGATTTTGTTGATCTCTTTGAAAAAGGTGGCATTGTCATCGGCGGAGAGGGAGGGGGAGCAGGGGGATGGAGCAATGAGTTTAATTTTTGAGTAGTTGCTTGGGATTGTGGAACAGGGTGGTTATGAGAGAAGTAGTTTTGTTTTGCGGCAGTGAGTGCAGTCTTGAAGCTATACCCTGTGGATGTGCTTGATTGGAGCCAATTTCATCCTACAACAGGACAATGACCCAAAGCACACTTCCAAATTATGCATGAACTATTTAGGGAAGAAGCAGGCAGCTGGTATTCTGTCTGTAATGTGGTGGCCAGCGAAGTCACCAGATCTCAACTCCATTGAGCTGTTGTGGGAGCTGACTGTATGATATGCAAAAAGTGCCCATCAAGCCAATTCAACTTGTGGGAGGGGCTTCAGGAAGCATGGGGTAAAATTTCTCAAGATCACCTCAGCAAATTAACAGCTAGAATGCCAAAGGTCTGCAGTGCTGTAATTGCTGCAAAGGGAGCATTCTTTGATGAAAGCAAAGTTTAAAGGAGGAAATTATTATTTCAAATAAAAATCATTGTTTCTAACCTTGTCAATGTCTGGACTATATATTCTATTCATTTTGCAACTCATTTGATAAATAAAAGTATGAGTTTCATGGAAAACACAAAATTGTCTGGTGACCCCAAACCTTTGAATGTAGTGTACATGTTTGGTGTCTATGAACTCGTACCAACCCTAGGCATCATACTGACATGTCAGTTTTACCATATAGTGAACATAATGAATAAAAAAAAAATTATGTAATTGCACTTTATTTTTGCAATTTTACCACCCTGGAATTTTTTTTCAGTTACTCAGTACATTATATGGCAAAATAAATGTTTAATGCAAAAGTACAACTCGCCCTGCAAAAAACAAGTCCTCATATGTCTAGATTGACTTAAAAATGAAAACGTTATGGCTCTTGGAAGAAGGTGGGGGGAAACAAAAAAACGGAATATCGCCCTGGTTGAAGGAGTTAAAGGGGTTGTCCACTACTTAGACAACCTCTTCTCATTTCCTATGTGTTCCTCATGCAAATAAAAAAGCCTATACTTGCCTCCAGTGCTTGCGTGGTTCCATCAATGTCAGTATACGCATTCCAGGGTCCCAGGTGACATTGTTTTAACACATGAGCCCCGTGACCAATCACTGCCGGCTTCCTTCTCCCCGCCTTCGGTATTAATTTAATACAAGTCTATAAGAAGAATCTGCATTAATACCAAATGACAACCAGCGACACCTCCTGTCTGAACGATGCCAGCTAGAAAAAACATCTATAATGAAAATATCTGCTGCACACAAACACTATATATGTGAAGTTGCTGAATGGCTAATGAATGCATGGCAAGACTATGTGCAAAGCTGTTCAAGTGTGAATAAGGCATAAGAGGCATAGCAGAAAACTGCTTAAAGATACATGGAAAAAAATGAGAACTTGGCAAATACATTGGCCATTGTATGTGAGCACAGTAACCAACGTAAGGTGTCCCATCCTACCGGGTCCTAGCTTTGTGCCCTTCTCTGCAGCGTCCATTCATGTATGGGTATATGTGCCTCTAATTGCAATTAAAAACCTGCTGGTAGGGGTGTATCTAGAACCTAGGTTACAATAAGACGTGGAGTTTTAAGATGGCTACAGGGCAAGGGAGGGTGCACGGTCAGAAAACGTATTCACATTAATACCAAATGATGACTGACGACACCTCCTTTGTGAATGGTGTGAGCTAGAAAAAACATCAATAATGAAAAAAATATCTGCTGCACACAAACACTATAATATGTGAAGTTGCTGAATGACTAATAAATGCATTGCATGACTATGTGCAAAGCTGTTCAAGTGTGAATAAAGCATAACAGGCATAGCAGAAAACTGCTTAAAGATACATGGAAAAAAAATGAGAACTTGGCAAATGCGTTGGCCATTACAAGTGATTCCGGTAACCAACTTCAAGGTGTCCCATCCTACCGGGTCCTAACTTTGTGCCTCTCTCTGCAGCATCCATTGCGTGTATAGGTATATGTGCCTCTAAGTGCAATTAAAAACCTGCTGGTATGGGTGTGTGTCTAGGACCTAGGTTACAATAAGACGTGGAGTTTTAACATGGTACGTAGCAGGGGCGGGTGCATCAGACTCTCTGCATTCAGTGCTGCATTCAGTTAGCATAGCACCAGGGGGTGACAGGTCCTTTTTAAGGTTTTAACGGCACCCCACCTATCAGGTATTGACCTGGCTTATAACCCCCTTAAGTAGCATGTTACTAAATGCACTAAAGTAAATGCAGCACTGAATGCAGTATGTCTGCAGCATTCCGGGAAGGCTCCCCCATGTCTCTAGCCCCCCTGTAAACTTTAAAAAAGACATTAGAAAACTTACAGATAAGTAGTCTAATGGGTGGGATCTTATTAAGAGGTCTTCACTGTTGGCACAGTCCCCCAGCCTCCTCTTTGTGTATTCCGCCCTCTTCTATGTCTCTGAACCGCCTCCTGTCCTCCTCTCCTGCTCTTTGTCACTCAGTCTGACGCACAGAGCTTGGTCAGAGTGTCTGCTAAATATTTGGCCTGATGTTAGTGCCAGATCCCCGCCCTGCTCTCTGAATAAAGCATAAACAGGGCAGGAATCTGGCGCTGACGTCAGGCCAAATGCTTAGCAGCCGCTCTGGACAAGCTCTGTGCGGCAGGTTGAGTGACAGAGAGCAAGAGAGGAGGAGGGTAGAGCCAGCAGAACAGGAGGCGGCACAGAGACATAGAAGGGGGTGGAATACACAAGGAGGAGGCTGGAGGACTGTGCCAGTAGTGAAGACCTCTTATAAGATCCCACCCATTAGACTTCTTATCTGTAAGTTTTCTAATATCTTTTTTGAAGCTTACAGGGGGGCTAGAGACATGGGGAACCCCTTCCCTGAATGCAGCAGACATGCTGCATTCAGTGCTGCATTTAGTTTGCCATGCAGCAGGGGGGTGACAGGTCCTCTTTAAAAAGCCTGTTAACGATACAGCTTGTGGCAGCCTATATTATGTGAACGCACTGGTATTTAATGCTGCCGTAATGCTTACATGCAGAACATAATGCCATCTACAACATAAATATTCTAATAAAGGGCATTACTTTAATTACATGATTTTAGTTATTTAGTCAGCAAGAACATAATCAAGTTTGCAACTATTTGTTTTTTCTATCTTTGTCATACTCTTGCTGTGAGAGTTCCTCTATCTTACATACAGCTTGATACCATGGAACTCTACCACCAGAATATAGCTGAATGTGTGCAGTGGATACATTCTAGGAGAGTACATCGCTCTCCAATCTATTGATTTTTATGTAGCTGTTAGCTTATCATATACCTCCCTCTTCCTCACAATAGGGCTTTCATTAGTCCTGCATAATCAAAATTCCCTTACACCAATCATCGGCAGTTTCCAGAGTAGTTTTCCTAACCAGGGCTCTCACTTTCCAGAGATGTGTGCTTGTTGAGAGTCCCTGTTACCTCTATATGCAAATAGTGATAATACTAAGGGGGCCACTTTAATGTCCAAAACAGCTTCTATCACAGACACATAAAGCTCTGAGTTATGATGAATTATTGGACTGCAATGGGACAATATACTGATCTTTCTCATGAGCCCCCTTCTGTCAGTGTCCATCCCTGAAGACTCTTACAGACTATAAATGTGTAGAAATAAGTAACTCACCAGAGCTGTCCCTCAAGGAGTGCCTGACCCAAGGCATCTAGGAATTCTGGAGACTGTAAAGAGACTGTAGAGCTACGATCTGCTGACTAGTCCATATGAGAATACTCCTTTGAAGGCATGCTATATATTTCTTCAGAGGCGAGCATGGATTAATCTTTCATTCTGCCAATAAATACAGTTATCTGAGTTGACATCTGTAGTGTTAGTAATGATAGGATCGCATGTGATCTTATACAACCTCTGGCAAAAATTCTGGAATCACCTGGCTTGGAGGATGTTCTTTCAGTTGTTTAATTTTGTAGAAAAAAAGCAGATCACAGACATGGCACAAAACTAAAGTAATTTCAAATGGCAACTTCATGGCTTTAAGAAACACTAAAAGAAATCTTGAAAAAAAAAAATATGATAGCCAGTAACGGTTACTTTTGTAGACCAAGCAGGGGGAAAAAATTATGAAATCACTCAATTCTGAGGTAAAAATTATGGAATCATGACAAACAAATAAAACAACACTCAAATACATTACTAGTATTTTGTGGCATCAACTCTGGCTTTTATAACAGCTTGCAGTCTCTGAGGCATGGACTTAATGAGTGACAAACAGTACTCATCATCAATCTGGCTCCAACTTTCTCTAATTGCTGTTGCCAGATCAGCTTTGCAGGTTGGAGCCTTGTCATAAACCATTTTCTTCAACTTCCACCAAAGATTTTCAATTAATTTGAGATCCAGCCTTATTGCAGACCATGACATTGACCTTATGTGTCTTCTTTCTAGGAATGTTTTCACAGTTTTTCCTCTATGGCAGGATTCATTATCATCTTGATAAATTATTTCATCATCCCCAAACATCCTTTCAATTGATAGGATAAGAAAAGTGTCCAAAATATCAATGTAAACTTGTTCTTTTATTGAAGATGTAATGACAGCCATCTCCCCAATGCCTTTACCTGACATGCAGCCCCATATCATCAATGACTGTGGAAATTTGCATGTTCTCTTCAAGCAGTCATCTTTATAAATCTCATTGAACGACACCAAAGTAAAGTTCCAGCATCATCACCTTGCCCAATGCAGATTCGCGATTCATCACTGAATATGACTTTCATCCAGTCATCCACGGTCCACGATTGCTTTTCCTTAGCCCATTGTAACTGTTTTTTTTTCTGTTTAGGTGTTAATGATGGCTTTTGTTTTGCTTTTCTGTATGTAAATCCCATTTCCGTTAAGCGGTTTCTTACAGTTCGGTCACATACATTGACTCCAGTTGCCTCCCATTCATTCCCTTTTGTTTTGTTGTGCATTTCTTGTTTTGGAGACATAATGCTTTAAGTTTCCGGTCTTGACGCTTTGATGTTTTCCTTTGTCTTCCAGTATGTTTCCCTTTAACAACCTTCCCATGTTGTTTGTATTTGGACCAGAATTTAGACTCAGCTGACTGTGAACAACCAACATCTTTTGCAACATTGCGTGATGATTTACCCTCTTTTAAGAGTTTGATAATCCTCTTCTTTGTTTCAATTGACATCTCTCGTGTTGGAGCCATGATTCATGTCAGTCCTCTTGGTGAAACAGCTCTCCAAGGTGTGATCACTCCTTTTTGGATGCAGACTAATGAGCAGATCTAATTTGATGCAGATATTACTTTTGGGAATGAAAATTTACAGGATGTTTCCATAATTATTACCTCAGAATTGAGTGATTCCATAATTTTTGTCCGCCTGCTTGGTCTATAAAAGTAACCGTTACTGGCTAGCACATTTTTTTCAAGATTTCTTTTAGTGTTTTTTCAAGGCAGAGAGTTGTCATTTGAAATGACTTTAGTTTTGTGCCATGTCTGTGATCTGCTTTTTTCTACAAAATTAAAAAACTGGATGGACATCCTCCAAGCCAGGTGATTCCAGATTTTTTGCCAAAGGTTGTATTTCCAGCTTAATTTTCCATTATACAATGGACACCAATGGCCTGTCGCATCCCTATAAAGTTTGTTGGGTGTTTGTCAGTGTGTCAATTGTGAAACTGGAAAAATATAGACATGTCAGCTGTGCAATTTTTGGGTATTTTTTTAAATGTAATCTATGATGGACACACTGTAACAGAGCCTCTGAGGCAGGTGTGAATGTAGCCTAAAGTATTTAATTTAGTTTAGAATTGCTTTTATGTATTTGATCCGCTCCAGTCCCGTGGGGTCCTCGGAACCAGGCTGCGGTTTGTTTGTACCCCTGAGGAAGGTGCAGGGATGACACTGAAACGTGTAGGAAATAAAGGAGCTTTTTGAAGGAGCCTGGTCTCCCTGGTGTTTTCATCCCGACGGCAGGATGATACAGGCACCAAACCCTATTTGGATTTCTGGATATGACACCACTGTGCACGTGGAGGTGCAAATCCAGCAGCAGCTGTTCATGTGAATATACTGATTGTGGGTCTTCACAACCAAATCAGGTGAGCACATACACTCACGGGAGGGTCATCTTATCTAAACAATAAGACCTATTTCCGCCTCTTGTGTCTACTTTTATCTAGACACTGTAACAGAGCCTCTAAGGCAGGTGTGAATGTAGCCTAAAGTATTTAATTTAGTTTAGAATTGCTTTTATGCATTTGATGCGCTCTTGGGGTTGAGACCGGACTCCATGACCCTGGCTTCAGTTTAAAAGATTGTTCTTGGGGTAAATTATAAAGATTATTCATGACGTGACCTGTGGTTTGTGGCTATGGGTAGCCACCGCTGCTGCAGAACCTCTGGGGACGATGAACGGACAGCTGGGATGCATTGGCTCCTCACAGGTGGAGCGGATCCCCAGAGCAGTGGATGTTCAAGGGTGTAGGGTGCATGATGGAGGATGCGCATTAACAGACAGACTAATGGTTTGTTGGTTCCTCAAGTCCTTTACTGGCAATACAGGTACAACCACAAGTGATGTTGGTGTGAGTCCGTGTAAATTTGGGAGCAACTCCGGGGTTCTCCACACTCGGCAAGTTCTGAGGCCTCCCTGCTGCGCTTTCTCTTGCCGGTCCCTGCTGCTGCTTAAAGCTGAGCTGCGGCCCTCTCTCAGGCAGCTCGAGTCCTTCTTTAGCTCCACTTCGCGGGCAGCTGCTCCTGGGCTCCTAATGCTGCTTTACCTGCAAACTTGTGTGGCTGAGGAACTTGGAATTCCCCAGCCTCCAGTGTTGGCTGCCAGGACGTTAGGCCCTGCACAGCCTCAGACTCTGGTGTCCGGTTCTTGGCGCTTGATCCTCTGGGGTGAGCTGGACACAAGCCCTAGGCTCTCCTATACCTCCTCAGACCCTTGCCTGTGGGTCCCTCAAGCTAGGCTTTAGCTTTCCTGGGGCGAGCTTAGCACTGCTCCAGCCCACAGGATGTCTTCCTAAGGACTGTTCCGAACTGAACTGACTAACTCCGCCCCAGACCAGAATTTACAGGGGAGCCACCCTGAACCTGGGATTTAGATCTCCCCCTTTAGGCTTGGAGGAAGAAAGGTGCTGTGTGCTTTAGTTTTGCCTGGTGTGAATACCCTCTGTTGCTCTCAGGAATGACACTACCCTAAGGGAGATAATGATATTGTGGCATCCGAACCCTGGGGTGCCACATATTGGACTTTCAGTACAGGTGTTAAAGGGGAACTCCAGAAAGATAAAAACATTTTTGTACTACCACTGCCCACCTACATGATGAAGCAGAGCTGGGCACTACAGTTCTAGGATGTATAGATCGCTTACAAATCAATACAATCATATCTGATTCTCAGCTCTCACCCCTCCCTTCGGCGGCAGAGAAATTAAGCCTCATGCTACAGCAGAGAGCAGAAGGTGTGTCAGGGGTGTGGACCTCAGGGGCTCCATGATCATCTTACATTCCTGCCCCATCATACTTCTGTGTGAACAGGGAACATGGCTGCCGACCACATGGTGACACTACAATCCTGCCCCTGATATACCATCTATGTAATGTAAGAACAAGGGTGCTCTCCCTTAAAATAGCAATCATGTCACCAAGAAGATATAAATACATGCTGTGAGCGTCTGCTGTACAATTATATGATTGTGCATAATGTGTACTGTCATGTATCAGACTAGGAGCACAGGCAGAACACTACATAGTTTCAGCACTGCCATGGTCTCCCCTCCTCCATATCAACTTGGCAGCTTCCTGTCCTTTGAAACTTTAGCATTATGTGTTATATACAAGAGGAAAAGTGGAGCGAAAATGCTTACAAAATTAGCAATTTTATTGGTATCAAAAAAGGACAGAGACTCTTACATTTAACACATAATAGTGCAGGATAAAATTGATGGTGACAATTCCAGCCTGTCGATGGTACATGCAATAATCCAACCAGTGTAAAGTAAATCCCAACTGTCCAGAATATACAGGGCAGCTGCCAGATACACATATACCCATAATGTATAATTATTTTCAGCACAATATCAGCTTGGCAGCTTCCTGTCCCTTGAAACTTTAGTATTATGTATGACTGAATTTCTCTGTCCCTGAAGGGATGGGTGAGTGCTGAGGAGCAGATATGATTTTATTGATTTATAAGCGATCTATAGATCCTAGAACTGTAGTGGACAGCTCAGCTTCATTAAGTAGGAGGGCAGAGTCAGTACAAAAAATGTTATCTCCACGGAGTTCCCTTTTAAAGGGCCATTATTACCATTATACTTTACTAATGGTGATCTCTATACATAATCACTGGTGATTACCCGGAAGCGCCGCCATATTAACACACCCAAAGCTGCCGGCGGCTGCCTGCAGGCTCCTGTGCCCACACACCCCCGCACCTCCCCTACAGCACCCGCACGCCCCTGCTATAGACCCCCACATACCCCCGCAGTACACCCTGCAGGCTCCTGTGCCCACACACCCCGCACCCCCCTTCGCTGCCCGCACACCCCCGAAAACTTACCTCTTCAGATAGGACCTTTGGTGATGTCACAGTCATGTGATCAGTCACATGACCGTGCATCACCCTAGCTCCGCCTCCTCTACGCTACACTACTTCCCAGCTAGGACATGGAGCTGTCACAGCTGGGAAGGAGAGAAGAGGAGGCAGAGAGGCTGAAGGGGAGTGCTCATGACAGAGGAACACAAACACTCCACACAGAGAAGAGGGCTGCCCAAACACTACAGAGCCTGAGCTAACAAGTAAGTGCAGCACACAAACATAAAGGGCTCCACAGCCCCTGTATACTCTGCTCCCAGCACAGCCCCCTGTATAGTCTGCTCCCAGCACAGCCCCCTGTATACTCTTCTCCCCGCACTGCCCCCTGTATACTCTGCTCCCCGCACAGCCCCCTGTATACTCTGCTCCCCGCACTGCCCCCTGTTAACTCTGCCTCCCGCACTGCCCCCTGTATACTCTGCTCCCCGCACACCCGCCTGTATACTCTGCTCCCCGCACTGCCCCTGTATACTCTGCTCCCCGCACAGCCCCCTGTATACTCTGCTCCCCGCACAGCCCCCTGTATACTCTGCTCCCCGCACTGCCCCCCTATACTCTGCTCCCCGCACTGCCCCCTGTATACTCTGCTCCCCGCACTGCCCCCTGTATACTCTGCTCCCCGCACTGCCCCCTGTATACTCTGCTCCCCGCACAGCCCCCTGTATACTCTGCTCCCCGCACAGCCCCCTGTATACTTTGCTCCCCGCACAGCCCCCTGTATACTCTGCTCCCCGCACAGCCGCCTGTATACTTTGCTCCCCGCACAGCCCCCTGTATACTCTGCTCCCCGCACAGCCGCCTGTATACTCTGCTCCCCGCACAGCCCCCTGTATACTCTGCTCCCCGCACAGCCCCCTGTATACTGTGCTCCCCGCACTGCTCCCTGTATACTCTGCTCCCCGCACAGCACCCTGTATACTCTGCTCCCCGCACAGCCGCCTGTATACACTGCTCCCCACACAGCCCCCTCTATTCTCTGCTCCCCGCACTGCCTCCTCTATACTCTGCTCCCCGCACTGCCCCCTGTATACTCTGCTCCCCGCACTGCCCCCTGTTAACTCTGCTCCCCGCACTGCCCCCTGTATACTCTGCTCCCCGCACACCCGCCTGTATACTCTACTCCCCCCACAGCCGCCTGTATACTCTGCTCCCCGTACAGCCGCCTGTATACTCTGCTCCCCCCACAGCCGCCTGTATACTCTGCTCCCCCCCACAGCCGCCTGTATACTCTGCTCCCCCCACAGAGCCGCCTGTATACTCTGCTCCCCCCACAGCCGCCTGTATACTCTGCTCCCCCCACAGCCGCCTGTATACTCTGCTCCCCCCACAGCCGCCTGTATACTCTGCTCCCCGTACAGCCGCCTGTATACTCTGCTACCCACAGAGCCCCCTCTATACTCTGCTACCCACTGACCCGCCTGTATACACACAATTCATTTCACCGCGCTCCAGATGCAATTGCATCGGGCCTTTTTACTAGTTATGTATATTCTGAGGCCATACGCACAAGGCTATATACATTAAATTTATTTTAAAAAAAATTAGAATCATGGCATGTTTCATAAGGCATCTTTGCTGTGTGCATAAACCCTAATGGAAAAAACATTACATTCATATGTGCAATCATTTACAATATTTTTCATCGCATTTTCATTCCAAGAAACGTTTCCTTTTAAATAAATGATCCATTACAAATCATTTGTTAAGTACAGTATGTATAATACGTTTAGACAATATTGGTTTATTCGCAACATTTGTTTAATCAAAATCAATATTACCCAAGCAAATTAGCTGTGATATTCTGCCAGGCTGAACAAGCTTTTTAATCTAGACGCTGATTTATAGAGAAGGATGATAGTATTTTTAGAAAGAAATGCTGGATTAACAGAGATCAGATATATACCGCGTGACCTTATGTAGAGACATAACCAGAAGTCTTGTGGATATGTAACAATACTTGACATTATTTACAAATCCCCAGCAGTATAATACTCCTGCCTCGTTCACAAATTAGATATATTTGCAAAAGTAATGACAGATGTTAAAGACTATTATAATCCTTGGTAGTTACTGATACTACACTCATGTCTTTGGTGACATTTTTGCTCTTTTAGCAGCATGATCCTTGATGATCAATTGACCAGGTGTGGTTCGATACTTGAATTGGCAAATGTGTCTGCCTGTCTATATACTGCATTCAGTTTGACTAAAGGCTCCCATAGACAGTATCTATTGAGTCACCATCTAATGTGTGTGGGAGATTCCCAAACCTCCCCTACAGATGGAGGAGCAGATAAGGGTGGGGCAGTTTGAATTCAGATTCCTGATCCTTTTGTTCTCCAGGAGATAATCCACTGCCAGACTTTTTCCTCTTTCTCCATTGACAATATTGGCCAATTGAAATATTCATGCGTCTGGGGGAGTTGTAAGAGGTAGGTAGCTGTCCCTCAAGCACCTATTTAGCCAACAGCTATCTTGGGTGTATATCCAATTTAAAGGACCACTTTGCGTTTATTTTTTTTTTCTTGCCCCTCTGTTACCAATAGTTAGTATATGTGTAGTGTAGGGATTTTCTCTGGTTAGGGAGCAGCAAGGCGCAGTAATGAGGCAACATACGTGCTTTGAATCCAACAAAACTTCAGTGCTTTATTCACACTTACCACTGGCTGTGGCAAAAAGAGAAAAGCAACACATAAGATCTCCAACACTCAGGCTTTTTCCTTCAGCCTAGCTCCTCTCTCCCTGATGTTTTGCACTCCCTTATGCAGGTCTGATTGCTCCACCTGATCCTGACCCACACTGACCTGGAAAACCTGGAGCGTTAGGGAAAATCCAGGCCACGTTTTACCATGCTGGGAGCAATATACCTACCATCCAGCACTAGACCCTTCACTGCACCACAGTAGTGAGTAAATGAAAATTCCCATTGCTGTCTTCTGCTTCCAAAGCCATTCTGGTTCCATCCTGCATCATGTTATTGCAGTTATAACCTGCTGTCTCACAATGCATCCTCCGTGAGGACTGGAGGTCACTTCTTCAATATAAATCCGAGGTTATTAAGGACGGTGTCGAAGTCTATGTGTGAGCTGACAAGTGACAACTGTGGTGTTGTAATGCTGGAGCAGATCAGAGAGGCCATAGAAGAGTAGAGAACAGCACTTGGTAATTTAATACACTCACCACACACGAAGGAGTTGTAATAGTGGAGAAAATACAGCATAGTGGTCCTTTAACACGTCTCTCCAGGCCTTTATCACAATGCACATGGCAATATTTGATCATCACAAGATGCAGAGCCAGCATCATCACCAGGGGTGTGCATCATTTATCAAAAATAATTGGAATATGTGACCCATTTGTTTACATGCAGCTAATGATAGATCTGTAAGAAACGGTAAATCCATTAATATCCCAGTGTTCATGCAACATTAAATGTTCCATACAAGCAAAAAATCCAGCAGTAGCCTAACAACTCTAAGTGAACGTTAGGAAATTCCTTCATGAGCCCCGGAAGCAACAGTCAAAATAATCCTGTACCGGTGGCCAAGAAGCATATGTTTAGTCGAGGTGAAGGCTACAACATTGTTATTTTACGAGTGGCATCTTTAATTAATGAGTGGATTCTGCTAATAACATTGCTTATATAATTTGAAGTATATACGACATAAGGTACAAGCACCAGAGAATGAAGCAAGCACAGCACGCCTCTGCTGCATAGACATGCCGTGCCAAACTACCAAGTAATTAAGCAATTTGCTGACAATAACACTAGCAACCCACCAACAGTGTAGGCAAGAACAGCTTCATGTGCATAACATCATGTGCATGGCCTAAATGTATGTCTGATCTATGGAGCTTGTATATCAGTACAGAATTTGTGATACAGGCATTGATGGAACCTACTGTAACGGAATGTATGCTATCTTATGCAGAATTTACTCGTCTTACTATATGTATAGTTTACTGTAGTGTCAAAAAGTCACACAGATACAATAGAAAGGAAATCAGTTATATGATATATATAGTTATATACCATAGGCGGCCGTCACACGCATCAATTTCTTGAACGATATCGCTTAAGCGATCTGCTTTTTTGATCGCTAAGCGATATCGTTTGTGCGTCTCTGCGTGTAATCAAGCGATTTTACAATGTAAAATCGCTTGATTGTTTGATCGCAGATTTGTGAGCCGGAGCTCAAATCAAGCGATAATCGCTTGATCAATCTGCATCATCGTGGTGTGTGACACCACGATGAACGATCTCCCAGCGGCAGAGCCTATGCTGGGAGATGGTATCTATGGTAAACTTCGGGTTACTAAGCGCCGCGCGGCGCCTAGTAACCCGATGTGTACCATAGTTACCAGCGATCTCGCTGGTCCACATTGCTGGTGAGTCTGTCTGTGTGACTGCTCACCAGCGATGTGAACAATATTGTTAGCGATTGCGCGTGCATGTGATCGCTAACAATATCGCTCACAAGATTGAAGCGTGTGACGGCTGCCATAGATAGATATATAGACTAATAGATAGGAAAATATTGATTGTTATGCAGTAGATAGACTTTAGTGGAAAATGGATAACTAAAACATGACTTTGTTAGATTGTCTTAAAACACTCCAATTAAGTGTGCACCAATAAAATATTAATCACTCCACTTCTGAACATATAAAGCCTGCAGTCATCCCTACCAGGTGAGGGGAACAATGCAAGAGGTGTTTGTTATCAGGAAGGGTTGACTGAAGCCTTTCTGTAGTCAGAAGTGTGGCCAATAATATCTTCTTACTGGGCACTAAATTGGGGTATTTTAAGAGCTGTCAGAGATGTAGTAAAAAATAAGTAGGATTAATTTATCAGCTGTAATTTCGTTAATAAATATGTGATGGAGAGATAGAGAGATCGATTTAGATATGGTATCTAGTTATGAGATTAATAATAACATTTAATCACTTATATAGCGCCATTAATTCCACAGCGCTTTACATATTTCAGATAGATGAATATGAAGCATAGATATGAGATGAATGGATATAAAACTCTATCTATCATACCTAGTATAAGTAAAAAAAAATCTCATATGTTTCTAATGTCTGTCTGATATCTCTCATATCCAAAATGTACAAAAAGTGCTATGGAATTAATAGCGCCATATAAATGAATAAATATATTACTATTATACAATGTTATTTAGAATGTATATATATATATATATATATATATATATATATATATATATATATATACATATATACATGCTTACAAGTAGATTCAACCACCGCAGGTTTAGGTGGTTTGATAAGATGCAAATAAGTTAGAGCCTTCAAACTGCAAACGAGAGTAGGATTTATTAACAGAAGCATAAATCTTACAAACCAAAAAGTTATGTTGCTCAGTTGAATTTTAATAAATTTTAAACATAAAAGTGTGGGTCAATTATTATTCAACCCCTAGGTTTAATATTTTGTGGAATAACCCTTGTTTGCAATTACAGCTAATAATCGTCTTTTATAAGACCTGATCAGGCCGGCACAGGTCTCTGGAGTTATCTTGGCCCACTCCTCCATGCAGACCTTCTCCAAGTTATCTAGGTTCTTTGGGTGTCTCATGTGGACTTTAATCTTGAGCTCCTTCCACAAGTTTTCAATTGGGTTAA
This sequence comes from Allobates femoralis, assembly GCA_033576535.1. Lineage (NCBI taxonomy): Eukaryota > Metazoa > Chordata > Amphibia > Anura > Aromobatidae > Allobates > Allobates femoralis. The sequence goes on from JARQOC010000003.1 coordinate 330,269,505, forward strand.
GGTCAGGAGACTGACTAAGCCACTCCATCACCTTGATTTTTTCCCTCTTGAACCAGGCCTTGGTTTTCTTGGCTGTGTGCTTTGGGTCGTTGTCTTGTTGGAAGATGAAATTACGACCCATCTTAAGATCCTTGATGGAGGAGAGGAGGTTCTTGGCCAAAATCTCCAGGTAGGCCGTGCTATCCATCTTCCCATGGATGCGGACCAGATGGCCAGGCCCCTTGGCTGAGAAACAGCCCCAAAGCATGATGCTGCCACCACCATGCTTGACTGTAGGGATGGTATTCTTGGGGTCGTATGCAGTGCCATCCAGTCTCCAAACGTCACGTCTGTGGTTGGCACCAAAGATCTCGATCTTGGTCTCATCAGACCATAGAACCTTGAACCAGTCTGTCTCAGAGTCCTCCAAGTGATCATGAGCAAACTGTAGACGAGCCTTGACATGACGCTTTGAAAGTAAAGGTACCTTACGGGCTCGTCTGGAATGGAGACCATTGCGGTGGAGTATGTTACTTATGGTATTGACTGAAACCAATGTCCCCACTGCCCTGAGATCTTCCCGGAGCTCCTTCCTTGTTGTCCTTGGGTTAGCCTTGACTCTTCGGACAAGCCTGGCCTCGGCACGGGAGGAAACTTTCAAAGGCTGTCCAGGCCGTGGAAGGCTAACAGTAGTTCCATAAACCTTCCACTTCCGGATGATGCTCCCAAGAGTGGAGTCAGGTAGGCCCAACTCCTTGGAAAGGGTTTTGTACCCCTTGCCAGCCTTGTGACCCTCCACGGTCTTGTCTCTGATGACCTTGGAATGCTCCTTTGTCTTTCCCATGTTGACCATGTATGAGTGCTGTTCACAAGTTTTTGCTGGCAAAAGAGATAATTAATCCACACATGTGAAACTCATTGTTCTTTGTGCCTGAACTACTTCTTAATACTTTAGGGGGACCAAACAGAATGCTGGTGGTTTGAGGGGTTGAATAATAAATGACCCTCTGAATTAACCTTTAACGCTTTAAAAAAAAAAAAAAAAAAAAAAAAAAAAAATGTAAAAAATCTTTTTGGCTGCAGTGCATTTCCCACTTCCAGGCTGATCTACAGTCCAAATGTCACAATGCCAAGTTAATTCCGCATGTGTCAACCAGCTAAATCTGCAGGGGGTTGAATACTACTTGTAGGCACTGTATATATATATACAGTTAGGGCCAGAAATATTTGGACAGTGACACAAGTTTTGTTATTTTAGCTGTTTACAAAAACATGTTCAGAAATACAATTATATATATAATATGGGCTGAAAGTGCACACTCCCAGCTGCAATATGAGAGTTTCCACATCCAAATCGGAGAAAGGGTTTAGGAATTATAGCTCTGTAATGCATAGCCTCCTCTTTTTCAAGGGACCAAAAGTAATTGGACAATGGACTCTAAGGGCTGCAATTAACTCTGAAGGCGTCTCCCTCGTTAACCTGTAATCAATTAAGTAGTTAAAAGGTCAGGGGTGGATTCCAGGTGTGTGGTTTTGCATTTGGAAGCTGTTGCTGTGACCAGACAACATGCGGTCAAAGGAACTCTCAATTGAGGTGAAGCAGAACATCCTGAGGCTGAAAAAAAAGAAAAAATCCATCAGAGAGATAGCAGACATGCTTGGAGTAGCAAAATCAACAGTTGGGTACATTCTGAGAAAAAAGGAATTGACTGGTGAGCTTGGGAACTCTAAAAGGCCTGGGCGTCCACAGATGACAACAGTGGTGGATGATCGCCGCATACTTTATTTGGTGAAGAAGAACCCGTTCACAACATCAACTGAAGTCCAGAACACTCTCAGTGAAGTAGGTGTATCTGTCTCTAAGTCAACAGTAAAGAGAAGACTCCATGACAGTAAATACAAAGGGTTCACATCTAGATGCAAACCATTCATCAATTCCAAAAATAGACAGGCCAGAGTTAAATTTGCTGAAAAACACCTCAAGAAGCCAGCTCAGTTCTGGAAAAGTATTCTATGGACAGATGAGACAAAGATCAACCTGTACCAGAATGATGGGAAGAAAAAAGTTTGGAGAAGAAAGGGAACGGCACATGATCCAAGGCACACCACATCCTCTATAAAACATGGTGGAGGCAACGTGATGGCATGGGCATGCATGGCTTTCAATGGCACTGGGTCACTTGTGTTTATTGATGACATAACAGCAGACAAGAGTAGCCGGATGAATTCTGAAGTGTACCGGGATATACTTTCAGCCCAGATTCAGCCAAATGCTGCAAAGTTGATTGGACGGCGCTTCATAGTACAGATGGACAATGACCCCAAGCATACAGCCAAAGCTACCCAGGAGTTCATGAGTGCAAAAAAGTGGAACATTCTGCAATGGCCAATCACCAGATCTTAACCCAATTGAGCATGCATTTCACTTGCTCAAATCCAGACTTAAGACGGAAAGACCCACAAACAAGCAAGACCTGAAGGCTGCGGCTGTAAAGGCCTGGCAAAGCATTAAGAAGGAGGAAACCCAGCGTTTGGTGATGTCCATGGGTTCCAGACTTAAGGCAGTGATTGCCTCCAAAGGATTCGCAACAAAATATTGAAAATAAAAATATTTTGTTTGGGTTAGGTTTATTTGTCCAATTACTTTTGACCTCCTAAAATGTGGAGTGTTTGTAAAGAAATGTGTACAATTCCTACATTTTCTATCAGATATTTTTGTTCAACCCTTCAAATTAAACGTTACAATCTGCACTTGAATTCTGTTGTAGAGGTTTCATTTCAAATCCAATGTGGTGGCATGCAGAGCCCAACTCGCGAAAATTGTGTCACTGTCCAAATATTTCTGGCCCTAACTGTATATATATATATATATATATATATACCGTATATAGAAGGGTATGAGATACATGAAATGAATTGGAGGTGGAGTTTATCTAGTGTCCATGTCTCTATGTATCCATATAAGTGAAATTCACAGTGGCACTCTGCAAATGCCAATACATATACTTGTACTAGACAGATGGATTAAAGCTAGGTTAAAATTCTGTGAAAAAGATTTCGCTTTATTTTTTTTTTTTAATTCTGCTGGAAAAAGTTTTTTATTTATCTTATCTTATGATGTAAAGAAGGTTCTTGGTGCTTATATTGGCCAATAGGTGAAGGCCATCAAGTGCGAAAAGGTGACCTTTATCTGATGGGGACTTAATCTACACACTGCCTCTCTCGGGCAACTACAGCCTACATATGTGAGTAGTAGGAGGTTCCACTTTAGTCAGATAACACTCTTAGGGCTGGTGGTAAGGGGAGAGCACATCTGACAAGCATGCAGTAATATTCAATGAATACAAAAAAAAAAAAAAGCCTGACAGCACCTCCCATCAGCCCTAAGGATGTTGTTTCATTAAAGTGGAACCTCTTTCTACTCAGATATGTAGGCTGTAGTGGCCCGAGAGAGGCAGCGTGTAGGTTGGGTCTCCATCAGATAAAAGGTCACCTTGACTGCAGTTGATGGGCTTACATCAGTTGGCCAATATATACTGCAAGAATGTTCTTTTCATCAGAAGATGAGTAAAAAAAAACTTATTCCAACTGATTTTTTTTTTAAAAATGTAAAACCTTTTTCACAGAATTAACCTAGCCTTAATTCATCTGTCTAGTACAAGCATATGTGTTGGCAATTGCAGTATGCCACTGTGAACTTCAGTTATATCTTGTCCAGTATTGCAGAGCTGCATGTGCTCACATCTCGTCTTTTCAGGAACCAATGTCAGTTTTACTTTTTTCTTTTATGTATCTATCTAGCTATTACGGTACGTCTGTCTGTCTGTCTGTCTATCTATCTATCTATCTATCTATCTATCTATCTATCTATCTATCTATCTATCATGTTTAATATGTCAAACTATCTCCTATGTGCCTAATGTTTATCTGATATCCATCTATCTCATGTCTAACTAATCAATATGTATAAGAAAACAGACAGATAGATAGTAATGTAGTTATAAGATAGATTAATAGATACAAAATAGACAGATAAATCTGATAAACATTTGATAAATATTAGCGAGAATGATGGATATGAGATAAATGGATATCATATAGAAATTAGATACATATGAAATAGTTTGACTTAGGATGGATGGATGGATGGAGAGATAGCGTTGCTGTCCTGGATTCCACAGAGTATGAATTCATGTAAGAGATATCATATTTTTTTTATTAACAGAGATGATGTTGATGCGATGAAGAAATCCCCATCAGACAGTAATGATGACAAATCCAATGGTATGGGATCCAAGAGTGTTAGTCGGATTGGCAGCAGCAGCAATCCATTCCTGGACATCCCCCATGATCCTAATGCTGCAGTTTACAAGGCTGGCTTCCTTGCACGCAAAATCCACGCAGACATGGATGGAAAAAAAAGTAAGAAATTTAATGATGGTTTTAATTGTGTGCCTTGACCCTGTTCTGCTGTGCCTTTGGAAAATATATTTGCATTTTAATCATGGGAAATTGCATTGCAAAGCACTGACTATAAAATGGAATATGCTATTTGCTGGTTCTGTGGAGGATGCAGTTAGTGAGCGCTCCATCACTGCTCTGGTTATTTGCCATCCCCTAGTGCCCTTACACAGTAAAATGCAGTCATCATAACTGCAGTAATAAAAATATTCTATTTGCTACAAAACGTATGGAAATAGGTTTAACTGACAAATATTATGCTGACGCCAACATCCAGCCACTTTTTCAGTTCAGCCCAGACTATTCCCGTTGCCTCTGAAGTCTGAAGGAGTGTTAACAGCGAACACTATGGCATGATGTGCTTCTTAGGCGGCCGTTACACGCATCAATGTTGAGAGCGATATAGTTAGCGATCACATGCACGCGCTAACAATATCGCTCACATCGCAGGTGAGCTGTCACACAGACAGACTCACCAGCGATGTGGAGCAGCGAGATCGCTGGTAACTATGGTACACATCGGGTTACTAGGCACCACGCGGCGCTTAGTAACCCGACGTTTACCATAGATACCATCTCCCAGCATAGGCTCTGCCGCTGGGAGATCGTTCATCGTGGTGTCACACACCACAATGATGCAGATTGATCAAGCGATTATCGCTTGATATGAGCTCCGGCTCACAAATCTGCGATCTAACAATCAAGCAATTTTACAGTGTAAAATCGCTTGATTACACGCAGCGATGCACAAACGATATCGCTTAAGCGATCAAAAAGCAGATCACTTAAGCGATATCGTGCAGGAAATTGATGTGTGTGACGGCCGCCTTACAGAAACTACCCTGCACATCTCTTTGAATTGTGGTAAATTGTTGTGAATTGTGAACCACAGAAAGATTAAGCCATGTAATTAAGGCTCTGTGCCCACGCTGTGTACTTGGTGCAGAAAATTTTGCATCAAGTACGGATGTCTATTCTGGGCCAGCAAAACCTATGAGACATATGAAGTGCCGTGCCCTCTGAGTATTTTTTCTTTGTGTATTTGGTGCAGAATACAGATGCAGAAAAAACTGCAGCCTGTCAATTATTGATCCGTTTTTTATAGCGTTTTTTCAGTCCCCAGTCAGTGACATCATTATAAAATACACAGCTGTCAGTAAAGGACTAAAAATGCGTGATACATTTTTGACACATTGTTTTTTGTCAAACGGATGCAGATTTGAAGCCAGATTTTCTGCACCAAATATGGGGCATGGCACATAACCTAGGAAGTAGTTTCGGAAAAAAAAAAACATTTCACATTTGCCCTTTGAAGTGGACAGGAAGTCTCAGACCCCGATCACATCACTCCGGATGCCATTTCTGTATCCGGATACATAATTTTGACGGATCAGGAGAAGAAAGAGCGGGGAGGAGCCTGGGCTGGCAAAGCGCAGGCAAGTGGTGTCGGCGCTGTGATTTCACACAGGGGGAGGAAGAATCCTGTGTTCACTCCCCCATGTGACATGTCGGGGCTGAAGTTTTGCTTTCTTAGTGTATCTACATACACTGTGAAAGTAAAATAAAGAGAAAACATGTATTAAAAATAAAAAAAATAAATGCTCACCTATCCAACGGCTGTCCGGGACCCGAAGAGAAGACGTTCAATTGCTGCCAGGTCCTTAAAGATCTGTGATTGACCGGTAGCGATCATGTGATATGTGACGTGCATACCACCTGATCGCTACCGGCCAATCACATTTTAAGGTGCTGGCAGCTTTCGGACATCTTCATCTCAGGTCCCGAACAGACGGCGGAGAGGTGAGGATTTTTTTTGTTTTTAACACATTGCTTTATTTAATTTCACTTTAAGCAGTGTATGTAGATAGTGTATGTAGATACACTGCTAAAGTGAAATACACTGCATGCTCAGTACACTAAAATAGGATCCAGGAAAACATCTTGTTTTTTCCCAAATTCAAGCTCCATAGACCCCCATGTTATTTGAATCGGACAGCGTCAGATCTGATTCTGTCCGGTTATGTCCGCTGTGCCCAAAATTGGAGCAGTGTCTGATTTTGGGGATGTGAAAAAAGCAGACAAAATGGGATCCCTGTAGACACGGATGGCTATTAAGCACCAATCCATTTCATAGGGAACATGGGGGCCAAATCGGATTGGTGGCTATCTGTTTTACAACGGTTAGCCAAGGATCCCAAAGAATCTTGATGTGAAGGGGGCCTTAAAAGAGTCGTTTAACCACTTTCCATATGCTTGTCTAGTGGATGTCCTTAGTTGGGACTTCACTTATGAGCCCAAGTGAAGAGCAGAAAGAATCTTGATCTTGACATCTGTTGCCAAGGTTAGAGTGGATACACTAATCAGCTGGTATTGAAATGCCTTTCATGCATATTTTCATATTAAACAGAACACAAGTTATGATAATGGCTTGAGAGCAGAATAAAAATTATGTTTTTTTTTTATTATTTTTCATCTCTATTGCTGAGATTTTAGCAATCAAGACACCTAAAGAGTTAACTTTGTTTTCAGTCCAAGATTTTAGTGGGGGTGTGTGCTTCCTGTCTGCTTTATGATTGGTCGACAACATATCGGAAGAAGTGCACACCCGCAAAGAAAGATCTTCCACTCTGCAACCACCATTAAATCATGTGTCCGGTTCAACTTGAAAAATTTGATGGAAGGTCGTCTTTTAACCCATTCACCATTTTTTCCTCCCCTTCTTCCAGGAAGTATAACTTTTTTTATTTGTTTTATCAGTATAGACATATGAGGGCTTGTTTTTTGCGGCATGAATTGTACTTTTGAATGATATAATTTATTCTACCATATAGTGTGCGGTAAAACAGGATGTTACAAATGCGGTGAAATTGCAAAAAAAGGTCAATTTCATGATGTTATTTTTTTTTTTATTCACCATGTTCACTATATTGTAAAACTGTATACAATATGGTATGTATGCTATATGTTATACTGTGAACAATAGGGGGTGATTTGAACTTTTTTTTAATATTTTTTTTAAATTTCTTACACTTTTTCTTGATTTTCCTTGGCCGCTTAGGACGCCTCAGCAATTTTCAGTCTGATTGCTGCTGCAGTATAGAGCCGTACTGATGCATGACTCTTCACTGAAGAAATGATCATCTCAGGTGAATGCCGCTGCTAAGGAGCATTCACAGGAAATGAGTAATGACAGTGACAGTGGTCATCATCTGACCCCTCGCCTTAATGGCAACACATCGGAGCCTTCTAATCACGTCATGGGGTTGCCGGTTGTGGCAGGAAATAGCGCAGTCCCCTCATGCCATGTTGGATTGCCCTGTCAGAGTTTTACAGGGTGATCTAAGGGGTTAACAAAAACTCTGAAAAAAACTCACCAAAAAGTAGCCATGTCAAATATCCATTGCACCTAGCAGGAGGCTGCTAGCTCCACTGAGAGGCAACACAGGTGTCTGGATACCAGTGCACCAGTATTCAGACCACTGTGTTGCCTCTCAGTGGACCTAGCAGCCTCCTGGTAGGTGCAATGGATGTTTGACATGGCTACTTTTTGGTGATTTTTTTCTGAACTAAGAGGTTAACAGCAGCTGGGGGATCTCTGATCCACTCACTCCTGTTAGCCAGGGCTGTAGAGTCGGAGTCGTGGAGTCGGAGTCGGAGTTAGTTTTGGTTGGAGTCGGAGTCGGTAGAAATGTACCGACTCCGACTCCAGCTTTAAAAAAATGTATTAATATTTCATAATTGAACTTTCATATGAATTTTATAAATGTTACTCAAATATACCGTATTTTTCCTTTTATAAGACGCACTTTTTTTCCTCCAAGTTTTGGAGGAAAGTGGGGGTGCGTCTTATAAAAGGAGTATAACATTCTATCATCAGTTGCTTGGGAGGGGGGGACAGCAGTGAAGTGGGGACAGAAGTGACAGGGAATGGTCCCTGCTGAAGAATCAGGCGCAGGAGCACCCCGTGTCCCCGGCTCATTACCGACATGAATATTCACTTCACTTGCTCCCCACCCACCTCTCTGCACTGAACACAGCGAGGAGAGGTGAGAGCACGGGGAGCAGGAGAAGCTGCTTAGCCGGCACACATGGTCTCTCCCAGCTTCTTGCAGCTGCTGGGGAGACTGTGTGCTGGAGATAGTGAGAACGGAGGAGTGGGGCACAGCTGCTGTAAGTGAATCAGCACTGAGATTTGTGCTGATTCACTGCCATGTCAAGACAGGGGCAGAGCAGGGAGATCGGTACCTTATCACAGTGTTGTGCCTCCCTCCCTCTGCTCTCTGTAACGTCTCCTGCTGAGCCCTGCACAGTGCAGAAATTCAGGAAGCTCGGTCTGCAGGTCAGGAGCTTCAGTGTATGGAGAGCAGGGCTGGAGCCTGCATATAACGACAGTGTAGAGCTCCCCTGGCCCTGCATCTACAGGTCAAGCTCTGCTGTGGTGAATTGTACTTAGGAGACAGAGCCGGAGCATCATATTTCAGCAGTGTACAGACCCCCTCCCTGGCCTCCATCTTACAGTACATCACATCAGAACTTGATCTGCAGACTATGCCCACTTCCTTGATTTCAGCAGGGTGATGGCAAAGCAGGATACATTAAAGTGTGTGCACATGTATATGTAACATAACCACTAATAAAGTTAACACTACCAATACTGTGCTTAACTAGAACTTCAAGCATGCTATAGGATCTACAGTACATGCTGGGAGCTATAGTTCTTCAAGGGGTTGCCACTACATGGACAAATCTCATCTCATTCACCTTGTTGGCCCTTGTAAAATTAAGGCTGCCTTCACACTTGCGTCCCCCTCTGCGGCGTCCTGCAGAGGGGGACCGCAAGCTGAGCGCAGGCACTGCAAGTCCCTATGTTTAACATGGGGACACGGGTGCCTGCGCTCGGGTGCAGATTGGCGTGCGCACCCATTCACTGCAATGTATGATTTGTACCCAGGCGGATGCAGTCTCGTCCACACCAGGAACATATGTCGTATTCAGGGTGCGGATGAGAGTGTGTGATTTGTGCGCAAGTATACGCATGCGTACAAATCATATATGGCGGTGAATGGGTGCCATGCTAATCTGCACCCGAGCGCAGGCACCTGCGTCCCCATGTTAAACATAGGGACTTGCGGTGCCTGCACTCAACTTGCGGTCCCCCTCCACAGGAAGCGGTGGAGGGGACCGCTAGTGTGAAGCCAGCCTAAAAAAGACCATACTTACCTCCGATGCTGCAGCGGTTCCAACATTGTCAAAGTTGCATAGTCATCTCCCATGTGACATTGATATGAGACTCAGCCCTCCGACCAGTCAGTGCTGGCGTCTGTCTCCCCGCCATCAGACACTGGAGCAAGAAGTCATTGGTGTTGCTCACATGCTGCTCCTGCATCCGAAGGAGACAGATGCCAGCGCTGACTGGTCGCAGGGCCTGACTGTCATATCAAAGTCATTTTTTGCTTCAAATATTTTTTTCCCTATTTTCTACCTCCAAAATCTGGGTGCGTCTTATAATCCGGTGCGTCTTATAAAGCGAAAAATACGTTATATGTTCTATCAAACTATGAACAACAGTGATAAGCAGTTCTGCTGGAGATAGAGACATTTCTTACTTCTTGTGTGTCACTGTTCTCCACTGCCCTTCTAATCTTATACTTGGTTAACCTCATGCTGCCCCAACCCCCCTACTTACAATGTATGAAACTGAAAGTGAAAATGTGTTGCAAATTCTTAGTAGTAAAGCTCCTCCTCGTCTAGACTAGATCATACTAGGTGTTCATCTCCCAAGCATCTCACACAGCTGCCTGCTACTCAGAAGAGGAAGACTGTAAGAAGTATTGTCCTTTCAACAAACTTTGCATCAGTTAACTGTGAGTACATGAGGAATAATAACAGTATTACTGACCACTATATCAGTTGTACGACCTGGCAATAATTTTGTACAATTGTTTTTAGGAAAAACAATTGTCATTTGGATTGTGAATGCAGAATTAAAAACCTGAGAATGTCAAAGAGGCATCACATTAAATCAGCTGTATTTGAACATTTCACCATCACTCAAGATGGAAAACATTATGTCTGTCAGTGTATGACAAATGATCCAGACGAAAACAGATGCTGTCAAGCCAAGATCAGTGCATATTCAGGCAAAGATAAAAATGCTCCTACCAGAGCTTCTAATCTAAAGAGACATTTACAGCGCTTTCATCCAGAAGTACTGAAAGCAGTGGAAGAGAAAGACTGCATCCAAACCAAGGAACCAGTGCCCAGCTCTTCCAGCCAAACAAAGGAGCAGAGAATCTTTGCAGCCATCAGTTGCAAGATATTTTGTCAGTGACAAAGTTACTGTGACAATGACAGTAGATACATTTAAAAAACAGATCATAGAGCTTGTTGTAAAGGATAGTGTGCCTATTTCATTATTTTCACGACCAGCTTTTATGTGTCTGAATGGGGAAATGGCCCGCAAGCTTGGTGTTTCTCTGGAGAGAGAGAGTATTAGAAAATTAGTAATCGAAGAAGCTTTTAAACAAAAGGAAGAACTTAAAAAAACTCTCAAGGGACATCTTGTGTTTCTTAAAATGAATGCCTGCACATGTCACAGAGTGAACTATTTTGCCATCAATGTCCGATTTGTTTGTGACAAAAATGAAATAGTTACCAAGACATTGGCAGTAAAAGACACCAAAGCTCATCACACCAGTGAGTTTCTCCAGGTCTTGGTGGAAAAGGTTCTGCAAGACTATGAACTTAAAAAAGAGCAAGTTCTTTCTGTCGTAACTGACAATGCTTCAAATATGATAAGTACTATTAAGCTAATGAATGAGTGTAATGATGGTGACCAGCAGCTAGAAGAACATTCTGGGTCCACAGACCCAGAAATGTTTGAAATAGAGGAACACAGTATTGTAACTGAGGAGCAAACTGAAGTTGCTTCAGATGATCAGCAACATGATCTTGTTGAAACTGTGTCAATACGTTCTTTCATTCATCACATGCGCTGTGTTGTGCATACGCTACAGCTGGCTATAAGAGACAGTCTGCAAGAAGGACATGCTGCTGCACTGATTGGAAAGGTGAGAAAATTGGCTACTGTTGCCAGAACCCCTAAAGTTGACTCAATTTTGAAGAGACGTGCTGGAAAAGGGGCAATTATTGATCAAGCCACACGATGGGGCAGTACTTACTTAATGATTCAGCGCTTGGTTGAACTGAAAACCTTTCTTGTAGACATGGCTAACCCTCAATTGACGCTAAATGAAAGTCAGTGGAATTAGGTGACTGAGCTGGAAAAATTGCTAGAGCACCCATTTACAGTGACTAAAAAATTACAAGCAGAGGACTTAACTCCAGGTATTTTCTTAAAGGAGTGGAAGAACCTGATGTTTCACCTGTCCCAAAGAGGAGGGTTAATTGCAAGTGGCATTGCTACATCAATGAAACGGAGAGAGGAGCTACTATTACAAAATAACATTCTTTTGGCAGCTGTTTATGTAGACCCAATGCATCGGATTCTTCTAGATGATCAACAGCTAAGTAAAGGAAAAGAAGCTCTGTTTGAAATAGCAGTAAGGATGAAAGGATTGCAAAACAGTCAGGAGGAACAAGAAGAATTTGGTCGTCCTGCCACATCTTCACCCTCATCATCAACTGATGAAGAATTTAATTTCGAAAAGTATTTGGATTACAAGGACCATGCAAAGCATTTCCGCATAGAAGAAAAGTCATCCCAATCAAAGAACACAGCCAGTACATTTCAGCAGAATTTTTCATGTGCACTAAAAGAAATTGAGAAATTTGACCGTTCATCAAAAATAACAGTGCAACAAGCGATTCCTCTGTATCCTGACATTGTCAGAGATTTTGCCCGAGTGGTTACTGCTTTGCCACCAACCCAAGTTAGTGTAGAGAGGTTGTTCTCTGCTCTCAAAATAATTAGATCAGATTTGAGGGCATCCATGAAGGAGGATCTGACAGAGGCAATACTTTTTGTGAGGACAAATTTATAGATTTCTTCTTATTAACTGCAGAACAGTGTTTATTGCATATTTACTTACAGTTTGGAAAAGTTTATAAAAGTTATTTGCTATATTCTAATTGTATTCTAATAAATATAGTTTTCGCTCTAAGTGGTCTGATTACTTATATGATGGTGAGAAACTGAATAAGCACGATGGTAATATTTTACAACAGTAAATTTATTGTTACGAAGTGGCCATTTATGAAGGAGTCGGAGCCGGAGTCGGAGCCGGAGTCGGAACCTGATAAAATCCAGGAGTCGGAGTCGCAACTGTGGCTTACCGACTCCACAGCCCTGCTGTTAGCTGCACATGTTGGCTGATCAGATCAGCTGACGTGCAGATAATGATACAAGCTCAGCACGTGAGTTTGCATCATTGTGAAAGAGGTGACCTAGGACATATAGATATGTCCTAGGTGGTAAAGAGGTTAAAGGGAACTGTGACCAGGTTTTTGTCATGTACTCTGTAGGCAACAAAATGTAAAGCCCTTGAGTCCAATAGCTCCTCATAATGCACAACTCCACCTGCTTTGGAAGATGAAATGGGTCCACTTATATATTGGCACCCTTTGCAGGCTGCACAGGTTGCACCAATGATTTGTGTGTCCCTGATTTAACTGTAGACCAACAAGCTTTATCATATCTGTATTTATCTAGCGCTGCAATGATCAGAGATAGTATATTTTTACTGTCTGAAACTTTGCAACCTCTAGTGCTAGCATCAAGTATTCTAGAGCAATTTTTTTGGGTGATTTGACATTCATATTGTTCACCCAAAACTATGCAGTGAAGTAAGAACAAGCCAAAAAGCGTTTCTTCAGTGTACCACAAATGAAAAAGCTATTTTCAACTGACAGCTCTGCAAAATTAAATTAACTGTGGGTGCTTACTTGTATTCATGGATGAATTTGTCTAGATTATAATCAGTGACTGATTCCTAAATCTACGAATTATAATGATCCTTGTCCTTGTGAGGAAGTGGCTAGTGCATACATCTAAACTCTCAATATCATTTAATGTCAGCAATCTCCTGTTCTCCTCCTCACTGGCTGCAGTTCATCTCCAGAAACTGGCCATAGGGTGCGCTCACATTGGCGTATAGCCAGTGTATAACACTGATGAGTGCTGTGTGATGTTTTATCGGATAGCACTTGTTTCAATGTTATACCATGGGGCAGTGCTGATCAGTGTCTTTTTACTCATGTCAATTCAGCATGAGAAAAAAATGGCAGCATGTTGCGATTCGATTAGCAGCGAGTCTCAGAACATATGCCCCCATACAAATATATGGATGCACGTGAAAGATCAGAGTGCACTAGGATGACATCCAAGCACAGTGTGATATACGCAGAGACTGGAAATGGAGGAGATGGAGAGATTAAGCTCTCTTCCTCCTCTCACCTGTGATCCGATCCTTCCATGTGAGAGAAACCGAGCACAGTAGAATGACACTCGGTTACACTAGTAGCAGAGTTTGAGCCAAGTGTTATTAGCACGTTGCTTCTGATGCTTTATGCTACTGTGAGATACTACAGATTTGGATCATCCAACTACACCAATTTAGACTGTTTAGATATTTTCTGCTGACAATCAACATCCTTTTATGATAGGAACAAGAATGACAATGGCAGAGCCATGGAAAAGTTGATGGCCATATTAGGCCCCAGATCATGGCGGAGATCGAGCGATCAGTGTTTTACCATTAGATTAGAACTTCTAGTATAGCTGTCAGTGACAATCCGCTGTATGAAATCCCTAATTTATGGTCATTTTAAGACTATAAATAGTTTTACCTTTAAGCTTCAATTGAGTTGATGTAACATAAATGACATTGTAAGTAATCATAAAAGAGGTAGGATAACAATATGATTACCTCTGCTAGGGAAGGGGTGATGAAAAGAAATGCACTGGAAAGATGTCGGCACCAGGAGTGTTCACTCTAAATGGGATTAAAATGACATCAAAATTGACTCATTTGCTGATAGACAAAGAAATGTCTATACAATGAACTATAAATAATACCATTTTTTGACTGCTGCCCACTTGGTAGAATTTCCAGAAACCACAAAATGATAGAGCAGTTGGATGGTATCAAAATGCTTACACGTGTATATAAAAAAATGAAAGATCAAGAGTAACCTTTTATAGAGATGTCTGATATAGTATGATAAGGGGAAATGTACCTGCTGACTAAGGCTTATGATGACCATGGATGACCACTTTGATGAAAGCTTGATCAAGTTGATACTATGGGAGCACCGCTACTTCTGTGATAAGTAAATTCTTATGTGCTGCTGCAGCTATAGGGATGAACACATTAGGGGGGTAAGTACACAATATTATACACATATAATAAACCACTAGAATCCCAGTGTTGGAGGGTCAGTTATCGATCATTAAAGGGGATATCCATGATTAATTAAACTGTACTGTGTTCTTTCAAAAACAGTGCCTCCCCTGTCTACAAGTTGCCCATGGTATTAAAGCACAGGCCCATTCACTTAAATGGAGCTGAGCTGCAACACCACACAAAACCTGTTGACAGGTGACGCTGTTTTTGAAAGAACTCAACAAAGTTGATAGAATTCTGGACAACCTCTTTAATGAATGGCTTAGAGGGCTAAGGTACTTGGAGGCAATATACCTTGCTGCTGTGAAGCAGATTGCAGGACTTCCGAACCCTGTCTTGTTGCAGATGCAGGCAAGTGACACTGGCGAAAAGCATGCCGGAAACCGAGAGCTCCGGCTGGAAGCAGCCTCAGGTAAACAGGCAACGCACGAAAACTAAGTGGGTGATGTCACCACTCCAGGCCGCTCATAGTAAACACTAGCCTGTTTGGGTCAAAAACCGATGCGTTTCAAAGGCAATGGGCAAGCCTTCTTCCTCAGGGCATTCTAGTGATTCATTATATATGTGTATGTATATCATAATCTATACATCTTTATAAAATTATTACTCCTTATCTATTAGTTTTTTATATACACATGTGGAAGCATTTTGACCCATCCAATTGCCCTATCGTTTTGTGGTTTCTGGAAATTCTACCAACTAAGTGGGCAGCAGTCAACAATAGGTATTATTTATAGTCCACTGTATAGACCTTTCCTTGCCTAACAGCAAATTAGTCAGTTTTGATAACATTTTAATCCATCATGGTTGCGACATCTTTCCAGTGCATTTCCTTTCATCACCCCTTCCCTGGCAGAGGTAATCGAAATGAAATTGTTATCCTACCTCTTTTATGATTACTTTTATTATTGTTTCTTAGGTTTAATCTATTGTAGGGGTTTATCTACTATTTATTGTTCACTAATGAACAACATAGTGATTTTGTGGTCAGTTGCATACTAGTTATGCTATGGATGTTAGCGCAATAGTCTCTAACAATCGTTTGAGCTCATCTTTCACAGTAACCTATCTAGTAGGGTCATTTTGGCTATTTGCAGCTCCACTACTAAAAGGTATTAATCCCCTGTGAGTATGCAAATTGTCACTTCAGCGATGAAGTAGACAAACTCTAATGCCAATTAATAAAGGTAGCAATCTTAAAAGTCATAATTTACTCTTTAACAAGCCTTTTAATATGATTTAGGATTTGTAGCAGATCAGAACCCCAAACTGCAGATGCTGCGTTTTGGGAAAGTGTCCCTCATCAGTGCAGTGTGTGGGAATTCTGATCTGGCTCAGACGAGGTCTAGGGGAACAGCTATTCTCCCTGTGGAGAGTATTCCGCCTGCCGGTCGTGAGAGATTAAATCCGCAATGCTCCTCTGGGAAATTGCATACACAAATTGTCACTTCAGTGAGGAAGTAGAAAAACTCTAAAGCCCCCGTCACACCAGGCGACAGGGCTGGGAATGTCGGCGGCGACTGGCGGGTGCGCGCACGTTTTTGCCGCCCCGCCAGCGTCGCCTTCCCCCGTTTAGACGGGGCGACTCCTCCAGCCCCGCGCCGGCGATCTGTCAGGCGGATTGCCGCCGGGGTGTCTGGAAAAACCAGCGGCGATGCCGGACAATGGGAGCCTATGGCTCCTATCGCCTGAAAGGTCACCGGTGCCCGGTTACATGGGGCGATGTGTGCACATCGCCCCATGATGTTTGCCTGGTTTCAGAGCACTGCTCTGAAACCAGGCGACCTCCCGGCACCGGTGACATCGCCCCTTTACATGAGGCGACGTAGGGGCGATGACGCCGGCGATAGGCCATGCCCCCACGTCGCCTCTGTCATCAGCTTTATGCCACCTAATAAAGGTAGCTATCCTAAAAGTCATAATTGACTTTTTAACAAGCCTTTTAATATGACTTAGGACCAATTATGACTTTTAGGATTTCTACCTTTATGAGGTGACATTAGAGTTTGTCTACTTTTTCACTGATGTGACAATTTGCATATGCAATTTCCCAGAGGAGCATTGCGTCTTCAAGCCTACTCACTGCCGGCTGGCAGAATACTCACCACAGGGAGAATAGCTGTTCCTGTGTGGGTGAGACACTCTTTTGCATCTATTTAGCTTTTAGCTACCTTGAGCGCTGGTGACCAATTCATTCTTTTTGTTTGTATACATGAGATTGTGTAGAGGTACCTGACTTCTGTCTGGATGCAGTAGTCACATGTATCAACTAATAAAATAGTAGCTATGGTGGGAGTTTTATGCAGGGAGTGAAATTACAAGGCCTGGGCATGAAATTATCATTTCAGTTTATATACATAATGAAGGAAGACAAAATTGGAGTTGCATTCCAGAAATGTTCCCCTGCATCTCTTCTAATGGGAACTAAAACTTGTGATAGTTGGAATTTAACCTTTCTGGCTATTTCAGACTAGGTTCACACAGTGAGTTTGAACTAGACACTGTAAACCCCTATTCACTTTATTAGTAGGACAGCATGGCGCCTGAGTGGTTAGCACTGCAGTGTTGCAGTGCTTTGATCCTGGGTTCTAATCCCACCAAGGCCAACATCTGCAATGAGTTTGTATGTTCTCAGGGCACTCCAGTTTCCTCCCACATTCCAAAGACATACTGCTAGGGAATTTATATTTATACTAGCTGTGAGCCCGATTCTAAAGAATCGGGTAGTCTAGAATCCATATATAGTTTATTTACTAATATTTAAGGGAGTGCGGTGAAATTAATTGTGTGTATACAGGTAGCTCAGTGGTTAGCACTGTATATGGTGGCTCAGTGGTTAGCACTGTATATGGCGGCTCAGTGGGTAGCAGAGTATACGGTGGCTGAGTGGTTAGCACTGTATACGGTGGCTCAGTGGTTAGCACTGTATATGGTGGCTCAGTGGTTAGCACTGTATACGGTGGCTCAGTGGTTAGCACTGTATACGGTGGCTCAGTGGTTAGCATTGTATATGGTGGCTCAGTGGTTAGCACTGTATATGGTGGCTCAGTGGTTAGCAGTGTATACGGTGGCTCAGTGGTTAGCACTGCGCGGTGGCTCAGTGGTTAGCACTGCGCGGTGGCTCAGTGGTTAGCACTGCGCGGTGGCTCAGTGGTTAGCACTGCGTGGTGGCTCAGTGGTTAGCACTGCGCAGTGGCTCAGTGGTTAGCACTGCGCGGTGGCTCAGTGGTTAGCACTGCGCGGTGGCTCAGTGGTTAGCACTGGGCGGTGGCTCAGTGGTTAGCACTGCGCGGTGGCTCAGTGGTTAGCACTTTAGCACTGCGCGGTGGCTCAGTGATTAGCACTTTAGCACTGCGCGGTTGTCAGTGGTTAGTAGTGCGCGGTGGCTCAGTGGTTAGCAGGAGTATGGTGGCTCAGTGGTTAGCAGTGAGTGGGGTGGGCAGAGTGGTCAGCAGAGGACAGAGGCACTCTGCCTGTCATACTTACCAGCGGGTCATCGTCTTCCCCGCCACGGCATTTTCACTCCGCCGTCGCCAGCATGTTGGCTCCACTCATGCAGAGCATTGCTCCTGTGCAGGCTCCTCTCTGCTGAGTATTGCTCCTGTGCAGCCTCCTCTCTGCAGAGCATTGCTCCTGTGCAGCCTTCTCCTCTCTGCAGAGCATTGCTCCTGTGCAGCCTCCCCTCATGCAGAGCAATGCTCCTGTGCAGCCTCCTCTGTGCAGAGCATTGCTCCTGTGCAGCCTCCTCTCTGCAGAGCATTGCTCCTGTGCAGCCTCCTTACTGTAGAGCATTGCTCCTGTGCAGCCTCCTCTCTGCAGAGTATTGCAGAGGCACTCTGACTGTCATACTTACCAGCGGGTCATCGTGTTCCCCGCCACGGCATTTTCACTCCGCCGTCGCCAGCATGTTGGCTCCACTCATGCAGAGCATTGCTCTTGTGCAGGCTCCTCTCTGCTGAGTATTGCTCCTGTGCAGCCTTGTCTCTGCAGAGCATTGCTCCTGTGCAGCCTCCTCCTCTCTGCAGAGTATTGCTCCTGTGCAGCCTCCTCTCTGCAGAGCATTGCTCCTGTGCAGCCTCCTCTGTGCAGAGCAATGCTCCTGTGCAGCCTCGTCTCTGCAGAGCATTGCTCCTGTGCAGCCTCCTCTCTGCAGAGCATTGCTCCTGTGCAGCCTCCTCTCTGCAGAGCAATGCTCCTGTGCAGCCTCCTCTCTGCAGAGCAATGCTCCTGTGCAGCCTCCTCTCTGCAGAGCAATGCTCCTGTGCAGCCTCCTCTCTGCAGAGCAATGCTCCTGTGCAGCCTCCTCTCTGCAGAGCATTGCTCCTGTGCAGCCTCCTCTCTGCAGAGCAATGCTCCTGTGCAGCCTCCTCTCTGCAGAGCATTGCTCCTGTGCAGCCTCCTCGCTGCAGAGCATTGCTCCTGTGCAGCCTCCTCTCTGCAGAGCATTGCTCCTGTGCAGCCTCCTCTCTGCAGAGCATTGCTCCTGTGCAGCCTCCTCTCTGCAGAGCATTGCTCCTGTGCAGCCTCCCCTCTGCAGAGCATTGCTCCTGTGCAGCCTCTTCTCTGCAGAGCATTGGTCCTGTGCAGCCTCCTCTCGGCAGAGCAATGCTCCTGTGCAGCCTCTCTCTGCAGAGCATTGCTCCTGTGCAGCCTCCTCTCTGCATAACATTGCTCCTGTGTAGCCTCCTCTCTGCAGAGCAATGCTCCTTTGCAGCCTCCTCTCTGCAGAACATTGCTCCTGTGCAGCCTCCTCTCTGCAGAACATTGCTCCTGAGCAGCCTCATCTCTGCAGAGCATTGCTCCTGTGCAGCCTCCCCTCTGCAGAACAATGCTCCTGTGCAGCCTGCTCTCTGCAGAGCATTACTCCTGTGCAGCCTCCCCTCTGCAGAGCATTGCTCCTGTGCAGGCTGCTCACTGCAGAGCGTTGCTCCTGTGCAGCCTCCTCTCACATGTATCCTGGAGATCAGCTCTTGGGGGCTCAGTCCGGGGTCCTCTGTCAGCTGTATGTTCCCTTGTGATCGCAGGATGTCAGAGGCAGAGAATCAGTGATGAGGACACGTCTGATGTGAGACAGCGGCATGATTTCTCCTGTGCTGACACTGCAGCAATGAAAGTGCCTGTGATGATGTCACAGTCATGTGATATAGCCCCGCCCATACCAGTGACATCATCTCAGGTCCTGAGAGTGAGAGACTGTGCATGGACTCGCAAAGGCATTGCGAGGAGTTGGACTCGGCAAGGCATTGCGAGTGGGCAGGAGAGAGAGGAGACTCAGCAAGGACTCGCAAAGGCATTGCGAGTGAGGAGAGACTCTGGAAGGACTCGCAAAGGCATTGCGAGTGTGGCAGCCACGCATACGACGACGGAAACACTGCTGAATATGACGGAAGTGGCCTTAGGGTAATTATATATTAGATTGTGAGCCTGAATGGGGACAGCGATCATGTCTGTAAAGCGCTTTGGAATATGATGGTGCTATATAAGCAAAGCATAATAAATAATAATATGTGATCATTGGTTAGCAATGATCTCAACCGCCTCTCCATACGCAAGAGCACTTGCTCTGCCGACAACGTCCTTGTTTTTTATAAGAACGCTGCTAAACATCAATGGAAACGGACATGCCAAATCCTTATGTCCCCTCTAACATTATCTGTCACAGGACCCCGTACATTTTACATTTTTGGTGAACCCCTTTACTTGATTGTAGAATTTAAAAATAGAATTTTGTAGTTTGAATTTTCATGAAGATTTGTAGGCAAATTGGCTCAGAGTTCGCTGGAGATTATCTGATGCTGTTTAGCACATAATCGTCCTTAAACTTAATCTGGATTATACAATCCATGGCACCACCATGTTTCTGCCATTGTTGTTTTATGAAACATTGTGAATGAGAGGTCAGTTTTTAAATCTGGACAAAATTCCAAGTCTGAATATGACCCAGAGGGTTTTATTGTAATTTCTAAGGCCAGCTTCACACCACGGTTTTTTGGATCCGGGGCTGTCTGGTGGTGTGTGTCCAGCTGGATCCAGGTGATTTCGTTTTTTGTCCCAAACACAAAATCGCAGCCTGCAGGGGGTGTCCGGGCAAAAATCGATCAAGACCGGATGCTCACGGATCTGAAGCGATCCAGCGCCCATAACATGGGAGTCAATGGGCACCAGATCCAGCAGAAAAACTATCCGGTTCCTGGATGCCAGGTTCTGAAGAGCGGCGGCTTTGAAATGCAAGCCATGCTTGTTCAGCACCTGGACAGCGCAGCTAAAAGAGCCGCCAGCTGAAATTTCAGCACCTGGAGAGCTCCCCTCCAGACGCTATGCTGAAATTTCAGCACTGGACAGCGGCAGTTGCTGATTCCCGCAGAAAACAAGATCAGAGGGTATATTTGCCCTCCGGTTTTGTTTTTGTCTGGGGCTCCTAGGTTCTGTCTGGTGCATCCTGATAGGCAAAAATCGTTTTGTGAAGCTAGCCTAAGGCTAGCTGAGAAATGTTAGGCAACAACTCCTGAGTTTATTTCACTTTTTAAGAAAAATTAGCTTTAGGCCTGACAATTTAGTTGAATAGCTTTGCTATATTAGATCTGCTAGAATACATTAGAACTAGTACATATGAATGTAAATTATGCCTGATGACTGCAGTTCGTTGCGCTATATTTTACTATTTACCCACCATTCAGTGAAATATATATCGGAGAGCAATGTAAAACGATCAATATAAATATACTATATAAAGCTAACAAATAAATGTTCCAGTAAATTTGGCAGGCTAAGCAGAATAATTACATTTTTAAGACCTATGTGACAGAAGAAAATGCATCCAAAATACTTCTCAAGTGCATAGTAAATGAATACTGCCATGTAGCATGTGCATTTCACAGTGGAGAAAATAAGTATTTGACACACTGCCAATTTTGCAAGTTTTCCCACCTACAAAGAATGGAGAGGTCTGTAATTTTTATCGTAGTTGAACTTCAACTGTGAGAGACAGCATTTGTAAAAAAAAATCCAGAAAAGCACATAGTATGATTTGTACATAATTAATTTGCATTTATTTTCATGAAATAAGTATTTGATATAGTAGAAAAATAGAAGATAATATTTGATACAGAAATCTTTGTCTGCAATTGCAGAGGTCAGACGTTTTCTTGTAGATCCTGACCAAGTTTGCACACACTGCAGCAGGGATTTTGGCCCACTCCTCTATGCAGATCTTCTCAAAATCTTTCAGGTTTCAGAGCTGTTGCTGGATAACATTGAGTCTCCGCTTCCTCCAAACATTTTCTATTGGGTTCAGGGCTGGAGACTGGCTAGGCCACTCCAGGACCTTTAAATGATTTTTACAGAGCCACTTCTTAGTTGCCATAGTTGTGTGTTTTGGATCATTGTCATGCTGGAAGACCCAGCCACCACCCATCTAACATGCTCTAACTGAGTGAAGGGGGTTGTTGGTCAAAATCTCACGATACATGACCCCATCCATCCTCCTTTCAATACGTTGCAGTTAACATGTCCCCTTTGCTGAAAAGCACCCCCAAAATATGATGTTTTGACCCCCATGCTTCACGGTTGGGAATGTGTTCTTAAGGGTTGTACACATTCTTCTTCCTCAAAACACGTTGAGTCAAGTTGACACCAGAAAGTTCTATTTTGGTCTCATCTGACCATATGAACTTCTCCTATGTCTTCTCTGGATCATCCAGATGGGCACTGGCGAAGTTCAAATGGGCCTGTGGGACATGTACAGGCCTTGTTTGCCCTGCAGGAGTTTAATCCATGACAGTGCAATGTGTTACTAATGGTAATCTCTGAGATTGTGGTCTCAGCTATCTTTAGGTCATTGATCATATCCTCCTGTGTAGTTCTGGGCTGATTCCTGACCTTTCTCAGAATCGTCTTTACTCCGTGAGGCGAGATCTTGCATGCAGCCCCAGACTGAAGAAGATTGACAGTTATCTTGTGTTTCTTCTAGTTTTAATATGCACCAAGTGTTCCTTCTCACCAAACTGCTTGCCAAATTGTTCTTTAGCCCATCCCAGCCTTGTGCAGGTCTACAATTTGTCCCTGGTGTCCTTAGACAGCTCTTTGGTCTTGGCCATGGTGGGAGGTTGGAGTGTGATTGGTTGAGTGTGTGGACAGGTGTCTATTATACAGGAAGTGAGTTCAAATAGGTGCAATTAATAGTTAGTGGGTGCAGAGTAGGAGGGCTTCATAAAGAAAAACTAATAGGTCTGTGAGAATCAGAATTCTTGCTGGTTTAGTAGGTGATCAAATAAAATGCAATTTCATTATGTAAAAATAATGCAATGTCATTTTCTGGATTTCTTTTAGATTCTGTCCCGTACAGTTGAAGTGTACCTACAATAAAAATTACAGACCTCTGAATTCTCCATTCTTTGTAGGTGGGAAAATGTGCAAAATTGGCAGTGTATCAAATACTTACCGTATTTTCTTTCCCCACTATACGGCCCGATTCATTTACACTGGCATTTTATACCACTGGGGTAAAGATGTGCCTAATGCATGCCTTGTAATGAATTATACAGTTGTGTTCAAGATAATATCAGTGTGTTCAAAAACATGAGTTAAGCTCAAAATCTTTATAATAGTTTTTATTTCCATGCATTAGGAACATTGCACAATGTTTCCTAAATCAAAACATGGATAAAAATGTATATAATTTGTAACTACTTTACAGAAAGTAACAAAAAATAAAAATTGGGCTATTGAAAAAAAAATATCAGTGTCTGCACACTTGTATATGTATGCTTTTTTTTTTGTAGGATTTAGCATTCCTGTGAATTAGTAACCTAATATTTAGGTTGTATAACCACAGTTATTTAGAACTGCTTTACATCTGGGTTGTGTAAGTCAACCAACTTCTGGCACCTGTCAACTGGTTAATCCAGATGCTTTGACTATATCCCACAATTTGTTTGCATTTGTTGGCTTTGCCTAAGACACTGCATTTTTGATGTCACCCCACATGTGTTAAGATTCAGGGATTGGGCTGGCCACTCCATAACCTTAATTTTGTTAGACTGGAATCAATATTTTGCTCATTTACTGGTATTTTTTAGGGTTTTCTTGTTGAAACTCCATTTCAAGGGCATTTAGTCTTCAACGTTTAATGCAACGTGACATCTTCAAGTGTTTTGATATATGCAAACTAATCTATGATCACTGGTATGCGGTGAATAGTCCCGACACCATAGTAAGAGAAACATGCTCATATCGTGATGCTTGCATCCCCATGCTTTACTATCTTTAGAGCAGAGGTCCCCAACTCCAGGCCTCAAGGGCCGCCAACAGTGTAGGTTTTCAGGATTTTCTTAGTATTGCACAGGTGATAATGTGATCATCTGCACAGGTAATGATTCCAAGCCCTGTTCAATACTAAGGAGATCCTGAACACATGCACTGTTGGTGGCCCTTGAGGCCTGGAGTTGGGAACCCTGCTTTAGAGGCTTGAATTCAGAGTGTGGGTGTCATCTGATGAACTGTCTGCGGCCCTTGGACACAAAACAAAACAATTTTACATTAAACTGTCCACAAAATATATTCTCCATTTCTCATTAAGCCAGTTGATGTGTTCTTTGGCAAACTGTATTCACTTCAGTACATGTCTTTCTTTTTTAACAGTGGAACTTTGCAGACTTCTTGATAATAGATTAGCGTTACACAGGGGTCTTCTAACTGTCACAATACTCAGAGGTTTGACACTCCTATTCTGGCTATTTTTCGATCCATTTGAATGGTAGTCTTCCATTTTCTTAAACGGTCTCTCTGGTTTTGCTTTCCATTTGAAAGCCTCGGAGATCATTTTAGTTGAGCAAACTAGTATTGTTTGCACTTTTTTTATATAAGTTTTTAATCAATTTTTTAATCAAATTACGCTGTTCTTCTGAACAATGTCTCGAACAACCCAAATGTCTCAGGCTTTCAAGGAGAAATGCATGTATAACACCTGCTGGCTTCATTCTTAAATAAAGGCCACTTGATTCACACCAATTTCTTCACAGAATGATTGACCTCACTAATTGAACTTCACACTGCTTTTGTTTTGAACACACCCCATTTCAATTAACCCCTTAGTGACGGAGCCAATTTCCACTTTAATGACCAGACCGTTTTTTGCAATTCTGACCAGTGTCCCTTTAGGAGGTAATAACTCTGGAACGCTTCAACGGATCCTGGCACTTCTGAGATTGTTTTTTCGTGACATATTGGGCTTCATGATAGTGGTAAATTTTGGTCGATAAATTTTGCGTTTATTTCTGAAAAAATGAAAAATTTGGCAAACATTTTGAAAATTTCACAATTTTTTAATTTTTATTTTGTTATGTGACACAAAATAGTTAATACATAACATTTCCCACATGTCTACTTCACATTAGCACAATTTTGGGAAAAAAAAAATTTTGGGTTAGGAAGTTATAAGGGTTCAAAGTTCATCAGCAATTTCTCATTTTTCCAGCAAAATTTACAAAACCATTTTTTTAGTGACCACATCATATTTTTAAGTCCCTTTGAGGGGTGTACATGACAGAAAACACCCACAAGTGACTCCATTCCAAAAACTGCACCCTCAAGCTACTCAAAACTACATTCAAGAAGATTATTAACCCTTCAGGTGCTTCACAGGAACTAAAGCAAAGTGGAAGGAAAAAATGGACATTTTAATTTTTCCAACAAAAATGTTCTTTTAGCCTCATTTTTTTCATTTTCACATGGGCAACAGGATAAAACGCATCCTAAAATTTGTTGGGCAATTTCTCCTGAGTACACCAATACCTCATATGTGGTCATAAACCAGTGTTTGGGCGCACGGCAGGGCTCAGAAGGGAAGGAGCACAATTTGACTTTTGGGGCTAACTTTCCATTCAAGAAGTCAAATGGCGCTCCTTCAATTTCGAGCCCTGCCGTGCATCCAAACAGTGGTTTATGATCACATATGAGGTATCGGTGTACTCAGGAGAAATTGCCCAACAAATTTTAGGATGCATTTTATCCTATTACTCATGTGAAAATGAAAAAATGTTAATTTTTTTGTGAAGAAAAAGTACTTTATCATTTTTACGGATCAATTTGTGAAGGACCTGAGGGTTCAAAGAGCTCAATATCCATCTACATAAGTTCCTTGGGGAGTCTAGTTTCCAAAATGGGGTCACTTGTGGGGGAGCTCCAATGTTTAGGCACACAGGGGCTCTCCATACGCGACATGGTGTCCGCTAACAATTTAAATGGAGAAATAGCTCCATTTGTTAGCGGACACCATGTTGTGTGTGGAGGGTCCCTGTGTACCTAAACATTGGAGCTCCCCCACAAGTGACCCCATTTTGGACACTAGACCCCCCAAGGAACTTATCTAGATGGGTGGTGAGCACTTTGAACCCCCAGGTGCTGCACAAATGGATCCGTAAAAATGAAAAAAGAAAATGTTTGTGGAAAAAAACGTACTTTTTCATATTTATGGATCAATTTATGAAACACCTGGGGGTTCAAAGTGCACACTATGCATCTAGCTAAGTTCCTTGGGGGGTCTAGTTTCCAAAATGGGGTCACTTGTGGGGGATCTCCAATATTTAGGCACACAGGGGCTCTCCAAAACCGACATGGTGTCTGCTAACAATTTGAGCTAATTTTCCTTTCAAAATGTTAGCAGACACCATGTCATGTTTGGAGAGCCCCTGTGTGCCTAAATATTGGAGCTCCCCCACAAGTGACCCCATTTTGGAAACTAGACCCCCCAAGGAACTTATCTAGATATACATAGTGAGCACTTTGAACCCCCAGGTGCTTCACAAATTTATCCATAAAAATGATAAAGTACTTTTTTATTCACAAACATTTTCTTTTTTCATTTTCATGGATAAATTTGTGAAGCACCTGGGGGTTCAAAGTGCTCAGTATACATCTAGATAAGTTCCTTGGGGGGGTCTATTTTCCAAAATGGGGTCACTTGTGGGGGAGCTCCAATATTTAGGCACACAGGGGCTCTCCATATGTGACATGGTGTCTGCTAACAATTTGAATGGAAAATTAGCTTCAATTGTTAGCGGACACCATGTCGCATATGGAGAGACACTGTGTGCCTAAACATTAGAGCTCCTCCACAAGTGAGATTTTGCACTGAAGATATAGGGCTCCGCTGTATTTTTGGTTACTAGCACAGGTACAACAGGCAGGTACAGGTTGCCACCCACCCCTAGCTGCTAAGTTTTACTTGGCTAGTAATCAAAATAGAGCGGAGCCCTTTTTTTAAATTCTTGAAATAATTTTAAAAAATGACATGGGCTTCGCCATATTTTTAATTACCAACCAGGTACAACTAGGCAGCTACAGGCTACCACCCACCCCCTAGCTGCTTAGTTGTACCTGGCTGGTAACCAAAATACAGCGGAGCCCTTTTTTTTAATTATTTCTTTAAATAACTTAAAAAAAATGGCGTGGGCTTCGCCATATTTTTGGACCAGTTACAACTAGGCAGCTGGGGGCTGGAATCCTCAGCGTAGGGAGGCCCAAGCTTTCTGCCCCCTGCTGCGAATTGCAGCCCGCAGCCGCCCCAGAAAATGGCGCATTCATAGAAGCAGATTGGAGGGTGGGGGAGGCAGAGAATGACCAGAGGGGTGATGGCCTGGGGAAGGGGGGGCGAGGGATGACCTGAGGGGTGCGGACAAGGGTGGCGGGGAGTTACAGGAGGGGTGCGGACAAAGGGGGGCGGGGAGTTACAGGAGGGGTGGGAACCTGGGGGGGCGGGGAATGACAGGGAAAACTCCATCCGATCTGACGGTTGATCAGATCGGATGGAGTTATGAGGAGGCACTGGGAGCTGGGGAGCGGAGCAGGAAGGAGGGGGGAGCGGATATCACGGGTGGGGGGGGGATGACATTGGGGGGGCCACTGAGGGGACCCCCAGGAATGGTGACATCTCTATGCGATATGACCTGTCAGATCGCATACAGATTCAGCAGAGGCGGCGGGTTTTATCGCCGGCCACCGCCATTTTTAGATGGTCAGGGGGAGGGATGGGGGTGGGTGGGATGATCCCTGGTACTGGGGGTCTTGGGACAGGTAGGGGTTAATTTTTTAACTTTTGATCCGACATGTGTTTTCATAACAGATCAAAGTGAAAGCATTTTTACCGGCAATGTCACTTTTTGTAATGTGATGATCAGTAAACGGTGCTTACCAGTCATCACATTACAGGCGCCGGTAAAACACCAGCCGATTCCTAATCTCTAGGGTCACAGCTACCCCTGGTAGCTGAAACCCCGGAGATTTTAGCTCCAGAGGCAGCGCACCAGGGCTTATTCCTCAGGAAGCTGGGAAAAAGGTGTGTGACAGTCCGCGCCACCGGGTACCAAAGAAATCACCTGGGATGCAGGAAGTTATTTCAAGCTTTGTCTTTATTCTCCAACATGTTTCAGCGCTCCACCTGGCGCCTTCCTTAACTTCGTTAAGAAGTTAAAGAGAACCCATCACCATGAAAATGCTGTGCAATCTGCAGGCCCCATGTTATAGAGCAGAGGGAACTGAGTAGATTGATATATAGTTTTGTGAGAAAAGATTCAGTATAACCTGTGATTTCATCATTTAAACCCCTGCTCTTTTTGGGATTTGGGGTCCAGTGGGCGATCAGTGACTGACAGCTATCCTTGTATAAGTGTACATACAGAAACAGCTGTCAGTCACTGATAGGACCGCCCACTGGACCCAATATCCCAGAAAGAGCAGGGATTTAAATGATGAAATCACAGGTTATACTGAATCGTTCCTCACAAAGCTATATATCAATCTACTCAGTTCCCTCTGCTCTATCACATGGTGCCTGCAGATTGCTTTGCATCTTCATGGTGACGGGTTCCCTTTAATTACTCAATCACACATACTCAAACACATACAGATCATGAATTCCGAATCTGTTGGTTTTCTAAAAATCTACTACACCAACTGCTAAATTGTTTGACATACGGTAATATAATATATACCAAAAACAATGAATAATCTGGTTAGTCATATTGGACTGCTATTATCTTGAACACTATTGTATGCATTTTACAACTGCCACGTGCCTCTGCACAGCATTTCATATTGCAAAAAACTTGCAAAAATACCTTTGTTAGTGTTATACACTTGTCATTAATTTAGAGATGAAAAATGCCCCTTTGTCTTAATAAAAGTGTTAATGATCCACTCCATCTACCAGAAAATGTTGACTCATGAGAACAGCAGGCAATTGGCCTGCAAATATTCATGTATCGTTTACTACTCCACATCCACAAGTAAATGTTCTGCATTCGCATGATGATTACATTTCCTTCTATTGGAAATATGCTTTCACTTATTGTTGAAGGCCTTAAAATTTCAACTGCTGCAGTACTAACCAATATATATGCAATGCAGCTAGTGATTGCCTGTAACAATCAAGTAGCATGCCTATTCTTGTGGGAAGAGGAAGGATGGAGAGTTGCAGGTGACCCAGGCAACACATTTGGAAGCTATGCTGAACCGGTAGGTGAGTATAGAAAATAAAAAAGGACATGGAAAGGAAAATGGAAATAATTACGATTACACATCCCATTTGAATGAGGTCGAATATAAGCTTTGGCCATTAGTGCATCCAGAGGAAACTCTAAAGCTCCTGTCACACACAACAAACGCAACAGCGATCCCGATAACGATCCTGTAGGGATCATTGGTGCGTCGTTACCTGGTCGCTGGAGAGCTGTCAAACAGGCAGATCTCCCCAGGGAGCCACATCCACATCGCTGATAACTATGATAAACAGCGGGTATCTAGGCAGCGCGCGCTGCCTAGCTACCTGGTGTTTATCATAGTTACCAGTGTCCTTCCTGATTACAGGCAGCGCTAAACAGAGAGGATGCTGGTAACTATGATAAACACCGGGTATCTAGGCAGCGCGCGCTGCCTAGATACCCAGTGTTTACCATGGTTACCAGCCTGTGAGGTCGCTGATCGTTGCTCTCGCTGTCACATGCATCGATGCGTGCTGACCAGCGGGAGCGCAACGATCTAAAAAATGACCCAGAGTACTTTGTAATGATCAGTGATCTCACAGCAGGGACCTGATCTCTACTAAGTGTCACACATAAAGAGAGCGTTAGCGAGATTGCTGTTACGTCACAAAACCCGTGACGTTACAATGATCTCGCTAACGATCTCGTTATGTGTGACGGGGGCTTTAGTCACCACTTTATCTGCCATGCCTGATTCATATTATCTGCAGACAGATCCAAATCCATTTCAATGAAATCAGCTTCTTTTATTAGTCCACTGTATATGTAAGGTGGGTCTCACCCATGGATTATAGGAACATCCCATGTTGGCATCTGGCACCTGCTATGTAAGTGTGATCTTTTTTTGTTTGATGCCATATTAGACAGGGGTTACTTACACTTTCCAGTATACAGTAGTCATTTCTAATACTCAGCACTTCACTTAAGAACAATAGCAACATTTTTATTTATGTAAATTATAACATTTGCTTTGTTTGAGATGAGCATTGAACCAAAGGTAAACTCAACAGTTATTTAACGGCATCCTAATTCCCATTTATTTTTCCGTCTGCATCCCAATATGTAGCAGCGCTCTTTCATTTCAGAACTTCTGAATTATGTTTACTTCCCATAATTGGTTTTGACATTTCTGCTTAGTCACACAGTTTGTTTTTGATGCCCTTCAGCACATAAATTGTATTTCAGTGAATAATGTTTGCATTAAATGCACTTTTCTTTGTCAGCTCCAAATGAAAGATGTGTGTTGAATGAAAGCCATGACTCTGTCTGTTGTAGTTCCTCTGTACATAGTATGTTTTTTTTAATTTATCAGTTACACCACGTACTGCTTGATAGTAATGTTGCTGATACCTTATTCACCTAATCCAAATTCCTATATCTGAGGTCACTTCACAAGCGGTGTTTCCTCTGCTCCGTGGCTTATGTCCGAACATTCACCCCCCCATTCAGACACAGAACTGAATTTGGACATATATGCCAATTAGGCCATTGATTATAATGATGCAAATGGAATCGTCATGTGCTTTGTTGTGCATCATTATCATCCATCTACGCCTATTGGTGACTTAGTATTCTACTCATTGCTGTCCATCTATCTACGGCTGAAAAAGATGCATGACTTAAATCCTGTTTTCTGGGAGGCGTAGGCTGGCTTCACACCACGGTGTGATCTGGTCCGGGCTGTCAGGCATGAACCTGACAGCCCCAGACCGGATCTGCACACAGAACCGGAGGGGCAGATGTGCCCTCCGGTCCTGTGTGCAGCTGGATGGATGTATTTGCAGCCGCAGCTGCTGATTTTTCAAGATTGTGGCCAGCATGGAGCTAGCTGCGGTCCTGAAACAACAGCGGCGTGTGGCCGCCGGTATCCGGTTCCCGGATTCGGCCGGACTGGGGCAATACGGCCCCATAGGCTCCCATGTTATCGAGCGCTGGATTGCCCCGGATCCGGGATCCAGCAAATTGGGGAGATTTTTCTCCCCGGACACAAAAATGTTGCAAGCAAAATTTTTATGTCTGGAGAGAATAATCCGTATTCTCCCGGATTTCACCACAGTGATGAAACCGGAGAGCTGCCATCCGGCTCCATCCGGCCCCATAGGCTACTATGGTGCCAAAAACCGGTCCGGGGCTTCCTGGTTTACACCGGACAGCCTCGGACTGGATCACACCGTGGTGTGAAGCCAGCCTTAAAGATAAGCCCCGACGGGGCCACTGAACAGAGAAAAACACTATGTGAAAGGACCAAAACTGTACTGGAGCATTCATGTAAGAGATCTGGCATATTAACTAGACTCCCTTCTGCTTGACACTTTGACGCTCATGGAAGGTCTTGGGGCTCCTGTGTTCTTTCCATGACTCAAAAACATTTTCCACTATTTTTTTTTTTCCAAGAATTCAGCTCTCGCACTTTTCTGTGCAGAATCTCCCACCCACAGCTTGGCTCCTTCATTCTATGTGCCCCATAATTGCCACATTGGTCAAACTGTTCTCTGTCCATGAAATATTTCTGAACCCTGCTGTTCTGTTTGGTCAAAAATGACTGAATTTGAAATTTTTTATTTCATTTGTTTATGAACAAACATGTTCACATACAATATATAATGCAACATGTATTCAAATAAATCACTCAAGTTAGAATCAAGACTTTAATAGGTCAGGTAAAAATGACCGGAACATTATAAGTGTATAGTAGACCTGAACAGAACAGCTGGGTTTAGGGAATCTTTCAAAAGTTTTTTGCTTTTTAATCTCGGAACAGCATGATATAGGGGAAGAAACCTAGAACTGGTTGAGTTAAGATTGTTTCACCTCCTTAATAATTGATAAAAACTTATCCAGACAAAGAAAGCATCTTAGCAGCCAATAGTATTTTTACTGTGGTGATGCGACCCCGATGTGTCCCCTGACCGGTGTACAGCACATGGGTGATTGTATCTTTTGCTCTGTGGCAGCACTCACAGGGTTAACAATAGTGAGATCTGAGCGGAGTGCTGATGGAAAGCACTCAGCCCACCTGTGATGGGATAGGAGATGATATGAGCTGCCCTGGGCTGAGGAGTGGATCAGAACAGGAGGAACTGCTGTGTGAAGCTAACACAGCCTGGGAGCTCTCTCAGAGAGGATGTTCATGAGACTAGTGAGCGGACGGTGCAGAGAGAGAGTGGTTGTGTGCTGATAACACAGCCTAGCAGTGAGGACCTGGCCCTCACCAGTGGAGCCGGCCAGGACAGAGCCTGTCCTAGGTACAGAGGTACTGTGTGTGTTGGATGAACAGAGTTGTACCAGCTGTGCCCCAGAACCTGGAGGTCTGTAATATACCTGAACTGTACCATTAAACTGTGTGTTGTGTGAACAGTTGCCTGAGTCACTGCCTTCCGTCGTGCCGATCCTAACCGCTACCTTACATTACATAATTACTTTTACTGAAACTTACCTTGTCCAATCATTCTGGTAAAGCAACATGATGATGATGAACTGTAATAATTTACTGCCATCATGGATCTATTGATCTTGGGGTCACGACAGAGTTGACCTTTGTCAATCCAGGATTCTCCTGGGGGAATAGAGAAGTCTCAAAATTCATTTAGATAACATGCATGGATGGAGCGTGGGATGGTTAGCAGTTCAGGTTAGCACATTGTTCTGATGAAGGTGCATTTTGCTATGGAGAAATCTACTGACGTATATAAATCTGCAGATCTGCTGAAACATGAAAGTATAATACTATTAGTGACCTGCACACCGGAGACTAATAATAAAATAGAATGGGGATCATTGATCTCTGTATCATATCAACTCTGTTATCCTTGGTTATCTTTTTTATTACAACATGGTAAACCTGAGCCTTCTTTTCTTCAAAAGCTGACTTTGCTTCCCCAGAGGGGCTGTAATAGCTTATACACATATCCACTTTGCATACGACACATTTTATTTATATCTGAACACAGCCATTTATGCTTCATTTAGAGCTTCTGTCACTTGCACAAGCTTTTCACATCTTTTATCTTCCTAAAAGCATAAATTCCTTTTTATTTTTTTACAAGTAAGAGCATTTGAACCGGGAAATGGAACATAACTGAGGAATCACTTTAATCATTTATGATGAGGTAACAAAGCCGCGAACTAACTTAAGTAACACGTTGGAAGGTCAACCATTAACACTAAATTAAATTAAAGGGAATCTGTCAGGAGTTAGGGTGCATTTACACCATCTGATTATCGGAAACACTTCATATGGTGATAATTGAACAGTGTAAACTAGCTGTCAATCACCCAGTGAATGGGTAAAACACTACTTCATTGAGTTAAATCATTTTTAAGCTTTCTTGTTATAACAAAATCCTAATATTGGACATTTGTTTCTGAGAACAATGATATTTTACGTGCACCAAATGATCTTATTTCCAAAGTTTGGTCAGTCTATCTCAAGAGGTTATTAAAAGGAATCTGTCAGCATTTTTTGCTGTGCAATCTGAAAGCAGCATGATGTAGAGACAGAAACCCTGCTTCCAACAATGTATCACTTACTAGGCTGTGTGTTGTCATTTCAATAAAATCAGTGATTTACCAGCATTAGATTATTTGATGTGTATAACCTACCCCTCCAGCAATGTTAGCAGCTTTATATCAAAGTACAGTGTACAAAGAACGATGCCAATCTGTTATGTGGTAGAGTTTTACTGAGCCTGGCATTCAGAGTACTGCTAGATCTGCAGTAGAGAGAGCTGTGCATGTGACAGCATGCAGACCAGTAAGTGACACATCACTGGAATAAGGTTTGTTGCCCTATATCATACCACTCTTAAGATTACATAACTAAAACTAGACTTTATTTAAACATAGTTAAACAGTCATGGCAACACGTTTTGAGCAAATTTGAGAAAAGCGATCTTACGCTTGAAACGCGTTACTGTGACTTGGTAATATTTAACTATTTTTAAATAAAATCGTTTTTTACGAGAACCTTTTTGGAGCTGGACATATTTTCTTTTGATGATTTGCACCTGTGCATCTGATCTGATGTCCTCCGGACTTCAGTCCAAACCTGCACGGTGAGCCGGATATCCCCGTCCCTTCTCTTCCTGCATTACATAGCAAAAACCTGGTGACAGATTCCATTTAAATGACCACTGATTGGCCAGTCTAAAAGCACCCTTAAGCCCCCGTTACACATAGCGAGATCGTTGTTGCGTCACAGGTTTTGTGACGCTGCCGCAACCTCTCCAGCGATCTCACTATGTTTGACATGTAGCAGCGCTCAGGCCCCTACTCTGAGATCGCCGATCGTGTCGGAATGGCCTGGACCATTTTTTGATCGTTGGGCTCCCGCTGGCCAGCATGCATCGGGTGTGTTTGATGCCTTAACAATGACCTCTTTTCGACTCAGAACTCAGCCACGTAGGTCTGAATCGTCAGACTAGCTGCTGTGTGACAGCGTCCCAATGACCGCCGAGGTCATTCTACGGGTTGCCGTATTGTTGCTGCATCATTGAGTAGATCTAACTGTTTGACATCTCACCAGCGACCATGTAGCAAAGCTCCAGCGATCCTTACCAGGTCGTATCCTTGTCGGGATCGCTGGAACGTCGCCAAGTGTGATGGGGCCCTTAGAGTCTAATTATACTGCTAGGCAGAGTAGTAAAAACATGTTAAAATATTGTCTTCCTGGCCATAAATTGGCTAACTATCATTCTGAAAGTCAACTTTGAATCTTTATGTACATACAGATGCCTACTTACTAAATGTTTTGACCCACAGCGTAATACCCTGCAAATCAGCACCCCATGGGCTACTTGTCAGCACTACAATGTATTTTTGGGCAGTATATATTTGGAGAGAAACCTGCAATACTGTTCTATTAGATCCATGCAAAGATAAAGACCAATGGTCTAAACGTCTTCAACTTAAACCCAAGCACAGAAGGAAATAGAAGCAAATAATAATTCTTAAGATGTGAATTTTTGTTTGATCTGGCAATATGATAACATATTGTTTGACTCTTCGACCTATGCAAAGGTGATCTGCATTATAGTCTGCTAGGGATATGGTCATAGAAAATAGTGGTACTATGTCTTCCGTGTATTGATGCAGCAGCCAAACATAGGCTGTCAGTGCAGTTGAAGTCTCATAAGAAAGTTGATTCTCAGTGAAGGAAAATCAATTTACAGCCAAGAAGGTATGTTTAACCTTTCCTTTATAATACTACCCAGCAATGTAATTAGTTTAGTGACCCATACATTTCTGACATATTCCCTTGAAACAAAAATTTTGCAAAATATCACATCTTATTCACAATGTTTGGTAAGACACAGGCATACTTTTTCATCGTCTGCTCTAGTTGTTCATGAATATATTTGAGTTTCTTTCAATATTTTGTGATACCATGCCTGATGAAGAGACCTGAATATCACAACTACAAAATTATTATCTTGATTCTCCCACTGAGAGCAATCAACAATATATAGCATGGACACATATATAAGATTATCTAAGCACAGAAGATGTGGTATAATCAGACCATGTCCCTGTACAGTCAGACACAGCCATTACATAGTACATAGCAGGACACATATATAAGATTATCTTAGTGCTGCTGAAGGTGCTCTTTTACCTTAATAGGCCTGGGGGGGGGGGGACAGGTTCCCTTTAAAAGGTTTTCCCTTTAAAGGTTTTAAGGGAAACTGGAACACTAGATTATTTAAAAAGTAAAGATGATTCTTCAAAGATTAAAACTAAATAAAAAGTGTAAACTTTTTATAAAATAAAAACAAGTAATAGTCCTAAGTCATCATAAAAATAGATTTATCAGTATAATTTTATCATGGCTTAGGACAATTACTTGTTTTTATTTTATAAAAGTTTTACACTTTGAATTTAGTTTCAATATATTTAATATATATTTATTTATATACATACAAATATCTATATTTATTTGTATACTATGCACAATAAAGCTTTTCATTTTTTCTTGTCATGAATTCTGCATTTGCCTAAAGTTTTGCCAAGTAATTAAACAATCCCACTGTGATCACTATTACATCATAGTGGTTCCTGAGCCAAGCGGAGCATTTTTAACTTGGATCCTGTCAAGCTTTTGATGGCACTGGTTGTTAGAGCTGCATATGTTCACATCTAGAGCAAAAGATTAGCAGTACCTTTTGTGCTGTAGATCTACCAGTGAAACAACAGGAGCAATATTTACTTCCAAATGGCCTAACAAGCTGCATGGACATGATCCTGTCGGAACTAGCTGACTCAACTCACAGAAGTATAATGTAGAATGGCAGCTTTAGCTAAAACTTTAGCTAAAAGAAGACTCAAAAGGTTTGCCTCTGATCTATTAGGGTACGTCACACAATCAGGAGAGGTTGCATTCTAAACGCAGCGGCATTCCTCTTGCGGATATGCTAGTGTTCACTGCGGGAGAGCGTGCTGCACTTCCCCACAATCAGGATTACTGATGCAGCATATTTTCGATGTGTTCTCACACTGAGAACAGTGGCATTTTAATCAGTAGATCTTGGAATAATAATAATTTCCACAATTGAATGTATTTAAAATAAATTCTCCTGTGCTGAGATAATCCTATACATGTGTCACTGATCTGTAATGTGTAATGGATGTGTCTGATCATACAGGGACATAGTCTGATCACACCACATCTCCTGTGCTGAGATAATCTTATATATGTGTCCCTGCTATGTACTGTGTAATGGATGTGTCTGACCGTACAGGGACATGGTCTGATCATACCACATCTCCTGTGCTGAGATAATCTTATATGTGACCCTGCTGTGTACTGTGTAATGGCTGTGTCTGACTGTACAGGGACATGGTCTGATCATACCACATCTCCTGTGCTGAGATCTTATATATGTGTCCCTGCTGTGTACTGTGTAATGGATGTGTTTGACTGTTCAGGGACATGGTCTGATTATACCACATTTTCTGTGCGAAGGCCCCAGACCCCGGACCCGTAGTGTGTTATGATGTATTCACACTGCAGGGCTGGAGCCTCCGCTATACGCAGGCGCAATGTGAGGAGATCATGTGATGTCATCTCAGTTGTCGAGCAGTGCACACTGCGCATGCCTGAGAAATGACTGTACAGCGCAGGCGCCAGAGACATGTGGAGCAGAGAAGAGGTGGCTTTCAGGGGACAGAGGGGGGATGATGGACAGCATCAAGGCAGTTAAAGGGATCCTGTCACCCCCAAAACACCTCTAAAGCTATTAAAAGCTGTCCCTAGAGCATAGTAACACTTACCCTACACTCCTTTTAGCTCCTAAATGCACCAAGTGAAATTGAAGATAAATGTTATTAAAGTACCTCATTAGGGATGATAATGAGTGACTATGCTATTCATAGTCACCCTGGCAGGCGCTCCCTCTTCATGTTATCACGCCTCCATAGGCGTGATCTTCTAATCAGATTAAAATGCGCGCCTCCCCGCCGCTCTGTGCATTCTCGGCCTGTACTGGGGCTGGGTGACGCGAATCGCGTAATTTCTGGCGCCGGGTGACGTAGTACACCCGCGCCGCTTTGTCAGCTTCAAAACGCGCACTGCGCATGCGCAGTGCGGGTCTTGAAGCTAACAGCGGCGCAGGTGTACTACGTCACCCGGCGCCGGAAATGACGCGATTCGCGTCACCCAGCCCCAGTACAGGCCAGCCGAGAATGCACAGAGCGGCGGGGAGGCGCGCATTTTAATCTGATTAGAAGATCACGCCTATGGAGGCGTGATATCATGAAGAGGGAGCGCCTGCCAGGGTGACTATGAATAGCATAGTCACTAATTATCATCACTAATGAGGTAGTGTAATAACATTTATCTTCATTTTCACTAGCTGCATTTAGGAGCTAAAAGGAGTGTAGGGTAAGTGTTACTATGCTCTAGGGACAGCTTTTAATAGCTTTAGAGGTGTTTTGGGGGTGACAGGATCCCTTTAAGACCTGGGGATAGAACACCTATCAGTCTCAGTAGAGGTATGGAGGCAAATTTATAAAAGTTATTTCAGTGTACCTTGGGATAATACACATAAGAGCCAAGTTCACAGAATACAGCCTTAGTGCTGCTGAAAGTGGCTTTTTTACCTTCATAAGCCCTGAGGGGATGACAGGTTCCCATTAACCCAGTGGCGTAACTTGAAGGTCACGGGCCCCGATGCGAAATATCCAACGGGGCCCCCAATTATTGCAAATCTTAAATAGCATTAGTCTATTTCTATGGACCAAAGGGACTTTTGGGCCACCCTAGGCTCCAGGGCCCGGGTGCGATTGCAACCCCTGCACCTGTTGTAGTTACGCTCCTGCTTTAAGCACTTCATGACCCAGCCTATTTTGACCCTAATGAACTGGCCATTTTTGTAATTCTGACCAGTGTCCCTTTATGAGGTAATAACTCTAGTACGCTTCAACAAATCCTAGTGATTCTGAGATTGTTTTTCATGACATATTGGGCTTCATGTTAGTGGTAAATTAAGGTAGATAATTTTTTCGTTGATCTGTGAAAAAAAAATGGAAAATTTGGCGAAAATTTCACAATTTTCAAAGTTTGAATTTTTATTCTGTTAAACCAGAGAGTTATGTGACACAAAATAGTTAATAAATAACATTTCTCACATGTCTACTTTACATCAGCACAATTTTGGAGACAAAAACCTTTTTTGTTAGGAAGTTATAAGGGTTCAAAGTTCATCAGCAATTTCTCATTCCAACAAAAAATTTTTAGTGACCGCATCACATTTGAAGTCCCTTTGAGGGGTGTACATGACAGAAAACACCCACGTGACACCATTCCAAAAACTGCACCCCTCAAGCTACTCAAAACTATATTCAAGAAGATTATTAACCCTTCAGGTGCTTCACAGGAACTAAAGCAATGTGGAAGGAAAAAATGGACATTTAAATTTTTCTAACAAAAATGTTCTTTTAGACTCAACTTTTTCATTTTCACATGGGCAACACGATAAAATGGATCCTAAAATTTGTTGGGCAATTTCTCCTGAGTACACCGATATGTCTTATGTGGTCATAAACCACTGTTTGGGCGCACAGCAGGGCTCAGAATGGAAGGAGCGTCATTTGACTTTTTGAATGGAAAATTAGCTCCAATTGTTAGCGGACAACATGTCGCATATGGAGAGCCCCTGCCTAAACATTGGAGCGTCCCACAAGTGACCCCATTTTGGAAACTAGACCCCCCCCCCAAGGGACTTATCCAAATGCATAGGGACACTGTGAACCCCCAGGGGCTTCACAAATTGATCCGTAAAAATGAAAAAGATTTTTTTTCACAAAAATGTTCTTTAAGCATCATTTTTTTAACTTTCACATGGGCAACAGGATAAGATGGATCCTAAAATTTGTTGGCCAATTTCTCCCGAGTATAACGATACCTCATATGTGGTGGAAAACCACTGTTAGGGCGCATGGCAGGGCGCTGAAGGGAGGGAGTGACATTTTGGAAAACAGATTTTGATAGCATGGTCTCTGGGTGTCACGTTCGGTTTGGATAACCCTGATGTGCCTAAACAGCAGAAATCCCCGACAAGTGACAACATTTTGAATTCACTGCCACTTGGAGCCCTGGTTACTCAGTGAGTGACGTCACCACTCCCCTG
Source organism: Allobates femoralis (assembly GCA_033576535.1). Classification (NCBI taxonomy): domain Eukaryota; kingdom Metazoa; phylum Chordata; class Amphibia; order Anura; family Aromobatidae; genus Allobates; species Allobates femoralis. The sequence goes on from JARQOC010000003.1 coordinate 330,309,471, forward strand.
TGGCAGTTCCTGACTGCCACAGGTGACGTCACTCACCGAGTCCCAGCGGTCAGTGTGATTGCAGACTCTGCAGGGAGAGAACACTTGTTCTCTCTCTGCAGAATCTGAATGTGGGAGTAATAAAAATAGAGTTGAGATGTTTGTTTTTTCTTCTAATAAAATTATTTTTCTCTGAGTGTTGTGTATTATTTACTATTTACTAGAAATTCCTAATGGCCAGCTGCTAATACAAAGCTGACATTAACCCCTTTATCACCCAATTTGCCACCATCACCAGGGCAACTGGAAGGGTACAGCAGCAAAAAATTGTGCCTCTAATGAATGCACTATTTTCTAGGGTGGCTGTGGGTTGCAATTCGCAGCGTGCGGGTCCCAGAATTTTTGGGTCTCTCCACACTGAGGATTCTAGCCCGCTGCCAATTTGTACCTGGCTGACAACCAAAAATATGACGAAGCTCCATGTTTTGTTTTTTTTTATTTGTAGAAATAATAAAAAAAAGACGTGGGTCTTCACCATATTTTTGGTTCCCAGTCAGGTAAAACTTGGCAGCTACGAACTGCCACCTTCCCCCAGCTGCCTCGTTGTATCTGGTTTGCAACCAAATACGAAGCCCAACATTTTTTTTTGTCTATATAACTAATTTAAGAATAAAAAATCTCATGGGGTTCCGCCATATTTTGGTCCAGCCAGGTACAACTAGGCAGCTGAGTGCTGGAATCCTCAGCATGGAGAGGCCCAAGTGTTCTAGGCCCCCCCATGCTGCGAATTGCAGCCCACAGCCACCCACAGCCACCCCAGAAAATGGCAAACTGGGTAATAAAGGGGTTAATGCCAGCTTTTTTATTGGCAGCAGGCACTAAGCTCGAGATTGATAATGTCAGTCCAGTGTTAGACCCAGCCATTAGGAATCTCTATTAAATAATAAAAAAATACACCACACAGAGAAAAATCTTTTTATTAGAAAAAAACAATCAAAATTTGGACTCCATCTTTGTTATTTTCTGACGTAGTCCAAAACGATGGTCCCACAATGCTCAAACGCCTCTGCTACATCCAGAGACTGCAGCAAGGGATCAAGTGTCCTCTTGTTGCAGTCTCTTGTGTGATAGTAATGGTGCACTGTATGGCAGATCATTGCCATACAGGTCACCATCATTATGACACCAGACTACAACAAGAGGACACTTAATCCCATGTTCTCTCTGATGTCCGTGATGGTGCACTGTATGGCAATGATCTGCCATACAGTGAACCATAACCGTGACCCCAGAGACTACAACAAGGGATCAAGGGTCCTATTTTTGTAGTCTGTGGGGTCTTGGTGATGGTGCACTGTATGGCAGATCATTGCCATACAGTGCACCATCACTATGACACCAGACTACAACAAGAGGACACTTGATCCCTTGTTGTAGTCTCTGAGTCAGAGTCATGGTGCATTGTATGGCAATGATCTGCTGTACCGTGCACCATGATTTCACCCATCCATCCACTCATGCAGGCTCTCTCTCCATCCACCCATCCATCCATCCATGCATGCAGTCTCTCCATCCATCTATCCACCCACCCATGCAGGCGCTCTCTCCATCCACCCATCCATCCATGCAGGCTTTCCATCCATTCACCCATCCATCCATACTCACCTCACTGCAGAGATCCTCCTGGCAGCCCTGTGTCCTGCAGCTCCTCAGCTGTCAGCAGCGGCCCATTGGCTGTTACTGCGGCAATGGTGCTGCGGTAACCGCCATGACAATGCACAACATTATAGGTCGGGAAGGCACCAACTTTTGTGACGTTTGTGTAACGTCATGGGTCGGGAAGGGGTTAATATGAACCTGTCACCAGGTTTTTTCCCTAGAAACTGTGACCATAGTCTATGGTATGACATAGATTTCGCCAGATTTCTAGGAGCTGCTGATGACTTTGGTCATGGAAATCATGTTATCACGACTACAGCGGTGTCCTAACATAAATAAAGGGCCAACTAGTCTGGGGAAACAACACCTCATCAACTAGTCAAAAGCCTAATTTACATACAAAAAAATGGAGGTAATGAATGCTTTTAATACACATTGATTTTAGGGGATGATATTAAACTGGGGTGGTTAGGAAGAGAATTTTGACATGCAAATGTGAATGCTGCTGGCTTGGATGGCATAAGTGACCTGACAGGTTTCCTTTAAATCTGATCAAGAGCAATTCGCAAGACCATTTTTCTGTTCTCATCTTGTGTTATTATTGTTTTGGTCACTTGCATTTTGTCAATGCTCTATGGTGAGCATGAGGCAATGTCTACAATCCATAGAAGTTGCTCAGGTAGTGCAGATCATCGAGGATGGCACATCAATGTGAGTTGTAGCAAGAAGGTTAGCTGTTCAATCTCCATGGCTTGTATGCAAGGTCACCATGCAAGACTACATTGATAAACATAAAGCATGTTTAAGCAAGTTTACAGTTTGCTCAGCGACATTTATGCAAGCCTGCAAAATACTGGGAGAATATAATATGTGCAGATGAGACCAAAATTGTATTCTTTGGATGCCATAATACACCATATTTGGAGTCCAAAAGGCACTGCATATCACCCCCAAAAGACTATGCCTACAGTGAAGTTTGGAGGTTGAAACATCTTGGTGTAGGGCTATACCTACAGCACTCACAAACTCAATATATCGAAAGGAAGGATGAATGGACAAATGTACCATGACATTCTTGATAAAAATCTGTTGCCATCTACCAGGATGATCAAGATAAAACAAGGATGGACATTTCAGCAAGACAGTGATCCAAAACACAAAGCCATGAAAAATCTCAATCGGTTTCAGAGAAAGAAAATAAAGCTGCCAGAATAGCCAAGCCAATCACCTAATCTGAATAGAATAGTAAATAAGGCTGAGTTCATAGGAGTTCTTTGATCCTCCAAGATTTGAAGACTGTGTGTAAGAATGGGCCAAAATCCCACCTGAGCAATTCATGCGACTATTGTCTCCCTATAAATAAGAAGGAAAAGAAGCGCACATAGAGTAATACCTTCGGGTTTGATGGTCACACGGACTCCCACAATACAGACTCACCTGGTCTGGTTGTGAATGGTCACAACTCCCTTGGACAAGCACGTATGGTCGCAGCAGGCTCCCGGCAAAAAGAAAGGATCCACTTGGAGAAAATAGAACCGGATGGATAGAAGCCGCGCTGCCCACAATAAGAGAAACAGAGTAACACACACACTCTGTTTATTCAGCCTACTGAGCCCTGATGAAGTGGCCTGTTTGCCACGAAACGCGTAGGCTGAATAAACAGAGTGTGTGTGTTACTCTGTTTCTCTTATTGTGGTCAGCGCGGCTTCTATCCATCCGGTTCTAATTTCTCCAAGTGGATATTGTCTCCCTATAGGAGACATATTGAAGCTGTCATCACCAACAAAGGCTTTGGATGAAGTATGGCTTACATTTCACTGAGCATCTTAAATATTTTTTCATTGTGTCAATTCTCATTATTATTCATCACTAAATTTATGGACACCTGAGGTTTGATTTATCTGTCTCTGTGGAATGGATGGGTTGTTACCACCATCTGATGAGAAAGTCATGTCAACAGCACCTTTAGAAATATACTTACTGTATGTATGAATATGTATATATATGTATATCTGAGAAACTCTTTTGCTTGCAGCCTTTCTTTTGAAGAAACTTGTTCATAAGGACAGAATGTTAGTAGTCAGTGATAAATGATAATTAACTTTCTACCAATTCCCCAGGTTGGTCCATTTCATGTCTCAGGGAGTCCATTTGTCATTTGGTACACTTCAGTAGCTTGGTTTTATTTGCATATATTTTGGAATCACTGTATTGTAACTAGCTGATATACAAAACTAATCTACTTATATAATCGGGAGTTGGGCACTGTAGCCCAATCCCAACATGCTTTGCGCGGGACTGCGAGTGATGACGCGCAGCGTCATCACGAGCCGCAGACCCGCACTACTCTAAAAAAAAAAAAATCCTCACCTCTACCCGAGCCCGCGCTGTCTCCCGCCCTCTCCCGCCGTCTTCTGCCGTGTTCCGCTAGGCTCCCGGTGGCTGTGCAGGCTCCCGGTGCCTCCAGTGATCTTCTATCTACTGAGACTGAAGGACCTGTGGTGATGTCAGAGTCACGTGACACCAGCTTACTCCAGGCAAATCGCGGGTCACGTGACTCTGACATCACCACAGGTCCTTCAGTCTCAGTAGATAGAAGATCACTCCAGGCACCGGGAGCCTGCACAGCCACCGGGAGCCTAGCGGAACACGGCAGAAGACGGCGGAACACGGCAGAAGACGGCGGGGGCTCGGGGTGAGGTGAGCATAATCTTTTTTTATTTTTTTTAACCCCTGCCTTGCACGAGCGCACCACAGACACCTGTATACTCCACCACCACACACGCCTCTACACTCTGCCACCACCACACACGCCTGTATACTCCACCACCACACACGCCTGTATACTCCACCACCACACACGCCTGTATACTCTGCCACCACACACGCCTGTACACTCTGCCACCACACACGCCTGTACACTCTGCCGCCACCACCACACACGCCTGTACACTCTGCCGCCACCACCACACACGCCTGTACACTCTGCCGCCACCACACACGCCTGTACACTCTGCCGCCACCACACACGCCTGTACACTCCACCACACACGCCTGTACACTCTGCCGCCACCACCACACACGCCTGTACACTCTGCCACCACCACACACGCCTGTACACTCTGCCGCCACCACACACGCCTGTACACTCTGCCGCCACCACCACACACGCCTGTACACTCTGCCGCCACCACACACGCCTGTACACTCTGCCGCCACCACACACGCCTGTACACTCCACCACACACGCCTGTACACTCTGCCGCCACCACCACACACGCCTGTACACTCTGCCACCACCACACACGCCTGTACACTCTGCCACCACCACACACGCCTGTACACTCTGCCACCACCACACACGCCTGTACACTCTGCCACCACCACACACGCCTCTACACTCTGCCCCCACCACCACACACGCCTGTACACTCTGCCACCACCACACCCGCCTGTATACTCTGCCGCCACCACCACACACGCCTGTACACTCTGCCGCCACCACCACACACGCCTGTACACTCTGCCGCCACCACCACACCCGCCTGTATACTGTGCCGCCACCACCACACACGCCTGTATACTCTGCCGCCACCACCACACACGCCTGTACACTCTGCCACCACCACACACGCCTGTATACTCTGCCGCCACCACCACAGACACCTGTATACTCTGCCACCACACAGATGCCTGTATACTATGCCACCACAGACACCTATATACTCTGCCACCACCACCACACACACCTGTATACTCTGCCACCACCACCACACACGCCTGTATACTCCACTACCCACAGACCCACCTGTATACTCTGCTACCCACAGAGCCGCCTGTATACTTTACTACCCACAGAGTCACCTGTATAATCTCCTACCCTCAGAGCCGTCTGTATACTCTGCTACCCACAGAGCCCCCTGTATACTCTGCTACCCACTGGCCCGCCTGTATACACACAATTCATTTCACCCTGCTCCCGATGCAATTGCATCGGGCCTTTTTACTAGTACATTTATAAATGAACCATTAATGAGACTTCTCATTTGTAGTTAATATTCACGTCCAATGAATTATTTGTAACTTTTCTTCACTTTACATCTTTGTTACTTTTATTTCAAAGCCAGTATAATGCTTTTTAGTAGAAAAGAGAGGATCATTTGAAATTTGAAATCGCCAGCTTTGACGAATTTTCCCCAAATCGATTTGTCAAATCATTTTGTTCTGAATCGCGATGCCAAAAAGCCTCTAAATACCTGTAAAATATGTATATAATACTCTGAACATCTCATAGGAGTGTATTAAGTAGGCTTGAAGCTCTCTGATACCAACATAGACTTATATGTCCAAGTCACCTCCACCTATCTGACTTTGTGTTACACTTTCTGTGGCACACAAGCTTTGGACTCTATTTTGTTTTAGTAGCAAAATTATCACTGAGGGGTTTAATATTGCCTTCCTTGTAAGCAATGTGTGAAAAATAAGGTGCTGTTAGTACATTACAGTCACTCTTGAGTGACTATACAGCTAAAGTTGTTTCCTATGTATCACTTAAATCTTGTATTAGTATTCATAAAATCATACTATCACTATGATTTTAAATCTGCTTCAGCACTGAAGTAGTTCACCAGAATAGTTTTAGCTATTTTTTTCACTATGTGGAATGAGCTGTGTAGTGTGACCTCCTATAACAATAATGTACAAGCATAAAATGTCACTCTTAGGCCAGCACCTGTTTTTTATACTGGCTGTCATAACGCCCCTGTTTAGCTCTAGACCATGTGATATGATATCTACAGGCCATTATGGGGAAGCCCCTGTGGCAACGCCTGACATTATTAGCCGAGTTTTGAACAGTGTATGAAATAACGGTGGGTATTTTTTTACTATTCTAGCAATTTGAATCGTAGGCTGTTTGAACTTGCAGGTATTGGTGAAATTTAGAAAATTCAGCTCAAAATTATCTGTTGAGCAATCCAGTCTTTTTTTACTCTTTCGGTTGCAGGTCAATGGGAGCCTGGCTGCCAAATTATAAAAAATAATTAATAATAATAATAATATATCATGAATCACACCAAGAATTATATAAAAATTGTGTCCAGTAATTAAACAAATTGTGTACTGTTTGTTAAGTTGCAGTAAAGCAGTCAGTGGCCCATCCTTAGCTTATAAACACAATATAATAGAAGAACCATTGCTGTTTTTTTACTTATGATTTTTAGTTGCACAAAAAAAGAGGATGACAGCAGAGAGGGAATTATATGTATTGTGTACCCATTTTTTTTAAAGTTTTTTGTTTAAAGGTAAGCTAAAATACTAAGGAGATTTTCAGCATCAGTACAGGTCACGAGATGTAGAGGTGTTCATAGTGAACACCAAGTGTTCAGGCACAGACCATGAACATGAACTTCCAAGAGAAGTCCGTGGTAGGCCGGTTTCACATTTGCATTTGCGATACAGCGTTCGCGAATGCAGGCTGCGTTCGCATACGTTTGCGTTCACATGTGTTTTTTCAAAGTACCCTCGGAACGCAACTTGCTGCACTTTTTGTGCGCCTGAGGATGCTTGCTTCCTACACAGGCATCCTGAAGTGCACAAACAATGCATGCAGGTCAATGTAGCCGCAGAGCCATCCAGATGTCACCGCAGACAAACGCAGCGTTCTCTCTGCTTCCCTACCACTATTATGATATTCTAAGGCATGGCAATCAATACAATGCATTTCTATGGCCTTTTTTTAATCTCCTTAAGCAGCCAGTAAATCCGTATGCGTTTGTGCCTTTGTCTGAGCAAATTCGTTCAAACGCATGCGGCACGAACGCAAATGTGAAATCAACCTTACTGTTTGGATTCGGGAGCTGGGAGGGCTGTAAAAATAATCAAAAACATCAATGTGGGGGTGTGGCTTAGCCATGACGGCATAGAGACGTGCGAAGGGTGGGCTCCCCGAGGCACTTCGAGCAGGTACTACCCAGCTGGCCCGACCAACCTGCAAATATGCCGAGACCAAGTTGCTCCTGCAATCCACCGCAGACCCCTCGGAGACGAGATACAGCCTTGAACCACTTGATCCAGGGAGGGAGGCCCTGTGGCAGCTCTATAACAGCAATGGCGCTGGAGAAAGCGCCGAAGAGGAAGATGGGATGAGCATCAGCAGGTGCACAGGCAGACTCGTAGGACAGAGGGAATGCTGTACCCCTATGACAACTGTGGCCCACGGCTCAACTGGAAAGGGATCCTACAATCCACGGGTAGGAGGGGTGCCGTACATGAAGTGGAAGGAGCCGGGAGAAGGAGGCAGTATAGTGGAGTCTGGGAGGGGAGAGAGCACTCACAGATTTCCTTCTCCTTGTGCTGCAGCCTGAGTCAAAACGTACCCTGACCCGCATGCTTTACATGAGCTCATCAGGGCCCTCTCCACCAGGAAAGATCTGGATTTAACGGTCTCCAGGATGGAGGCATCACATGAAAAGGTCTTCACTGTCCTATGAGCAGACATTGATTTGATTGACTCCTCTCCAGGCTCTATTTGGGAAGCCCACAAATGTATAATCCGTGGTATCCTAATTAAGCATGGCGCAAGATTGAAAAAAGAAAGGGACTTGGAATTGTCAGCCTTATTGGCTCGCCTGAGGGCCCTGGAGACCACTCACAAAGGGCGACCAGATGGTCAGACTGCAACAGACTTGATTAGAGTCAGAGAGGAATTGAAGGGCCTACTGAATAAAAAAGCCAAATGTTGGCTAGCAAAGTGCTGGAGAAATTTCTACAAATATGGGAACAAATGCAGCAAATCTTTAGCAAAAGCGCTGAGACATCAGAGGACATTCCGGGAATTGGGGAGGAGACACGTAAGGAAATTGTCCAACCTTCCTCGATTGTAGCAGAGGCTTTTAAGCAATTTTATGCTTCCCTCTACAAGGTGGACAGTATGAACCCACTCACGCAATTGGAGTCCTTCCTCCAGAGAATCAAAGAATACATTTCCTATTCTGGTCTTCCCAAACTTAATCCGGCAGATGTTGCTGCTCTGGAGTGCCCCATTACTGAAACGGAGGTCGCTACGGCCATCGCTGCGACTAAAAATGGCAAGACTCCCGGCCCTGACAGATTCTCTGCAATGTATTATAAGAAACTCAAAGCCCAACTTGCACTACATTTACTCTTTTTCTTTAATGATCTGAACAGATGTGATCATCCCCATACTGACACACTGAGGGCCCATATCTTGGTAATACCTAAACCCGGCAAGGATGTGTCACAATGTGGAAGTTACTGCTCCATCTCTCTCCTCAATGAAGACATTAAGCTCTTTGCCAGAATCCTTCCTTCCAGGCTCTCCCCTTTGTTCTCCAGCATTATTCACCTGAACAGGCAGGCTTTATGCAGAGAGAGGCCCGTGATAACACCACTAAAGCAATCAATCTGATACACGGGCGATTTCTGGTCGGTCTCCGCCATGCTGTTATCCACAGATGCCGAAAAGGCATTAAGGGTATGTGCACATCAGTCGTTTTTGCATCTTGCAGACCGTCCGAAAACCCGGTGGAGAATTGCAGAAACTGATTTTCTGACCTCAGCAGTGTCCATCGTTTTTTTAGCGTTTTTTGAGCGGTTTTATAGCTTTTATACAGCGTTTGTCGGCGGTTTTCTGGCGGTTTTCTTAGCGTTTTCCAGACTGGTTTTGGTGCACTTGTAAGCTAGATCCGCTGGAAAACGCTCAAAACAAGTCACTTGCTCTATCTTTGAACCGGTGGACATCCGGTGAATAAACTGAAAACGACCTGAAAAACGTTCTAATGTAGACAGCGTTTTCTAAACTCCATTGACTAGCATGTTAATCCAACGGTGGCTAGGATTAACATAAATTAACATAAAACTCAGCCGAAACCGCGACGGAAACGTTCCAAACAGCCACAAAACGACTGATGTGAACATACCTTACTGTGTCAATTGGAGCTTCATGGGGGAGACCCTCCGATTCATATGTCTCGGTGAGAACTGTTGTGTTGGATATTGGCCCTTTACTCCGGGCCGACTGCCAGGGTCCTGTTGAATGGGGTGCTTTCTGTGCCTTTTACCATACATAATGGCAGGCGCCAGGGTTGCCCTCTTTCCCCATTGATTCTCATCTTTACACTTGAGCCCTTCCTGAGACATGTAAGAGATAATCCTAACATCATGGGGATTCCTATTCATAAGACCTCTCATAAAGTGGCAACTTAGGCAGATGATCTGTTATTTTTCATTTTGAATCCTATTATTTTCCTGCCGAATTTAATGAGGGAGTTCCAGATATACTCTGCTCTTTCCAATTTTAAAATCAACTTTGACAAATCAGAAGCGCTTAACATTAATTTGCCACCCCAGACTACTGACATCTTACGATCCTCCTTTAGCTTTAGATGGTCACATCACAACCTATCTTATTTAGGGATTAAATTATCTGCTCATTTGAAAGATCTCTATCGGATTAACTTCCCCCACTACTAGAAACAATTGAGTCCGACTGCGTGAGTTGGGCCAGGTTCTTCTTTTCATGGGTTGGTAGGTGCCAGATCCTGAAAATGAATTTCCTTCCTAGGATATTGTATCTGCTGCAGACTCTTATTGTCTATGATCTATTCCTTGTTGAGCACTCCACAGGATCAGGCTCCACCATCCTTTGTCTCACATTGGGAAGCTGAACTGAATAGTAAATTCACAGATGTCCAGATTGCAAGGATATTTCACCTCATTCACAGCACCTCCATGAGCTCAAAGTTTCAAGAGGCTAATTACAAATTACTACCAAGCTGGTATAAGACGCCAGTCAGGCTTCATGCAAAGTTTCCTGAGGTTAGTGCGGACTGCTAGAGATGTGGGGATGTGCCAGGTTCATTCCTCTATATCTTTTGGGAATGTCTTGTTCTCAAACTATTCTGGTCTGCGGTAGAGAAAGTGATACAACAGGTCTCTAACATCAAACTTAATTTAAAGAGGACCTGTCACCCCCCTTGTGCATGGCAATGTAAATGCACCACTGAATGCAGCATGCCTGCTGCATTCAGGGAAGGGGACCTCCATGGCTCTAGGTCCCCTGTGCACTGAGAAATAGACTTTGTAAATCTTACATATTGTGAGTCTGGAGGGCCTTCCTTCTTATGCAGTCAGCGCTGGCATGGAGGTTCTCCCCGCCTCCGGCTGCTCTGCGCTGCCTCTTGCTGCTCTATTCCCCCTCCTTATTGTGTCTGCTCCCCTCCTCACCTGCACCAACATCTAAGCATCTGATCTCACGCAGGCGCTTGGCAAGGCCATGACGTCAGCCGCCGGCTTCCGTCTTCGCTGTGCCGTGCGTGAGAACAGAAGCTTAGATGCTGGCGGAGATGGGATCAAACAAAATAAGGAGGAGAAACAGAGCAGCAGGAGGCGGTGCAGAGCCGGTCGGAGGCAGGCAGAACCTCCATGTCAGCGCTGACTGCATAAGAAGGAAGGCCCTCCGGACTCACTATATATGGATATCTGAATTATGTCACAATTTCAGATATCCAGTGGCATTGAGGTTTCCATTGATGAAGAATGGCCCCACTATCTTTGTACCCCATATACCACACCATACCATCAATGTTTGTGTTCCAACAGTCTTGGAGGGATCTATCCACTGTGGGTTAGTGTCAGACCAATAGCGGTGGTTTTGTTTGTTAACTTAACCATTCACAAAAAAGTTTGCCTCATCACTCATCTAAAGGCAATTGTCTATGTTGTGAAGATACGAGATGTGCAGCATCTGAAACAACGGATACTGGAAGCCTGAGCATTTCTTCTGCGGTGTTGCTATCAGTGCGTCAAGAGTGGGAGAAGAGGGTTGCATTGACAAATCCAACACAATGGACAGCACTTTGAACCATTTTATAAGTGGTCATAAACTTGTAAATAACTCATGAAAGAATAAAGTTATGTTAAAACCAAGCACACTATTGTTTTTCTTATGAAATTCTCAATAAGTTTGATGTGTCACATGAACCTCTTCCATTGAAAAAAATAAAGTTGGATCCAAAATGGCCGCCATGGTCACCACCCATCTGGAAAAGTTTTTCCCCTCCCATATACTAATGTGGCACAAACAGGAAGTTGATATCGCCAACCATTCCCATTTTATTTAGGTGCATCCATATAAATGGCTCACCCTGTATATATATACAGTGCTTTGTAAAAGTGTTTGGCCCCTTGAACTTTTCAACCTTTTGCCACATTTCAGGCTTCAAACATAAATATATAAATTCTGATTTTTTTTTTTTTTTAAAGAATCAACATCAAGTGGAACACAATCGTTAAGTGGAACGAAATTTATTACACATTTTAAACTTTTTTAACAAATAAAAAACTGAAAAGTGAGGGGTGCAATATTATTTGGCCCCTTTACTTTCAGTGCAGCAAACTCACTCCAGAAGTTCAGTGAGGATCTCTGAATAATACAATGTTGTCCTAAATGACTGGTAATGATAAAGAAAATCCAACTGTGTGTAATCAAGTCTCCGTATAAATGCACCTGCTCTGTGATAGTCTCAGGGTTCTGTTTTAAGTGCAGAGAGCGTCATGAAGACTAAGAAATACACCAGGCAGGTCCGAGATACTTTAATTTTAAACATCTCAAGGACCGCTGTGCAAGCGATCATATTGAAATAGGAGTATCAGACCACTGCAAATCTAGCAATACGCAGCCGTCCTTCTAAACTTTCATCTCAAAACAAGGAGAAGACTGATCAGAGATGCAGCCAAAAGGCCCATGATCACTTTGGATAAACTGCAGAGATCTACAGCTGAGGTGGGAGAGTCTGTCCATAGTACAATAATCAGTCGTACACTGCACAAATCTGGCCTTTAAGGAAGAGTGGCAAGAAGAAAGCCAATTCTCAAAGATATCCATAAAAAGTCTCATTTGAAGTTTGCCGCAAGCCACCTGGGAGACACACCAAACATGTGGAATAAGGTGTTCTGGTCAGGTGAAACCAAAATCAAACTTTTTGGCCACAATGCAAAACGATATGTTTGGTGTAAAAGCAACACAGCTCATCACCCTCACAACACCATCCCTACTGTCAAACATGGTGGTGGCAGCATCATGGTTTGGGCCTACTTTTCTTCAGCAGGGCAGGGAAGATGGTTAAAATTGATGGGAAGATGGACGGAGCCAAATACAGGACCATTCTGTAATCGCAGCATAAGGTGGTGCTACAAAGTATTAACTGAAGGGGGTTGAATAATATTGCACGCCCCACTTTTCAGTTTTTTATTTGTTTAAAAAGTTTAAAATATGCAATAAATTTCGTTCCACTTTACGATTGTGTCCCACTTTATGATTGTGTCCCACTTGTTGTTTGTTCACAATAAAAAATCTGAATTTATATCTTTGTTTGAAGCCTGAAATGTGGCAAAAGGTTGAAAAGTTCAAGGTGGCCAAATACTTTTACAAGGCACTGTATATACATGTATGTGTATATATAAAGTATATATATAAATGTATATACATATATTATAGGGTGGTGTTTTGGTATTGGTTATTACTGTCAGCTTTGATTACCGTATATACTCGTGTATAAGCCGAGTTTTTCAGGCCAAAAATTGGGCTGAAAAGTCCCCCCTCGGCTTATACACCGGTCAATACGGTAGGGGCTGTGGTGGGGGCTGTGTCCGGTGCTGGGGAGGGGGGGGGAGGCTGCTGTATGAGCGCCCCGTCATGTGGGGCCGCTCATTATATATACACTGCTTCCCCCTGTCAATCAGAGGCAGGGGGAAGCCGTGCATATCTAAATATATGGCCCCCAAATGCTGGCACTCGCCCCCCCATTGTTGTAATGCCCCCCCTTGCTGCTTAACTTACCATCCCTGGTCTTATGCACAGCGCCGGTCTTCCGTGCTCCGTCCTCCATGCTCCCGTCCTCGCTGCATCCGGGGTCCCCGGACCATCGCAGTAACGATGACGTCATCGTTACTGCGACGGTCCGGGGACCCCGGATGCAGCGAGGACGGGAGCATGGAGGACGGAGCACGGAAGACCGGCGCTGTGCAGAAGACCAGGGATGGTAAGTTAAGCAGCAGGGGGGGGGCCTTACAACGGTGGGGGGGCGAGTGCCAGCATTTGGGGGCCTGTATACCACTGGGGCTGCTATACACCACTAGGGCTACTACAAACCACTGGGGCTGCTATATACCACTGGGGCTGCTGTATACCACACCACTGGGGCTGCTGTATACCACTGGGGCTGCTATATACCACTGGGGCTGCTATATACCACTAAGGATGCTATATACCACTGGGGCTGCTGTATACCACACCACTGGGGCTGCTGTATACCACTGGGGCTGCTGTATATACTGCTGGGGCCTGTATATACCACTGGGGAGGCTGCTGTAATACTGCTGGGGCCTGTATATATCACTGGGGAGGCTGCTGTATACCACTGGGGCTGCTGTAATACTGCTGGGGCCTGTATATACCACTGGGGAGGCTGCTGTAATACTGCTGGGGCCTGTATATACTACTGGGGAGGCTGCTGTATACTACCACTGGGGAGGCTGCTGTATACTACCACTGCGGAGGCCTGTATACCTCACTGCTGGGGGTTGTATACCTGTGCTGGGGTCCACCCTCGGCTTATACACGAGTCAATAGGTTTTCCCAGGTTTTGGGGGCAAAAGTAGGGGGCTCAGCTTATACACGGGTCGGCTTATACACGAGTATATACGGTACAATAATTATTATACTTTGTACGGTACTTCAATGCTTTCTGCTCCTATGCTACATATATACAGTATAAAATATGTAAACGGCAACTGAGAAAAATCTGAATACTAATAAAAATATTTTTTATCCAACAAAAAATTCTACAGTAATATATACTATTAGCTACCACACAATATCGTAATAGCACAACAATATTGCTATGCAATAAAACCCACAATTACCTAATATTATACCTAATATTATTTTTCCACCATCATTACACGAACGTATACACACAGTTGTCCCACCTGCTTATTACTTATTATCCCTAAGGCGAAAAAAAGAGGTAATAGCAGTGATAGGGCAATGAGGAGTTAATTACAGCCAGCGGTTAATGCTAACAGTAAATAGTGCAGGGAATGCAGGGTTAATTGCAGATGTGGCATTAGGATAAAGGGTTAATAGCTGGAAATGTAGGGGTTAATACAGAGATAGCAGGAAGTGGATACTTAGCCCAATCTTGATAATAATTCTGCGGCCCTGGGCCACTTGCTGCTTGTTGGAAATGCTGAGGACACAGGTAGGCTGAGGGACGATAAAGAAAGTTGTTGATGGTTAGGTGATGCGGCGATGGATGAGAAGACATGACTGTGATGCTGAAGGGAGACTAAAGGCACACTCAGTGGCTGAGGGGGAAGAGGAGAAGTATACAGAGGGGGCTGCTGTATGGCAGGGCTGCGAACTGAGAAGGGAGAAGAAGGATGAGGGGATGAAGAAAAATAGCCTTGAGCAATGCCGCCATTGTAATTTAAATTGGGTAGCGCTTCCTGCCAGTGTGCAGAACATGGATGTTGGCGCCATATCACCTTCCAGACACACGCATCCTTGCTCGCTCCCGTGTGCACCTCATCGGAAGGACATTTTGAAGTGCCGCACTCCTGCAGTGAAGATTATATCACTACAGACGTCCGGACACCTGCAAGCAGCGATTCCGGCCCGAACAAAGGATCTCACTCAGCTTCTGTTCTGGCAACATGTGGACTTAACATTGTGGGCCAACAAAGGGGACATACTGAATATACATCCATCTATGTGGGGATATTTATGGGAAGCATATTTAAGTTTAGAGGGACATACCATAGGGCACCTATTTGGACTGAGGCATAAATTGTAGCATACTTCAATTATCCGCGAGTCTTGGATGAATCATACCCATACATGTCTATGGGTGCGAGTGATCCATTTTCCTAGCACTCACATGCACTCGGCAGACATGCGAGTGCAGCGTGATATTTGCTGACAATGGAGGAGAATAATCTCTCTCCTCTGCACCTGTGATCTGATCGCTGGATCAGATCACCTGTGCCTAACACTCAGCTCACGCTCGCAGCAGAGCTTGAGCTGAGTGTCATTAGCACATCGCATGCCATGCCATATGCTAGTCTAATCTAACCCCAGTTTTATATATATAAAATGGAGTAACCAACTTTTTTTTTTAATTACTGTCAATTTAGTAGAGTTTGTTAAATATATTCTATGTGTATTTTCCCAGTTCTTTTATCTTTATACTCAAAGTTCAATTTCCAGTACTACCTTATCGCTCATTCAAAATGCATTACATCTTTTCTATGGATGACCTATTTTAACCCACTGTCACGGATTCAGTAATGCATCTCAGACTTTTGGACAGCTGTGTGGTCTATGATATAATAATCCGATCTCATGTCATTTAAAGCTAGGCTGTTTGTCATTACAAAGGGCTGTAGATGTGCCAAGAATTTCTTATAATCTGGAGGACTGCTTTAGATAGCATCAAAGTAGGTTTGAAGCTATGAAGTTGATGTGTTGGCTTATTATGAGGTGTGGTAGCCAGTAACCTGTTGTCTCAGTAAACAAGTGTCAAAGTTAAATGGAGACATTTAATCAGACGTTAAAGGCTGACTGGCCTGTGGAAACCTTTTTTTATATTTCCTACTTCAAAAGCCCTAGACCTTACAGTGTACTGTGGAAGTGTTTTCTGGACTGTTTCAGATATGTTCATAGGAAATATGAACCTTAAAATTATTCTCACACTTTCATGAAATTGGTCAAAAAGCAGAAACTGCTGCAGCAAAGATGCTAATTTCATGAAGAAGGTATGATACACATTTTCATACAAGTCATGCAGTTTTAGCCATACTCAGCTAAAATATTTTATTAACAATATCCCTACACCTCCAACACATTAACATTAGAAATGAACTTAAAATACACCATTAACCTCTTGATTTGTATGACCCTGTTGTCTGAAGATCTTTTTCTTTTCTTCTACAGCTCCAAGAGGCAAACGGGGATGGAAAACATTCTATGCTATTCTGAAGGGAACGGTCCTTTACTTGCAAAAGGTATATATTCAGACAACATATTGGTGTTGTGTTTTAATATAATTTATATGTATACACGTTTGTATATGTATGTACTTTGACACCTCTACAACCTCCTGATCACAACCTGATCAGAACCCACATGACGTGATCACGGAGTCCCAATCATTGCCATGGCATCCCACGATCAAACGACTACCTTTGGGTCTTTTTGGTACAGTGGCCTGTTAGACTATGCCAGGAGCATGGTCTAATAAGCGTTCTGACAGTGTAATACTAACAGGTGTAATATATTGCAATGTATGTGCATTACAATACATGATCTGACGAATAAAAGTTAAAGTCCCAAAATAAATCAAAACCAAGTAAAAAAGTGAAAATAAATATAAAAAATAATCTAAAATCTAAAAAATTATAAAAACAAATATTTATTTAAGTAAAAACAAAAATAAATAAAAAATTTACACGTTTGGTATTGCCACGTCCAGAACAATACAATATATAAAACTATCACACTAAGCAATCTAAAAAACAACCAAAACTGCTTTTTAATTACACAGGCCAAAAAATATTCTAATAAAACATGATCAAAAAGTTTAATGTAAATTAAAGCGGTAGCACTGCAAATCTTGTCCTGTCCCGCAAAAAAAAACTGCCACACAGCTCCGTCAGTGGAAAGTCAAAAAACGTTATAGCTCTGAAAATATAGCAGTGCAAAAAAAATTTCTGTAAAAAGTTTTCTTGTGTGTAAAAGCAGCAAAACAAAAATAAATAAATGTGGAATTACTGTAATTTTACTTGCTCGAAATATAAAGACATTTAGTCAATTCACAGGGTGAACGGCATTAATTGAAACCTCCCAAAACAATTCCTAAAATACTGTTTTTTGTTCATTCTGTATCCCAAAAATTGGAATAGAAAGTGATCAGAAAATGTTACATACCCGAAAATGGTACCAATAAAAACGCCTAAAAATCTTACACACAAAAAATAGTGTCCATCTTTTTAAGCGTACATAAAAGCACTAAAGGCCACAGTTTTTGTGCCTTTCTGTAAAGTTGGACCGTGATAAACAGAGCCAAATGGAGTCCAGAGTAATTTTGCTGCCTCATTATAATGAATGGACACTTAAGGGGTTTAATCTGTTTTACATCATTTGGAGATTTGATGGAAACCCGAAGTGCACAGTGTAGAGCGTGGGATAAATGTGATCTAAAATGTTATGCTAAACAATAAAAAGCCCCGTTCACACACTGCTTATTTTGCTGCGTATTTTTAAGCACAAGCTCATCACAAACCAGGATTGGTTGATTAAACATATAAGTGGAGCCCTTGTTTCTATTAGACTCTATTAGACACGCTTTTGATTGTTCCACTCCTAGCTTTTTTTGAGCTTGTGCGTAAAAATACGCAGCAAAAAAAACATTGTGTGAATGGGGCCAAAGTGTTAACTCAATCCACAAAAAAAAAGTCCCTACTCAACTCAAGTCTATCATCTTTCAATGGAAATATAGGGGGTTTCCAAATACTGTTATAATACAAAAGCTCTGGAAAAGCAAAATGGCTCCTCGCCCTCATCCCCCAAAAAAAATTCAATTAATTATTTATTCTGCTCTCCCAAATCCAAATGTCTCCCTCCCTTTTGAGCCCTCACTGTGTACCTAAACTGTAGCTAGCATCCACATGTTTGTCAGGTCACTTCTGCGAGGTTTCTACTGTTAGGCACATCAGGGGCTTCGCAAATGCAACATGGCTCTCGCTATTGATTCTAGACAATTTTGCAGCATTCCAAAAGGCAAATGGTGATCTTTTCCTTCCAAGCCCTGCCGTACACCCAAAAATTAGTTTTTCACCACATATGGGATATCTGTGTGCTCAGGAAAAAATGCCCAACAAATTTTGAGGCCTATTTTCTCCTTTTACCTTTGTAAAAATAAAAAGTTTGGGGCTAAAGTAAGATTTTTGAGGGAAACATAATTTTTTAATTTCACGGTTCAACGTTATAAAATTCTGTGAAGCATATTGGGGTTCAAGCTGCTCACGTTGTTGAGGGTGAGATACCAAGGACCTCAACTATTTATTTAACCCTTGTCAAATTAACTTAATTTTAACACGAAGTAATGATATCAGACAGAGGGTCAGATATAAAATATCTTTTGCTGAGAAGACGCACAAGAAGTGCTTTTATTTTGATAAAGCAAGCTCCGTTATACCACACAAAGCGGGTTGGCGATGAGGCGTAGCTCTATAGCATTCAAGCAATCATAGTAGCGTCCCGAGTCCTTGCATAGATAAAGTCTTAATTAGTTCTCTCTTTATATGGTTCTAACTTCCTTCTTGGACATTCTTCTTGCATACATAACTGGTCAAATCTGGTTTATGCAGGATATGAAGCAGAATATAAGTATAGACATTTGATACAACATATCAAGGTTTCACAATATGTTTTTCAGCAGATTTTAAAATCTTATCACTAACAGTCTCCACTAAAAACATGTTTACAACCTTTCCATTAGGTTCTCTCTCTGCCTGGCACTTCAGAAATACATAGCAAAGATTGTCACACAAAGAGAATATGGAGGTTTCATTCAACAAAATGGATTCTAGATATAATGAAATTAATCCTGCTCTCACAATTCCCTTCTCTTGTGGCAGTGGGTAGATGTTCTAGCTGGAGTGCATGCACACAGACTTACCTAGATACCTACTCCTCCCATAATAGAAGGAGCTGGACTTCTTACACCACTTATCTGGATTCTCCGGATCGTCCTGCCCGTCACAGGGTCGGATGGACGCGCTCACATACACAGGCCACAACAAGCAAGGAAACCTATTCATCTGCTGGCCAGAGTTATCCACACAACAGTTGGTCATAGTACTCGCCATCTTTTGCTATCACAGGGTACTGTCCAGCTCTTGTCTTTGTAGTCTGGTCTATAGCTTTTGAAAAACAGTAAAAAACAGCAGACAAATACCACAATGGTCACCAAAACTATCAGCAGAGCACACGCTGTTACTAAGAAGGGATCCCCATTTACCGAACAGGTTTTCTAACTACTTACTAAAAGGATTGCTAATACCTGAGATTTCAACTAACTTGTTGGATAGGACATCAGTTATTCTCAGGACTTTACTTATACTATCAACGGGCATTGTCGTTGGGAATAAAGGTACGGCATGATGCCCCAACCATTTTAAAGACCAGCCCATCTCAATCAATGACTGCTGGTGCTGGGGTCGTTATGCACCGTGAAGCGTGGATCCAAGTGGCCTTTCCTTCAACTTTGACTGATGTAGACGTCACCTAAATCACTTGGAATGGGCCCTCGTATCAGATTCAGGCAGGACTTCCGGACATGTGTCTTCACAACCAGCCAGTCTCCAGGTTTGATTGAGTGAGTATGCTCATCACTGTCAGGATCATGGATAGAAGACAAAACTGCAGCATGTGTTATTGCAAGTTCTTTGGATAATAGTATTACATAGTTAACCCTGCAACTATTTCTTGGGGGCAGTGCCCTCCCAAACCTTGGGGCTCCTCCAAACAAAATGTTATAGGGAGTCAGTCTGTGTTGGCCTGTCGGGGTGTTTCTGTTTGAATAAAGTGCAATGGGAAGAACATCTGGCCAGCAGAGAATAAAGTGCAATGGGAAGAATATCTGGCCTCCAGATTTGGGTCTCCTGGTTGATCTTCAATAGTTTGAACTTTAAAGTACCGTTTTATGACTAACAATGATGTGGTGAAATAGTGCAGTGCCAAGAGCAAAATCTCAAAATTTTCATATGATCTGAAAAGTGCCTGTCACCCCCCCATTCCCCTTGAGCATCTCGTCATCATGATATCGATTCTTGAATTTCCTAAAAATAAAAACAGTCATCACTAAGAGAAGAGATATGCAATGTATCCAATGTCACGCTTCCGGAGGGAGGCGCCCTAGAGTGGACCCACTGGGCTGTGGTACGAACTCCTGGGTGAGCTGGTACTAGTTTATCCAACCAGTGAGGGCAGCTCGTAGAGTTAGCCTATACTACGGTAAGCTAAGAAGGATCTGAAGCACAGAGCCGGGGCTAGAAGAGCTGGAACGGGTTTCACCGGAGGAGAGCATGAGGTGGGCCTGACTAACAGCCAGAGAAACAGAAGCTTACTAACACAATAATCAGGCACCTCCCAGGAGTGGAGGCAGCCTGATATACCAGAGGACGGACAACTACTGGCCAACGGGAGTGTCAGGCTGAGCCTTGCCAGCCCCTAAATTTACAGGGGAGGAGGCAGCCGCGCCGAGTGCACCGCTCATTACACCGTCCATTGTAGTGTGCTGGTGTGTGAACCCGGTGACTGGCAGTCAGGAAGGGGACCCAGCGATGGTTCTGAGACACCGCATGCCTGGACGCCGGATGCCCGACCGGCAGAGCAGCAGAGGATGCAGAGCCAGGTAAGGGGAGCTGCGGAGCGGTGCCGGGGGACCTAACATCCATGAAAGATTAGATTCTTTGGATTCCTGAAAAACAGATCACTAATTCTAAAATCATATGTTTTTGGTCCACTTCAGATAACATGTGTATAAGGATCTTACTTACAATAAAAGTAGTTCTTTGTTGATTAAAATACCAAAATGACTAAATTGTCACTCAAGATAATGCAAACGAACAAAGACATGGAATTTACACAATTTGATAATTGATATGATCACTCCTAATGATACCCTTTATCTTTAAAGCTGGAAACTTACCTACACAGCGGAGCTCGGCACTGTCTTGAAACTCCTGTGGTGCCCCCGCTCCACGTCGACTCACCCTTCCTATCCCTAAGCTATCCCTGATCTGTAAGAGCCTATATGTATAACCAATTTGTAAAGTGCTGCTTAGTCCATTCTCATCATCCATAAATATATATGACAGTAGCTCAGTCCACATATATGTATACGGGTCACTAGGTAAACAGTCAATAGTCTGTAATAGAAGCAGGTTACGGCTAGTCGGTCTGAGCACAAGTAAAAGCGATATAATGCAATTTAGAGTCAAACAGGCATAGTATTCGGGGTATAAGGATAGTTCTCATCAGTGGTCTCACTGCTTTCCTGAAAAACAGGCCAAAAAGAGGTAACTGGATATCTGGAAAAATGTCCAATAATTTATTATGCAACTACCATATTATTATTTACATATAATAAAACAGGAAAAAACTATATTATTTACTTATTTATCTACTTATTCTACTTCATAACATTTTAACCAAAGCATATCTGACATATTATGCTATTTTGTATAGGAGAGAGAGATCCACACCTACTAGGACATGTTTATGCATTTCCTCCCCTTCTTCTTGTCTACACACTATTTGCAATCCTTGAAACGGGTGGAGCAGCCTGGCTACTACTTTAAACTCTTACCGTTCTAAGTTTTGTTGTGTGCAAGAATAAGGTTGGATTGTACACATGGATTACCTGAAACCAGGAGCGATCCAGGAGGTATTCATCTGATTACATTCGTGACCTGTTGAGATGTAAGTGGGGCCAAACAGGGACTTTTGACTTTTGTTGACAAGGCTCGTCATGGCTAGTCATTCTTTCGTCGTGCAGGAAACTCCCATTTGCCCCTGGGTACCTTCTTGGTTTAGGTTGGGCAGTCTGATACTGAAAGGGTTCTCAGGTCAGCCAAAGTTAATGAGGCTGGGATGGGTTGACCTCCTGCCGCTTCTTACTGTTCCCTAAACCTCCCCATCCTTCACTTGCCCTTTACTTACAGAGTGTCATCCTTAGTGCATTAGTGCATTGTCAGCTTAGTTATACCATCCTAGACTGGTAACACTGTGAAAATCTCATCATGACTGATTTACCTGTTCTGCTTTTAATAAGTTTACTGTCCTCATAAGAGTTGCACGTGAAGCTACTCCACCTGCCCAACGAGTGCAGGAATAGACCTATCTGATTACCTCTTGTGAGGATCCTACTGGTGTGCAATGTAGAATCATCTTCCACCTATACAGGATCTTTTAAAATAAAACACTCAAGAATTTGTATTAGATTCAGATTCAAGATTTAGAAAGTTCATGTTCAGCAGTTCATTATTGCAATTCCGTACTAATTATATTGATGGCTGGCCATATATGATAACGGCAATGCTGCAGAATATGTTGGTGCTATATAAACAAATTATTATTATCATTATGCTCAGCAAAAAAACATTTAAACTCTGTTATAGATGCCCCAACTCCCCCATGAGGAAATCAGAATATATCAGAGTAAACGTGTGACTGTAGTATTGCCCTTCCTTAGTTACAACTAGATATATAGAAACTGGTGGTGAAACTAGTTGGGTTGTAGGCTTCGGAGTAAATGTTGTGTCATTTTTAACAGGCCTTACGGGTGGCGTAAGATGGCTGTCGCTGCAAGTTCCGGTAGATGGGACTTCCGCTGAGTCATGCATTCCACCGGTGGGTGGGCACACGGGCGGTGGCTCTTTCTGAGGACATTCAACAGGAGGACCTGTGGCTGTTGGGTCAGTCAGAGGGTCTGGTCTATGGGCAATGAAAAGAAATGTCTCGCCAGTCTGAGGTTTGCACGTCACACTTAAAAACATGTCCACCCCAGGGCCATCGCCATTATAGGTCGGTTGTGCAGCAGTTTCACAACAACATTAGAAACTTGAGGTTTAACATACATATAATACGTGTCATCATTATCATCTGTTTCCTTTTCCTCTTCCCTTCCTTTTTTTGCCATTTCATTTGCTGTACGCCACTATGCTAACGCAGCGACTAATAATCCTGTATCTTATAACTTTCACTTGTTATCCCTAATGGCCACTTTACATGCGGTTACATTTCTAGCTTATCCACAGGTAACTTACTGGCTGCAGTGAAATCATGGAGACATGGTTCTATCTTGTTGCTGTGTACAAATGGAATAATGTCTCCATGATTTCACTGCAGCCAGTAAGTTACCTGTGGATAAGCTAGAAATGTAGCCGCGTGTAAAGTGGCCATAAGCGCTGTCTTCCACAGACTAGGTTATAACCTTCCCCGTCTGGGCATTCCTTATATCATCATTAACTGTTTTCATTCTAGCAACATACTTAACTCCTCTCTCAGCTACTAGCGACTCCAGGATTCCTGCTATTATCTGACACCTTTAGCTTTCTTTCTGATCACTTTCCAGAACTTTTCCATGATGTAAATGAGTGATAACACACACTACAGAGAAGACGGACCGTGACAGGAAATATGCTTCACCATGATGCTTCCGGTGGGACTTAGTATCACAGAATACTCCCCTTTACCTGCAAAATACAGCCATGGCCGGCACCACTCCCACACCTCTCCCCTGCGACTCTGTCTTTCAAAAGTCAGGAGGTTTCAATGGAGACTCGATGTGAGACTGCAAAACTTTTTTTTCTTTTTTTCTTTTCTTTTCTCTGTGCTTGTGCACATAATTCAAAGACCATTCTTATCATGAGCCACACACAACACCTTTTCACTCTGTCACAGTCTCGGACACAACATAAACAGGGATAAGCAAAGTTTACAGTGGAATGTGAGTGTGTTTGAAGGCCACTAGTAGGGTCGCGCCTACCCCACTTCAGGATTACCACAACAGACCAAACTGTGCCCTCTACTTACCTTACATCGAGACACTATGCAAGCTATCAATTACAAAATAATAGAATAGACTTACCATGTTCTGAGGGTTGATCAGGCCTGGTCGAGTCATCCACGATCTGCAGCTGTACCCATTCCTTCGGTATGCTCCGACACGGTGCCCCCACGTTTGGGTGCCAGCTGTTGAGGGTGAGATACCAATTACCTCAATATTTGCTTAACTCTGGTCAACTTAACTTAATCAAGTGCATGCATGAAATAATGAAAAAATTATGGTGGAAAAAAAAAAAAAAAAGGTGTATCACGGTCCGCGCTGCTTCAGTCCAAGAAAACTCACATGTGAGTCAGAGTTTCACAAAACAAATCCTTATTCTTTATTCTTCCACTCCAACGCGTTTCGGTGCCCCACCTGGCACCTTCCTCAGGGATATGATAATGATAAGATTCTAAAATCTTCTGAAAATCGTATTGTGAAACCATGACATATTATATCAAATGTCTATACTTATATTCTGCTTCATAGCCTGCTTAAACCTTAAACCAGGATATCCCTGAAGAAGGTGCCAGGTGGGGCACCGAAACGCGTTGGAGTGGAAGAATAAAGAATAAGGATTTGTTTTGTGAAACTCTGTCTCCCATGTGAGTTTTCTTGGACTGAAGCAGCGCGGACCGTGATACACCTTTTTTTTTTCCCCCATCATCTTCTGGATATCACCACGTGTGAGTGGTTGGTGGAGGTCCTGCAGCAGCTGGAGTACTGATGCTCTTTCAACCAGTTGTGGGGAACACAACTGAATCAGGTGACTGGATCCACAGCACCACCTTTGTAGCCTAAAGTGTCTCTAGTGATAGGGCACTATTGCGCCTCTTGTCCCCCACTCCTCTTGTATTTGTGCATGAAATAATGATATCCAACAGGGGGTCGGATATAAAACTTCTTTTGATTAGAAGGCAATGAAGAACTGCTTTTATTAGACAAAGCAAGTTTTGTTATACCACACAAAGCAGGTGGCAACGAGGCGTAGCATTCAATAATCATAGTAGCATCCTGAGTCATTGCAGAGATAAAATTTTAATTACGGTAGTTCTCTCTTTATACGGTTCTGACTTCCTTCTCGAACATTCTCCTTGCATACATAGCTGGTCACAACTGGTTTATGCAGGATATGAAGCAGAATATAAGTATAGACATTTGATATAATACAGTGCCTACAAGTAGTATTCAATCCCGTTACGTTACGTCTAAGGTCGGGAAGTACCATCGACCTTAGACATAACGGGACGTCTAAGGTCGTGAAGGGGTTATTGAATTCGGGTGGTCTTGAATTATTGCAATATATAACACCTTAATGTCAACTCTATTGTGTATATAAATTGATGGTATATTATATTATGATCTATTAGGTGTAACCATGGTACGTGTTGCAGTAGATGGTTAAGGTTTATTCTTATATACATGTATGTCAAGTTTTCACAATACGATTTTCAGAAGATTTTAGAATCTTATCATTAACAACCTTGATTCAACCAGAGCTAGGGTGGATGAGGGACTCGGACACCGGGGCTACTTTGTGGGGAGTCACGGATGGTCGGGACCCCGGTGCCGTGCCCTGGCGATCAATTATACAAGATGTTGATGGTAAACGGTGGGGTTAAAGGGGTTATTTACAGGGGAACGTGACGCCACCTGTAGAGTCCAGTAAAATGGTACCGACGCTGCCAGCCGGCCACTGAGGTGATGGAGGGGGGCAGCAAAGTGTGGTACAGCTCCCCACAGGTGGAGCTTTACCTCAGGGCAGCTATTGTGGTGAGACAGGTGAGGGAGGACAGTGATGGTAATGGTGGTGCAGTTCTTACCCCTTCTGCTTTGATGATGTTGATGATGTTAAGCCCTCTGGGCTTCGGCAGGAAGAATAACAGAAACAGTTCCAGTTTAACTCTGCTTTACTTGGTACCGACTGATGGCATAACAAGACACGGTACAGTTTGGTTTTCAGGGTGTTGCTGCCAACTCAGGGTTTCTCGTATGGAGTCTCTGGATGTCCTCTCTTTGTCTTTCAGGGTTTTCTACTCTCTTTCTCTGTCTTTCTATCTTTCCCACCTTTGTAGAGCTCACCCGCCAGTCCCCTGATCTCCTTCAGTGAGGCACGGTTATCCTTTCCCGGATTTAAAAGGAGTCTGAACTTCTGCCCCCGACGTCAGTAATCAGGCCGTTACCCCACCGGTTATGGATCTATTGTGGTCCTGAGGGATGAGGTGCCTTTGTGGGGCTGTCAGCAACCCGTTTCTGTTGGGCCTACAGCTCGTCGGTTTTTCAGTCAGGCTGAACTCCTGGCTGCCTCGGTTGTCTGTGTCACTGGTGTCCCCTCAACATGACCAGCTGGCTCCTACCAGCCCTGGCCCGTTGCCTTCTGTCCTGGGTCCCCACATAAAGATGGGGTACCCTCCACTCAGCTGGGCTGCCAGGCCTGACCACTCTGTCTGCCTTCCCAGCACCGACTGAGGTAAACTGTCAACTGTCACTCTTACTCTATCCTAAGCTCCGCCCCCACCCTGTGGAACCTACTATATTATCAGGTCCCCCTACTCTAAGTGGTGCGGTCCTAAGTGAGTGTAAAAATAGACTTCATAAGATTGAAATCCTAAACTAGCAACTTACAATAATATTACACATAAATAATAAATGCAATACCATTCTGTGGTGCCTAGTCACAGGGGCGCTACAACCTCACATCTAAATACATTTCTTGAGGGGTTTAGTTTCCAAAATGGGGTCACTTTTGGTGAGTTTCCACTGTTTAGACACATCAGTAGTTTTGCAAACGTGACATAGCATGCACATATCTATATCCAACTATTTCATCAGCCAACATGTGCAGCTAACAGGTTCGATTTATCCGCGCCTGTTAACCCATTAGATCATGCTTTCAAATTTTGATGGCGCGATATAAAATGCCACAGAGGGGATTGCGCTATTCCCAGCCACCATCGGTGACTCCATGACACAATCATGGGTCTCTGATGTGTTGCCATGGCAGCGAGGGGTCAGATGATGACCGCTGGAGCATTGATGATGTAGTTTCTGTGAGCGTTCACAGTAAGGGTACCTTTACACGCCGCTTCTGGCGGGTGGATACAACCATGCTACTTCACGTGCACGATAAACGCACCACCTTTACACGCCGCAACAAGGTGCGCTACGCTACGTGACATCTATCCCCGGATACACCGCCGGGTGCCGCAAGTAGCCATCTGTAGCTTACCTTACACACCGCTACAACAAGCTAATATGGGCGGACCTGGTGCAGCAGGGACAGCACATAGGCGTGCCACAATTGTGGATTACGAGACGTCCGTACGCTGATAGGACAAAGCAAGAACATCATGATTGGGCAGGCATCGCAGGAGGCTGTTTAATACATGACGCTCGAGCAATTGTGTAGTGTGGACTCCTTAAATATGCCTCCCTATGCAGCGACTACCAATCGTAATGCAGGAGCTTCCTCCAATGATCGCTGATGGGGCGAGGTAACCCGGAGCCTGTGTCACGCCCCAGCTACATACCAGGTACATAGCATGGTGTAGAAACAACCCTTCTGTTCCTTCTTTGCACGCCGATACAGCTCACTACAATCGCCTGTGTAGCCACCTGTTTCAGGGCAGTGCTTGGAAACAGATTTATCTACTGCCGGGTGCCTCCTACCGTCTTCACACGCCGCTACTACGGGGTACATTGCCGATGCAAGCTACATTTGTAGCATGTAGCTGGTTGTATCCACCCGCCAGTAGCGGCGTGTAAAGGTACCCTCAATGATCATTTCTGCAGTACAGAACTGTGCATCAGCACTTCTCTGTACTGCAGAAGCAATCACACTGTGCAGTGTTGAGGCACCCTAAGGAGCGAAGTAACATAAATAAAAAGTGAAAAAAGTTTTAAAAAATATGAAAACAATAAAAAAAAGGTTAAATCACCCCCCTTTTGCCCCATTGAAAATCAAACTATTAAAAAAATAACAAGCACACGTATTTGGTATCACCATGGTCAGAATGGCCTGATCTATGAAAATATAAAATCAGTTAATCAGATCTGTAAACTGTGTAATGTGTAACTGTAACAGTCAAAACGCCAAAATTAATGTGTAACTGTAACAGTCAAAACGCCAAAATTAAGTTTTTTTGGCTGCGTCAACATTGCAATAAAATGCAAACAAGGGCGGTAAAAACATTGCATCTGCCCAACAATTGTAAAACTAAAATTTTCTGCTCAAGATTTCAGAAATAAGCCATCATACAGCTCCAGATCCCAAAAAATGAAACTGCTATGGGTCTCAGAAAATGACAAGAGCGCAATTATTTTTTTTTGATAACTTTTTGAATTTTTTTCATCACGTAGATAAAAGTAAACATGTTTGGCATCTACAAACTCATAGTGATCAAGGAAATCATACCGTCAGGTCAGTTTTACCATATAGTAACTGGAATTTGTTTCCTCTATTCCAGTACACAATATGGTTAAATGAATCGTGCCATTCCAAACTACAACTTGTCCCGCCAAAAAAAACAAGCCCTCATATGTTTATATTGATAGAAAAATAAAAAAGTTATGACTCTTGGAAGAAGTGGAGGAAAAACTCTAAATTGTCCAGTGGTGAAGGGTTTAAAGGGAAACTGACAGCTGATTCATGCCTCCCAAACCACCGCATGAATCAGAATTTAATTGCACCCTGGTGTACTTTTTTTTTTTTTAATTTAAATACTCTAGTGTTTCAGATAATGTATAGTTTGAATTTCCCCACACAATTCTAGTTGATTGACAGGTCTCTCCCATGTGTATATATAGCCAGAGCCATATGTTAATCAACTGGAGTGCTGTTAGAAGGTGGCTAAAGGCAGCACTGAACTAAG
Organism: Allobates femoralis; assembly: GCA_033576535.1. Classification (NCBI taxonomy): domain Eukaryota; kingdom Metazoa; phylum Chordata; class Amphibia; order Anura; family Aromobatidae; genus Allobates; species Allobates femoralis. The sequence goes on from JARQOC010000003.1 coordinate 330,338,677, forward strand.
TCTCGTCTTAGGCATTGTTCCTTTGCCGTCTCTTCAAACTTTTTTTTCTGACACGCTCTAGCAATAGTGCAGCAATGCTCTGATTCATGTGCTTTAACCCTGCTATTCTCCTGGTTACCACTATACACTTGTTATCTTCCAGTCATTTTTGACCGGACCTAATAGTCTTGATTTTTAGCTAATTTAAGTGTTTTCATTGAATTTTTTTTGCAGTATTATATTGTATGTGAACCTGGTTGTTTATAAACAAATGAAAAATGGAAAGAAAAACTTACTTTTTATTTTTTTCTTGTGTCAAAACATTTAACATGGCTTTATTGGAATATTTATGCATATTGCATATTTGCACATAAAAAAATAATTATTCATCCAACTGTAAACTATAACTAATTACAATGAACTAAATGTAATTTTATTATTTTCCAACAAAAAAAAAAACCAAAAAAATTAACAGTTCAGTTTTTTTTATGTAAAATGATAAATAAGTCACACGGTGCAAAATGTACTGTTTGCAATTATCACAGGTATATTGACATGTCTTTTGCATAAATATTTTTCACATCTATAACATATCACATTTGATTTGTGATTGCTTGATGTTGGACAGAAGTCGCATCGTTTCCATTTGAGGCTGGTTGCGTTGCTGGTGGCGTCCGTGGGTATTGTAGCAGTGCTGGTGTAAGCTGTTGGTTCACTTTCTTTATCTTGCTGTTGGATCCTGTGGACAATGGCTGCCGCTCCATCAGCTCTCGGTGTTACCTTTCGTTCTTCAATATATGGGCTAACCAGTGATTTTCCCAACTCCTCTATAAAAAGTCTTCTCTTATATACCGTATATACTCGTGTATAAGCCGACCCGTGTATAAGCCGACCCCCCTACTTTTGCCCCCAAAACCTGGGAAAACCTATTGACTCGTGTATAAGCCGAGGGTGGACCCCAGCACAGGTATACAGCCCCAGCAGTGTGGTATACAGGCCTCCCCAGTGGTAGTATACAGCAGCCTCCCCAGTGGTATATACAGCAGCCTCCCCAGTGGTATATACAGCATCCCTAAAGGTATAAACAGCAGGCCCCAGAGGCATACAGCAGGCCCCAGAGGCATATACAGCAGGCCCCAGAGGCATATACAGCAGGCCCCAGGGGTATATACAGCAGGCCCCAGGGGTATATACAGCAGGCCCCAGGGGTATATACAGCAGGCCCCAGGGGTATATACAGCAGGCCCCAGGGGTATATACAGCAGGCCCCAGGGGTATATACAGCAGGCCCCAGGGGTATATACAGCAGGCCCCAGAGGTATACAGCAGGCCCCAGAGGTATACAGCAGGCCCCATGGGTATCTACAGCAGGCCCCAGGGGTATATACAGCAGGCCCCAGGGGTATATACAGCAGGCCCCAGGGGTATATACAGCAGGCCCCAGGGGTATATACAGCAGGCCCCAGGGGTATATACAGCAGGCCCCAGGGGTATATACAGCAGGCCCCAGAGGTATACAGCAGGCCCCAGAGGTATACAGCAGGCCCCAGAGGTATACAGCAGGCCCCAGGGGTATATACAGCAGGCCCCAGAGGTATACAGCAGGCCCCAGGGGTATATACAGCAGGCCCCAGGGGTATATACAGCAGGCCCCAGGGGTATATACAGCAGGCCCCAGGGTATATACAGCAGGCCCCAGAGGTATACAGCAGGCCCCAGAGGCATATACAGCAGGCCCCAGGGGTATATACAGCAGGCCCCAGGGGTATATACAGCAGGCCCCAGGGTATATACAGCAGGCCCCAGGGGCATATACAGCAGGCCCCAGGGGTATATACAGCAGGCCCCAGAGGTATATACAGCAGGCCCCAGAGGTATATACAGCAGGCCCCAGAGGTATATACAGCAGGCCCCAGAGGTATATACAGCAGGCCCCAGAGGTATATACAGCAGGCCCCAGAGGTATACAGCAGGCCCCAGAGGCATACAGCAGGCCCCAGAGGCATATACAGCAGGCCCCAGGGGTATATACAGCAGGCCCCAGCAGGTATACAGCAGGACCCAGCAGGTATACAGCAGGCCCCAGCAGGTATACAGCAGGCCCCAGCAGGTATACAGCAGGCCCCAGCAGGTATACAGCAGGCCTCAGCAGGTATACAGCAGGCCCCAGAGGTATATACAGCAGGCCCCAAAGGTATACAGCAGGCCTCAGAGGCATATACAGCAGGCCCCAGGGGTATATACAGCAGGCCCCAGCAGGTATACAGCAGGCCCCAGCAGGTATACAGCAGGCCCCAAGGTATATACAGCAGGCCCCAGAGGTATACAGCAGGCCCCAGAGGTATACAGGCAGCCCCCAGTGTATACAGGCAGGCCCCAGAGGTATACAGGCAGCCCCCAGTGTATACAGGCAGCCCCCAGTGTATACAGGCAGCCCCCAGTGTATACAGGCAGCCCCCACTGTATACAGGCAGCCCCCAGTGGTATACAGGCAGCCCCCACTGTATACAGGCAGCCCCCAGTGTATACAGGCAGCCCCCACTGTATACAGGCAGCCCCCACTGTATACAGGCAGCCCCCACTGTATACAGGCAGCCCCCACTGACAGTCGTCCCCCCATCATGGAAAGAGCCCCCACACTTTGCAGAGTCCCCCCCCGGCCCCCGCTGCATTATCTTACCATCCAGGGTCTTCACCGCGGGTCCTCCAGTCCTCCTTCCTCGCGCGCTGTCTTCCCGGTCTCATGTGACCCGGCGGTCGCAGTGGAATGACGTCATCGCGCCGGGTCACATGAGACCGGGAAGACAGCGCGCGAGGAAGGAGGACTGGAGGACCCGCGGTGAAGACCCTGGATGGTAAGATAATGCAGCGGGGGCCGGGGGGGGGACTCTGCAAAGTGTGGGGGCTCTTTCCATGATGGGGGGACGACTGTCAGTGGGGGCTGCCTGTATACAGTGGGGGCTGCCTGTATACAGTGGGGGCTGCCTATATACACTGGGGGCTGCCTGTATACACTGGGGGCTGTCTGTATACGGTGGGGGCTGCCTGTATACACTGGGGGGCTGTATGCACGGCTCCCCCTGCCGCTGTGATGGGCGGGGGGAGCCGTGCATATCTAATGAGCGGCCCCACGTGACGGGCCGCTCAGTCAGCAGCCTCCCCCCGCCTGCTCCAGCCTCCCCAGCAAAATAGTTACCGTATTGACCCGTGTATAAGCCGAGGGGGTGACTTTTCAGCCCAATTTTTGGGCTGAAAAACTCGGCTTATACACGAGTATATACGGTAGTTTATTTTTGTTCCAATTTGGGTCTATTTTCTTCCATACCACGAATGCATAGTATGCTGACACGTCAAGCATATTGTAAAAAATCACCATTGGCCACCGATTTGTTTTGTGCTTACAGGTGTAAGTGCCTATCAGTTGATCTAGAGTATCAACAGCCCCTTTTGTAGCATTATATTCTAAAATGATGTCCGGTTTTCTGTCATCTCTGTTACTGATTTCACTATCATGATGCATTGTGCTCATCAGAATTACCTGCTTGTGTTTCTTTGGGATGTAAGAAACTACTGTGGTATCCTTAGTAAAATAAAACATAGAACTATAAATGTCTCTCTTACTGAGAATACCTTGTGGCAGTTCTGGCTTATTTTTTCTAATAGTACCCAACATGGTCATTTTTCTTTTCATCAACATCTGCCCTAATTGATATGATGTAAAACAAATTGCTGCATGTGACATTTTGTCCTTTGAGTCCCTGGGTCAAATCCAAGACTACTCGCATGCCTTGATTTTTTTCGGCTCTTTCTCCAGCTTGTTTTCCTATGTATACCTGTGCATTTAGAGCGTACGCACTTTTGCTGTCGCACAGAGTCCATATTTTGATGCCATACTTTGCAGGCTTACTTGGAATATACTGCCTGAACCAGTGGCGGACCTTGAGCCCAGAGGGCCCTGGTGCAGCCATAGTGGGGAGGGGTGCTGGTGGCCGTCGGTGAGGACCGGGGGGGGATGGTGCTGGCGGACGTTGGCGAGGTGCGGGGGCCGTTATTGAAGATGCGGCTCTCCTACCTGCTGAGCCACTTCGGGTGCATTCAGAGTGCGGAAGAGGGGCAGAGGAGAGGAGGGGTGGGATCAGGCAAAGGAAGCAGGAAGCTTCCTGCTTCCCTTGCCTGACCCTCCTCTCCTCTGACATCGGGTTATGGGGGTCGGCTGGGGCCCCCCCTGCAGGCTTGAGGGGCCCCCTAGCCGGTCGTGCCCTGGTGCAGCTGAACCAGCTGCACCACGGTAGGTCCACCCCTGGCCTGAACGGACACCTACCTCTGAACGAGACTAATTGCTCATCTACAGTCACATTGTGTCACCAGGATTATAAAATATTGGTAGATAACTATACTGGAAGGTAATCCATCAGCAGTATTGTAATGAGAAAATGTATGTATGTGTAAATCTGCGTGGACCAAAAGGACCTAAATAAATTGATAAATAGTAGTAGATGTAATATATAGTCCAAAATGAGATTATAGCTCCTTTATTTTACTCATAAAATGGCTGGAGATCACTATAAAAGGCTTTCGGTCATTTTTGACCGAAGAGTTCAAGTGTATAAAAAATTGTGGCGCAAAAAGTAAACATAAAAGAAATATATAAAAATATGCATAGTAAGAACCCCTCAAATGAGGAAAAGTCAATCAACCACAAGTTTCAGAACCGCATCTTGAATATTTTAAAAAATATTAAAGTTCAAAATCGGTTGTTTTTGACCGCAGGGTTAAGTGTGAATCAGCTGACTGGTTCCCTTTAAACTGTTTGCAAATATAATCTTGCACCATTTCCCTGCAACTTACAAGATCTCTGATGAAAGTCATTTATATGAGGATGACATAGGTGTGGTGTTCCTAATGGCTGTGACATCTGCAGTGTAACTGTCGAACGGATTTAGGGCCTGATTTTTTTTTTTTGCCAAAAATGAAGTAATGGTTTGTCCTTTTCAGTGATATGCAATGTGGAAATCTGCCAATTGTAAGTCACGTAGCTAAATATGTCTTGACACACCATGGTGATAGGTCATTATATTCTGCATTTCAGTGGTTAATATGAAAGAACTCATCAGCTTTGACTCTTTGCTCCTTTCTAATGAATAGGCGATGAATGATGTCCTGCGCATTAATTGGCCTAATGTATTCTATTGTCTTGAATTGCTGTGCCATCAGAATTGAATTAGAACTCCGGAGTGAAGACCATTGATTTAATGCCGAGTGTCGTGTGTTTAAACAATGTCTTTATTCATTTCCCTCGGTATCCCAGATTGTAACAATGCTGCTGATGTACAGAACATCCTTTGCTTGCAGTTCTTATCAGAGTTAATCATTTAATTAAAACTCCTGAATAATAGATTTTGGAGTTGTTGTAACTCCACATTTTGTTTTTCATCTTTCATCACTTGCAGTCAGTAACATATTAAATATTACTGACAACCAAAGGAAACCTTGCTGCACCTAGATGCGTCAAACAAGCCCATTATTAATGTTCTTTCGGCACTCAAGACAGATTCGTTTAGAAGGAATTAAGTAGAATCAGAGTTAATGAAAACATGCAACAAAAGTCTCTATAGCTATGATCAATAGTTTCATGCAGCCACAACTTCCTATCAATGATATGCCTTAAGTCATTGCCATTAGACTAGTGTTGGCTCAACTAGCCATTATTGACCGATTTGGCCAATGATGTAATGTGTAATGCTCAGCCTACTAATGGTCAAACTGGCATGCATGTCTGATTTCGGACTGCTGATCACATCGTTCTTGTGGATTAAGCCGCCAGCTGATGCTCTTAGGAGCTCTTGGCCGTGTGGGAGGGAATGTCAGCTCAGATGGCTGTTGGCTGAATGACAACCATCTAATATGTCTGGCCAGCCTTACATTCGCATCGATAAACTGATTATAGATATTGTAGACCAAGTGTGAAAATAATGCTCATAGGAGAAGACTTGTCCTACAATTGTTCACTCCAGGTCTCAGGAGCGTAACAATTGTGGGTACTCACGCTTAGGGGGCCCAAAAGATTCCTTTGACATTTATGTAAAGACCAATATTATTTAAGACCGCAATATGTGGGGCCCATGAGATTCACGTTTTGCTACTGTAACATCATCCTTAATGTGACTTCATTCGAGAATCCACTTTTATACTTTCCCAACCTACATGCTAAGGACTGCCTTTATTCTGTCAGTCCTTTTGACACCGTCTGACTGCAGTCCCTATCCTTTATGTGTTTGTGTTTGTATTCTTTTCTTAGCAGTAACATAGCTTGGTATAATGCTGTATTCATTGACCTCAACTTCTTTGGCAAAGCACTATGTGCACCACTAAACATGGATTGCTATTCCTGTACAGTTGCTTGGTTCTTTCCTAACTAAACGCCTTTATATTTACTCTAAATGTTAATGTGTTGTGTAAAGTTGAGATATAGCAGTTTCTGTCAACTGAAGTGTACTCCCAGACTAGCAGTAAAAGCTGGAGAACATCCTGACAGTGGTACTAGATCATCATGCAGAGGTAATGTTCTGCATGAGCTTTACAGCTGGAAGTAGTGAAATAATGGGATGATCAAGGAATTGCCAATTTGGCTCACACCGTATTAGAGAGAGAATAGTATTTTAAGGATTTCTACAACCATGTCAAATCAAACAATAAATAGAGGTATGCAAATTGTGACCCTCTGACTATTATGAAACTACTGTCTTTAAGATGACTTATATTAAATGTCTGTCAATGGTTTTATGGGGGGAAAATAGGTTGCACGCTGCTGAACAAAACACTAATGTGTAACTGCATCTTTAATTTTCTGATTTGTAAATCTCAAAATGTAATATGTATGAGAGCGAGTCAAAAATGGGGCAGACATGGTTTCTTCAACCAAATTCACAAATGAAACCTGCACAGCAATGGACTGAGGAGACAACAACCTGGGTTGGAAAGAGCAATGATAAGACAGTGGACAGAAGTGTATTTTTCAGCTTTGCAACTCCACACATATGGCCATCACTGGCTCTTAGAGCAGCTGATCAGTGGGTCTCTTATAGGATAGGTCATCAGTATAAATATAGCAAAACAATCACTTACATGAACTGAAATAAATAAATGGGGGGTCAGACACGTGTGGCATCTCATGCAAAGTGGCATTGAATGCTAAGTGGATGCAGTTATTTCATGGCAGTTGACTAACATCCGTCCTCTCTTCTCTTCTCTTCATACAGGTAATATTCCAACACTGCTTGCTGTCAATCTACTTGTACCCAACTCATTGTAACAGTGCATGTTCAATATACCTGTGATTGTTGCAATGACCTCCATAGCAATATCAGCTTGACTTATAGTCTCATGGTAATATTCCAACACTGCTTGCTGTCAATCTACTTGTACCCAACTCATTGTAACAGTGCATGTTCAATATACCTGTGATTGTTGCAATGACCTCCATAGCAATATCAGCTTGACTTATAGTCTCATGGTAATATTCCAACACTGCTTGCTGTCAATCTACTTGTACCCAACTCATTGTAACAGTGCATGTTCAATATACCTGTGATTGTTGCAATGACCTCCATAGCAATATCAGCTTGACTTATAGTCTCATGGTAATATTCCAACACTGCTTGCTGTCAATCTACTTGTACCCAACTCATTGTAACAGTGCATGTTCAATATACCTGTGATTGTTGCAATGACCTCCATAGCAATATCAGCTTGACTTATAGTCTCATGGTAATATTCCAACACTGCACTTATTGTAAAGTTTCCTGTGTCATCTCTATGCATTACATTACTCACTCACCAGTATATGACAATTTGGCAGATTGTAATAGTTATCTTGTTGGAGGTGTTATAGTGTGGAGGGAGTCTTGCCCTTTCATCCTCTTGCACCCCTGCTGTTCCTTGTAGCTGCTAATTACCTGATACCATGTTTCCTCCCACAAGCCCCCTCACCTGATCCTGATAGTGTCTCCTATAAATTTAGCTCATTCTTAAGGGGTACACTGTGTGGGGGGTCAGACACGTGTGGCATCTCATGCAAAGTGGCATTGAATGCTAAGTGGATGCAGTTATTTCATGGCAGTTAGTCAGGGCAGGAGTCAGGTAAGCCACTCTATTTAACAGGGAGAGAAAAAAAAAAAAAAAATTAAAACGTCTTTTCCTTTCCCTATCACCATGTCCTTTACTTCACCATCTATTGTTCTATGCGCTCTTGCTGGAAGACAATGACATAGAGGGACACTCCAACACTGTGCATAACTCCATTCACTACTAATCTTTACCATGTCTTGTATTTCACTGTTTGTTTTCTTATGTGCTCTCACCACCAATTTTTATCACCCCATCCCCCCTCCATCACCACTCATTCACATCAGCCCCTCTCTCCTGCCCTACTCTATGTACAGCTCCCATGCTATCTTCAGTTTACTGAAGACTCTCAGCCCATCATATTCCAAAGCTTGTCATAATAAATCATGTCCTAATCCCAAAAACTATCTGCTATTCCTCTTTTTACTGCTGCTCCTCTCAGGTGATATCTCTCCCAACCCTGGTCCGCCATCTGCTAACTTCAACCCCTCTCCCACCTCACACAGAAACCCCACTAACCTTATTAATATTACCTGCACACCTTCACCTCCCTCTTTTAATTGCGCTCTCTGGAATCCACGGTCTGTATGCAACAAACTTCCCTTCATTCACAATTACTTCCTTTTCAACTCTCTTAACCTGCTGGCCCTCACAGAAACCTGGATCCAGGATTCAGACACTGCTTCCCCTGCTGCTATTTCTTACGGCGGCTTACACTTCTCTCACTCCCCTAGACCTGGGAACAGACGTGGCGGTGGAGTCGGCCTCCTCCTGTCCCCACAATGTACTTTCCAGGTCATTCCTCCAGCCCCATCACTCTCATTCCCTTCTTTTGAGGTCCATACCATTAGGCTATTCCATCCCCTCCCCCTCAAAGTAGCAGTGGTATACCGCCCCCCAGGGTCACCCACCCAGTTCCTCGACCATTTCTCCGCTTGGCTCCCGCATTTCATGTCCTCAGATTTACCAACCCTTATTCTGGGAGACTTTAACATTCCCATAAACAGCCCCATCTCCCCATCTGCATCCCAGCTCCTATCTCTAACTACCTCTCTTGGCCTATCACAGCTCTCAACCTCTAAGACACACGAAAACGGTAACACCCTTGACCTTGTCTTTACCCGGCTCTGCTCATCCTCCCCTTTGGATAACTCAACTCTACTCTCTGACCACAACATTCTTTCCTTCTCACTCACTAACCCTCGGCCAACACAGCCCAAGCCTACCTATCACACATCCAGAAATCTACAGGCCATTAACCCTCAAGCACTCACAGACTCCCTCATCTCATCTCTGTCCCCAATCTCTTCAATCTCTTCTCCAGATCAGGCAGTAAATCACTACAATGACTCTCTCAGAAGCTCCCTGGACCAAGTAGCGCCCCTCACCCGCAGAACCTCCAAACAGAGAACAAAACAGCCCTGGCTCACATCACAAACCCGATTCCTCCAGCGATGCTCCAGGAGTGCTGAACGCCTATGGAGGAAAACTCGCTCACCAGGAGACTTTATCCACTATAAATTCATGCTCAAAACCTACAACTCTGCCCTTCACCTTGCCAAACAGACCTACTTCACCACCCTGGTCTCCTCACTATCCAACAATCCAAAAAAACTCTTTGACACCTTTCACTCTCTCCTCAGTCCTAAAGTGCAGGCCTCCATCACCGACCTCTCTGCTGATGACCTGGCTTCCTACTTCATGGATAAAATAGACAACATCCGCCAGGAAATCAGCTCTCAGCCTCCAAGCACTGCCACCCCCATTCTTCCTCACATCCCCTCCGGTTCACTCTCCACATTTGACCCAGTCACAGAAGAAGAAGTCTCCAGGCTCCTATCTTCCTCTCGTCCCACCACATGCACTACCGACCCCATTCCCTCACACCTGCTCCAGTCCCTCTCTCCAGTCGTCACCACTCATCTAACCAAAATCTTCAATCTCTCCCTCTCTTCTGGCATTTTCCCCTCCTCCTTCAAACACTCGATCATTACTCCATTATTAAAGAAAACCACTCTCGACCCAACCTGCACAAATAACTACAGACCAGTCTCCAATCTCCCCTTCATCTCTAAACTCTTGGAGCGCCTGGTCTATTCCCGCCTCACCCGTTACCTCTCTGCTCACTCTCTTCTAGATCCATTACAGTCTGGTTTCCGCCCCCTTCACTCCACAGAAACTGCCCTCATCAAAGTGACCAATGACCTTCTGACAGCAAAACGTAATGGTGACCACTCTCTGCTTATTCTCCTTGATCTCTCTGCAGCTTTTGACACTGTCGACCATCAGCTCCTACTCTCTATGCTGCACTCCATTGGCATAAAGGACACTGCTCTCTCCTGGCTCTCCTCCTATCTTTCTGACCGCTCTTTCAGTGTATCTTTTGCTGGCTCCACTTCCCCCCCTCTTCCCCTCACTATTGGGGTCCCTCAGGGTTCAGTCCTTGGCCCTCTCCTCTTCTCTCTCTACACGGCCCCGATTGGACAGACCATCAGCAGATTTGGCTTCCAGTACCATCTTTATGCTGATGACACTCAACTATACACTTCAGCCCCTGACCTTACCCCTGCGGTAGTAAAGAACACCAATGACTGTCTAGCTGCAGTTTCCAATATCATGTCCACTCTCTATTTGAAACTAAACCTTTCCAAAACTGAACTTCTTCTGCTCCCCCCATCCACTAACCTCCCTAAATCGGACATCTCTCTCTCAGTGTGCGGCACCACGATAACGCCTAGACAGCAGGCTCGCTGTCTGGGTGTTATATTTGACACCGATCTCTCCTTCTCCTCCCACACGCAATCTCTCGTCCGCTCCTGTCGCTTACACCTGAAGAATATCTCTAGAGTCCGCCCCTTTCTCACCCTGGAAACAACAAAAACCCTCACCGTGGCCCTAATCCATTCCCGCCTTGACTATTGCAACTCTCTATTAAGCGGCCTCCCCCTCACCAGACTTTCTCCTCTCCAGTCCATCCTTAATGCAGCAGCCAGGATCACCCATCTGGCCAATCGTTACTCAGATGCCTCTGCTCTGTGCCAGTCATTGCACTGGCTGCCCGTATATTACAGGATCAAATTCAAATTGCTTGTTCTTACCCACAAAGCTCTTCACAGTGCAGCTCCCCCCTACCTCTCCTCCCTCATCTCTGTCTATCACCCCACCCGCTCTCTACGTTCCTCAAATGACCTTCAACTAACATCTGCACTAATCCGATCCTCCCACTCCCGGCTCCAAGACTTTTCCAGAGCTGCACCAAACCTCTGGAATGCTTTACCCAAAGAAATCAGGACTATCCACAACTTGCATGGCTTCAGACGATCCCTAAAGACGCATCTTTTTAAGGCGGCCTATCATACTCCCTAACATGTCCATTGTACTGTAGACAGTGAATGGGCTATCCTCTGGACATCATTCTTCTACAAACTCCACCAAACCATAAAGGTCTACACAGACTGATGACCATTCATGTAAGCTTAGCCCTATACCCCATTTCCTCAAGATGCCTGGACCACCAGTGCAATAAGCCCCGACACCTTGTACAACCCCTATCCCGTTGTAGATTGTAAGCTCTTTTGAGCAGGGTCACCTTCATTTCTTGCTTTATTTATTGTATTTTTTTTCACATTGATTCTATGCCTATTGTTTTGTATCCAATGATTGTACTTTATTTGTTCTCTATTGTAATTACTTACTGTATATTTTCTGTACGCTAACCCTACATTGTAAAGCGCTGCGGAATATGTTGGCGCTATATAAATAAAGCTTTATTATTATTATTATTATTATAAAATAATCATATTCTAAAATAACACTCTAATGCCAACTTTTGAGTGTGGTTAGCCAGTTACTGGGCTCAATAGCCATGTTCAGTTTCTGCTAGCATCACTGACAGTGCACAGTATTTGGCTGCAGGTTTAATGCAGATGTTAAACTGAGTCCAGTAAGAACAACCAGAGCATCATTCAGGGATTACTAGATATTGATTATCTCCCTGTAATGAACCTTATTTGCATTGTTTTTCTACTTTGTTATTTTCATATGCAATGGGACAGTAAAAAGTTGAACATTTGGAGAAAAAAAGCCATTCCATCTCTCCAAAGAGCCACCGTCTTTCAGTCAAGAGGAGGGATGACGAGGCTTCACTTACTGATCAGTACATGGTGATCGGCGGCTGCCAGCACTTTGACAGCTTGTTTTGCACAGATGCCCTGCAAAGTGACTTGTCAAAATGCAGAGATGTGCCAACACTCGCTGCTCACTATTTATTGAGCAGTGACTGAAGTCACTCTGGGCACGCCTCTATGACTGAAAGCTGGCAGCTTCCTAAAGAAATAACATTAATTTCTTCCTTGTGGTTGGACAGCCATTGGAATGCAATTAACATGCAGAGTAACCGTATATGTGCAGGTTATTAGCGTTTGGGGACATGACAGGTTCTCTTTAATGGTAGTACTGCAGGTTACTGTAAGTATACTCATGTAAAAGAAAATATCTCCAACATATGTTTTACTTCTTTTTCTAGCTGAACAGAAAACAAATGGTAAAATGTCAGATTTTTGTCAGATGTCAGTGTGACCTTTGAATAACGTTTTGAATACAGCACATTGTGAATTTTTTGGTTTTCATTCTTTCTATTCTAATACATTAAAGCCGTTTCATACAAACATACTTCAAGATTATTGACATTTCTCATAAATGGTTGCTGTAATTATTTTTTTAAGAACATAGTACTGAATTTTTGCTGTAAGTCTGATTGAGAACTTGAAAGAGTTACCACATTAGCACCACTTATTTGTCATAGATTTAATGGGGCCCACTACTGTTCCTGTGATGATTGAGCTGTTATCTGGCACAGCCAGCAGTCAGTTTTGGGTCCCGCTGTGATCGGACGTCGCAGAGGATTATTGTGGAAGTTTTCTTGGGGAGTAATACAGATAGGAAAAAGGTTTGTGATTGCGTTCTTTTTACAAATAAATGATTTGTTATATTATTTACTATTTACTTAGAGGTTCATAACGGCTGGGTCTAACATTGGCCCGACATTATGAACCTCAGTCTCAGTCTTAGTGCCAGAATGCCTGGGCCATCCCACGCTGAGCCCCAGCTGTCTAGTTTAACCCAGCTGGAAACCAAAAATACGGCAAACCCCACATACGTTTTTTAAAGTTATGTATTAAATTTTTATTTAAAAAAAAAAAAAAAAGAGTTCCCCTGTATTTTTGATTGCCAGCCAGGTAAAACTAAGCAGCTGGGGGTGATTGGCAGCCTATTGCTGCCTGCTGTACCTAGGCTGGTGACAAAAAAAACGCAGAGCCCAACGTCACATTGTGACATTAAGAGGCTCTTTTTATCCAGCATTTATTCACAGTCACAACAGTGAACAAGTGATAAACAGCAGCAAAATCTGCATGAAAGAAAGCACAAAAAATGTGCCAAAATGCACCAAGAGACCACCAACTTGAAACATGGTGTAGATTTTGGACGTTAAAAATCCAAAGTAGACATTCTAAGTCGGCACATAGCCTTAATGGCTAGCTGAAGGATAAGTAATGAATAGCAAACTTTCGAGACTACTCAGGCCTCTTTATCAGGCATTGTATAATACAAAATCTGAAAAGTCACATTTATGCAAAGGTTTTTTTTTATTATTATGGTATAAATATATATTTTACATGTAACAGCTCTACCTGATAACTTCTAATATTTTTAGATATGTATAACACTTGGAGGCTATGGTCACTTTTTCATCTTTTTTATGGCAATGCATGTGACATGTAGAAAAATAATGTCATTTGTTTTAACTAAGAATTTTTAACAATTTGTACAATATATTGCGAGTGCACAATGCCGTTCAGTCCTGACAGCCGGTCTCCCTGTCGACTTAGTTTTGTGCCTTTCCTGTCTCTGCCTAATGTTCAGTTTGAATCACTTTATATCAAGTCAAAATTGACCCTAGATTCATCTTCAGGGAAGACAGAAGGGTCCGGAGACTTAACCAACAGGGAACCTGGCTGTTGGTGTTGACAATAAACAATATTGAACAGCTTGCAATGTTTTCTGAAAACAACAAAATATTCTTCATGAAATCCAGTTACAGAAATGTTTTTTTTTTTTTCACACAATGTATAAGATGGAATTGTGGCAATAGACTTGGTTGGCCAGGTTTATCAAATAATTTTTACCATAATTCTGAAGTAAAATTCCTTGAAATGTTGCCTGGGAGCTTGCTATCTACCTTATGGAGAGGAGTTTCCCTGCAACCATAAGAAGACAGGTAAGTAGGTAAGGAGATTTAAAGCCACAAAGGTGGCGCTGGAGTTCATCCACTTCCTTACTAAAGTGCAAATTTGAAATGTTGCAACATTTTTACACATAAATTTAGCAAATTTTGTAATTTTTATATTAGTCTCAGCCATCTAACAACTTTTAGAAAGTGTCCGGTGCTGGTTTGAGATAACATGTAGTGAAGCCCACCCGACATATTTATCTGAATTTTCACCTCTGGCTGTAGTGAGATTTCTGGTTGAGGTATATGGCAGTTGGAGGATGTGCCAAATTCATTAGGGAATGGGAGAGTGATGATGTCTATTTAGTGCTGTGTAATATTATGGCGCTATATAAATGACTAAAATAAATATATGGGCCACACTACATCTTGGATATTTCTCTTTTTTTATTTTTCCCTAATTCATTTCCTTACAGCCCTGAAAGCTATACACCATGTTCCAAATTATTATGCAAATTGGTTTTAAGTACCATAAGGTTTTTTTTGTTTTGTTTTTTTTTTGTCAATGAAACCCATTGATTGTATTGTGTCTCAGGGTTCTTTGGATCACTGAAATCAATCTCAGGATACCTTTAATAATTAGTTTGGCAGGTGAGCCCAATAAAAGGAAAACTAGATGTTCCACAATATTAAGCAGGCCACAGTTTTCAAGTAACATGGGCAATAAAAAGGATCTCTCTGCTGCCGAGAAGCAACAAATAGTGCAATGCCTTGGACAAGTGATGAAAACATTAGATATTGCACGGAAACTTAAGCGTGATCATCGTACTGTGAAGAGATTTGTGGCTGATTCTGAGCACAGACGTGTTTGTGCAGATAAAGGTAGAATGAGGAAGGTTTCTGCTAGGCAAGTTAATCGGATTATGAGAGCTGTTGCTAAAAAGGCCTTACAAACCAGCAAACAGATATTTGAAGCTGCTGGTGCCTCTGGAGTCCCTCGACCCTCAAGGTGTAGGATCCTTCAAAGGCTTGTGGTGAATAAACCTACTATTCGGCCACCCCTAAACAGTGCTCACAAGCTGAAACAGTTGCAGTGGACCCAGATATACATGAAGACTAATTTTCAAACAGTCTTGTTTACTGATGAGTGCCAAGCAACACTGGATGGTCCAGATGGATGGAGTAGTGGATGGTTGGTGGATGGCCACCATGTCCCAACAAGGCTGCGACGTTAGCAAGGAGGTAGAGGTTTCATGTTTTGAGTCAGAATCTTTGGGAATCAGCTGGTAAGCCCCTTTAAGGTTCCTAAGGGTGTGAAAATGACCTCTGCAAAGTATATAGAGTTTCTGTTTGAGAACATTCTTCCATAGTACAAAAAGCAAAAACGTGCCCTCAGGAGCAAAATCATCTTCATGCATGACAATGCACTATCTCATGCTGCAAAGAATACCTCTGTGTCATTGGCTGCAATGGGCATAAAGAAGATAAAGTCATGGTGTGGCCACCATCTTCCCCTGACCTCAACCCTATAGAGAACCTTTGGAGTATAATCAAGCAAAAGATCTGTGAGGTTGGGAGGCAGTTCACATCAACACAGCAGCTCTCCTCCTGCTGTTAAACTCAATTATGAAGGAATAGGTTCCTGGGGTATTCAGCTGTTACATCATGGTCTGCAAATACAAATTGATTTTTTACAATATATGCTTCTCAATCTTTGTGTGTATTTGGTGCGGTCACTAAAGATCCTTACCCTCACACCTGTGGCTGCACCAGGTTGTTAAGGTTCTTTTAATATTCTGCCCGGGTTTTCTGAAAAATATAGTTCTGTTGTTAATTATGATGGTGTACCAGCATACCGTTCTTTGCTGCTTAAATGAGTTGTTTATCTACCTGGTGGCTGCTAGTGCAGGTCCATCCATTCACCTGAAAATTACAGTAGGGCTTCTTATTGGTGGATTAGTGTCATTGGTTTGTTAGTCTATGGACCTTTCTGTGGACTAAATAAAAAATAATTTAATTTATCATTTGTTAACTAAGAATATATAACAGCACATATATTTTTGGTTAACCAATGATAAATTAAAATATATTTGTTTAGTCCACAGAAAGGTCCATAGACTACCACGTTCACTTTCAGTGTCCTTGAGGCGTTTCTTGATGTCTTCATATGCTGTAACGAGGGCAAAGTGTGAAGCCTCCCCAGAAGAGGAAGAAATGGGGGTAGATATTTCTTTTCTTTTAGAATAATCTTCTTTCTCATGAGTCAGGATACAGATATCATCATCTAGAAAGGAGTCCATGATGGCTCTCAGCCTCTGCACCAGGTCTCATGTATCCTCTGACTATATAATATCTCAGGCACACAATAATGAATAGAGAAAAATATTGCATCAATTCCTGAATTTATTATTTTGTCTGGTCAGTGTAAGGAACGTTTCGGTTTAATTTAAACCTTCTTCAGCCAACTGACACTGTACAACATAAAGATAAGAAATGTATATAAGTACATGATAATGTGACAAAATTCATAACAATCATGGGGAAGAGAGTGGGGGGGAAGAGGGGGGAACATTTGAAAATGAACATTTGACAATAAACAAGGCAATAAACCCCATTCACGTAGTCACTCTGAGAAATAACATGGATGCCTCCTCAAATATTGGGTTGTCAGGTCCTTTAAGTGAAATCCATGGTAACCAGAGATATGCTGGTGATTTGTCCATATCTGTCAGATAGAGGTGTATACCTGAGGAAGGAGACCCTCAGGAAAATAGGGTTTTTACAAGAACGTGGGTTCAGCCTTGTACTGAGAACCAATGGCAGCAGGTCCTTTAGTACCTGTAATCATAAAAAAAGGGGAAGTACAAGAAAGCGAAGGAGAAATGCAAAATTTAATTTAAACTCCTAATAGACAGAGGTACCGAAACCTCATGTATAGGGAGGTATTCAGGCTAGCAGTTACCTACTACTCATGAGACATGACCACCGTGTACATATGGTCATTAAAGTGCCCCTTGGTCAGTGTGGACCT
The DNA here is from genome assembly GCA_033576535.1 of Allobates femoralis. Taxonomy (NCBI): domain Eukaryota; kingdom Metazoa; phylum Chordata; class Amphibia; order Anura; family Aromobatidae; genus Allobates; species Allobates femoralis. The sequence goes on from JARQOC010000003.1 coordinate 330,356,040, forward strand.
GTGAAAGGGTCAATTAGTCCTATAAAGATAAAGGGTACATATGTCACTCTATGAGGAGATGTACTGGTATAGATTCCATAAGGTTATAAAACCAGAGAGAAAAAAAATAGTCAAAAAAACATATAACCTCAGTAGGGTCCAAGTACACCCACTATGGTACCGCTGCTCATATTTCAGAGACAAACTAAGGGAAACAAAAGACAAAATGTAAAAGGGAAGGTAATCCCAAATGTGACTATCAATTCAATTCACAGTCCCAACGGGACACACTAATGGTGTTTACTAATGGAGGTGATATACCTTTAAGGTGAGGTCAGGCCGGTCTCTGGCAAATAGAGAGAGGAAAGAAAGAAAATAAGTGATTGGAACAATCTCACCAAAGTCTGTGCTGTGCTTCTCAGGTGCAGGTGCCTACCGTCCGGTCAGGGGAGTGTGGGTAGCGGTAATGCCGCTGCCTCGGTGTTTATCTAGGAAAGGGGTGGGTGTAAGCGCGGCTTCCTGCTTCCGCCATCTGGAACGCAGGGAGCCGCTCGGAACGCAAGCCGCGCATGCGCGTTAGTGTCGCGGTGTTTCTTATTCATTATCAGCCTGTCAGACCAGTGTAGTGGATCACGCACAGTCACAGACTGTATTAGTAGATCTGCAGAGAAAAGAAAAAAGGGGAAGGAAATAGAAACCAGGCATTAATGGCATAGAAAAACAACAATTATAAGAAAAACTTTACATTAGTGTGTCCACCAGAAGGGGAATATGGAATAAGGTGACCAGATAATCATTGGGCTCAAAAAATGATACCCTAATGGGATGTATCCAACTCTCCAAAATGATATGCAAAAACAAACAGCAGTACACAGAGTCCTATGGAAACATAAAAGTGTAAAACAACATAAAGGATATTAGTTAGACATTCTCTATGTGACACCTTAAAATTGTTCTAAGAGTAAACAAATCAGGTAAGGCAGACCTCACGATATAGTGGAACTTTTTGAGTCCGAAATCAACGTTATTGATTCTCAATATTTAGGGTCATATTCCCTATTTAGACCCAAAGGGGACAATGTTTGTAGGGTGTGTATCCAATATAGTTCTCTCTCTTTGAGTCTGGCTATACGGTCACCCCCCCGGCGGCTGGCAGGAACATGATCTATGACCTGAAATCTTAATTGTGCAATCCCATGATTATGGGTCATAAAATGATGTGGCAGCGGTAGGAGATTCTGACCACATCTAATGGTAGATTTGTGTTTGCTTATTCGGTCTCGGATATGTTGGATAGTTTCTCCAACATATCCGAGACCACAGGGGCACTTAATCAAATATACCACATAGCTTGAATTACAGGTAAAAAATTCCTTAATGGAATATCTTTTGCCAGTCCTAGGGTGGGTGAACGTGTCACCTTTGGTCATGTGTGAACATTGAAGACAACCCAAACATGGGAAGTTGCCCCGTTTTGGGGTTGCTAGGAAGGTCTGCCTTGGGAGTAATCTAGAGGAGCCTATGTCGGCCCTGATTAATCTGTTCTTGAGATTGGGAGCTCTTTTGTAGCAGAAAAGTGGAGGTCTGCTAAACTCAGGGACGGTGGGATAGGATAGGCCCAACAGTGGCCAATGTTTTTTGACTATACTTTTAAAACATGTTGAGAACGGGTGGTAGGTATTGACACAAGTTACGTAAGGGCCCGTCTGCTTAGTGCGTGGAGTAGAGTCTGTGTGAAATGATGAAATGGATTTGGGATACCCTCTGTCCCTAAATTTCCTTTCCATCTCAGAATGTCTGATGGCTCGCTTATCTGGATTTGAGACAATTCTCGACACCCTCATATGTTGTGAGTGTGGGAGGGCCTCTTTCAGGGGTCGTGGATGACAACTGTCAAATCTCAGTAGACTGTTCTTATCGGTGGGCTTGACATAAAGATCTGTTTCAAAGTTGCCCATCATATCAACACAGACAAGTGTGTCCAAGAAATTAACCTCCCGTGGTCCTACGTGTTTAGTGAAGGTCAATCCAGGGGTTCTAGAATTGATATATTCAAAAAAGGTATCCAATTCAGTTAACGTACCTTTCCAAATCATAAAAACATCATCTATGTACCTTCTCCAGAGTTTCACATGTGTCCTGGTCAAAATATGTGAATAAATATGTCGATGTTCAAAATATGACATAAATATATTGGCGTAAGGGGGTGCCACATTCGAACCCATGGCAGTCCCCTTTCTTTGCATATAGAACTGATCTTGAAACAGAAAATAATTCTGTCCAAGTATCAGTTCTAAGGACTCCATACAGAATTCTTTGCCTGGAGGTGTCAGGTTACTATACTCCTCAAGGAACCAGCTTACTGCTTCTAAACCCAATGTGTGGTCTATACTGGTATACAGACTGTTAACATCTAGAGTAACTAGCGAACAGTCTGCGGTTAATGTGCCGACATTTCTAAGGCAATCAAGGAAATCAGACGTGTCTTTTAGATAAGCTGGGGTTTTCTGTACTAAAGGTGAGAGAATTTTCTCCAAAGTGATTGAGATCGGGGAAAGTAGTGAATCAGTCGAAGCGACTATAGGTCTGCCAGGTGGATTCCTCAGATCTTTGTGAATTTTTGGGAGTGTATAAAAAACTGGAATCATTGGACAGGGGTTCTTCAGATAGCAGGCTAATTTGTCATCAATTGTGCCCCTTTGTAGATGTTTCTGTATATGTGACTCAATTAACTTCGAGATTCTATGTGTTGGATCATTTGATACAGCGGTGTATGTGTCCGTATCTGCGAGTTGCCTCTTGATCTCGTCTACATAATATGTGCGATCGAGGACCACTATCGCACCACCTTTGTCAGCTGGTTTTATGATGATATCTCCATTGTTTCTCAAGCTCTCAATGGCTTGAGATTCAATGCAACTGAGATTGTGTCTTAGATGTAACTCCCCTTTCTTGATATCCCTGATCATCTTATCCATGTCCGTTTTAACTAGTTCAATATAAGTCTCAATCGGGTGATACGTACGAGGTGGTTGAAAGGGACTTCTTGTCCTTATGTTGAGACTCCGTGTACTAAAAGTCATCAACTCCATGGAAGGGGTGGGGGAAAAGGCGGTATCAGTCACTGTGGTCTGTCCTGAGAAGTGTGCCTTAAGTCTAAGTGACCTAAAGAAATGGTTCATCTCCTTCTCTAGTGTAAAGGTGTCAAACCTAGGTGTGGGACAATAGGTCAGACCCTTCTGTAATACCGTGTATTCTGCTGGTGACAGCGTATATTTGGAAATGTTGAAGACGAGGTCTGCCTTACCTGTGATCTCCTCGTCATCCCGTGCGGTCTGCACGGGATGACGAGGAGATCACAGGTAAGGCAGACCTCGTCTTCAACATTTCCAAATATACGCTGTCACCAGCAGAATACACGGTATTACAGAAGGGTCTGACCTATTGTCCCACACCTAGGTTTGACACCTTTACACTAGAGAAGGAGATGAACCATTTCTTTAGGTCACTTAGACTTAAGGCACACTTCTCAGGACAGACCACAGTGACTGATACCGCCTTTTCCCCCACCCCTTCCATGGAGTTGATGACTTTTAGTACACGGAGTCTCAACATAAGGACAAGAAGTCCCTTTCAACCACCTCGTACGTATCACCCGATTGAGATTTATATTGAACTAGTTAAAACGGACATGGATAAGATGATCAGGGATATCAAGAAAGGGGAGTTACATCTAAGACACAATCTCAGTTGCATTGAATCTCAAGCCATTGAGAGCTTGAGAAACAATGGAGATATCATCATAAAACCAGCTGACAAAGGTGGTGCGATAGTGGTCCTCGATCGCACATATTATGTAGACGAGATCAAGAGGCAACTCGCAGATACGGACACATACACCGCTGTATCAAATGATCCAACACATAGAATCTCGAAGTTAATTGAGTCACATATACAGAAACATCTACAAAGGGGCACAATTGATGACAAATTAGCCTGCTATCTGAAGAACCCCTGTCCAATGATTCCAGTTTTTTATACACTCCCAAAAATTCACAAAGATCTGAGGAATCCACCTGGCAGACCTATAGTCGCTTCGACTGATTCACTACTTTCCCCGATCTCAATCACTTTGGAGAAAATTCTCTCACCTTTAGTACAGAAAACCCCAGCTTATCTAAAAGACACGTCTGATTTCCTTGATTGCCTTAGAAATGTCGGCACATTAACCGCAGACTGTTCGCTAGTTACTCTAGATGTTAACAGTCTGTATACCAGTATAGACCACACATTGGGTTTAGAAGCAGTAAGCTGGTTCCTTGAGGAGTATAGTAACCTGACACCTCCAGGCAAAGAATTCTGTATGGAGTCCTTAGAACTGATACTTGGACAGAATTATTTTCTGTTTCAAGATCAGTTCTATATGCAAAGAAAGGGGACTGCCATGGGTTCGAATGTGGCACCCCCTTACGCCAATATATTTATGTCATATTTTGAACATCGACATATTTATTCACATATTTTGACCAGGACACATGTGAAACTCTGGAGAAGGTACATAGATGATGTTTTTATGATTTGGAAAGGTACGTTAACTGAATTGGATACCTTTTTTGAATATATCAATTCTAGAACCCCTGGATTGACCTTCACTAAACACGTAGGACCACGGGAGGTTAATTTCTTGGACACACTTGTCTGTGTTGATATGATGGGCAACTTTGAAACAGATCTTTATGTCAAGCCCACCGATAAGAACAGTCTACTGAGATTTGACAGTTGTCATCCACGACCCCTGAAAGAGGCCCTCCCACACTCACAACATATGAGGGTGTCGAGAATTGTCTCAAATCCAGATAAGCGAGGTACCAAAACCCTTTCATGTATAGGGAGGTATTCAGGCTAGCAGTTACCTACTACTCATGAGACATGCCCCACACGTGTACATTATGGTCATTAAAGTGCCCCTTGGTCAGTGTGGACTGTGAAAGGGGTCAATTAGTCCTATAAAGATAAAGGGTACATATGTCACTCTATGAGGAGATGATACTGGTATAGATTCCATAAGGTTATAAAACCAGAGAGAAAAAAAATAGTCAAAAAAACATATAACCTCAGTAGGGTCCAAGTTACACCCACTATGGTACCGCTGCTCATATTTCAGAGACAAACTAAGGGAAACAAAAGACAAAATGTAAAAGGGAAGGTAATCCCAAATGTGACTATCAATTCAATTCACAGTCCCAACGGGACACACTAATGGTGTTTACTAATGGAGGTGATATACCTTTAAGGTGAGGTCAGGCCGGTCTCTGGCAAATAGAGAGAGGAAAGAAAGAAAATAAGTGATTGGAACAATTCATCACCAAAGTCTGTGCTGTGCTTCTCAGGTGCAGGTGCCTACCGTCCGGTCAGGGGAGTGTGGGTAGCGGTAATGCCGCTGCCTCGGTGTTTATCTAGGAAAGGGGTGGGTGTAAGCGCGGCTTCCTGCTTCCGCCATCTGGAACGCAGGGAGCCGCTCGGAACGCAAGCCGCGCATGCGCGTTAGTGTCGCGGTGTTTCTTATTCATTATCAGCCTGTCAGACCAGTGTAGTGGATCACGCACAGTCACAGACTGTATTAGTAAGATCTGCAGAGAAAAGAAAAAAGGGGAAGGAAATAGAAACCAGGCATTAATGGCATAGAAAAAAAAACAACAATTATAAGAAAAACTTTACATTAGTGTGTCCACCAGAAGGGGAATAGGGAATAAGGTTGACCAGATAATCATTGGGCTCAAAAAATGATACCCCTAATGGGATGTATCCAACTCTCCAAAATGATATGCAAAAACAAACAGCAGTACACAGAGTCCTTTGGAAAACATAAAAGTGTAAAACAACATAAAGGATATTAGTTAGACATTCTCTATGTGACACCTTAAAATTGTTCTAAGAGTAAACAAATCAGGTAAGGCAGACCTCACGATATAGTGGAACTTTTTGAGTCCGAAATCAACGTTATTGATTCTCAATATTTAGGGTCCATATTCCCTATTTAGACCCAAAGGGGACCAATGTTTGTAGGGTGTGTATCCAATATAGTTCTCTCTCTTTGAGTCTGGCTATACGGTCACCCCCCCCGGCGGCTGGCAGGAACATGATCTATGACCTGAAATCTTAATTGTGCAATCCCATGATTATGGGTCATAAAATGATGTGGCAGCGGTAGGAGATTCTGACCACATCTAATGGTAGATTTGTGTTTGCTTATTCGGTCTCGGATATGTTGGATAGTTTCTCCAACATATCCGAGACCACAGGGGCACTTAATCAAATATACCACATAGCTTGAATTACAGGTAAAAAATTCCTTAATGGAATATCTTTTGCCAGTCCTAGGGTGGGTGAACGTGTCACCTTTGGTCATGTGTGAACATTGAAGACAACCCAAACATGGGAAGTTGCCCCGTTTTGGGGTTGCTAGGAAGGTCTGCCTTGGGAGTAATCTAGAGGAGCCTATGTCGGCCCTGATTAATCTGTTCTTGAGATTGGGAGCTCTTTTGTAGCAGAAAAGTGGAGGTCTGCTAAACTCAGGGACGGTGGGATAGGGTATGGCCCAACAGTGGCCAATGTTTTTTGACTATACTTTTAAAACATGTTGAGAACGGGTGGTAGGTATTGACACAAGTTACGTAAGGGCCCGTCTGCTTAGTGCGTGGAGTAGAGTCTGTGTGAAATGATGAAATGGATTTGGGATACCCTCTGTCCCTAAATTTCCTTTCCATCTCAGAATGTCTGATGGCTCGCTTATCTGGATTTGAGACAATTCTCGACACCCTCATATGTTGTGAGTGTGGGAGGGCCTCTTTCAAGGGGTCGTGGATGACAACTGTCAAATCTCAGTAGACTGTTCTTATCGGTGGGCTTGACATAAAGATCTGTTTCAAAGTTGGCCCCATCATAATCAACACAGACAAGTGTGTCCAAGAAATTAACCTCCCGTGGTCCTACGTGTTTAGTGAAGGTCAATCCAGGGGTTCTAGAATTGATATATTCAAAAAAGGTATCCAATTCAGTTAACGTACCTTTCCAAATCATAAAAACATCATCTATGTACCTTCTCCAGAGTTTCACATGTGTCCTGGTCAAAATATGTGAATAAATATGTCGATGTTCAAAATATGACATAAATATATTGGCTAAGGGGGTGCCACATTCGAACCCATGGCAGTCCCCTTTCTTTGCATATAGAACTGATCTTGAAACAGAAAATAATTCTGTCCAAGTATCAGTTCTCAAGGACTCCATACAGAATTCTTTGCCTGGAGGTGTCAGGTTACTATACTCCTCAAGGAACCAGCTTACTGCTTCTAAACCCAATGTGTGGTCTATACTGGTATACAGACTGTTAACATCTAGAGTAACTAGCGAACAGTCTGCGGTTAATGTGCCGACATTTCTAAGGCAATCAAGGAAATCAGACGTGTCTTTTAGATAAGCTGGGGTTTTCTGTACTAAAGGTGAGAGAATTTTCTCCAAAGTGATTGAGATCGGGAAAGTAGTGAATCAGTCGAAGCGACTATAGGTCTGCCAGGTGGATTCCTCAGATCTTTGTGAATTTTTGGGAGTGTATAAAAAACTGGAATCATTGGACAGGGGTTCTTCAGATAGCAGGCTAATTTGTCATCAATTGTGCCCCTTTGTAGATGTTTCTGTATATGTGACTCAATTAACTTCGAGATTCTATGTGTTGGATCATTTGATACAGCGGTGTATGTGTCCGTATCTGCGAGTTGCCTCTTGATCTCGTCTACATAATATGTGCGATCGAGGACCACTATCGCACCACCTTTGTCAGCTGGTTTTATGATGATATCTCCATTTTTTCTCAAGCTCTCAATGGCTTGAGATTCAATGCAACTGAGATTGTGTCTTAGATGTAACTCCCCTTTCTTGATATCCCTGATCATTCTTATCCATGTCCGTTTTAACTAGTTCAATATAAGTCTCAATCGGGTGATACGTACGAGGTGGTTGAAAGGGACTTCTTGTCCTTATGTTGAGACTCCGTGTACTAAAAGTCATCAACTCCATGGAAGGGGTGGGGGAAAAGGCGGTATCAGTCACTGTGGTCTGTCCTGAGAAGTGTGCCTTAAGTCTAAGTGACCTAAAGAAATGGTTCATCTCCTTCTCTAGTGTAAAGGTGTCAAACCTAGGTGTGGGACAATAGGTCAGACCCTTCTGTAATACCGTGTATTCTGCTGGTGACAGCGTATATTTGAAATGTTGAAGACGAGGTCTGCCTTACCTGTGATCTCCTCGTCATCCCGTGCGGTCTGCACGGGATGACGAGGAGATCACAGGTAAGGCAGACCTCGTCTTCAACATTTCCAAATATACGCTGTCACCAGCAGAATACACGGTATTACAGAAGGGTCTGACCTATTGTCCACACCTAGGTTTGACACCTTTACACTAGAGAAGGAGATGAACCATTTCTTTAGGTCACTTAGACTTAAGGCACACTTCTCAGGACAGACCACAGTGACTGATACCGCCTTTTCCCCCACCCCTTCCATGGAGTTGATGACTTTTAGTACACGGAGTCTCAACATAAGGACAAGAAGTCCCTTTCAACCACCTCGTACGTATCACCCGATTGAGATTTATATTGAACTAGTTAAAACGGACATGGATAAGATGATCAGGATATCAAGAAAGGGGAGTTACATCTAAGACACAATCTCAGTTGCATTGAATCTCAAGCCATTGAGAGCTTGAGAAACAATGGAGATATCATCATAAAACCAGCTGACAAAGGTGGTGCGATAGTGGTCCTCGATCGCACATATTATGTAGACGAGATCAAGAGGCAACTCGCAGATACGGACACATACACCGCTGTATCAAATGATCCAACACATAGAATCTCGAAGTTAATTGAGTCACATATACAGAAACATCTACAAAGGGGCACAATTGATGACAAATTAGCCTGCTATCTGAAGAACCCCTGTCCAATGATTCCAGTTTTTTATACACTCCCAAAAATTCACAAAGATCTGAGGAATCCACCTGGCAGACCTATAGTCGCTTCGACTGATTCACTACTTTCCCCGATCTCAATCACTTTGGAGAAAATTCTCTCACCTTTAGTACAGAAAACCCCAGCTTATCTAAAAGACACGTCTGATTTCCTTGATTGCCTTAGAAATGTCGGCACATTAACCGCAGACTGTTCGCTAGTTACTCTAGATGTTAACAGTCTGTATACCAGTATAGACCACACATTGGGTTTAGAAGCAGTAAGCTGGTTCCTTGAGGAGTATAGTAACCTGACACCTCCAGGCAAAGAATTCTGTATGGAGTCCTTAGAACTGATACTTGGACAGAATTATTTTCTGTTTCAAGATCAGTTCTATATGCAAAGAAAGGGGACTGCCATGGGTTCGAATGTGGCACCCCCTTACGCCAATATATTTATGTCATATTTTGAACATCGACATATTTATTCACATATTTTGACCAGGACACATGTGAAACTCTGGAGAAGGTACATAGATGATGTTTTTATGATTTGGAAAGGTACGTTAACTGAATTGGATACCTTTTTTGAATATATCAATTCTAGAACCCCTGGATTGACCTTCACTAAACACGTAGGACCACGGGAGGTTAATTTCTTGGACACACTTGTCTGTGTTGATATGATGGGCAACTTTGAAACAGATCTTTATGTCAAGCCCACCGATAAGAACAGTCTACTGAGATTTGACAGTTGTCATCCACGACCCCTGAAAGAGGCCCTCCCACACTCACAACATATGAGGGTGTCGAGAATTGTCTCAAATCCAGATAAGCGAGCCATCAGACATTCTGAGATGGAAAGGAAATTTAGGGACAGAGGGTATCCCAAATCCATTTCATCATTTCACACAGACTCTACTCCACGCACTAAGCAGACGGGCCCTTACGTAACTTGTGTCAATACCTACCACCCGTTCTCAACATGTTTTAAAAGTATAGTCAAAAAACATTGGCCACTGTTGGGCCTATCCTATCCCACCGTCCCTGAGTTTAGCAGACCTCCACTTTTCTGCTACAAAAGAGCTCCCAATCTCAAGAACAGATTAATCAGGGCCGACATAGGCTCCTCTAGATTACTCCCAAGGCAGACCTTCCTAGCAACCCCAAAACGGGGCAACTTCCCATGTTTGGGTTGTCTTCAATGTTCACACATGACCAAAGGTGACACGTTCACCCACCCTAGGACTGGCAAAAGATATTCCATTAAGGAATTTTTTACCTGTAATTCAAGCTATGTGGTATATTTGATTAAGTGCCCCTGTGGTCTCGGATATGTTGGAGAAACTATCCAACATATCCGAGACCGAATAAGCAAACACAAATCTACCATTAGATGTGGTCAGAATCTCCTACCGCTGCCACATCATTTTATGACCCATAATCATGAGATTGCACAATTAAGATTTCAGGTCATAGATCATGTTCCTGCCAGCCGCCGGGGGGGTGACCGTATAGCCAGACTCAAAGAGAGAGAACTATATTGGATACACACCCTACAAACATTGTCCCCTTTGGGTCTAAATAGGGAATATGACCCTAAATATTGAGAATCAATAACGTTGATTTCGGACTCAAAAAGTTCCACTATATCGTGAGGTCTGCCTTACCTGATTTGTTTACTCTTAGAACAATTTTAAGGTGCCACATAGAGAATGTCTAACTAATATCCTTTATGTTGTTTTACACTTTTATGTTTCCATAGGACTCTGTGTACTGCTGTTTGTTTTTGCATATCATTTTGGAGAGTTGGATACATCCCATTAGGGTATCATTTTTTGAGCCCAATGATTATCTGGTCACCTTATTCCATATTCCCCTTCTGGTGGACACACTAATGTAAAGTTTTTCTTATAATTGTTGTTTTTCTATGCCATTAATGCCTGGTTTCTATTTCCTTCCCCTTTTTTCTTTTCTCTGCAGATCTACTAATACAGTCTGTGACTGTGCGTGATCCACTACACTGGTCTGACAGGCTGATAATGAATAAGAAACACCGCGACACTAACGCGCATGCGCGGCTTGCGTTCCGAGCGGCTCCCTGCGTTCCAGATGGCGGAAGCAGGAAGCCGCGCTTACACCCACCCCTTTCCTAGATAAACACCGAGGCAGCGGCATTACCGCTACCCACACTCCCCTGACCGGACGGTAGGCACCTGCACCTGAGAAGCACAGCACAGACTTTGGTGAGATTGTTCCAATCACTTATTTTCTTTCTTTCCTCTCTCTATTTGCCAGAGACCGGCCTGACCTCACCTTAAAGGTATATCACCTCCATTAGTAAACACCATTAGTGTGTCCCGTTGGGACTGTGAATTGAATTGATAGTCACATTTGGGATTACCTTCCCTTTTACATTTTGTCTTTTGTTTCCCTTAGTTTGTCTCTGAAATATGAGCAGCGGTACCATAGTGGGTGTACTTGGACCCTACTGAGGTTATATGTTTTTTTGACTATTTTTTTTCTCTCTGGTTTTATAACCTTATGGAATCTATACCAGTACATCTCCTCATAGAGTGACATATGTACCCTTTATCTTTATAGGACTAATTGACCCTTTCACAGGTCCACACTGACCAAGGGGCACTTTAATGACCATATGTACACGGTGGTCATGTCTCATGAGTAGTAGGTAACTGCTAGCCTGAATACCTCCCTATACATGAGGTTTCGGTACCTCTGTCTATTAGGAGTTTAAATTAAATTTTGCATTTCTCCTTCGCTTTCTTGTACTTCCCCTTTTTTTATGATTACAGGTACTAAAGGACCTGCTGCCATTGGTTCTCAGTACAAGGCTGAACCCACGTTCTTGTAAAAACCCTATTTTCCTGAGGGTCTCCTTCCTCAGGTATACACCTCTATCTGACAGATATGGACAAATCACCAGCATATCTCTGGTTACCATGGATTTCACTTAAAGGACCTGACAACCCAATATTTGAGGAGGCATCCATGTTATTTCTCAGAGTGACTACGTGAATGGGGTTTATTGCCTTGTTTATTGTCAAATGTTCATTTTCAAATGTTCCCCCCTCTTCCCCCCCACTCTCTTCCCCATGATTGTTATGAATTTTGTCACATTATCATGTACTTATATACATTTCTTATCTTTATGTTGTACAGTGTCAGTTGGCTGAAGAAGGTTTAAATTAAACCGAAACGTTCCTTACACTGACCAGACAAAATAATAAATTCAGGAATTGATGCAATATTTTTCTCTATTCATTATTGTGTGCCTGAGATATTATATAGTTATACGGTTTTTTTTCTCAAGAGCACCATAACAACCCAGTGAGCCAGGTCTACTCTTTGATCATGTATCCTCTGGGCGCCGCCCTGCTCCGGGCTCCTGCTCCTCTGGCCCGCACCGCACTGGTCTGTTGCCTCGGTGCACCGGGGGGCGGGACTGCGGCTCTTCCAGGACACAGCCGTTACTTTTGGTTTTGTTTCCAGCAGCTGCAGACCTGTCCTGCTGTGTCCCGGCTATGGGCGGACGCCGGAGATCTCAGCTGGAGGATAACACACTAGATGATGATATCTGTATCCTGACTCATGAGAAAGAAGATTATTTTAAAAGAAAAAAATATCTACCCCCATTTCTTCCTCTTCTGGGGAGGCTTCACACTTTGCCCTCGTTACAGCATATGAAGACACTAATTAAAAGTATGTACAGTAAATGTACTCAATACTTGGTCGGGGCTCTTTTTGCATGAATTACTGCATCAATGCGGCGTGGCATGGAGGCGATCAGCCTGTGGCATTGCTGAGGTGTTATGGAAGCCCATGTTGCTTTGATAGCAGCCTTCAGCTCATCTGCATTGTTGGGTCTGGTGTCTTTCATCTTCCTCTTGACAATACCCCATAGATTCTCTATGAGGTGTAGGCCAGGTAAGTTTGCCGGCCAATCAAACACAGTAATAGTGGGTTAATAAACCAGGTATTGGTACTTTTGGCAATGTGAACAGGTGCCAGGTCCTGCTTGAAAATGAACCTGCCATCTCCAAAAAGCTTGTTGGCAGAGGGAATCATGAAGTGCTCTAAAATTTTCTGGTAGATGGCAGTGGTGACTTTGGTCTTGATAAAACACAGTGGACCTACACCAGCAGATGGCATGGCTCCCCAAACCATTACTGAGTGTGGAAAAGTCACACAAGACCTCAGGCAGCTTGGACTGTGTGCCTCTGCACTTTTCCTCCAGACTCTGGACCTTAATTTACAAATTAAATGCAAAATTTACTTTAATCTGAAACAACACCTTGGACCACTGAGTAACAGTTCTTTTCCTCCTTGGTCCAGGTAAGACACTTATTGCGTTGTCTGTTATTCATGAGTGGCTTAACACAAGGAATGCGACAGTTGTAGCCCATGTCCGGGATACATCTGTGTGTGGTGGCTCACTAAGTACTGACAGCAGTCCTCTCTTGTAATCCTCCTAAATTTTTGAATGACCTTGTTTAACAATCCTTCAAGGTGCGGTTATTCGGTTTTGCTTGTGCACTTTTTTCTAACACCACACTTTTTCTCCCTAGAAGTTCCATTAATATCTTGGATCCAGCACTCTGTGAACACCAGCTTCTTTAGCTGACTTTTTGTGCCTAACCTCCTTGTGGACTGTGTCATGGACTGCCTTCTGGCCTCTGTCAAGTCACCGTCTCACCATGATTGTGTAGCTACTGAACAAACTAATGGCCCATTTAAATTCTTAGTAAGCCCTTGCAGTGTTTGTGTTGACTATTCCTAATTTTCTGAGATAATGACCTTGTGGGTTTCATTGGCTGTAAGTCATAATCATGCAAAATCAACGCCAATAAAACACTTTGAAAAAGAACACTCTGTATGTAATGACTCTATAGAATATATCAGACACTTTTGTATTAAATTTACTGAAATACATTATCTTTTGATGATATTACCTTAATTTATTGGGAAGCACTGTACCTATCACTGAATGCTAAAGAATATAAAAAATCAGTATTGTAGTTAGTTAGGTATTGATTAGAAAAGCATTGACATTTTTACATTGAGGCTAGCTTTTACATTTTGTTCTTCCTATCCTATTACATAGTATTTTTTGGATATAAAGCTTCACTGTCTTTCTAATGTAATTTCATTTTGCTCATACAGTATGTCGGCTTCAAGTAATTTTGCATTGATGCCAAGTTTTACCTTTTTATGAGAACAGTTACAGATTCATTAGTCTAAGCCTGATGGAGAATCATTTTGGACTTTAGAATATAGATTGCATTCCATGCCTTAATGACCAATGCTAACTTAGCAATTTGCTATGCTTTTAATTAACAGGTTATGTTTTAGAAATGTATGTATGCCCTTGAGTTGATGCTGTTTTTGATATCTCTGATGCAGGATAAAAAGGCTTTCTCTTGCTGAAATCATTGGTAGTCTTTTCTAGAATATTTTTATTAAACATTTTACTTGTTTATTTTTATTTTATTTGCTCTTATTACATCCTTACCAAATACTCCGTGTGTGTTGTTTTATTTCTTAATGACTTCTATATAATCAACAAAAAAATTAATGTCATTTAAATTTAAGAGGAAACCTTATTTGGAAAACTATGGTACATGTTTTCTGACATTACAGTAATACATCGGTTTTCGTTAACATCAGTTATTGTTGGTTTCAATTTATGTTGGTGCTCAGTGTTCGTTGGTTTTCATACATACATCACTACTAATTTTGCAAGAAAAAATGGTGACCCATGAGATTTTTCTTCCAAAAAATAATATGTGCACCCCTCTCTCCCATCCTCACCGTTTTCCATACACCAAAAAGAGTGTTGAGAAAAATAAATGACATGTTAAATGTTTATAAAAGACTAATGTAAAGGGTAAATATTCATTTTATAGATCAAAAAGAAAAAGCTGAAATGGAAGAGGGGCGCACAATAGTGTATATCTGACTGAACTTTTTGGAAAACTGGAATGATGAAATCCGCTCATCTGTTAGGGTTGTGAGAAGTCACAATTGCTTTTTGCACCTCTGACAACTGTAGATATCAAGCTATTCCATGGATTGCAGCAGTCCTCCCTCAATATGATTCCAGGATTGCAGATAGAAGAAAAGGGACTAATGGACGTGCTCCCGCTCTAAATAATTACAAATTTAAAGGTTGTGTGAATTCATCAGGTGGTATTTATTTTACGCGTTTCGGGGACAAGCCCTTTCCTCAGGAATACTACAAAAATGACACAGTAAAGAGATGTAAAAAATGCGTAGAATGAATACCACCTGATGAATTCACACAACCTTTAAATTTGGAATCATTTGGCGCGGGAGCACGTCCATTAGTCCCTTTTCTCCTATCTGAAATCCAATATTAATTTCTTAATAGTGTTTAATACTAAAACATCTTTATTTTCTATGTAATGTGTTTTTGTTATGTATTTTGGAGAGTCTAAAACAAATAAATTGGATTTACATTGATTTCTATTGAAATCATTGCATCTGTTTTAATCAGTTTCAGTTTTGGCTGATTGTTTTCGGATGGATTATCGACAAAAACTGAAGTATCACTGTACATTGTAGGCCATATGCAGAAGAAGAAATATTTCTAAGGCTGGCTTCACACCTCATTTTTTGGCATCCTATTCTGTCCATTTTGAAAAGGACAGAACAGGATCCTTTTTTGCCTCTCATGTATCCCTATGGTGCCAGATTGGTCATATATGGCCATCCGTTTTAGTGAATTCAGTTCAGGATTCGCTTTTGTCCTGTTTTTCACCATCCCGAAATTGGAGAATGCACAGTTTTTGGGCGCAACAGACAAAACCAGACAGAAATGAAGCCGGTGGTGTCCGGATCACATAATATTGGGGTCTATGGCATCGGATCTGGGAGAAAAAATGATCGTTTCCCAGAACCTGTTTTTGTTACTGCGCATGCTTTGTCAACTCCACTGCTCCTCCCAGCTCTTCTGATCTGTACTCTCTCTCTCTGGACTGACATTACCACTATTTCCTATGGCTGCACACCTAGCTGCAGCTTTTCTATGGACAAAACGAATCCTGCAAAAAACTGAATCCTGAATCATGATTGCCATCCATTTCCACACATCCCTGACAGTCCATCTGGTTCTGTAAATTACAGACTCCAGATGGACAGGCAAAAACCATGATGTGAACCTAGCCTAAAACACTTTACTTGCATAGCAACTTTATTGTACATGCATATGCGTATTGGTTGCCCTTGCGCACTTTAGCTTTTTTGGTGTTTATTTTTGCTAAAATAAGGTGCTAAAACAAATAAAATGCTTTATATTGTTTAAATATGTATATTTGTATTTGTTTGTGCCTTTCCTCTCACGATATTACATGTGAGTAAAGAAGCAAGGTGCTGCATGAAAACATAGCTCTGCTTCTTATAAACCTATTACAGCCTTCCTCCATGCCCGGCTGTAGGTTAAGAGCCAGGACGTGGAGATTTTAGTGCTGCCAATAGCGCATTCATATTCTGAAGCGCCACTGTATAAAAGACTGAGCTGCAGATTAAGGCACATTAATGACCACCGTAAAAAGGCGTATTGATTGTCATTAAGGTCTTAAAGAAAAGACATTTTAATAACATTTAGATTTTGGTATATTTGCCAGATCTGAAAACAAAGAATTTACTGACATTTTTTGTTTAGTGCAATGGTGAAGAATCCTCTTGTCATGGCTATGGAAAGGTTCACCTTACTGATACTCTGAGCAAAAATTGCCACAATGATCAATTTTCCCTGTAGGTGCAGCTATATCTGCTGGATGCAAATGTCAAAGTTGCACTTGGGCCCATGATGCCTCAAAAAAGCTCTGCCACAAAAGAAGACCTAAATATTCTGAATGGTAGATGAGGGCAGAGAGGAGATTGCAGTTTTTGTATCAAATTCTGGGAATTTAAGGATACATTTTTTAAAGAGTTTTTGCACTACTTTTAAATTTATGACCCACTCTAAGGATAGGTCATCAATATCTGATAGGCCAGGGACCAGCACTGGACAGCCCCACTGATCTGCAGTTCTTGGCTCTGGTTACAGCTGGATATTTGCAGTTGTGGTGCTGAACAGTACAGCTCCATCCTATTCGTTAGATTAGGGGCAGCCATGCAGTACCCGGTCGCTACTGCTAACAACTGCTGACTGCTGGCACTGAGAACACCCACTCTGATCTTGATGATCTATAGATAGGATAGGTCATTGTTAAAAACGTGTTGGAGCAACCCTTTAAATATCTGCAATTTATATAAATGATTGAAATATTTACTTACTGTACTTTGCATAAAAGGGAAAGACTTTACATTGTACAATGTGGGTTTTACATTTATTGCTATGCAACATAAATGTGAAACTGAGTGTAATTTATACTTTATATTGTGCACGTACTAGTGAATCTGAATTAATTAGAATATTTTACATATATGTATAATATATGTGAAATAAACATATGTGAAACTGAGTGTAATTTATACTTTATATTGTGCATGTACTAGTGAATCTGAATTAATTAGAATATTTTACATATATGTATAATATATGTGAAATAAACATATGTGAAACTGAGTGTAATTTATACTTTATATTGTGCTCTTACTAGTGCATCTCAATTATTTTGAATATTATCAAAAAATAATTAGATATTGCCATGTTTCAGGGCGTTTCTGGGAGCCCTCAAACACGTTGACTTATAAATCAATATTACATTCACACTTGATGTCTCATAAAACACGACAGCATGTTTTTTTTTTACCCTTCATCCTCCCTACTTTAATTTTCAGAGATAATGACCTATGAAATGTCATTGGATGTAGGCTCATAATCATCAACATTTACAGAAATAACCAAATGAAATAGATCACTCTGTTTGTAATGACTCTATACATTATATGTGTTTCACTTTATGTACTGAATTACTGAAAAAAAATCAAAATTTTGATGATATTCTAATTAATTGAGATGCACTAGTAACTAAGCATAATTAGGACTTAAAATGTGTAAACTGGCAAGATTGCAAATAATAGTTTTGCTGTCCTTGAAACATGTGCCCTCTAATTATCCTTAACAGAAGAAGAGCATAACTACGTAGGGGTGTAGTTGTATAGGGGGTTTACCAGATTGTCCTATAAAAATCTTTGATTACATAGACTGGGGAATCTCATGCAACAGACAGAGATACGACATATTGATCCATCAGTGACAAAGCAATCCAAATAATCCCTTTTCTGTAGGTGAGAGGTCAGGGTGGGTCACTACTGTAAAGGACAAAGTAATCATAGTCAATAAATCATTGACATTTTATTGAATTTCCTTAGTAGCATTTGAACTCGCGTTAGCTTCTATACTGCAAGGTGAACATATGGATTTAAATATTAGGGATTTCTTCTCTCAAACAGGGTTGTATGCCAAAGAAGACGTCACAGATGCTCTGAAGCCTCTGAATTAGAGGTATACCAGTGTGTCCAGGCTGTCAGGTTATAGCAGTCAGACATGTATACAACTTAACCAGGAGGGAATTCCATTATATTCATCATTTAGTCAGGTAGAATTGAGGTAATCGCGGTAAAGAGTTTATGAATGTTGGAGTAGTTATGGGTGTTGGTTGTGCTTGTTGTTTCCATGAAGGTTGATTTGGAAAATTGATTTGGCTGTGATTTTACACATTTTGTAGTTATAACATCA